>OX638406.1:8872216-9550448 GCA_951813805.1 Limnephilus auricula | reverse complement strand
TTTATAACCTAGTGTGTCGGTAGAAAAGATATTGTGTTATAAGTATCTTTTGATGTGAACTTGACGTCTGTCCCGTACTTTTTTTTATTTTTGTATTTATTTTTTTATACACTTTACAAATATAAGACAAGAATTCCCGATAAACTACTTTTTAGCAGTTTGTCTAACGGGTCAATGTACATGAATGTAGGTATATGAAATTCGCGTTATTGTTTTATGTAAATAGTCTTATAATGTTTTTTAAAACGCAGCTTTGACTATGACCAATTGAATATTCAAAGAATCATAATAAAACAAACGTAGTATTACGAATGGATGTAATTTATTTAAAAAAATGATTGTAATGAATACAGAAATGCATGAAGAGTTTTTAAAGAAATCATTTAAGTTAATAAGACAAATTACTAACTCATTCGAATACGACTTTTCTTTATTATTTGAGGAAGTAATTACGTAGGTAACAAATGATCATGAAAAGGAATTACTTTCACAATAACAAGGATACAAAACAACTGAAGATTATAAATTCATTTGTATGTGTAATGAGGATGAAAGCGATCATTGACACAACAAATAACCGATAAGGAATTATTATTTAGAAAATAAAGTTAGAACAGGCCAAATAACAAAGGAAAACCAATTATAAAACAACGAATAATTAGATTACCGGGTGAAGTATTGATTTATTAAAAAAAACTCCCAACATGATCATGGTATGATGATCATGGCATCCCCAATCGGGGTATTTTTAAAATTTAATTTTAAGTCCATTTCTATTAAGGCCATCTTCAAGCAGTTTTTTGCTGATTTTTCCGTAAACCATGGTTTATACAGTATACATACAATTTGGGAGAAGGAGGTTAACCGGAGTGGTATACAAGGATTTTCTTTAAATTAGATAGATTTCCCACATTTATTGCTGTGTCGTGTTTAACGACTGAAATTCTAGTTATTTGTTTGTTATTATGCATAATTACCTCCATTTTCGAAACCGAAAATTCGTGGAGGAATTCCATAAAAATAATTTAATAAAATAATTTTAAACATTTTTCCGCTTAATTATTTAAAAGAAATTTGTAATCGGTGTGAGTTGTTTGATCTGAATAATAAACGTACCTACATATTGGTATTACTTATGAAACCGAAAACAATATGACTTCGTCTAACCTTAAGAGCGATTGACCAGCGGCTGAGAATAAAAGTTTAAAAATGCTTGCAACTGTACGGGGAGGCTCCAATGAGAAAGATCGATTATTCCCCGTATCAATTTTTTTAAATTAAAAAATTAATATCCATTTATTTCATTAAAAACTTGCTTTAATATATACCTACATTCAGGTAAGCAATAAAAATGTTCAAAACGCAAGATGATAAATTATTGAATATCGTGTACTTCTTGTAAGTATTTTTTTATCATAAGTATTTATGATTTTTCAATAATGTCTACACAAAATAGGTGTGAATTTTTTTTTTACAATATATACGTTTGTCAACCTTATATAAATAGAAAAACTGAGGTATTTTTGTCACAAAATATGTTCTCGGATTGATTTTTAAATGATTTTAATTTAACTAAAATTAAACTTTTGAAAACTATGTTAACTAGATTATATATTGATTTTTTTGTTGCATGATTATATTATTTGAAATTTGTGTTGTTTAAATCTGCCAACGACCAACGGTATAACCTTAGTATATTAAAAATACACCTAGTTTTTCAAAATTTAAATACTGCGTGTTCCAGATAAAATAACAATCTTCAAAATCAATTTATGTATTTTTGTAAAAAGAGTCAGTAGGTCCAGAATTTGATTTAAAAATTATAAGTATTATATTATATATATATAATAAGGTATTCTCTGGTAATACCCTCTTAAGTAAAACTTATTTGACTGTTGTAGCAAGTATTCCTACAATTGTACTGTTGTACAATTATTGCCGCCTGTCTTTGTTTTTATTATGAAATGGTTCTCTGCTTAGCTAGAATATTATTATTATTTTCCGAAACTTGGGTGAAAATGAAGATTGATTCTATATTCATAATTTTTATTGCATTTCTCAATACAAGCGACCAAACTCAACAGCCGGTGGTGTAGCTGTGTATCATTCGTCTATAGAAATTCATGTCTTCTATTTTCATCCAAGTTTCTGAAAATAATACAAATATTCTAGCGAAGTCGAGAACCCTTTAACAATATACGCAAACAAAGATGGCAGTAGTTGTAACGATATCCGAGTTGAACACATAAACTACTTCTGAGAAAACATTTACAACTGCAGGTAAGCTAGTATCTCTGATTGATATTGTTAATGCAATGACTCAGTCCTGAGGCCCTAGCACACTCGATGGATAACGATCGATAGGATAACTATCGGTAACTTCTCATCGTTCCTTAGGACAACTACACATCGCTAACGTACAAACAACAGTTGATGTGTTATATGATAAGGACACTTAGTCATTGTGAACTGTTACTTATTCGTAGGCGATCTGTAGTCATGCTATGTTGATGAGATGAGAAGTTACCGATATTTATCTTATCGATCGATAAGGATTATATCAATAACTTTCGGTAACTTCTCATCGTTCTAACGTACAAACAACGTTGATATCGAATTTATTAGGGGCCCTGGCTCCCTAGCACACTCGATCGATAACGATTGATAGGATAACTATCAATAATTTCTCATCGTTTCCTAGGACAACTGCACATCGCTAAAGTACAAACAACAGTTGATGTCGAATATGTTAAGGACACTTAGTAATTGTAAACTCTCTCTTATTCGTTGGCAATCTGCAGTCATGCTAGGAAACGATGAGCAGACACCAAAAGTTATCCTATCAATCGTTATCGATCGAGTGTGCTAGGGGCCCTGATATTGTTAATACAAATAAAAAGAATTTTAGATCAGTATATGATGGCATATGAAAGGTTATAGTTATAAAACTTAATAAATCAGGGCTGTCTATATTTTAATATTAAGGGAAAATAGTATAATTGTTTGAAAACTTTATTTGAAAAACACCTGAATTACTTGTCATTATGTTTACTTCTATAATTTTGTGGAATTCCTTATCCTTCATTTTTCCAGCTGTAGGTAATTTTTGAATAATTTTGTCTTTCCCGACTCGGTGAATTCGTGTTGTATCATTAGAAGTTTTTTTTTCAGGAATATCAAATGGAAATCTCACCCCGCGGAGGGTTGTTTTTGTTTCGGGCGTTCTGGTGAAAAATATGATGGTGGTGAATAAGTAAGAACATCCCTTCTGCGCCTACTGGGTCACGTTTAATTATAGAGAGCACATGCTGCCTTTTCGTCTGCACACGAGGGATGGTGAAAAGAGTCGGGGCTGTTTCATTTTATTCAAATTAGACGTACGAAAGGTGGAAACTGCGAAAAACGAGATTTAATCGGGTACATTTTGAGATTACCCAGTAATCATGTTTTTGTTTCTTCGGAGTGAGAAAATTAAAAAAAAGTGTAATATTCTGATGCCAAGTCGAAAAATTTAAATACATAAAAACATATTTCCAACACAAAAATCATTTGCACAACATCATTACATATTATAGGAACAAATATACTTCAACAGTTAACCGTAAAAGATAAGAAAAATCGAAGACGATAAATGTCTACTAAAAGCGATTAGAGAGCAATTCAATGTAAAAACAAATAAATGATGATTTTATCTTTATAATTATCATATCTAACTGTCTATTTATCTAGTTCAATATTCCTTAATGTGGTGTTTGCAACACTGCCTCTTACTCTATGATAGATGGGCGGGCTTTACCGCTGAGCAACGTCCCGAACGTTGACGGAGTTGCGACCCGAAGTGGGTCATTTCTAGGCAGCGCGTTACCGAGCGCTGCTCCGGGCTCCACACCAATAATCTTACCGCCGCACAGTGGGGCAAGAGTGGTGAAAAACGCCATTTATTCACAGGGACGTTTTTAAGAGAAAATTTTAATGTGGGAAGAAAGGTTATTAAAAAACAAAAATTTTAAACATATAATATATGTAAACTTTATTATGTACATATTATATTTATACGATTTAAATAAATTAATAATAACAAAAAAAATCAGTTCTCTTTATCCGACTTGTTTGAGTCAAAATCATTATCATCATCACCACCACCATCATCACGATCATCATCATAATCGTAATTGTCACTATCATCATCATCATCCTGAGTACATGAATAATTTTCACCTGTCGGCTGTAATGATGGAGCCATTAGCAGTTCTACCGCTTCATTGGGGAGTATGGTCAACTTTTTTTTGGCAGCTTCCTTTTGCTCGTTATCAGAGGATCTGATGACAACAACAACAGATTTTTCACGACTGCATTTTCGTGAATGATGCTCCCTATAGTTTTTGAAATCAATTGACCTATTGGCAATAATGCGCTTTTTATTATTTCTTGCCCGTGGATTAAAAATTTATGAAGTGTGGGCGGCATGACGTACCAAGGATTTTTGAGGCCTGTACAATTTTATAAGACGGGTATAGTTTTGGATTGTTTGATCTTATTACATTGTATTGGTGTCAAGATAGTCCCGCTTCCACTACGAGTGCTACAGCATCCTCTCCTGACATAGTAACTGTTTCAAGAGAATTTCTAAAAGCTTTTAAATATTTACTGGAACTTGATGAATCCGATAAAATATCAGTAATTGCTACAGACACCTCTATCTGTCCTGTAGCTCTAAGTTCCATTTGTGTGGCATAAACTAATTCAGTTAGAGGAGTAGACTTTCTCAAATCCAGAGTCTTTTGTCGTTTTATACGTTTTGTACTCTGATCAAAGGTAGTTTTCGGGCGACCGGGACCACCGCGTTTTTGGTGTAAGATTAGGAAAAGAAATTGATGAATCCAACCATGTTTTATTATTCTCCAGAAATCTTACTTCAATCCGGTGCGCTGCTACCCATCGTGAATAGTGTTCCGATTTGAAGCGATTTATCCTTCTCGAAATATGTTTTCTGGGATCACCGATGCATCCTGTCCTCAATTCCATTTCCTTTTGCAGCGAATTTAGCTGATCTGGAATTTTTACATGTCAGAGTTCTTCATTATCGTGAATAATTGTCGTCTTTTCATGAATAAAGTATCGGAATTCGCACCTCTGTGGAAAAAAGAAAATGAATAAATTTCTACGCTCGGTTCACGTAGTTCTGTATTTGTCACGAAGCATCAAAAACCGCTGATTCGCGTTGTGCTATATCTGTCACCAAATGACACGACTTCATGTCTCTCAGAAAACGCGTTCTATCTTTTTTCTATTATGACCAGACTTGTGGTATAAACCGTTTTAGGAAGGGAGAACACGAAAGTTGAGTTTAAACACTTTACCACTAAATACCTTACGTTCAAAATTTGGAAATTGAATGTCGGTAACGATTATTTTGAAATAAATCTCTTTTCTGACAGGTTTTGTAACTAACATAATATTAAATTGTCTGATCCCGAGTTATTAAAAAAAATGTTCATTTTAAATATACCTTCCGATCACATTAAAATAATTAATTACTTCAAAAAGTGTACATATGTGCAAGATTTTAAAAGTGATTCGTAAATTACAATAGTTACTGGTCCTGAAAGTGTTTGAATGAAAGCCCGGAGGTGCTCGGAGCTCAACTAATCTCTAAAAGAATATGAATGTCTTAAAAATCACGACTATATTATTGGATGTATTCAATATACAATTTTACCCATCAAAATAATTAATTATGTTAAAAATATAATGTGAAAAAATAAGATAAATACCTGAACATAATGGTTCCATAATCACTTTTGGGATTCGTAATAGGTTACTTCCGAAATAAATACTTGAACTTGAGGTTTATGCTGGCACTTGTAAACGGCTTGTTATCTGCACGAGTGTTCGCTCTCTACTGAGCGATGTCACGGGTAGAAGGGTAGGGGGAAAGGTTTCTTCCTGCTATATAATAATGCTACAACTATCGAGGTACCTCGAAACAAATGAAGCGACATCGTATAATTGATTTTTTTTTTTTGTTTATTGTATCAACTTGTAGTATTTGGCCCCAGTGTGCGCCGGCATGCCGCCAGCTAGGCTGGACGTTTACTTTGTAACCATTTGTATTCAATAAACATCGTTCTCGTATAACGAACCGGTGTCGTATTTTTTTTCAACCATCAGTGTGTAACACTGACTATAGATTGAAGACTGAATCCCAATCCAGTTCCTGAACGCTACACTTAAATCATAATTAATTATAGTTTAATGATACAACATCATTGGATTTTTGTTTTGATGCAGTGAGTCACAGAGTGTTTTTTTGTATCCGGTATTTTCATATTAGGCCTCATTAATGTAGGATATTTGCTCAAGATGTCACGAAATTTCTGTGACGAGGAAATTGTAGAGATACCAGATGTAGGTCCTTTATACGTTGTTCCTTTGATCATTAATTTTGTTGATTGATCTGTGATTGTTGCCTTTCGTAAGTTTACCGTTAGGTTAAAATGGTGGATAAAATCTGCACCTAGAATTGGTCTTGATACGTCAGCAATAATGAAACGCCATTTCAACGCACGGCGTAGTCCAAAGTCGAGTTCGACTGTTCTCGTGCCATAAGTCTTGATGGGGTTTCCATTGGCTCCATACAATGTAGTTGGGCAGTTGTCGGATGTGATATTATTTTTGTTATACGACGGTTTTTTAGGCATTACTGAAACGTCCGCGCCAGTGTCCACCAAGAATTTTTGTCGAGTTTGCAGATCGTATACGAAGAGACGACATGTATTACTCCGAATCTCACATGTCCCTACTGAGAGGTTCCGCTGTCGTTTTCCGAATTTTTATTTTTAAAAGTACAAGGTTCGTAGCATTTGTATGCATGTTCTCCAAACCGTCTGTGGAAATAACAATATCCATCAGGATCTCTTCTAGGTGATCGACCGCGAGACCCAGACCTCGGTCTTCTAGCAGGATTCTCTCGAGATGAATTTTGATATGAATTATTTCGACGAGGGCTCTGATTTCGCCGTCCTCGGAAGGTTGAAAAACTGTTATTTTGAGATATTTTCAATTTTGACACTTCTTGTGTTAGCTCAGAAATTTGTTTTTGTAGCTGAAGTAATATTGAATTTTCTATTTTTTCGGATCTTGATGTGCTGGGTTTGTTACTTTGATCCATTGCACCACATTCTGTTGATGTATAAACATCTGTGATTTTGTCGGCAGCCAATGCCAGTTGGTTTGTGTTGTTATCAGGAAGAGCTGACAGGATTGCCTGGACATGTTGGGGTAGACGCTGTAGCCAGAGTGTACGTACTATTTTACTCTCTGCTAATGTGGGTCCAGCTAGCTCCATCATATACCGAAGAAGTCCGGAGGGCTTTCGATCTTCCAGTTGAATGCCCGTTAAAAGTCGTGTAAGTCTTTTTTCAGCAGAATCTTGTAGTCTGTCGATAAGTGCAGTTTTCAGTTTTAAATATTTGTCTGATTCAGGTGGCTTCGTGACAATATCACTAACACATTGTAAGGTTTGTGAATCGAGTGCTGCGATGATGATATTGTATTTTGTAAAGTCTTCTTTAATACGTGAGTTTGAAAATTGAGATTCGGCTTGAACGAACCATAGCGATATGTTTTCTTTCCAACATGGTGGTAATCTGACAGAGACATGGTGGATGTTTGATTCATTACTAGTTCCGCTTGATGATTCCATTGTAATTGAATCTGTAATTATCTTGTTGCTTGATGTTTGTAAACTTGATTCCGCTGTTTGCTTCGAGATGAGAATATTTTCTTCAGTTGTCATGGCATTATTTCAGATATTGACAATTCAACGCATATAAGGCGGTTACTTTAAAAAATATTCATCAGCAAAAAAATTCGAAAAAACATTAAATTAAATCATATTAAAATATACATATTTAAAATTATCGATAATTTATCAAACTGATTTGGGGTACCATCTATGCATTTTTCTATAAATCATAAGTCAGATGCATGTGATATTATCTTAGGCGCAAACCTTTTGAAAATCTACTAATTTTAGAACATTTTTATTAGTGTTAAATTATTTCAAATTATTTTTTTTAATAATAGAATAATTTCTCAAAACAGATAATAATCACTAGCATTAAATTCAAATTTTAAATTTTGAAATTAGGTTATGTAAAAATAATAGTCTTTTGTTTAAACATTTACTTGACTTGAAACGAATTCCTAATGGTCTGCTGTCTGTGGTGATGTTTTTTTCTCAGCCAAACGTCTCTCGTGAAGATAGATTCACTGCGATTGGGTACTGCGTCATGAAGTCTCCTTGTTGTGAAGCTCCGCTGCGATTGGGTACTGCGTCATGAAGTCTCCGTGATGTGAAGCTCTGCTGCGATTGGTAGTCTCTATGTAGTGTCATCAAAACTCGTTCACCTGTGCAGCCATGGTCTCCATGTGCGATGATGGTCCCTAATTAAATCGCCATTTTCGATTTCTCTGGCCTCAGGATCCTATGCGTCGGTCGTTCTGACTGGTTTGTTGTGGTGCGAAAATTTAAAAAGAAATTTTTCGTATAATTGTGTCTAATTGCGTGGAAGGTCGGGTGGTCACCATTTTAATGATACAACATCATTGGATTCACTTTTTTATTTAAATGATATTTTTACATTTGATAATCAAGTTAATTATCAGGAACTATTCAGAAGGATAAATTTGTAGATAATAAAACACAACCAACCAAGGTGACGCGCACAACAGAACAGCGTTCCGATCGTTGTCTTTTGTTATATTAGCTGTCGCTAGGTTACTGATCCAGTGTTTTAAATTATAAATGTTTTTGGTTGTTCAGTGCAATCTACAATAGATACGAAATATTTTTCATTCTGACACTCGCTCCTCTTCTAAACACAATCGTCTGCTTCTATAGAAGAGAAACATCAAAAAATCAAAGAAAACTTCTTTTATTTCATTTACTGTTATCAACGTTGTTATACCTTGTAAACTTATAATTAAATATTTAAATAAATAAATAAAAAAATGTTTGAAAAAACACATAAATATATATTCTACAGTTAATTTATTAATATTAATATACACCTATACCGGCCTTTTCAAAACATGTGATTTACATAATAATTTTGGAAAACAATGGGCACAATAACTAGATACAATATGCCAATAAAATTAAACAGAACTCATGCAGAAAAGTAATAGGTGATATGCTAACATTGATTTAATGAGGTATGTTATTATAGCTTGTTTGTAACTAAAATCCATGCAGTTGTACATACAATACTTCTGAGAAAGCATTTCCAACTGCATTTAAGCGAGTAGCTCAGACTGATATTGTTAATGCAAATTTACTTTCACACATGATATTATATAATTGAACTAAAATACCCTCACCAAACACAAGAGCCTTGTCTCTTTATGGTGAGGAAAAGCTATTCTTATCCACTATTTTACCACTGTATAAAATGTAAAAATTGTGTATTTATTGTAAAAAAAACCTTTAAATATTAAATAAATAAAAAAATAAATAAAAATAATTTTAGATCAGTATATATGTCGACATATGAAAGGTTATAAAACTTAATAAATCAGGGCTGTCTGTATTTTTATATTAAAGGAAAATGTTTGGACAAATCAGAAGCCTTAGAAATTAAGAAATCTCCTAAAATAATGAACAAACTATTATCTCTTATTAACAAACAAAAACCTTATAGCTCCATCTTAGATATTGTATATTCCCATTCACGGCACGTTCTAACTCCTCCCTCGAATGTTCACCAATCCCTAGTCATGCCTCCACCCCTGTTTCAACACCTAATAATTAATAATAATACGGTAATAGGTAATTTAGTATTTTTTAATTGATAAACTAACGTTTAAGACAAGATTTTTATGCACATCGTTGTTACCATAAAAAAATGTGCTATGCATAAAAATCTTGTCTTAAACATTAGTTTAGCAAATAAAAAATAATAATTAATATTTGACGAGTTAAAGTATTTTGCCAAAAAAAAGTAGACATAATATGTCTCGACGCCACCTAGTGGGAGATTTAGCACTTACATTGCCTTTTTCATATAAAATGAAGTTGGTTGTTTGCAGGTGAAAAAATGTAATAAGCAATAATTGTTGAATGAAACACCAGTATAAATTGAAATTTTTGGCGGGTAAGAGATAAGCCGACGTAGCTCAGAGCACTTGTTTGGAAATCAGAAGGACCCGGGTTCGTCATGTATCTTTTCTCGGGAGATTTTTTCAATGTGGATGAGTGTTTGAGGTTTATTATTATTGCTTATATTATAATAAGGTCATTTAGTACCTATGTATTTTGCCACAAGGAAGGTACAATAGTTCCTAAACCGGTTAACCTATTTAAAAGAAACGCGATGAAAAAAACGTCATGATATTTCGTTAAAATAGATTTCATTAAAAAACAAACTTTCCCACCGTAACATCTTTGATTTTCTTACCCAACATAATCCTGCAAAGTGTTGACGGCCTCCATGGTCGAGGGGAAGGCTCTCGACTAAACCAATACCAACGGGATCAAATAAGTTTAATTCGTTTGAAATGAATCATTTAAAATAACAATAATGAACGTAGGTTACTACGGTTCAAATAAAGAATAAACAATATCATAGGAACGAATACATAAAAGGAATATAGATTGCTTGTCTTTTGTTAACGTTCTCTCGCCTTTCTTACGGTTTCCAGGAAGCATGAATTCTTTAATCCTTTGATAATAAAATAAGATTCTATAATAACATCTTATTATTATATCCATATAAGAAAACAACCTAGTGAACTACAAAAAGATCGTTCACCACAATAATGTAAGGTATGTTTGCAGCACGTTCCGAAGTGGAAGATAATCTCTATAAGATATCCTGGAGTAAGACCACTATTCAGAATTGAAACATTGGTTGTATTGGCTTTATCCGTGTTTGGTGACCAGTTCTGAATATCCTGGAACCTCCCCATCTTCCTCTGCCCTACCTTCTTTCCCTCCCCACCACCTTCAACCTCATAACATACCCCAATAGGGGGTGCTATAGTCTCACTAGCTCCAGGCGATCGGGAGCAGTTGGCACTATTATGCGGTATTCACATAAAAAAGATATCCCATTAAACCTAACCTACCTTTTTCTTTTGGTTATTTTTTAGAAACAAATAGTACATTGGTTACAGTGTGATGAGAGAGTTTACAGATATTAAATAATATTTCATGGTGGGTACCTTTGATATGTTTCTTTGTAATGTCTTGAGTGGAATGTATAATTAGTAATTAGTAACTACCGGGGGATGTGCGTAGTGTGTGCGTCTGTATGTATGTGTGAAAAGTGGTGATCTGTGAAGGGATATGTATGCGCATTAAACAGTTATATCATTGACGTGATGCTCCTTTTAAATTTTGGCAGTGAATCCGAGAAAATGTCAATATTAGAGTTTAGGCAAACATTATTGAATGTATGAAGAGCACGGTTAATTGGCGAATTAGTTGCTGCATTTGTTTTGTAATTTGGAGTGTGGAATGGTGCTGTATGGCGTGTACGTCTTACAGGTACATTAATTGCATTAATTAATTTTTATTAATTCATATTTTAATTGTCCATTACCGAGAACAGGCAAGGTTTTAGTCTAGGTTAGACCTTGGCTTCGGTTCGATTCTCTACAGGCCCGTTTGGACTAGGCTAGTAAGTTTAGTCGAGTTTGCGAGTAATTTAGTAAATAAACGTGTCCGAACATCATATATTAAGTAGACTATTAAAATCGTTGGTTTTGTAGGGTCAATCCATTTTGTTATATTTTAAAGGGGGAACAGCACCCCGACCATTTTTCACTGTTTGTATTTGTTTGCTCACTGGCTCAACTACTAAACAAGTCCGAAATTCTATTTGCAATATCAAACTGTATAGAACATTTGTAAAATTATAAAATAAATCAATTCAAAAGTTTGAGCTCTCAAATCTCAAAACCTTAGTTAACCTTTTTACTCTCATGTAACATGGTTTTATTGGAAGGGCAGTAAGCTTTGAATGTTTAAATTATTAAATTATCCCGAATAGTAAGCTTAGAATATTGAAAATGTTTAAACTACTCCTGTATTTAAAGCCAACTTTGTAGGAATACTAGTTGTGTTATACTTACAATGGATTTAAAGCGATTTTCCCCAATGGACACCATAAATAGTAATTTAGGAGGCAGTTATTAACACTACCATTAACACTGCAACACCTAAAATTATTTATGTTTCAGGAATGGTACGTGCTCTCGGTATCGCCCGGAAAGTATTAGCCCTAGTTTAAGAGGGTATTAGCCAGATAATACCGGAAATTAGTCCTTTTTTAATCAAATTCTAGACTTATTGACTCTTTTTTACAAAAAAAACATATATTGATTTTGATAGATTGTTAGTTTATCTGGTAAATGCAGTTCTAAAAATTTGAAAAACTAAGTTTATTTTTAATATACTAAGGTTATACCGTTGGTCGTTGGAAGATTTGTTCAATTTTTAAACGATAGATTCTATTAAACAACACAAATTTTAAATCACATAATCATACAACAACATAAATCAATATATAATCTAGTAAACACAGTTTCAGGATTTAAATTTGAGTTAAATTAAAATCATTAAAAAATAAATCCGAGAGCATGTTTCTAATCCGCTACTGGAATATTGACGGAACATTCTGAACATGAAACTGGTTTTAACGTAAGAGGGAATCTGCTTGCGAGTCCCTAGCTTTAATTCAACAGAACACCAACATGGTTTTCCTCCGATTATTGCACTAGGAGCACATGGATGGTTTCCTTCAAAATGCGTCTGCAGATGAATCCGTAACAGGAATTTGCATTACGAACACAAGAGTGGTTTTAACTTAGGAATGGATCTGCGCAGGAGTCCACCAGCTTCAATTAATGTACTCAGAACAAGTGAATAGTTTTCCTACATTTTAAAGCAAATTTATTAATTGCAATAATTTATTTTATAATTTTATATTTATTTTACCATTTACAATAAACTATTTGTAATGATTTTTTATAGCAGAAGTGTGGCAATACAAAAAGAAAGCTTTTTTTTTCTTCCTGAATAGAATTGTCATCAATACAGATATATATTTTTTATTATTAATTTCCCTGTCGTATTACTATTTATATTAAATATTACTATTATAAGAAATTAAGATAAAACTAAAAAAGGGTGTTGGATCACGTATGTGTTTGTATCTAAACTGTTTCCTAGTAAAATAGATGCATACGTAAGCACAAACCTGTCAGCAATGTTATAACTTTCTGTGGGTTTTGTAATAATAACTTTAAAATGTATCTGGAACACAGTGAAAGACAACCGTCCTCGCTTGCTGAATGTAATTTTTTGTGATGCTTTCAGCAGGCTGCACGAAAGTGCTCGCGGGCTACAGGTTCCCCACCCCTGCTCTAAAGGATCCGTAGTAAGCGTTTAAAAGAAGGCAATGGTTAGAAATAGAGATATGTGAATAAGAATGTTAGAGTGAGGGCGCCAATGTAAATAAAACGAAAATAGTTAGGCGACACATTTAAACATATTTAATAAAACACGACTCGTTTAAAATGGTAATAGGTACTCTTTTTAAATGTAAAAAAACGACGATAAATAAAGACGGGTGGCCGGTTTATAGGGTTAGATTTGTCAGAGTTTTGGCGTCAGTTGAGCGCGCCTACCTACTGCGTGGAGGGCTGAATCGGAAGAGATTGGTTGATGGAGACCTTTGACGTTGATGAGACTTTTGACTTCACCAGAACTCTCTCGGAACTTTGCCTTAAACTGAACCCAGATTTCTACCGACCCCTCGTACCTTTTTTCTTCCAAAAATTTCCCTTCCTTATGGTCTTGAGGAGAATTATAGGTATCTCGTGTGTGGATCTAAAGTCGTTATTTCTAACGGTTAAATATAACAGTTGTCAAACGCTAACGATAATGGTGTTGGCGTTTTTTTAAATTGTCGTCAACGCCCAGTAGTTAGGCATTGTTTTAAACGATGATCTTTTCCACGGTGTCGCAACGTATATTTAAATGAATGGATTGTCATGAAATATAATATAAAGTACTAACTAATCCTGCAAGGGTAGCTACTTTTACTTGTCGCCGAAAATAATTTATACCTGGACCCTTCCAACCCTTAAAAGTATCCCCGGGCTCGTGAAAACATTAATTCACCCTTACCCACTCCTTTAACTTCCCGCCCCACTGCCTTTCACGTGTGGATGATGGTGAAAAGAAATTAACCAACAAAGAATACTATAACAAACAAAAAACTGCACCTATAGAAATGTTAACAAATTAGTCTTATAATAGCATACTAATGGTTTGTGTTATACATATAACAATGAATAACTACTAAGTAGAGAATGTTGATTTTTGAGATAATGTTGCACTAAAAAACCAAAATCTATTAAGTGAATTAAAAAAAATACTTAAATGTCTTCTTATGACCTATAAAAATATGGTGGATACTCTCAGTATCGCTCTTCTGAAGTCTAATGGTGGAGTTATACTTGTCTGTCGTGACGTGACGTGACGCGTCATAACGATATCGGTTTCATACATTTAGTATGGTGACGATTATATTAGTCTGTTGTGTTGTGTCATGATGCGATCTGTCGTGATGCGTCAGAAGCGATCTCGATTTTCGACAGAGCGGTGAAGATGAGGGGCGCGGGGACGGCTGTGTCTTGGCTAGTGTGTACGCACCACGTGCTG
This sequence comes from Limnephilus auricula, assembly GCA_951813805.1. Lineage (NCBI taxonomy): Eukaryota > Metazoa > Arthropoda > Insecta > Trichoptera > Limnephilidae > Limnephilus > Limnephilus auricula. The sequence continues at coordinate 9,535,714 of OX638406.1, read as the reverse complement.
TATTTATTTAAAATGTCGTCTTAAGGCGTCAGAACACAACTTATAGACGTGAACGCTAGCCATCACGGCAGAGAACATCACGATACAACACGCCTTACAAGTATAACTCCACCATTAGGGTGAGTAAACTATTGCGAAACAGTTTGTGCCAATTGTAAGCCTATTACCTATATTCGCGGAGATACAAGGTACAGATACTAAGAAAATACACACCTTTGGCTTGTGTATTGTATTTAAATCATTTTCATAAAATAAAAAGCCAACCTGAGATGTTTTCGTAGAGTTACTAGATCAAGAAAATAAACACTTTTGTGTTTTGTCTATTTTAAATTGTTTTATTACAATAAAGGGCCAATCTAAGGTGTTTTCGTTGATTACAAGACACACTAAGAAAATAAACACTTATGTGTATTGTATTATCGTGTATCTTGGGTATTCATTTTAAATCGTTTTATTACAATAAATAGCCAATCTAAGGTGTTTTGATGGAGTTACAAGGCACACTAAGAACACATACACTTTTGGCTTGTGTATTCACTTTAAATCGTTTTATTATAATATAGAGCAAATCTATGGTGTTTTAGTGGAATTACAAGGCAAACTGTAAAAATACACACTTTGTGTATTCATTTTAAATAGGTTTCTTACAAGAAAATACACACTATTGGCTTGTGTATAATAGTTTTCTTACAATAAAGAGCCAATCTAAGGTGTTTTATATCAATTCTGTTAGCATTATTTCCTCCCGTTTTCTACATTTTGCTTGCCGATATCTCCCACGTTATCTCCAGCGTTGTGGCCAGACGATGAATAATATAACAGGTCTGTTCAATTCACATGAACCAACGGTAAAGGATTTTATAATGACGATTAACGAAGTTAGTTGAGTCGGGAACAGTTACAAGGTTCCGCATTGTGTCTTTTTTAACAGAGTTAATAAATTATCTGGGTTTTAACGAATTTGAATATTACGTCGCAGTAATACAAATAAGAAAGTAACGAAGTAAAATATATATTATGCTCTCGCAGTCGATTAAAGTATTTAGAAATACGTTTTTTCTTCCAACAACAGCTACACAGAGGCCCTGATGAAAATACAATCCCTAAGGGCCTATATCATCTATGGGAATGCCGTGTGGAAGGTGTTTTTATGGAAAAGAAAGAGAGAAGTTTTGGGAAGGAAAAGGGTGTGAGAGATGGGCAGGAATCTGGAGGTCAATGTGTCCAGGAGTAACGAACGTATGATCCACCCCTCCCACTGCGGTGTCAGGCAATGCGGTGGGTCGAGAGAAGGCGAGGTATATATTTAGTTCTCACTCACAGACCTCACAACCAGTTTCGCCTGATCCGGTCAGCCATAGGTGGGCAAACGCATTTGCCATCAAGAAAAACCTCACAGCACGAACCCGGGCATTCCTGCTTAATCGCCAAACGTAAGGAACCACTTAATGTGTTGTATGGCAGGGATGTTGGTTACCCAATAAATTGTCTTAATTTTTGGCTGGGCCAATCTTGAAGAGATGCAAAACTCATTTGTGGACGGTAGAAACTTACAATTTGTAAGTGCGGTTATCAAAATTAAAAGTTTCACATTAAAAAAAACTATAAAAAAATAATTATAGGTTAATTAGAATAAACAACAAGAGAAAGCAAATAAAGACACAAACAAGGATACACTAATATGGATGGTTACAAATGTTATAAAAAATATACATGGCAGAACAAAATGTGACAAGAAAATTACATTTCAAATTATTTAAAAATTTTCTTTAAAGCTTTACATACTTTGTAAGTTTTTATTATGTTGGATATTTTTGTATATATTTGGAAGCGCCATAGCCAAATACAAAGTTTTGAGATAATTAGGAAAGCAATTATTCAAGTGCTTACCATAAATTAAATATTACGTAACGCGTCCGTGCTTCAATATAACACCGTGAGGCATAATGGTCCGGTACATTAAGAGGCTAGACTTTAAACCACACGCGGAACACCCGCGTCTGTCATTCTGTCCCGCTCACAATAAGCTCACGCACACTTACAATACATGCGAATGCGAAATGTGCGAATGAGACAACGCTCAAATTTACCTCCAGAAATCGCTCGAAAAGGGGTTTATGGAGAATACACTTTTCTACACCGAAACTTTCACGAAATTCAAATTTAAAAAAATATAATATATATATTTTTGAGAAAGAAGGAGCTACGTTGGTAGCTTTTTATAATTTTATAATTCTTTATGAGAGTTGAGTTAGCAGCACTTTTTCCTTAAATAATATTTTTTGATAAATCGTACATGTTTGGCAGTGAATGTTTACGTTAATACGAAACGCATCGAAAATTCGAAAACATACCAACATAGTTTTTACCCTCTAGAAGGCAGTATTAAAAAAATATATTCATTTTGTGCAATTTTCGATGTAGAAAAGTGTTTTTTCCCGGGCGTCCTTTTTGTATGGGCCGAAAAGCGAAGTCTATCATCTTAAGACGACATTCTTAACCTACTGACGATTCAGAAAACATCGACATTTTGTTTAATTCACTATATGTTTTCTTCTCGTCATAATTAAGTTGAAATGTAGTGTAATTTAAAAAATCTATTCGTAATATAAGTGCGGTAAAATATTTAACGATTTTTCAATATGTACGCCTCAGGGATCTCATTTCTACGGCATTCAGTATTTTTGTGTGAATGCTCCCAACCTGGGTTCACTGAGATTACGGCATCACCAATTAGCATATGGAAATGAGGAATAAAAAGGTCAGGTCAACACAGCACAAGAGTCCCAACTGCTCCCAGTGGTCTAGAACAATTGAAATTTTGGTGTTCCCAATTGGGTTGTGTTGTGAGGCTGAAGGTAGCAGGGAAGGAAATGGGGTGTGGAAGAGGAAGGTGAAATAGTACTTGGCTATTCAGATCTCGTAGTCACCAAATACGGCTAAAGCTATATCAAGCAACGCTTCCATTCTGAATGGTGGTCTTACACAAGAACGATATTGAGCGTGACTTCCAGTCTGATATATAAATATACTGTATATATTTTTTTTATTAATTAATTGTGAAATAACACAAATTAATCAAATTATTTTTTATTTTTTTTTATTTATAAGAAAAAGATTTTACATTATAAGTGATTACATTATTCAAAGTTATAAATTATTCATAATTATTCTACTACTCCATAATTTGAGCTCTAGGAGCTCTAGGAGTATTTACATGCAAAAAATAATGTTCTAATTAAATTTGTAAGCAATAATCAAAGACTTATGAGATAAATACAAATATTATTTAACATAGGTATACAATTTATAAAAAAAATTGTTATTGAGAGACAAAATCAATATATATATATATATTTTACATTGAATAGTAAAGATTAAGTAAGCGTAAACTAAGTGTAAATTAAGGTAATTATCCAATTTTAGGGACTTAATTTGTTTTTTGAATTGTTCATATTTCAAAGTTTCGGTTATACTAATTTTGTTTTTGAACAATAATACATTGTACCATTTCACACCTAAATACAGGTAGGTAGTGATGCTGAGCCGTGGTGGATCTAAGCATAGGGATGGTTATTAAGCCTTTAGTTTTGAATCTCTTGCTTATGTTATCTGAGGGGTGAATTTTTTGATAAAATATTCTTTATAAATTTGATATAAGGCGTTTCTTTTATACAATTCTGTGATAGATGGTACATTAAATTCCCGAAATATTTCTAAAGTAGGAAAGTCGCATGGTTTTCTCAGGATGATTTTTATATTGTATATATTTGAATTGTAATTATGGGTTGTAATGAAGCCTTAAAGACGCCTCCCCAACCAATAATGTCGTACTGTAATAAGGACTGAATTAATGCATAATAGACAATTATGATAGTTTTCTTGTTTAAGATGTTTCGTATGTTATAGAAAACGTAGATAAGTTTTCTTTTTCTTTCCACTGTGAGATTGATGTGATCTTTCCATTTAACATTTTTATCTATTAAGATTCCAAGATATTTTACGTTAGATTTATGATTTAGCTTAGCACAGTCCGTATCACATGTACCCGCAAACTTGGGATTAGGAGTCGGGAGCCTTGCCCCTCGACCAGCCGGCCGTCAAATTAACTCGTTAATATAAGGTAAGTAGGAATAATTCTATATTTTAAACAAAATAATATCATAACCACTAACGTCATGGGAGGAACAACAACGATTCTCCCACCTAATTAACAAGAAACGATTCAAGTTAGTATTTAACTCGAAAAGATTTCTTATGTACTGGGAAAGCCTTAAATTTAATATTGATACCAAACACCAGTACACCAGAGACGACGGAGACTAGAACAATAAAAAAACAAAGTGTGAAATTCATTGAATCTGGTTTACGACAATCGCGTATTTGCATAGACATATGAATATTACTAGACCTGCCCTAAGTGATAAAATCGTATTATTTCCCCCTCCCCATACCGGTTCCATTTGGAGCCGGTAGAGCTTGCTTTTGGCTTCGCGGGAATCTAGAAAATGTGACGTCATCATTCTTGTGCGGACTACCGTCGAGCTCTCGTCGGTACATTTTAAGAAATAACACAGCAATAATGATGGCTTGTGCAATTGAAACGTGTAAAAATAGAAGTGAAAAAGAGAATAAACCTAATTGTCGTATTATATTCCACAGGAAAGCATTATTTTACAACATTTTAAACTTATTCAGATCATATAGGTAATCAGTTTTAGTAACATATACTATGAAATCGAGACGATCGGGTTACATGGCGAGGCATTTCTTGCGCGTGCTCGTCCCTTTTTACTGGGGTAAGTAAATTATGAAACATTTGTATAGTTGGTTTTTACCCCTCTCCTATATATTCTCGTCTAGTAATATTCCTATGTCTATGCGTATTTGACGTGTGTTTAATTTTCTTTCAACGTATCATGTAACATCTAACATAACATTTGAGGGATCAAAGTAGATGGTCATAAGAAGGTTTTACTAGAGAATACCGGAAATTAGTCATTTTTAAAACTAATTATAGATATAAAGACTTTTTTTTACAAAACAAAAAATTGATTTTGAAAAATTGTTATTTTATCTGGTACACGCATTTTTTTTAATTTTGAAAAACTAAGTTTATTTTAAATAGTTGTACTAAGGTTATACCGTTGGTCGTTGGCAGATTTGTTTAATTTTCAAACGAAATATTGTAATACACAACACAAATTGAAATCATATAATAATACAGCAAAATAAATCAATAAGTAATCTAGTAAACACACTTTTAAGAATTTTAATTTTAGTTCAATTAAAATCATTAAAAAATAAACCTGAGAACGTGTTTTGTGACGAATGTACCTCAGTTTTTCTATTTATTTAAGGTCTTATAATCTAAAATATTTCAGATTAGTTTTACACACTTATTTTATTTAGACATTATTAAAAATCATAAATACTTATGATCAAAAAATACTTACAAGAAGTACACGATATTTAATAATTTATCATCACGCGTTCTGAGCATTTTTATTTCTTACTTGAATGTAGGTGTTCATAAAAGCAAGTTTTGAAAGAAATTAATCAATTAAATTAAATTAATCAACTGCTAACCCTGTACAAATCGCAAGAGCGCCCCACGGTTGAATTTGGCAGCCATCTCTGGTCTGGAGCCCCGATGTACCTGAAAAACACCCTCGACTCTGTGCAGAAACGGGCGGTCCGCTTGATAGATTATCTCGTCTTAACAAACGGATTGCAATCTTTAGAGCACAGGCGTCGGGTGGGAATGCTATCCTTGTTCTACCGGTATTTCAATGGAAGATGCTCCGAGGAGCTAGGGTCATTGATCCCCTCGGCACCGGTGCATAGTCGGGAAACACGCCAAACGCGCGCCCAACGTATGTACACAGTTGAAATTTGTTACATGAGAACGGGACGCTTCTACGACTCGTTCTTGTGTTCAACAGCTCGGCTGTGGAACGATTTGCCGTCCTCTGTGTTTCCTCCTTACTAGAACATGGGTCTCTTCAAGACCCACGTTCACTCCTTCCTCTCCTCAAAAAGACCCTCCTCACAGCATCTTCAAAGATGACATAGGCCCTGAGGGAAATTATTTTCCGCAGAGCCTCCTGTGTGGAGTTAATGTAAAAAGAATAAAAAATAATAATAAATTTTTAATTTAAAAAAATTGATACGGGGAATAATCGATCTTTCTCATCGGAACCTTCCTGTACAGTTGTAAGCATTTTTCAACTTTTATTCTCAGCCGCTGGTCACTGGCTCTAAACTGTGAACATTTATTGAGTACTGGCAGTCTGAAGGCTTTACTTTTTACTCTATGAAAGCGTTAATATTGATATCCACACCCATTACTTACCCCTGAGGGTTTGATTTCAAAGTGGGGAAATAAGTTTTCCAACGTTTAGCTTAAAAGGGTAGAATTAACCACCTTTGTTCGATGCCGTGAAAATTTATTGATACGATCAATTGAAATGGAATCAAAACAATTGGTATCTAAAGATAGAGATACAATTCCATTATTAGGTTTTTTTATGTGGATTTTTTATTGTTGAGGTAGATTGAGTATTTAATAAAATATATGTTTTCACTCTTTTATAACAGTGACCGAGTGATACAGAGCATCTGGTTCCCATTCAGCAATCGCGGGTACAATCCCCTGCATTGTAAGTCCAACGTCCTACGAGGTAAGTCCGTCGTGCTACAAATAAGTCCAACATCCTAAGAGATTAGTCTTACGCCATCCGCTCACTAAGGCAACTGTAAACTGTCAACTGGCTTTGTATGACAATATGATGGCCCTGCACACTACACAATCACTCAAAAACTCGTTGTCAATGGTAACGCAAGCGGTGACTCGCGACTCGCACTGCTGATTGCCGTGGCCGGCCGTTGCTAGTTGCCACCTGTCAGCTGATTGTTCTTCGTCTATGGTTAAACAAGCTTTTTGACCAATTAAGACATAGAAACCAGCCGGTTTTAGTTTGGTTTCAGTTGCCTTTACGATACGATACGATACAATACGATTGTACCACCCCAGCCAGGAGCAATCCTGTCCCGGTGAGACCGGTACACCAGGGGGCATTGATTTGTTAGGACTAGGAACAAGTGCTCTGAGGATAGGAAGGAGGTTGGAGTTTAATCGACCGGTATACATGGCAACCTAATAAGCCAATATTGGAATTAAGGATGGGCAGGAATAAAGGAATGGATTTAGCGTAATGATTTTGTATTTCCTTTCTTTATGTCTTCCTTATTCTTGCCTCTTTTCGGCTCTTCTCGGATCTTCGTAGTTTTTCTTGTATCTTCTTTTCTATTATTGCTTCTTCTTGTCTCTTCTGGGTTATTTTCGTCTCTCCCTGGCCCTTTTTATTTATTCTTGTCCTTTCTCGCCTCTTCTCATATCATCTGGGCTCTGATTATTGTCTCTTCTTGGCTCTTCATGCATCTTGGATCGTCTCGTCTCTTCTTGGCTCTACTTGTGTCTTCTTGCCACATCTTGGATAAACTCATCTCTCTTCTAGGCTCTTCTTGATTCTTCTTGCATTTTTCTTGATTCTTATCATCTCTCCCGTGCTCTGTTTGTATCTTCTCGGCATTTTTTTCGAATATTGTAAATTCGATAAAATCGGTATACTTTATTCCCTCCGGTGTACAGTGTTCTAGGCACCTAAAGACCCAGAATTTCTGCACTGAAATTGATCTCGTCTTCTAGTATTATTTAGTGCAATCCGAAAGCTTATCAAGGCGAGCAATTTATGGACTATCAAATGCATCATTCAGAATTTTATATTGAAATACCAAGTCAGTGAAAATCCTTCTATCTGATAATTTACGCCTATTCTTATCATTTAAAATAGTTTTGGTAGTTGAACAAAATTACTGGAGTACCTACTCATTTTAAAATTTGGAAAGTGGATTTATTTTGTACAAGCTTCTGCCCGTGACTTCGTCTGCGTGGGATTAGTACTACTATTAGCCACTTTCTTTTCCTAGGTCCCATCTATGTTCATACCAAAATTCTTAACCTATTTATTTGATTTAACAATCATTGTTTTGCAAAATGTCATTCTCAAATTTTTCTAATAAGTAATAATTATTATTTGTAATATATGGAAAATAGCTAGCTTTATAAATCCTTATATAGCCTATAATATTTTATTCTGTTGTATGAGAAATATTATTGTAAAGTAACATTAAAATCCATTTAGTACTTTTTGCGTGAAAGAGTAACAAACACACATACATCCATACAAACTTTCGCGTTTATAATATTACTAGCTTCTGCCCGCCACTTCGTCCGCTCAGGATTAGTACTTCGATTAGCCTATTTTCTTTTCATAGATCCCATCTAAGTTTATACCAATATTCTTAACCTATTTATTGAAAATATCTATAATTCTTGCTTCGATTCAAGGGTGAGCACTTCAAATAAATTCACTAATTAAAATATTTTCTAATACAGAATTATGGTTTTACAATAATTGTTTTACAAACTGTCATTCTCAAATTTTGACATTTTCTATTAAACAATAATTATTATTTGTAATACATGGAAAATAGCAAGCTTTGAGTATAAATAATAGACTATATGTTATTCTGATGTATGAGCTATATTATTGTAAAGTTTCATTAAAGTCCATTCAGTGATTTTTGTGCGAAAGAGTAACAAACATACATACATCCATACAAACTTTCGCGTTTATAATATTAGTAAGATAGTAAGATGCTTTCAATAGCTAGATCACGAATATTATAATGTGGGTTTCAGACAGGTGACTTAAACTCAAGTCTAACAAAGACGTAATACAATAGCTTAATGTTGTTGAAAATTCTAGTTAACCTAGTTATAAAACTCTACATTTGTAAGCCGTTGTTAGAGATTTCCATTAAGTGGTTGACAAATGAAATATTTTAATGAATATGCCTAGTTTGTGTAAATGTCTCAAAAGAATTGTCAATGTTGTAAGGGAACATTTATTGACTATTTGATATTTTTAAGTAAAAACAATTTTTATTGCATCAAATTAATAATACTCGTAGGTTCTATAGATACTGTAAATATTACTGCCCACAGACCAGTCGAAAAATACTTATCTCTTTTTGAGACAATTGCAAGAACGAAAAAATCATTATTTCGCAGTCAACTCATCCCATAATTTTTTTCTTATTTGTGTTTGGAGCGTTAAAAGAAATCCCCGAAGTGATTTGGACGCGTTTTCAGGATGAAATAAATTTCGTTCAGTCTTTGAGCAATTATTTTCACACAAGACTGCCTCAAACGATTAACAATTCCAAGTGTATGACAAGGCGATATTCCGTAATTAGGACTTCTCAGAACCGAAACGTTTATCAAAGGATCTGGGTATGTAATTGTTTGAACATCTGTAGTCTGTAGCATGCATATTACAATGTTGGAACCGTTATTTGTCTTCATTACAGTACAAATGAAATGTTCATTTAAATAGAAACCATTGTAAATGATTATTTCCTTAACAAATATAATTTGCGTCCCTTTTGTGATTGTCGCAGTCACCTTTAGTCTGAAGCCCCAGAACACATGAAATAAACCTTTGCATTTGTGCAGTTCGTGCAGGAGGTTCCGTTTGATACATTTCCATATCTAAACAAATGAATCGCAATCTTTGGAGCACAGACGTCAAGTAAAAATGATGTCCTTATTTTACCGGTATTCTAATGGAAATGCTCCTCTATCGTCATTGATCCCGTCGTCGCGTCGGCCAGGTTCATCGTCGGAAACACGTCAAACTTTTGTACATCGCTGACATTTTCTACGATTCGAAAGCTGCATGATTTGTCTGTGTTTGTGTTTCATACTTCCAACAGCACGGATCTCTTAAAGACATAGATTTGCTCCTTCTTTCTCCACAATGAGCCTCCATACAGCATCCCCAAAGAATATGGAATTTTTTAATTCTTTTTATTTCTTGCTAGAGCAATCCCGGTGAGTTACAAAACTCATTTTAGGACAGGAGGAACTTACAATTCATAGGTTGGAGGTAGTAGTTACAATTTTACAAAGGTAATGATAAAGGTATTGATAATATAAGTTTTACATTCAGAACGGCATAAAAATAAAAATAAAGACAGGTTAAGTAGAACAAACAACAAGAGAAAACAAGTAAAGAGAGAAAAAAACGATAAAAGTATATAAGATAGAACAAAAAATGACAAGAAAATTACATATTTTCATTTTTAAATGTAGTGAAAAAATATTCTTTTAAAGCATTGCTTTGCAATTTTTTATTATGGTGGATGTTTTTGTACATATCTGGAAGCGAATTATATAGTGTATAGGCAATATAGATCAATACACAGCTACACTTACCTACATACCTCTATATATATCTATACCTTAGTTTACCATTACTTAATCTGTATTATCAATGTTGAAAGTTAAAATATATAGCATATTGGTATTGTAATTCAAAAACATATTTTTTCCTAAATTGTATAGCTATGTTAAATAATGTTTGTATTTATTTTAAGTCTTTGATTACATATTTATTTAGAATATTTTTTTTTTTGCATGTAAATACTCCTCCCATAAACACGAGCTCCTAGAGCTTAACTTATGGAGTAGTAGAATAATGATGAATAATTGTATAACTTTACATAATGTTCACTTGTAATGTAAAACTTTTTTTCTTATAAAAAAAAAAAAAAAAAAATAAATAAAAAAATATCATGAACCGCTATTACGCTATACCGCTGTAATTGTAGTTAGTATTGTTACATTTTCAACCTACCCTTCTCCTATAGACTTGTTATTTTGTTTTATTACCTACATCCAAGCATCAATCGATCCTATCAGCCTACACATCTCCGCATCAATAATTCGCTTTTCGCTCATCGCCGCCGTACCGCAAACGATACAAAGTTGTAAGCTGTAAGTCATTTCTCTCCTTTCCTTTGCCTGCGACATATTTTCTACTTGAGCAGCGGTTTCATTAAATTACACAAATTTTTAGAGAAAGGTCCTTCGAAATACAAAATCACACAAAACACACCTCACCTGTGATCAGTTAATATAAATTGAACATGAAAACAAAAATGAAAGCCGTATAAAAAAAACCATAAAATATAATATTGTAAAATCTACAAAGCCTGTAGAAAATAAAAAAACAGTGTTTTTTTAACCTCTTATTTTATCACCTTGTACATAAAAGTATTTGGGTTTTACTAAGACAATGTTTTGTCAAAAGCAAATTGCAATTTTTTTATTAAAAACAATCATGTTAAATTTCCAGCAATAAACGTTATAAACGGTGTGTCGTAAAGCTGTTTTTTGCAATTTACATTAAATCATTGGGTTTAATATCAAAAAGTCAAAAACGAAAAAATTAAATGCTTATTTCGGCGAAGAAACATAAAAAATTATATTAATTTAAAAATAAGTCCATGAAGGCTATTTAATTTTATGGGGTTTTGTATTATTTTTTACATTATTATACATAATAAGTAATTTAATCTTGTTTCAGTTTTTTTGTCACAGCTTAGAGAAAAAAGATAAGTAGTTAAAAAAAATTAACATTATCTCCACACAAGAGGCCCAGAGGAAAAAAATTCCCTCAGGGCCTATGTCATATTTGTTTGATAAGTATACTATGATAAATATAGTTATAATAGTATATTGTGCAGATTACTAAAATACTATTACAATGATTAAAATTGAAAATAATAATAATGCCCCTTTTTTATTAGAATACCTGAATTTTATTATTTGAAGAATGATAATGACAAAAAAAACTTAAAAATTACATGTCTCAGTTACCGAATTGGTTAAGGTGTTCGTCCCGATAAGACGAGAGATCCTGGGTTCCAGTCCCTGTTGCAACCGTTAGCTATTTATTCTTTGTGTGTTCTTTTTCATATTTCGTTTAGATTTCTTATTATTACCTTTTTTTCGATAAAATAATAATAAAAGCCTAAAATACTAAATAAAAGAAAGTATAACATTCGTTGAATTCACACACCGGAAATAAGCACCATTTAAATTTGCAATTTGAACTGTCCAATTATTTTTTTTTCTTGTTCCTTCCAGATCTTGTGGAGGGTTGTGCAATCCCATAAGTTCCATATAATATAAGTAAATATAAAACACATTGTGAAATATTACATACATAGTAAAATAAAACATAATAATAATATCAAAAAAACAAAATGAAAATGTTTTTTTTTAAATAAAAATAAAAATATATTAATATATGTTTTATCAAATCTATGACATCAGGAATTGGCTCCATCGCTTGTAAATAGGACCCTGCCAGAAGTGCAATTCTGCTATCACAAGACCGTTTTCGGTCGTGGCTAGTCGCGTCCTTAATCTGGTGATCCGTTTTTTAATTAGATTTTTTGATTATTTATCCGGGAACGCGCCATTCTACAGACATCTCAGTGGCACTGCAATTATCAAAATTAAGGTGATTGTCAAAAGATTTCATATTCTACTGTCTCATAGATTTTTTGAAATTGTTTTTTGTAGTAGTGAAATCGCAACTGAGGTGGCATTTCACTACTATGGGCCGCCCCAGACACAGTTGGGCGAGGCAAATCCAAAAACTGTGCGAGGAGAGGATGGATCTGCCATGGACGGAGGCCGATCAATCGGCGCAAGACAGGGACGTATGGAGGAGCCTTGTCGATGCAGTGGGTCCCCGACCCGAATAGGTCAAGGGGAAGAAGAAGAAGAAGTTTTTTATAGTAAACTAGCTGACCCGGCTAACTTCGTACCGCCTAAGAATCAATAAATGTTGTGTTTAATTTATTAGCTTTTCGAATTGATTCAAATTATGTCGACCAACGCACATTATTTGAAAAGCCGTTCCATACAAAATATATGAAAAAAATGATTTTCTTCATAATGATTTTTCCCGTGATTTTTTCCGATGTTTTAATAGTTATTCTGTTAATCGGGACGGAGACAAATCCAACAAATCAAAGATCATGAAAATCGGTCCAGCTGTTCTTGAGTTATAAATGGTGTAACTAACACGACTTTGTTTTATATATTAAGATACCTCACAAAAGTCCCAACCGTCTGGAGCCAGTTAGAATATGACGTCCCCAATTGGGGTATGTTGTGAGGCTGAAGGTAACTGGGGAATGAAGGAGATGTGGAAGAGGAGGGTGGAAAAGTACCTGGCTACTCAGATCTAGTCACTAAACACGGCTAAAGCCATTTCAAGCAACGTTTCAATTCTGAATGGTAGTCTTACACCAGGGCCCCTAGCATACTCGATCGATGAGGATTGAAATGATAACTTTTGGTAATTTCTCACCGTTCCCTAGCATGACTATAGATCGCCAACGAATAAGTAACAGTTCACAATGACTAAGTGTCCCTAATATATTCGACATCAACTGTTGTTTGAACGATAAGGAGTTATCGATACAATTCTTATCGATCAAGTGTGCCAGGGGACCAGAGCGATACTGACAGTATCTTCCACTCTAGAACGTGCTGCAAATATTCCTTATATTATTTTAAATTATAATTCTATTGATATTTAAATTATTATTCATTGGACTGATTCACCGCCAGTTCCAGAGAGGAATATACTCTCAATATCGCCCTAGTGTAAGACCACCATTCAGAATTGAAACATTGAATTGCTTGAAATGGCTTTAACCTTGTTCGGTGACAAGACGTGAATAACCACATACTTCCCACCTCCCTCTTTCCCATCTCCCTCTCCACCATTACCTTTAGCCTCACAACACACTTCAATTTGGGAGGCCGCAGTCTCTTTGGCTCCAGACGGGAGCAGTTGGAACTCTTGCGTGGTATTCATATAAAAAAATGCGTAAGTGTCTGCTAAAAATTCGTAAATGGAAAGAAAGGTATTTTTTGTGATTTTTAATATGCAATCGGTAGGATCTTCGAATGTTCAACTCAATATGTCTGACTTCTAATAATCACAACCACCATTTTATCAACAAAACAAATCTTGATGTTAATACTTCTAAATACTGAATGATTAGTAATTCCGGTTCATTCGGTATTCATTCGGCATAATTCGGTAACATCTGTAATTCAATAAATACCTATCAGTGGGTGAGTGGGCATCGCATTTGGGTCCCACCGGGCGTCGCGTGTTCGATTTCTCGGCTGGCTGAGTCCTCCATTACAACACAAGCAGCATCTTCCGCTTACTGTAGTGGTAGTAGGAGATTTTATTATAACTTTTAGTGTAAATGGATATGTAAGTACTTTCAATGCCTTTCAAGAATTGTCGTTATTATAGGTAGTTAAGATGATCATCACATTTGTATTTCTCACCAGTGTTTAATTTGTAACATTTCCTATGTTTTACAAGGTTGTTTTACAAGGTTTAACCAAGTGGTGCTAGATTTTTGACATAATTTAAATTTGATTTACTGTTTTGTAGATTATTCCTCTGCTAATTTAGTATTTTACTAAATAAATTTCACGGTAACTACCTGAATAAAAATGCCATTGTATTGCGTATTCATTATTTACTACTATAAAATTGAAAAATTGAAATTAAAAAAAAAAACAATGTTGTATATTGAAGTAACCAAACTAATTGGCACTTAATACAAACAATACCATTGTCACATTTGATTCACAAAAAATCGCACTACTAATTTGTCCAGGGTTTTTTAGGTTCATGATTTTTATTCTACATTTATTGCTCAGTGAAAAAAGTAACAACTGTTGTTAAAAATGACTTAACTTTTTACAGGTTTGCATTAATTAAACACGATAATATATGACATGTTGCACGGAACAGTCTAAAATTTAAAAAATAAGCTCATACGAAGCCTGTCCTCCACTGGTTAACCTTTTAAAATGTTGAACTATTATTGATTTGAAGTATTTAAAAAAAATCATAGTTTTTTGAAATTTGAATTTTTTTGAGATTTTAAATTTTAGATTTTTTTTATTGTTTGATCCGTTGAAAGAGGCTGAAGTGACAAACTTATAGCTTTACAAAACCTACACTTGTTATAATATCACAAGAGTCTCCGATAGTACAAGTTAATTCTATTGTGAGGTAGGTGACTGTCGCGTTCGTACGAATTTTTTGAATTTTTCAAGAATGGTACCAATTTCTATGCATAGTATATTACATTTTCTGAACTTAAAATGTATAAACGATACCGTTAGTTGATGGTATAATAAATAGTCAGAATGATTGTCTTCCAATCAGATTTATTTATTGAAGTAAAATTACTTTACGCACGCTTGACCTGGGGGGTAAACTGGCGAAGGCCTGACGAGAGCGTTACAAAAAGTTTAGTCAGGCGAAGCGAACGTATCCCACTGTAGGAGCAAGAGAGAGCAGTGCGCGCGCACATTTTCTTTCTCTCTTCCTATCATAGCCAGTGCATGAAGATTATTCGTTATTTCATTTCGTTCTTGAACAATTTTATAAATACTGTAGGAGCAAGAGAAAGCAGTGCGCACGCACATTTTCTTTCTTTCTAGAGTGGGCTAAAGCACACTCGTATTTTTTATTATTAAAGCCCTTTTAACGCCGGCTTTTACATGTGGGTAAAAATATACAGTATTTATTGTACATAACTGCTGGTCCCCTATCACACTCGATTGATAAAGATTGTATCGATAACTTTCGGTAACTTCTCATCGGTCCCTGGGACAACTGCAGATCTCTAATGTACATACAAACAACAATTGATGTCGAATATATTAAGAACACTTAGTCATTGTGAACTGTCACTTATTCGTTGGCGATCTGCAGTCATGCTAGAGAACGATGAGAAGTTACCGAAAGTTATCCTATCAATCGTTATCGATCGAGTGTGCGAGGGGCCCTGAACTGCTTTAGTAACAACAGTTTGTATTTATTTACTGACAAGTTGAAGATGTCCCCTGAATCGGTATATTTTTTCCCTCCATTAGAATTCTGGGCAAAGATGAATACATTATGGTAGTTAGTCCCAGAATTGCTACCTTGAAATAAATCGCGTAATAGTGGAATCGGAAAGCTAATCATCATTTAATATTTTGTATAAAAATACCAAATCAGTGAAAATCCTTCTGTTTGACAAATTAATCATCTTCATATCGTTTAAAAGAGTGTTGTGGTTTAAAATAATTGCTGGAATTCCCATTTTCAAATATATCCAACAAAGAATTTATTTTGTACCCTTTCAATTGATTGTACATGCATATTATAATGTGGGTTCCAGACGGGAGAATTGTATTCATATTGACTTCTAACCACGGCAACATATAACAGCTTAATACATTTAATATTTTTTAAATCTCAAGTTAGCCTAGTTATAAATCCCAACAGTTCTAAGCCCAACAGATGAACATGGTTCGATTCTCTGCCGTGGCAATTCTTCCTTTATTAAAATTTTTATGTATTTATTTATTTTGTTTTTTTTCAATTTTCCGTGGTTTGTCACGGGTCTGCGCTAGTTATAAAATTTAAACAAAAAGTTCAAATCCTGAAAAGCATAAGTAGGTACCTACCTACCTATCACGGAGGTATATGTTTTCTGAACTTATACATCTATAAGGTATAACTAAAAATGGTTTACTGAACGGGTTTAACAATATTAAACTAATGTACCTATTTAAAAACGTAAACTTTCCGTAAACATGACAAAATGGTAAATTCAGCATGAAACATTTCAGGCCATCAGTGCATAGGTGTGTTTATTGCACAGGAGTTAGTTGTTCGAATGCAAGTCAAATAAATACAGTTTTTCCTCCCAGGAACATCCCGCGTCGTAGCCTGGCGTGTTGTTCTGTGAACATTGAAAAACCGGGGCCAAAAAAGTTCAACGGATAACTCAGTCTGATCCCAACGAACTCACCCAATGTTTGTTGAGATTAAAATTTTGGTTCAATCCAGAGCTTCATTAAGGCGAAGAACGGAAATTTAGTTTTTCATTTATTAATAATAAATATGTTTTTATTCCAGGTTCGACATTATTGCAATCTCACATGTCCTGTATAGTTTTACAGTAAAATTAAAGTAAATAAACATGCAAACTAGAAACAAAAAAAAATAATAAGAGGGCTTGGTGCTGGAAGATTACCATCGTTTGTCGAAGGCCATTAGCCGCATCTTGGCTCCAGTGATCCGGTGTCAAATCAGACTGGCGAATCAGACTTCCATAAATATTGTCGATGCGTTGTAAATACTGTACCTTCTGTATCCCAATATAATCAATATACAAAATATATTATAAAAGAAAGTTTAAAAAAAAACGTGCGGCCCGCAAAAACTCAGAAACGAGTTCCGGTACGATAAATGGAGATCTCTATTCCCTCTCCAGGATGAGGGTTCCAATTTTTATCTAAAGGGCGTGCTTTTGGAGATATAAGAGCTAGAAGTTTCAACCTTTAGAAATTTCAAGAACAGTCTTCCGGAAAGTTCTAGAAGGTTGCTTACCTTGGGTCTTGGTTGGTACCTTTTGTTTGAGAGCATTTCACAAGATTCCAGAACATCCAGGAACATTCTGGAATGTTAGGGAATAGGGAATCAGGAACATTATTGTGGAACATTCCAGAACACTCTCGAATGTTGTCCTAAGCGAAGCCTGGTATCCCAGAAAGTTCAGCATATAATATCAAGTTGGATCCGGAGTCTTCTATCGATCTGATTGGGCAGTGATACCATATGTGTGGCTAGTACAAAGTGCACTGAACTAGTTTTTAAAAACATTATTGCTGCATTGGAGGAATCTTCGGGCAATCATATTAGAAAGTACACTGATACTTTTCCTTCGTCGTTCGATATCACCATCATCAGAAATGTATTCAGAAATAATGTGCTTCAAATAATTTACGTTCTTAGATGTATTTATGTTTTCCGCACTAAGTTGATTTCTTTTTTGGAAGATCGGGATTTTTCCTTGGCGGATATCATGTTGTGGTTATTTGCATAGTATTCATGGTTTTTTTAAATAATATTAACAATTCCTTAATCGGTGGAGCTAGGAGAATCATGTCATCCCCGCAGCTTACGTGCTTTAGACACACATTACACGATAGCCCCTCAGGCAATTTGCATGTAAGTATTGAACGGGATTGGGGACATAGACCCTCCTTGCCTTGCTGGAATTCCCATTTTCAAATATATACAACAAATAATTTATGTCGTACTCTTTCAATTGATTGTACCTACGTGCATATTATAATGTGGGTTCCAGTCGGGAGAATTGTATTCATGTTGACTTCTAACCACGGCAACATATAACAGCTGAGCAAATTTAATATTTTTGAAATCTCTAGTTAGCCTAGTTATAAATCCCAACATTTGTAAGCCCAACAGATGATTTGCAGAGTATGTTATTTTTCTTTTAACAGTTCTGTTATGAATTTTGTAACCTTTTATATATAACTTGTTCATTCAGAATTAGTTTTAAACTTATATCGAAAAGGTAACCAATCTTAATACGCATTTCCATGGCAATTACCATTAAATAGTTATCTTCCTTTTTCAACTTATCGTAAATTGATAATGTTCCTCTAAACTTCAAAACAAGCGTCCTTTGACACATTGAAAATATAAATAATTCTTCCTTACAACAAAATTTTTACTCTACAGAGTACTAAAAAAATGGTTTTCGCAATATAATATTCACTCAGTTTTATAACGGTATATTTCAGTAAATAGGCAGTGGAGAACTCACGTTAAGTCCTTTACTTAATTTACTGGGACATGTTTTAAGTTTGTAAGTTCTTCTTTGCATTTTAGAAGTTCTGTTACAATTTTCATGGAATTTTGAATATCTTAAAACGTACCCGTTGTTCAGTTTAAATGAAGTAACATTATTCTTCAGAATAAACTTCTGAGAGTGGAATATATGAAGTTCAAAATGTTTCAACGTTACACACATGATTGTGATATTTTACGAAAATAATATGAATATCATAACGCCTATTTTACGTTAGTCTTTAAATATGATAAAACTTGATAATTTTAACTTTGAATGTAGTCTTCACGAACGTAAGGATTTTTTTAAATTAATGGTTCAATTTTCTACAAATTCTGTGCTACCGGCAGGGCCGTATTTAGGATTTGTAGACCCCAAGCTGAACCTATGGTGCGGGTTGAATCGGGAGTTTGGGAGATAATCCATAATCTAAAAAATTAAAATCTATTAAAAATGTATAAAATTATATTATATATTATGTAATAACATATATGTATAATGTAGTATCTCCTATTATACTAATCTCTCTCTTGTTATAATAACGTAATATTTTTTGTTGTTGAAAGTGTAGTGCTAAGTTTTTAGTGTTTAATGTTTAATTTTTAGACGCATAATAAAATAGTACGATGAGGAAATCTATAATTGGTTTCTCAGTTAGGTAAATTACACATGAATTGAACCAAATTGTAAACTGTTGATTTCCCTAAAATAAAATAAACAAATAAATAATCCCCAATAACATGGTGGGTCCGCCCCGGAAATTGATTTTAAAGTGCATTTCTGAGCAATTTTGAAACTAAAAACCTAAAAATAAACCTTTAAAGTCTCTTTTTAGATTGTAAAAAAACTCCTACACCGTATTAAGAAGTTGTTGAAATAATAAGATGAAAAAAGGCCGGTTATTAAATAATTACGCTCCATCCCCCCCCCATCCTTAAGTTTTAAGTTCCCTAAAATACGTAATATACGTAAAATATATGTATGTTACTTTTTAAGATAAGTTGAAATAAGATACAAAAAAAGGAAAAAGAAAAAAAAATCTAATGACAAAATTAATTCCCTCTTAAAATATATATGTTATTTTTTAAGATATTATCTGTACATTTGTGTGTTGCCATAACAAAAATATTTCGGTGTGTTTTTTCACACGATTTCTAGGTATATTTTGCTTTTTAGAATGGCCACACTAACTATTATTACTTTAGCTCGAGTAAGCTTGAAACAGCGCGTGGTCCTGTTTAACTTCCATATTACTATAACTGAAGGTTAAAATTTATGTATGGATATCAAATGAATTTATTTACAGTGACGATTTATTGAAATTGACACGTATAGTATAAATTAAAGTAGTTTAATCCTTGATGCTTTTTAATGAAAATAAGTTTTATTGATTTGTGGTTCGGTGGTACATCGTCTCTGTACACTTTATTTATATTTTGTGTTACTAGGTATACAAAATATTCATTATGTACGATGTATACAAGAATGCCGGGGCCAACTGTTATGGTTCCGGTAATTATATGAAATTCCCTCGATAGAAAATGAAATCGCATAGTGAAGCTACGAAAATTATTAAAAACATATTTTGTTCTACTATTTAACAAGTTATGACCGTGAAAAAAATCACAGCGCGTCTTTAAATAAAATTCAGGCATTTGTCGAGAGATTTTGGCTATATTTTAAACGAATCGTGTTTTATTAAATATTTTCACAAAATTCGCTTAATTATAATTTTTTTTATATTGGCGCAATCTCTCTAACATTCATATTTACACATCTCCCTTTTAAATCGTCTTTTTCTTATTTTTTAATGCTTACTTTGGAACCTTAAGGCCAGTCTTCTCCGACCACAAAACGTGTGCGAGGTAGGTCATGTTGTTTCGTTGTCGTGTACTTTTCTTAAACGTTCGCTTTACAAATCCTGCAATAATTATAATATGTCATTATTTTTCTTCTTAACTTATAATATAACAGTAACGTATAAGAACTTATAATTATAATGGTTAACAAAGTAAACATATAATTTCACAGAATCATAATCAATTACATTAGCGAAAACCTTGGCGAAAAAACCGGTTAACAGTTGATGTCGGTAGCATGTTAACTAGCCGTTTGTTCGACCAATTCTAACGTAAAACAGCACGCATGTGAATCGATCTGCCTGTATTTGCCATCACTACATCATTTTTGATGCCTTAAAACCTTTTCAAGAATCAGAATCCAATTCTTCCCTATAGCTCCTTGCTTAACCCGCCCCAACGTCATGCTTCACCCTACTGAATTGTGAAATAGTCATCATGGTTGTACACTGAAGAGAAGAGAGATCTAAAAAAAAATATATGCCGCAAGGAAAAGAGACCGTAGCACCCCATCAATTCCAACTTTTGATATTTACGATAAAACTAACATGCGTTGCAATGCCACTCAAAGAAAGAAATTGTTTCTCCCTGCGTGTCCTTTCCCACGCGCCCCCCCCCCCTTCTGAAGTAGGCTAAGCCAAAATACGCTAGCGCTTTTATAACTAGGTTTGGCCGAAGTGTTACTAGAATTAAAATGCTTGACAGATGCTAATATAATCAAGATACATTACTAAATTATGAGATAATGCGCATAGTTTCACCGAACTAGGTCCAGTGGACCTACTTTAGCGGCTCTTTAAGAGGCTATACTTTAAACGACACGCGGAACAACCGCGTCTGTCATTCTGTTCCGCTCACAATAAGCTCACGCACACATACAATACATGCGAATGCGAAATGTGCGAATGAGACAACGCTCAAATTAACCTACAGAAATCGCTCGAAAAGGGGTTTATGGAGAATACACTTTTCTACACCGAAACTTTCACGAAAATAAAATTTTAAAAAATATATATTTTTTAGAAAGAAGAAGCTACGTCGGTAGCTTTTTATAATTTTATAATTCTTTATGAGAGTTGAGTTAGCAGCACTTTTTCCTTAAATAATATTTTTTGATAAATCGTACATGTTTGACAGTGAATGTTTACATTAATACGAAACGCATCGAAAATTCGAAAACATATCAACATAGTTTTCACCCTGTAGAAGGCAGTATAAAAAAAAATATTCATTTTGTGCAATTTTCGATGTAGAAAAGTTTTTTCCCGGGCGTCCTTTTTGTATGGGCCGAAAAGCGAAGTCTATCGTCTTAATACACACGTTCTTTGAAATATCCATTTTATTAGAGGTTTTTATTGGACATTTTTTGTTCGATTACTATGAATATAACATGTCTTGTATTTTTATTATCTTATTGGTTACATGTCGTAACTTTTCTACTTTACTGACATTCGAAGGGTGGATTTCTTCTTTTAAAAGGCAAATGTTTTTTAAACAACTATTTTCAGCGCCACAGACCCTACATTTTATTTATTATTGTAATATAAAACATATGGGTTACATTTTTTAATATATATGTAAAAAAAAATATATATTTAAGTTCGTGATTGGTCATGGTAATGTATAACCTTATCAGAAAAGAGGAGCTCTTGGGCCTGTTAGGGAGCCACGAGTCTTACTTAGGTTACACATTCTAATCTTATTTGTAAAAAATATTTATTTTTTAATGTAATTTTTTTTTTTAAATGTTTAATTTTGTTTTATTTGTTCTGATTGACTAATTGATTAATTACATTAATCAGATTAAATGATTAAAATTAATAATTCAAATAAAATTAATAAAATTATATTAATTAATTAAAATAAATTAATAAAAAAAAAATAAAAAAAAATAATAATAATTAAATAAGATGGGAGTGGAGTGATCTATCTTCTCTGCCTACCCATTCCAAAGAAGTAGTGTGATTTTTTTTTTTTTTTTTTTTAATGAAGAAAGCATAAAATATTTTGTAATTTTTAATCCTGTTACTAAAATAAGAAATTCTTAATTAGAAGCATTGTGTTGCCAAAATTTGAAACACAATACCAAATTCTGAGTATGATTTTAAATGCTCCATTAGAACACTGAGATGATTAAATGTGAGAAATTAATTAACATTAACGATTGTGAATTTGATACCGTCTTTTGAATATTATGTTATTCTGAAAACGAAATCGTATCTTAGACAAAATATTGCAAACACGTGCCTAAAAATAGTATAAGGATTTTCCTTCCCTTTGTTAAAATCAAAACCAAATTCTGCTAGGTAATTAAAATTGTTAAAGTAAAATTAATTTTCTCAATAAATCTTTACGTAACTGAAATTTGGTAGTAGTTTTGTAAATGGTAGAATTCCAAAAAAGTATGTTTCTAATTTTCTCATATTTAATAAATCAAAACCAAAATTTCTTCTGAAAGTAGAAAGATTTGTAAGCAGTTACAAAATCTCTCTACCTAACATAAAAAAGGAGTCTGTACCTAACGTTTCAAAAGACCACCATCTTCACAATTTGGGAGGAGGGAATTTTTTATAAAAAACAGTTTGTTTTCGTTTTTTGAAAAAAAGAAATCTAACTCCCACTTGCTCAACACCAGGTATTTCATTATTTATTTATTTATTTATTGACGCCCTATTGGACTTTTCCATATAGAATACAAATTTATTTTTATAACAACAGTATAACCTAAATAAAAAAAATTACAAAATATATAAATAAAGCATAAACACAATACAATAAATAAGAATATATCTAATGCTAAATCCACATGCATAACTTAGAGAACTCGTAGATACAATTCATGAGTTCATGAGCACGAGCATTCAATTCACGAGCAACAAAAAAAGAAGAAAAAAAATCTAAACACATTAATTTTTACTTAATTACTCGTTGTTTGCATCTAGAATACGAACAATTAAAAATAACAAACAAAAGAAAATCAAAATAAAATAAAATGATTTCTCATTATTTAAATTTAAAAAGTGGTGAACTAATTTAGCTTTAAATGTGTCAAAGTTTAAATTAAATATGTACACAATATAATAAATAAAAATATATCTAATGCTAAATCCACATGCATAACTTTAGAGAACTCGTAGATACAATACATATACCCACGAGCAACAAAAAAAGAAGAAAAATAAATCTAACCACATTAATTTTTACTTAATTACTCGTTCTTTGCATCTAGAATACGAACAATTAAAAATAACAAACAAAAGAAAATCGAAATAAAATAAAATGATTTCTCATTCATTATTTACATTTAAAAAGTGATGAACTAATTTAGCTTTAAATTTTTAGAAGTTTAAATTAAATATGTCATCGACATCAGTTAGTTCATTGCCCAACCTATGTATTCTTTCTATCACAGAATTCATAGCGAAGTTATTATTGCAGAATAATTAATTTGGTTTGGTATATTTTGGAGGTACATGTATAGATAGCAAATTTACAGCGACAGGGCAGTCCTACCTTGAATGAACAATTTTATATAATAAAAGGAGATTAGATATATTATATTTATGCTTTCTTGCTTATAGCTATGTGGCCCTTTATTAATAATTAAAACATTAAATAATATGTGTGTACATGTGTACGTACGAATATATAATTTTATACATATATATCTATTAGGGAGATAAATTCTACACGTTAGTTCTTTTATTACAATTTGTATTTATTTTGTTTCAATTTTCATGTACACCTTTTTCAATGTTCTGTTCCGTCTCAAAATAGACATCGTATAGTGAGGCGGGTAACTTACTTGCTTAAAATGAAATTAAAATGAAATTAATTGAAATAATTAAATTAATTTAAATTATTTCGAATAAAATGTATTTTTTTTTACCTTTAAACATACCATTTAATAAAAGTTATCAAAATTAGCTGAATACATATTTTTTATCATTCTTTTAATTCTAATTGCACTTTTAGAACAAACTAATCTTCGGAAAATATAACAAACAGTTAATTCGAATCATCATTATGAATGCATTCGGCGCAAAAAGGGGTCGATGGGTAAGGGTCATATTTACCTTTTTCGGTTTTTGACATGTAAAACTCTCGTGTAGGTTGCCGTCTGACTGATTTCTCATTTAAGGCGGTATGATGCCTAAAATAAAAATCCAAAACAGGCGGGACTACGGGCGTGTCCTACGGCCGGGGGCGTTGTCGACCAAAAGTCACAGGGCGGGTGACTTCTACCGGCATTGCACAGTGTAACAGTTCTCAATTTATCTTGGACAAATTTAAATAAATGTCAGCATTAAATTTGTTTACGCTTGTCATAATAAACATTATTGTTAGCAGTAATCAGGTAATAAAATATTTTACATGGTGTTCAGAAACTCGCGGTACCTACAACATCAGCAAAAATATAAGAGATCCCATGTAATCGTATATCACATTTCCTTCCTTAGGTTATTTATATTTGTTTGTTGTAAATCTTTTTTAAAGGCCAATAAAATCTGAATAGAAATATTTAATATTTGTTTCTGTAAATATACTATAAATGCCAATAAAATCTGAAAATAGCAATATATTTTAATTATGAACTAATTTATTTCTTTCCGGTAAATATATATATATATATATTTTATTATTTAGTAAAAGATTATACATATTATATTATACATTATTTAAGTGTTTTGACTGCCCAACTAGGAGGAATCCCGTTTTAGGGCAGTCAAATTACAATGATGTATAAAATATACAGAACATGTTAGTACAAAACCAAAAGAATTGAAGGAAATAAAAATAATAGAAAGAATAAAAAAAAATAAAAAAATTAAAAAAATATATATGAATGTTTAAAATATAATAGCTTATGTTCATTTATTATTATTAGTTATTTTGATAATACATTTTTCTAATTACTTGTTGTGGAATTTCATTGTAATGCGATAATAAAACAATTTTTAAGTTCGTTTTACTTTTCTTTTATAGACCGAACCGGTTACGGTCATCTGAGATCGGGTAAATCATTTTAAAGGGATTCTTGCTTGTGTAGTGGTGTACAATTTAATATATAAGTAATTAACATATGGTAAACAGTTATGGAGACATTGTTGGTGGGGTACATCTGCTACTAAAAACTCGTTTATTTTTTGTTTGTTTTTAAAATACATACACAGGAGGCCTTCAGGAAAACAATTTCTCTCGGGGACTATGTCATCTTGGGTAGGCTGTGAGGAGAGCCTTTTTAGGGAAAGAAAGGAGTTCGAGGAAAGAAAAAGGTTCGAGGGGTGGGTAGGAATATGGGGTCAGTGAGTCCAGCCGTGACGGACATATGAATCTATTCCTTCCACTGCGGTGCGGCGATGGGTCGAGAGTGTTCTGCTGGAGAAATTAATAGGTCTCCCTCAACCAGTCTCACGCGATCCGGCCCACCACGCAATAGGTGGGCAAATGCAATCCGCCGCCAATCGAAAATTTTACAACGGTTGCCTTGTAAATTATCTTTACTAGGACAGAACCGTGAAAAATCACGGGATAGTCTGAATTCCTTATAAATATATAAAGAAAAAATTACCTCTAAACCGAGATAAATGACACTTCACGGAGTATGCTTTCGTAAATATAGAACTAGACGTTGCTAGAACTGAACTGAAAATGTAAAAAAATAATGCTGATAAAAATAAAAAAAAACTTATGAAAGCATTCTACTCCCAAAAACTGATGTGGCCTACAGCTACAATATAATAAAAAAATTGTTAAACAATATGCATACATTATTTATGATTACCTAATTCTAAATTCTTTTTGAGTAACAAAGATCCACCATGTAATAATTTTTACGGGTAATGTTGCAAAGAAACTAACAAAAAAAATACTGGCCCAAAGGCACATTAACTGTTTTGCCCCAAAATTGTTCAATTCCGTACCCAATTCCATCAACACATGACAAAACTTGAACTTATATAAAAAATATATTAAAAGTTGGGTAAAAAATATGGAAGTAAATCATTTTTTCCTATAATTTTATACTATCTACATTTTAAATAACTACAATAAGCCATGTCTTTCCGAATCATTAGATTTAAAAAATATATATATATATATATAAATGTGTGTATGTGTATGTATGTATATGTGTGCGTATGTGTATGTATGTATATATATATATGCATGTAGAATAATTTTCTCGATATCTATATATAAGAATACAAAAATAGTTTTTAAATTTTAATAAAAATTTTCACAGAAATTCCTGCAAAATCAATTACCTCTTCACAGTACACATATGTACTATATTTTTAATCTTTTTATTTTAACCACCACTGTTTTTATACCCACATATTATAATGCCCACGCACAGGCTTCGCCTTTGTGGATTTTTTTTTTGTTACTCTTTTCATTTAAGTTATTATGTATGTATCTACCTGTAAATGTATGTATCAAAAAATTTTGTCAAGAAAAAAAACTAACGAATTGAAAAAATAAGTCTAGAAAATAATCTTTAAGACAGTTAAAAAATATATATTGTCCATATTTCTCTGAAACTCCACCACAGTGCGTATTTTAAATACAAATTAATACATATTCCTTTAAATTTTGGAAACACACAAAAAAGACTTTACTTAGTTGTAGAAGTAGTAATATTTAAAACAAACGAAAGATTTCACTAATATATTTAAAAGTATTCGATTGATTAAATAAAATAAATACGTAAAAAAGTCATTGAAACGTCGGGCCGGAGCTGACGTCTTCACATGCCGAATCTCTATCGGCAACTAAATAATAACAGCGTAAGTCTTTCTCTCCCTGCAAATGAAAATAATGTCTGGCGCTGCGGCGTATTGACGTACTACGGTTGAGTTTACATTGTCAGGCCAGAAATTGCACATTACCTAGTGGTAGATTTTAATTATTTCTGATGAACATATTAATAAAATCTTAGATGTTTTTCTACTACACCCTCGGTAAAACATGAATTTATCGTTAAAAAAAATAATATTGACCTTACCGCTAAAGATGTAGTTGTACAACGTATTACAATTTTCAAAGGCGTTGTACGTTAAAAAAATGTATGGTAAGGTACTGTTTTTTTTAATCTAAAATATAAATAACTTGTATTTCTCGGGGAGCGTCAAAAAAAATTTGGTAATTCAATTACGAATTCGCCGAAATAAATTAAAATGTGAGCCTAGGGCAAACCCTCGATAAACGTGGTATTGTCTCACCTTAAAACGTTTAAAGAAAGTCAAGGTTGCAGCTACTGAAAAGAGAAAGAGCCGCAACACCGCACGTACGGTTATATATATATATATATAAACACAAGCAATTTAAAACATGGCGGGTCATTTTGACCCATCCCAGTATATACAGGGTGTTAAGCATCGTACTTGAGTTACTTTAACCAGTGATTCCTGACATTATTTGGAGTAAAAAATGTAAATGAAATTTGGTCTCCGGCGACTTTTTTGATGATAAATATATATTTTTTTTAAAAAACTTTTTCTTTAAAATCAAAGAAAAAAAAATTCTTCGACATGTCGTCGCTGGTCTCTAAGCCAAGTAACCAACAAACTCCTCACCCCACCCCTAACTTCCCAATACCTACTGACTTTTATGTTTTTGTAGAAAAAAAAATGTCACGGAGACAAAAATTTTATTTACATTTTTTACTAAAATAATGTCAGGAATCACTGGTAATCAAGTGCGATGCTTAGCACCCTGTATTTTTACCGTGACGTGAAATATATATACTTTTCATTATAACATCTTTATTTATGTCTGCTAATTCACTGAATTTAATTCTTGGCACCGTATGTAGCAAATCTTTTGTCCGTGGGATAAAAAGCAGGAAAGCGGAAAAAAACCGGGCAAAAACAATTATCTTTTATATTATTCCTCTCTCGAATATTAGAAGTATTTTGTTTTCTTCCATTCCTTGGCGCAATCTGCTACTCGTTAATGGCGATTAGCAGACAAAGAAATGCTAAGAAATTATTTTAGGGTGAGATATTTAAAAAAAAGGAAAGCCAGTGGGGCTCTTAGAATATAAATCTCTCGGCATTTTAGGAAATTTTAGTTATCTGGGTCGAGGTTTATGATCATTAGGCGACTGATTGAAGTGACAGTTTCCTTTGGAGATTAAGTCATTAGATTTATAATCATTTGCATTTCATTATTTCGTGTTCAATAATCAGTATTTCGTGTTCGTCTTTGCTTAACACGAGATCCCCGAGGCGTGCGTGAGGCGAGGTGGGGCTGGTTATTTTTTGATCATATGTAATTATGATTTTTCAATAACATCTAAATAAAATAAGCTAGTAAAAAAAATTGAAATAGTTTATTTTAACCTTTAAATAAATAGAAAAACTGAGGTATTTTTGTAACAAAACTATAAATTTATTTATGATTTTAATTTAATTCAAATTTAATTCTGAAAACTGTGTTTACTAGATTATGTATTGATTTATTTTGTTGTACGATTATTTGATTTGAAATTTGAGTTGTTTAATTGAATCTATCGTTTGAAAATTAAACAAATCTGCCAACGACGAACGGTATAACCTTAGTATATTAAAAATGAACTTACTTTTTCAAAATTTTAAAACTGCGTGTACCAGATAAAATAACAATCTTTCATAAACAATTTTTTTTTTTTTATAAAAAAAGTGTCAAAAGGTCTAGAATTTCATTAAAAAAGGACTAATTTAACGTATTCTCTGGTAATACCCTCTTAAGAGAGAATTTATTAACTGCCAAGTACTTAAAAATCTCTCTTTTTCTATCTCCATCCTTTTTCTATCTTTATCTTTTTCTCAGTTTGGTATGCGGGAATTGGTAAGGCAGCCCCGGTACCCATTTATTGGATAACCAACACCTCTGCCATAGGTCACCCCGAATGGTTCGCTACGTTTGATGACTTAACAGGGATGCCCGGGTTCATGGGGTGAGGTATGTGTAGGTATTAGCGGCGGTTGATCTGGACACACTGAACCCCAGATTTCTACCCCCCCTTCATTTTCCTTCCTAGAACTTCTTCTCCTTCCTTTCCTCAAAAATAACCATCCACACAGCATCCCCAAAGATCACATAGGCCACGAGGGAAATTATTTTCGTCAGGGCTTCATGTACAGATCTAATGTTAACAAAAATCTTCCCTTAGTTCCTCTAGCCTTACAACATACTTCAAATGAGGACGCGATTGATCGTTTCCGGTATTCAACAGAAAAAAAACGTTACTAATAATATAAATGTTACTAAAAAACTTTTTTTTTTTAATTGTCGTTATTCCAACTTTCTCGGAGTATTCACAGTGCACATGTACGTTGTTTACAATGCAAATGTCCATAAAGACGATGGTAAGAGAGATATGTACATAAATAACATCAAACTTATTATTTGTGTTGGATTCTGTTCTTAGAAATTCCGAGAACCAACCACGTAATGATCCACAATCAAATTAGCTGAGTTATTAATTAGCTAATGCTTTTTGCTTTACAATCCGCATTAAAAAGTCAACACAATCTGTAAAGTCTTCACTTGGTTAAATAAATACACCATTGACTTACAAACCACTTAAGATGATAGACTTCGCTTTTAGGCCCATACAAAAAGGATGCCCGGGAAAAACACTTTTATACATCGAAAATTACACAAAATGAATATATTTTTTTATACTGCCTTTTAAAGGGTAAAAACTATGTTGGTATGTTTTCGAATTTTCGATGCGTTTCGTATTAACGTAAACATTCACTGTCAAACATGTACGATTTATCAAAAAATATTATTTAAGGAAAAAGTGCTGCTAACTCAACTCTCATAAAGAATTATAAAATTATAAAAAGCTAACGACGTAGCTTCTTCTTTCTAAAAAAAAATATATATTTTTTAAAATTTCAATTTCTTGAAAGTTTTGGTGTAGAAAAGTGTATTCTCCATAAACTCCTTTTCGAGCGATTCCTGTAGGTAAATTTGAGCGTTGTCTCATTCGCACATTTCGCATTCGCATGAATTGTAAGTGTGCGTGAGCTTATTGTGAGCGGGACAGAATGACAGTCGCGGGTGTTCCGCGTGTGGTTCAAAGTCTAGCCTCTTAAACTGTATTTACAATATTTTCATCATCTTCCAGAATCTAACTGATGCCTGAGGCGAGATGCCTGCCTTTCTACCACCTCGCCATCTGTCGCTATTTTTAAGAATTATGATTAAACAAAGCTATGAAGCAATTATAACCGCCATCTATGCGGTTTTAGCCTAACTTAATATATTTATTTAATTATTTTTATTTATTTATTATTTCTTTAAAATTAAAATACATTGTTTAGCATTAATTATTAACCCCACTAGGGTTCGCCTGTATCGGGGTTAATAATTTCACAATTTAATAAAAGTAACACACATCATCAAAGATCAAACAAAATGTTATTATTTACTGTGGTGATATTACACAATCAAAACTGTTCGCCACCAGCTATACTTATTATTTATCATTGGTTTTCTTTTGATTTATTAATTAACCCACTTGTAAGTACTGTTATTAAAAAAAGATAGGTTAATGAGATTCGTATACGGATGCGGTGGGGTGGCGTTGGTGGTATCCGGTAAAATACGTATATAAGTATTTTCAGACCTTTTTTAAAATTTATGAGGCCTCTTATTTGAAATATTTTCTATAATGAGCTAACAGGAATGATAATGTTAGTCGATTATTAGTAAGTCGAAAGGGAGATAATGATTTTCACCCTAAAATTTACAAGTCTTGTAAGTTTTTAAATTAGGGTCATTTATGGGTACCGCCACTCCAGGAACCATTAATTGGAAAACCACCACTCCTGTGGCTTAGAAGAAGTGCCCATGGAAAGTTCATAAGGTGAGGTTTAACTAGATTTCTGATCCAGCCTACCTACTGTGTGGCGGGCTGGATCGTAAGAGACTGGTTGAGACCTTTTGAACTTTCCAGCCAGACTCTCTAGATCTAGAGTCATCGCCTTGCACCGCAGCGGGAGGAATGTATTACATACGTCCGTCACTCCAGGACACGATGAACCCCACATTCCTACCCAACCCCTTCTTCCTCTCCTTCTTTTCGCTAAAAAGACCCTCCACCCAGCATCTCCGAAGATGACGTAGGCCTCTTCTGCGTGGAGTAACAGTTCATTTCCATGTAGACAGATTTGTTCTTCTACCCCTGCTAACGCACCTTCAGCTTCGCAACAGACTCCAATTGGAGATGCCGTAGTCTCTTAGTCCCTTGGCGCTAAAAAGTTTCCTCACCTCTGATCTAGGCCTCCGCCTTATCAGATTTCCCCACCACTGATATAAAGTTGGTATGGTTTTGCATGTCTTCAAAAGATGAAAAACGTTTACCTTCAGTTTTTTAAGCTGCTTTGAAAACGTGTCTAAAGTAAGAACCTCATGTGTTTCTAGAAACAAGATTCTAAATTGCCTCTTACAAACATATTTACTTTAGTTCGATCTCTCTCGCACTCCAGTGCCTCTGGTAAAAGCAAACAACTTGCCTATCTAAAATAAATGAAATGTTTTGATTACGAATCCGCTTCCGGCTGCAACCTTTTCACCCCGCTATCCCAAGGTGGTATTTTAAGGCTTCGATAGGGAGGAATGATCCTACAGAAAAAATTAGAACTTACGATTAGAAAGTTTGGAAGAACAATTTATTACAAAAGATGGTGGTTTATGATAAACTTGTTTACCTTGATGAAATAACGTTTCAATCTGCGCTGACCTAACAAGTCGAGCGCGAATCACACACACATCCACATTGAAATCTCTTAACTCAATGTATACTGGTGGGAGATTTAGCATTTACAATGCCTTTCTCATATAAAATAAAGTTAGTTGTTTGCGGGTGAAAAAATGTTATAAGCGGTAATTGTTGCTTTAAACACTAGTATATATTCAATTGTTTGGCGGGTAAGAGATAAGCCGGCGTAGCTCCGTGGTAGAGCATTTGATCGAAAATCAGAAGGACACATGTACGAGTCCCGTTGGCGGCATGTACTTTTTTCAATGTCGATGAGTGTTTCAGGTTAATAATTATTGCTTATCATAATTGTTACCCTTTGTGCTTTGCATAAAAATCTTGTCTTAAACAATAATTGTTGACCAATAAATAAAATAATAACATTTCTTTCATACAAGCTTCTGCCCGCGACTTCGTCTGCGTAGGATTAGTACTTCGAGTAATCTTTCTTTGTCCCATCTAAGTTTGTACCGAAATTCTTAACCTATTTATTTAAAACATCTATAATTCGATTTAAAGTATTAGGCCAGTACTTCAAATAAATTCACAAATTTAAATATTTTCTAAAATAGAATTTTGATTTAACAATCATTGTTTTGCAAAATATCATTCTTAAATTTTGACATTTTCTATTAAACAATAATTATTATTTTCAATATATTGAAAAAAAAAATAGCTAGCATTATAAATTATAGCCAATATGTTATTCTGATGTATGAGCTATATTATTGTAAAGTTTCGTTAAAATCCATTCAGTAGTTTTTGTGTAAAAGAAAACAAACATACATACATCCATACAAACTTTCGCGTTTATAATATTAGTATAGTATAAGGTCACTCTTCTACTGGATTTTGCCGCCTAAGTTACAACACGCCTCAGGTAAAAGAAGTACCTTTATTATTTTATGATCTGAAACACGTGTTAACCGAGCAACTTTAGTAACTTTGAGTAAAAGAAAACGAGTCGAATATATACACAATTCTATATGACTTTTTAAAGTAGTGAACCAAGTTACTTCAAACAGCTATTACCTAGGGCCGTCTGTTTCAACGCTAGCTATAGTAAAAGTTAAATTGGCTAGCTTTACACTTGTAAGTTTACGACTTCTGACCAATGGGCATATTGGATTCTCAAAATGCACATTGCATTTTGAAAATCCAATGTGCTAATTGGCTAGAAGTCGTAAACCTACGAAAAAAACTTACAAGTATAAAGCTAGCCAGTTTAACTTTTACTGTAGCTAGCGTTGAAACAGACGGCCCCTAGTATATCACGGTATAACACGTAGTTTTGGTTCTCTCAAACTCAACTTCAAAAAAGAATTACTGAAAGTGACTTAACGTAAAAGTTGTGTTGTAAAAGGCACTTCGCCACCGTTTCCACTCCTCGTAGTTCTTATATCATTCTGACCCCCAAAGTACTGCCTTGAACCACTTTGAAATTTTCACTTTTCTTGTGCCGTTAACTTTTTGGAAGCCTTGGGGATAGAATCTTCTAATTCGATCCCAATATCATTCAGTACTTCATAAAACGATATTCAAAGAAGTATTTGTCACAAAAAATTATTAATTTAAAATTGAAATTTTCAACTACAAAGAATTTTTTTTCAAACTGTGGTTATTTTTCAATATTTATTTATACATGACATAACAAAAAACAAGGTGACGATAACTTTATAATATTAAATTTGCCTAATAAATATTATTTATTATTATTGTAGAACGCAATCACTTTGTGGTTTGACATATTTAATAAAATAAAATACTTTTTTGTTTAAAACCACGAGATTTATTAATTTATGAACCGACCGGTTTCGCTTTACTCAAGCATCTTCAGGGAACAAATTAATACTGAGTAATAAGATGCTTGAGTAAAGCGAAACCGGTCGGTTCATGAATTAATAAATCTCGTGGTTTTAAACAAAAAAGGATTTTATTTTATTAAATATTATTTATATTTTTCCCGTTTATTTTTAGATACAAAATATAAGGTCATATGTTTGCTTATTGCATCACATTTAAAAAACTGTTTTTATTTTTCGGATGGGTTCAAAAATATTCTATTTATATGGATTTTTTTGCAATGCGGAAATTATCATCAAATTTGAACGCTTGTTTAATAAATAATTAACATTTAATGAACAGTTTTTTATTTTTCGGATGCAATCACAAATATTCGGTTTATTTGGATTTTTTGCAAAGCAGAAATATAAATAGACCTCATGGTTAACAGAATAATTTAAGCAAAAACACACACACATTTTAAAAGATATTACGACGATACATAATTTATTCCTCTATTCGCTTGGTTTTACAAATATTTCCCAATGCACACAATAGTCATGGAATTAAATAATTATTTATCCTGCTATACTAACTGAATTTAGCCGACTTATTTTTCGATAAATAATAATAATGTAATGAAGCAGGATTTTCAAAATCCACCCTAACAATGAAACCGTCCCTAATGCCATGCATTTTATTACCGATTCTATCCTCAATGGAAAACCACCCCTAAATAAGCTAGATGTTCTATTTTACTGCGGGACCTTTAATAGAGTGCACTTAAACTATTCATAGGTGTACTTAAGCCCATTCGATGTACGATCAGGGTCATTTTAAGCCAACATGCAAGAGTTGAGTTGGCTTTCGATTACTTAGTTTAGATGGTACGAAGAAGCCTTGTGTAATGCTGTTGAATTTTAATGAGCTCATTGTTAAACCCCGATGACAAACGAAATACTATTTCATTTTTGTAGAAAGCAATAACTTTGTGGTTTGACATATTTAATAAAAATAAAACACTTTTTTGTTTTAAAACCACGATATTTATTAATTTACTTTACAGATATAATAATATAATAATTACCGACATAATATATGTATATATTGTTGTCTCTCTCTATATGTATAAATAACCACACATTTTGTAGTTATTGTTTAGTATTAATTTGTACCCTGAAGATGCTTGAGTAAAGCGAAACCGGTCGTTAAAGTAAATGAATAAATATCGTCTTTTTAAAACAAAAAGTGTTTTATTTTTATTAAGAAATACTATTTTTACTACCTTCACAATCTCCGTGGCTGATGTTGACTCCTTGACTCTGGACCTCGATGTTGATGGTTATTACCTCTAGTGATTTCCCATGGATAAATAATAAACTAAATAATTCAATTAAAATAAAATAAGTATCCTTTGTACCTACCTAATCCTATAGAATAGTAATAATTCAGAGTAGGCAGAATATTGTTGTGGTAAAAAAAGCGTAAGTGATGTCGAGGGTCCAGGGGACACACATATTTAAAAAAAATTACATAAAGTAAAAGTTATAGTTTATATATAGGATGCAACTTAAATTATCATACACAAATCTTTACAACAAATCAGAGGTGCAATGCAAAATCAATTAAAATAACAGTAGTATTTTCAACGTTAATCTTAAGACGAATAATTCTCTTTCGCAAATACATATTCCATGAACAATAATTAAAATCTACTAAAAATAATGAGTCTGTACAAAACAAGACTCATCAATAACTTTGAACATAAAAATCGGTAAAGTAGTCTTGCACGTTCTGGGATTGATCTTCAATTTAACTTCGTTTTACAGTTCTTCCTTTAAAAGCCAACGCTGAATCAATACAGTTGAATTATGTTAAAAGTAAGAATTGCAAGATTTGCATAACGTCTAGTTTCTAGGCTAAATCTATTTATTGTCTCAAGTAAGTCTATATGGTGCATTAACCTAGGAAAAGTTCCATATAGACAAACCTGATGAATTTTTTATGGATTTGTTCCAGATTATTTACATATTGAGTTTGGTGCAGAGTCCACACCGCGCTAGCATATTCCAGTTTGCTACTTATGACGCCGTAAATATATGCGGTAAATATGGTATTTAAATTAATTGCACGGGGTTTTGATTCAACATCTTGATAAATAAACTGGAAAAAATACGTTAATGACTTCGTGTGTCCTGGGGACTCATACGTCTCTCTTAAAAATAATTTGTTCTTATGTGAGGAAGCTGTCTATCCTTCTCGCGATCTTAGTCTAAATGTTGGAAGGTACTAAAATGTGCGGGGCTCAGGGGTGAAAAAGATGGGACAGGCAGATGAGGTAGACTTTCGATGTTGGTCTCATGGACCAACGAAGTCACTCGAGGTTTCTCGTAGGTCACTCGCCTCTATGAGGTACAATCCATTAACCATGCATGACCGTGATGCAAAAAGATTACATGACGTCAAAGTGCATAGTAGATGAAGTCGGGGACGCCCGAGGGAGACATGGCACGAACAAGCAACGAGCTACTTGTGTTGGGTTAAGCCAAGATTAAGAATAACAGAAAAGTTGAATTTGAATGATGCATCGTCTCTGCCTACCCTTTATTGATTTTTTGTTAGTTTAAAATGAAAAGTTATAACTTATAACTGATTTGGGTCATGTTTCATTAAGTGATAGCCACATTTAGAATAAAAAAATATGTTTTTTTTGCCTTTCGCGCGACTATATTTTTAAAGACTTCTTACAATTTATTCATTGGTGATTTGAAATCCTGAATATTCTTCTGCTATTATTATGAACAATTCGTCGAAAAACACAAAACTGATAGCCTTTGATGTATAATACAAGAGGGATCGTTTCAGGAGAAAAACATTTAGAGATATATAAAGGAAACGCGACGGAAAGAATCATTTTACGGTATTACCTTAAGTGTACAGGAAACACACGAAGATAATAAATACAAAAGCCGGGGTTTTAAAATGTTATTTTC
The DNA here is from genome assembly GCA_951813805.1 of Limnephilus auricula. Classification (NCBI taxonomy): domain Eukaryota; kingdom Metazoa; phylum Arthropoda; class Insecta; order Trichoptera; family Limnephilidae; genus Limnephilus; species Limnephilus auricula. The sequence continues at coordinate 9,498,641 of OX638406.1, read as the reverse complement.
TAAAAAGTACAATATTATTGTTAAAAAAACATTTCATTCTGATTCTATTGCTTTGTCTACTCACAATAGAGTTATATTCAGAATGAACTCTTTGTTGAATCAAGGGAGTTTTTTTTACATCTTAGTTCAAAGACACGTCATAGAATATGAATATACTCGTATATAATATTTTTACATTATTTATTTATATTTTGTTCTCCACACTGGAAGCCTTCAGGAAAATAAATCACCTCAGGGCCTATATCTCCTTCTAGATTCTGTGTGGAGGGTCTTTTTATGGGATGGAAAGGAAGTTCTGCGAACGAAAAAGGTATCAGAGGTGGGTTGGAATCAGGAAGTCAGTATGTCCAGAAGCGATAGACGTATAAATCTATACCTCCCACTGCGTTGCAAATCGATGTTACGAGAGAATCCTTCTGGAGTCACCGAAAGGTCTACCTCACCAGTCTCTCGATCCGGCGTTTCTAGGCAGATCCATCCGCCGTTAAGACCTGGACAAACCTCACCCTATCAACCCGGAACCCCTGCTAAGTCCCCAAACGTAGCAAACCACTCCAGGCAACGTTTTAATTATTAATGGGCGACGGGTACTGAGAATTTCTATCACTACTCATAATAATAACAATAGGTGTTTATTCCAGTATATACCTATATACGTATGTGTTCTCTCGGAACAGGCGCCTTGCAATGCAGTGGGAAGGATGGATTCATACGTCCGTTGCTCCTGGACCACTGACCCCCACCTCTCACACCCTTTTCCTTCCCAGAACATCCTCTCCTTCCTTCCTATAAAGATTCCCCATACAGCATCCCCAAATATGACATAGGCCACGAGGGGAATTATTTTCTTCAGGGCCTCCTAACATTTATTGGAATGTAATGGCTCTTGTGAAGAAATAAACTGACATTTACCACAGATTTTCGTAATTTCGTAATTAAAGGAATCTTGTAAACAAAACATGCTTACTAATAAAGGTTGCTAACTTTGAAATTGAATGTTATTGTCTTGAAATATGTTATTAACATTAGTGTGTAAAAAAAATAAATTAATATGTACATAATAATAATGTTATGGTGAAGGTTTTCACTAGTGTAAGATGTAGAATAATTTTCTCGCTTTACTCGCGAACGTAGTCGTTAAAATAAAGTCAGGAGTTAAAAAGTCATTTTAAGGACTACGTTACGCGTGTAAACCTAGAAAATAATTCTACATAAAAATACTCAAAAAGTTATCAGTACACGACTATGTAGTAATGTGTTATAATATTATTCATTCATGTTTTTTTATTTGATGAAAAAAATGCATTCAATTTTTTTTATTCAATTATATACCTAAATCCGGGGGTAAAGTGTAATAACTTCGGGAGATGATTCTACATAATAATAGAAGTAAAAAAAAACTTTTTGAAATTCCATTCGCTTTTTCACCTTGCAAAAATATTTTTCAATAGAAGAATATTTTTTTTCCCATACAAACAATACATCTTATTTGCTAAGAAATTACCTTAAAACAACAAGAATTTCGAAAAAGTTATGATTTTTTTTTTACTTCTACCATCATGTAGAATCACCTTCCAAAGTTATAGAGCCTTACCCCCACACACCTTGTATGGATATTTGAATAAAAAAATCAAACTGGTTGATAATGTCAAAATATGTCTTTCAATGAATTTCCATAAATTTATGTTTATTATCCTTTCCCTGCCAAAACATACAATATTTGAGTTGTTTATCTATTAAAAGAGGGTACCGCCGCCCCGGGAACCATTTATTGGATAACCAACACATCTGCCATAGGTCACTCATGGGGTGAGGTTTGTCTAGGTCTTGGTAGCGGATGACCTGGACACACTGAACTCCAGATTCCTAACCAACCCTCATACCTTTTTTCTTCCCAGAACTCTCTCAACTCTCTCCTTCCTTTCCTCAAAAATACTCTCCACACATTATCCCCAAAGATGACATAGGCCCTGAGGGAAATAATTTTCCTCAAGGCCTCCTGTGTGGAGCTAACGTAAATAAAATGGAGCAGAGCACAATTAATAACAAAATTGTGTCAGTGTTATTCATAAAATGAACCATTTGGTGTCAACCAGTGTGATTCCAAAATGTACAAATTGACCGAATAAATATCCTTATCTCAATTCGCAATTGTAAGTATTTTTTCTGACTACTTTGGTGATCAAATTTAATTGGCTGGATTCCGGTTGTTGTATTCCCACGACAGTTTGAAATCTTTTCTGCTCCAACAAAATATTTGATGGTTGATTTTGCTACGCGACCGTAGAGCGAATAATTCTTATACTTTCAGAGTTTTTATGATTTATTGAGCTCTGCAAGGAAAAAAATACATTTTTTGTTGTAATTCTGCTTTTACTTTAACTTAGATACTTAATTTTATACTCTAAAATATTAATGAAATTTGTATTCAATTTGTATACGAGGGCTGATCAAAAAATAAGGTGACTTTTGGTTTTTCTCGAAAAATATTTATTTATTCTTTAATATCTATTTTGTCCCATTCAAAGTAAACCTCCTCAGATATAATATACTTGTGCCAGCGCTTTTTCCAATCCTTCAAGCACTTCTGATAATCGCTTTTTGGCATGGCCGTGAGTTGTTCCGGCGATGCGGTCTTTATCTCCTCAATTGTGGCAAAATTCCGTCACTTCATGGGTCCTTTCAGTTTTGGGAACAGGAATAAGTCGCAAGGGGCCAAGATCAGTAAATACGATGACTGAGGCATGATAACGGTGTTTTGCGTTTTTGGCCAAAAAATCACGAACAAGCAACGATGTGTGAGCAGGTGAATTATTGTGATGCAAAAGCTATGATTTGTTTTGCCACAAATTCGGACATTTTCTTCATATTGCTTCAAAAAAGCTTGATGGAATGAGCCAACTGATATGCAGATATCCCCAGCAACTTCTCTAATGGTGATTCGACGCTTGTCCTTTTAAATTTTCTTCACTGCTTCGACATTTTCATCGGCTGTTGACGTGTATTTTTTCTTGTTTAAAATGGACTCGCTAAATGCCACAGTCAACATTTTAAAGGCGTTGGAGCACCTAATTTTATTTTTCACACCAAATTTAATAGATATTCTTTGATCTATTTTTATCGATAGAAAAAAATCGCCAAGAACACCAATACACGTATAACCTTTATATCCATCAAAAACAAACTAATAATGCAAACTGGGTGATAATGTCAAAATATGTTTTTTTTATATCTAATTTATGTAGCCCGAGAAAAGTGAAAATTTAACTTATTATTCGAACAGACCTTTATTACATATATATATTCATAAAATAATTTATTTGTTTATTAATCTAGAGTGCTAATAATTTAAGAAAGATACTTATATAAAATTTATAATTTTTGCTACAACCGTGGCTTCTATAGGGCAGTATAATTATCTACTGAGTAATTAATTAAATTAATCTCGGTAGATAATTTACTGCCCTGAACAAGGGCAACAATATAAAAATAAAAGTATAATATAAAAATAAAAGTGGTGTTTCCAAAATAATTATTTTATTTTAAATCATAATGTCACATTTCATATTATGAACAAATATTTTTTTTTTTTGGATACATCATGTAACATTTAATTTAATTTGTTTGTTGGTAACGGTATTATAGTATTTATTCTTACCGAAAAAATATACTTTATTTACTTCTCAATACCCGTCTTTCTTTCGCAGTTTTAAAACTTAAAATGAAGGTATCTCAAAATCTATTTCAATTGTCTAGCAGTGGACCCATCATATTCGTTCACTTGATTTTATTTTCTGATTCGAATAACAATTTGACACAGTTTTTCTTAAATTAGCTGCGCACAGGAGGCCCCGAGGAAAATAATTGTACACCCCATGCTAAGTCACCAAATGTAGCCAACCATTTGGTTGGATAATGTGTTGCAAATATTGTACGCAAGAAATGCTTCATTGCGACAGTTTTTTAAAACCAACTAAATGCACGCAAATTCGTTCCAAAGTGTTATTTTACATTAGTTCTTTTTTATCTACATTTCCTCCAGTGAAATAGGGAGGGATTAAAAGATCATTGCAGAAAATAAATCACTCGGAGCGCAGAACTTACAAGGAGAAGAGATGGTGAAGGGTCACTTTAGGTGTGCGGTTAACAAAAGAAAGGATAGAGGCTATAGGCACCCTTGCAAAAAAGCCCCTAACCCTTTTCCGGGGCGTTTAGGGGGCGTCGTAGATGGGGCGAGAACTTGGAGAAGGAATGATCCTTTGGATAGATTTTGATTTGACAGTGGCAGGACGGACTAGAAAGACTAGCTATAGAAAAAAATAAAGACACATTTAAAAACGTTGTAAAAGACGACAAAAATTAAATTAAAATTAAAATTAAATAAAATTGTTTATCTGTTCAAAAAATAATCTACAATTTCATTAAAAGTAAGGTAAAATTGTGGATTGTCTCTTCAGGTTGTTGTATTACAAAATTAACCCAAAACGTGGCAAGTGATTTTTTTTTTTTTTTTTACATTAGGTCCACACAGGAGGCCCTGAGGAAAATAATTTCCCTCAGGGCCTATGTCACCTTTGGGGATGCTGTGTGGAGGGTATTTTTAAGGAAAGGAAGGAGAGGAAGTTCTGGGAAGGAAAAAGGTATGAGGGTTGGGTAGGAATCTGGGGTTCAATGTGTCTAGATCATCCGCCGCCAAGACCTAGATAATGAACCCATGAACCCGGGCACCCCTGCTAAGTCACCAAACGTAGCGAACCACTTGGGGTGACCTATGGCAGAGGTGTTGGTTATCCAATAAATGGTTCCCGGGGCGGCGGTACCCATTCCCGCCTCCCAAATTGATATCTTAGTGATATCTTAGGTTTCCAGTGAATTCTTTATTCAAACGTTGTCCACGTGACAAAGACACACGAATACATTAAAATAATATGTGTGAATAAACGAAATAGATATAAGACCGGGCAATGTTTACGTACTTCAAAGCTGCGGCGAATACCACATTCTACTACACGGGTGTGACTGAGATAAGAAGATACGCTTACTCGCTTACACTCAGACTAATAACTGAATGAGATGACCTATTACCAATATAGGTTGTCCTTACTTTTGCTATTTTACTTTCATCAATGGCGCTGAAAATCTTCGGGATAGAATCGAAACAATCTTTTTTATAATTAATAATAAATAATTATGTTCATGCATGAAATGTTATTCTTTGGCTTTTTATAGTAATTGTAGTGTAAAAGTCATAGTGTAAGAAGTCACTTTCTCAATATACGTGAGGACGTATTATCACTTTTTATGCAATTTAGTTAAAGATAGATAGCACACGAACTTTGCGACACGTGTAAGTTTAATAATGTGAATGATGATGTAATTATACATTTTCTTACTCTGTTTTTGCTTTATGTTATTTGACTACACGGAGAAAAATGAACTGTTAAAAACGAGACTGAAGTTCTTACGAACAAATTAACAGTGATTCAATGTTTATTAGCGGTAAAATACGTACGAAATTGCGTATACCAACAAATTATTCTTAATGTTCCCGCCAATAAACATTGAAACCCTGTTAATTTGTACGTAAGAACTTCAGTCCCGTTTTTAACCGTTTTTACTATTAAAATGATAATTTTTTCTATTAAAATGTTCGTTTTTTTTCAAATAACATTTTTCTCCGTGTAACTACCACGCAGTTTCCGCGGACTGAAATATGCAGAGAAAATAGATTGCCAGACATCTTGCAAACACCATGCACTTAGAACAAATAGCATGGTATTTGCAAGATGTCTGGCAATCTATTATTATGCATATTTCAGTTCGCGGAAACTGTGTGGTGGTTAGGTTTACTTTAGTCAAATAACATAAAGCAAAAACAGAATTAAAAAATGTATAATTACATCTTCGTAATCACAAGCCACCACTGTGTTGCGATGATATACTGAATACCCTAAAATATTCCCTGGAATATCTCTACAGAAAGTTTAGAAGGTTTTGAAGTTAGAGGTATTCTCTCACCAGCTCTCATACCTATATATTGTACAACTGTAGCTGGTTCTTGCCTACCATTAGCTGTACCTACCTATTGAGGTTAATGTCTGCTAATCATTTAAAAAAATAATCAAACAGAAATGGCAGTAATTGTACCTACCGCTATCAGAACGACACTTTTGTGTGGAAACGTTATTTCCGTCCGAAAAAGATCTGAATTACTCGTCATATTGCGCCTAAAGAAATAGTTAGAAAATTGAAAAAATAAACAAGTAAGCATAAAAAATACTTGAAAAATATATTAAACACTAAAATGATTGCAAGCATAATTATTATATGAATTATTTAACCTTTCCTAGGGAACTAGTGTATTTCCCTGTTTCCCGGAAAATATAAAAAATTTGGCCGATTTATAAAAGCGGTACAAAGTAGAAAATGCTATAGAAAGTTTTAGCCAAGCAATACAATATGCGACGGTTAAATTGTTCGAATCGATTCTTTATAAATTCACACCACCACGAGTGACACCGTTCTAAATTTCGGAACAGCGTGGATTTAAAAAAGGTTGATCTACATAAACCAACTTATTGGTGTTTACTGATTAAGTTTCAAAATCTTTAGATTAACGTCGTCAGGTAAACTGTTCACATAATGACTTTTCAGATAAAGACGCGTCTTACTCAATTAACTGGATATAATATGATTATTTATGGTATAAGTCTGCTCACCTTCTTTGCCAGCAATCTTGTAGACAGGAAACAGTTTGTGTCTCATGGATAATTCCAGTCTATTCTCCTCGGACTACTATCCTACCTTTTTGTGTGGATTATATTATGTGAATATAATGTGTCTTGTATGTTTAAATATGTGGTGTATACAAAGTGATTTATTTTCATTTAACATCCACTTAAATTTCACAATGTTTTCTTGATGGAATTTGGAAAAACCCTTCCCGACATTCGATCCTGCTGAAACTCAGCAGATATACTCGTTGTCGATGACAGTTCTTTATATAAAGGACTACCTACTTTTGTGTGTGATTATATTATTTATTTTGAATTTTATATTATTATCTTTAATTTGAATTTCGATTCATATGATTTAATTTTAATTATAACATACGGTGGAAATGTAAAGCTGTGTAATCTACAAATTTATTAAAAAAAAACACACAAAAGTGGGAAAAATATTTTTTCATTGCAATATACTCTTAGATACCCATTTTACTGTTATTTTGACAGTAAAATTGGTGTTGCCAGCCTATAATTTTTTTAGTTCCAATTTTTATATTTTCTACTCTTATTTGACAAAGTGTACGAATATGTTTGATGTTTCTGTTGTACAAGTACCTATATAAATACTTTTTAAATATTGTTTTTAATTTATCTATCATCATATTTATTTATTTTTTAACTTGGTACTCTCAGTAGCTTTTTATTATTTTCAAAACTTTTATTATTATCTATATATGTATTTATAAATATAATTCGTAATAACAGCGTGTACAAATGTGAACTAAACCGGGCAATTTGACTGTCCTAAAACGGAAAATTTTCCTAATTGTACAGTCAAAGCTTCCTTACTATACATGTATGTAAAAAATTGTATCTGACATATAAATAATTGTATTAAATTCCGCGTATTTATTAGAGACACTGCTGATAATCAGCTGCATTCCGGAACAAATTCTGAATCCATAACTGAACAGTGACACACTTGTTAATAGAATCAATGTTAAATAAACATTATGTATAAATTTGTAAAAATCTATTGACAAATATACGTTTCAATTATTATTATATCAACATATACGAAATTTTCTGAAATTCAAAGCAATTAAAGCACTTAATATATGTACGCAACGAATATCGGTGAAATGAGTTGTCACCTCCAGTTCCTGGATGGGATGGTATAGTACTTAGTAAAAAAAAAAATACTTTGAAGACATTTGAATATATGTAGATGTATTATATAATAGAAACTTAGTTTTTTACGGGTTGATTTTTTATAATGTCATTGGATGGATGTCGACATTTTTCAAGTTTTTTGAAAGGTTAATTTTTTTTCTAAGTCTTACAGTATAATTTTATAAATTCTTCAAGCTTTGTACATTCTACAATAATTTAAATATCTCATTATTGTCTTCGGGCCTGCCATAAAAATGACCACGAAACAGGGAAAAGTTTCAAACTTTTGATAATCAAGAAAAGTTTGCGCAATAATTCAAATTTAGGTATCCTTGCCATGGAAATTATATTTAAATATTCTTTTTGATAATGTCACAGTTTGACAACCCCTTCATAAAATGAACATTCACAAAACCTCGCTTAGAATGAAGCACGAGGGGACACAGATCTGAAAACAATAGATAAACCTCAGGGTCCCAGGAATCAATAATTTATACGGGAAACTAGGCCGTAAATACACGTGCAGATAGAAAACCGATTTAGATAAAAGAAAGATAGATGTCTTCATACAGGGTGAAATATACACTTTATTCTAGAGGATGATTAAGTAGGTCATTTGCGTTAAAGATGAGGAAATCCATCAATTTAAACGTAATACACTTGTATTGTTATCTGAATATAAAGCATACATTGTGAAGGAGAGAAATCTCTTGAACCAATCCGAACATTGTTTGATGAAGAATGATTTGCAATTTTCAAGTAGAAACTAGATATATTCAGTTCAAAAAACGTTTTTATCCAGAGATCCTGATCCCTAGAATTAATCATAACACATTTTTTGCTCATCTCTTCATAAGAAAATGATATTTTCACCTTCCTTTGGTCTTATATTTGTTGTGTTATTTTGCCGGTAAAAAATACAACGATTTTATTTAACTGTGAATTATTTATTGAATTGTTTATACAATAGGCACGCCCCATTAATATTTTCTACAGTGTAGAGCTTATACAGGTCAAGAAAATACTGCTCCTGCCCTCACTGTCCGGCTCCTGCTCCTAGATGTCTTCATACTGGGTGAAATATACACTTTATTCTAGGGGATGATTAAGTAGGTCATTTGCGTTAAAGATGAGGAAATCCATCAATTTAAACGTAATACACTTGTATTGTTATCTGAATATAAAGCCTAAATTGTGGCGGAGCCAATATCAAAATCTGCAGCGAAATAAAATATTTGGGGCTTGTCATCACCGATGATCTAAAATCTAAATTTTTGTTATTTATTTTTAGGGTTTTATGCCGTGTTACGCTATCTCCTTCTTTAGCCAACGTTTCGGACAACGTTACAGTGTCCATCGTCAGGGCAGATGTCACATCTCACATCTGCCCTGATGATGGAAAGCCAACGTTGTCCGAAACGTCGGCTAAAGAAGAAGATAACGTAACACGGCATAAAACCCCAAAAAAAAAACCTTTGGCCGTGAAAATCTAAAATCATATCTAAATTCTAAATGATAAAAATGACATCGAACGCCATAAAGGAGTACTAAGAAAGGTAACTCAAAAACGTGAAAGGGGAATGAGTGAGGGGGTAGTTCACGAGAAGGGTGACAGCGGGAGAGGGGAGGGAAAACGGGAAGGTGAAAGGAAACGCGGGAAGGGAAAGGGACGCGGTAAGGGAAGACCAGATGGAAGGGGGACGAGGATAAATGAGAAAGGACGCGAAGGGATAAACAATTTATTTATTTAAGTGCCATCCAACACATGCCGGGTATCAATTGGTAAAAGCTTTAAAAATATTGTTTTTTTCAAAGTAACATCCTTTACCTATCCAATACATTTGGTTGAAGAGAATGAAGGGTTTTCTATGGGAATGTAGAGAATGGGACATTATTTGGCAAATAAATTGCTATAAAATGGGAGCGTTCGTGCATAGACTGCCATAAGATAGATTTGCATGAGGGTGGCGTTTAGCGTCACTCGAACATGCCGTCCTTGTACGAAATGTAAAATGCCGAGGAATTTCTTAAAATTGCTTTAAATATTTTTATTACATGAACATAATGGAACATAGTTTGCATTTATTGTAAAAATAAATATTTTAAGATTACTTCCATAATTATAGCAGATTCACGTTATGGCGACATTTAAATAAAAGAAACCTTGTTTATATCAGTAACTAGCTGACCCACCACGCGTTGCTTTGGCTAACGAAACACAGCGCCATCTACTGGATGGTTACCAAACCTAGATAACCAAGTGTTGTGTGTTGTGTCATAAATTATCTCACACCGCTATCTGTCAGAAACTTATGGAACTTACAAATATTTTCAAATAATTGTTTCGTAAAAGACATTTAATTCGCAATAATAAACATTGAGGTCAATAAACTAGATAAAACTATGCAATCTTTAAGTTACCAAATTAAACACAGTAAGCCAAATTTCATCAAAATCGTAATTTTAAGTAATCGTAAGAGTTTACCTTGGATGAACATTGTGACGTGAGATTTATATATATAACTATTAGTAAAAGTTATCAAAAAAATACATAAAGTTATACATGGTTACCTAAGTAAAAAAAAAAATTGCATATCTATATATAGTTTTAAAAAAAAATAATAATTGCAGCATAATTAACGCCATTTCACGAACATTTGGTTCCTTAGAACAGGCAATCTGCCTAGCTAGGACAATCTATCAACTATCAACTTAACAAAACGTAATAATACTTGTACACATTTTCAAAATATTCTGTGGTTATGAATTATTATAACTGTTATTTTTCCTGTTATTAATTCAAAGTTTTAAAAAAATGTTAAAAAACCAATGGTTTATTTTTGCATAAAAAGAAAAATTACATTTGTTTTAACTACTTTGTAACAAATCTAGCTTTGGTTTTTACTAACCTAACCTAACCTAACCTAACCTAACCTAACCTTCTTCAGGACCGTAATAATATAATAAATGAATTTCATTAAAATAAATTTTATTAAACCGTTTATATTTATGCGATTCTGAAAAAGATTAGTTATAACCAAACTAGACGACAATTTGTAAGATTGAATTAGAAAGTGGTTTAAAACAGTGTGTCTTTTTTAGGTGAAAAAGTCTCAACTGCTCCCGTCTAGAGTAAGTGAGACTATGGGGTATGTTTTGAGGGTGGGAAGAAGGTGGGGAGAAGGGAAGGTGAGGAAGTACCTGGCTATTCAGATCTGGTCACCGAATGCGGCTAAAGTCACTTTAAGTAACGTTTTATTTCTGAATGGTGGTCACCAGGGCAATATTGAGAATATTTTCCACATTTTTTTAAATTAATTAATTGTGAAATAAATGATTTTTCTTTGCGTACGCCAGAATTCGATCCTGCGACCCTCGGATTGCTAGTCGAGAAGCTTACCCCTCGACTAGGGAGGCCGTCAAAGTAATATTTCATTCAAATTTAATGACAAGCCAAAAAGACTCTGCTTTCTTCGATATTTATTTAATAATTTATTGAATAACTTTACATAAATTTATATATGCAAAATACACCCTGAAATCAAACTAATTACATACATATATGATTTGAGATCTTCACAGCTAAAAGTATTATAGTGATTTATTTTTGGGATATAATGCCGTGTTCCGATTCTACTTCTTTGGGCTACACCAAAACTAAACCCAGAAAACCATTTTGAAATATACTACCAGCTCTATATATAAGTATATCTATATTTAAATATACAAGCTCTCAGAAAATTACAGCTGAAAATACGGGAACGCATCTATACACATGAGCACACACTTCACCACAATCTTCGATTACACACCCGTCCTGATAATGTACAAGGTGAAACGTTAAATAAGGATCTAGCGCAATGTAAAATAAGGATGTAGCGCAATATCCCAAACTTAGTAATTATTATTTATTTTAATTTTTTAATTTTTTATATATATATATTTTTCATAATTTTACTCGAACAATTAGAAATCAATAAACGAACGATTGACCCAAATTTAACCTTAATTAATAAAGCAAGGAAAAATATCTATTCCCCTCTTCACAGCATATTTATTAACCTAAACAGTATTCTTAGCAGTAACGTCATTTTTAAACAATTAAGAACACATTAACAGATTTTAAATGCCTCTGGGAGAGAATCTATTATTTTACCAGCAAATCGGTTTAACCGATAATAAATCAATTTAATCATTTTCAAAATCGTATAAATACATCGTTCAAATGTGTAACAACGACAGTTTGAAATTGGCCATGTAAGCGGAAACAGCTGTCACAATAATAAAAAACTAAAACACTTGCAGAACTTAATAATAACATTATTAAATTTAAATTAAACTAAATACAAAAAAAACATATAGAATTCTACGAATTAAACACAAAAACAATAAATAAATTATTATGATTAAATACATTTTATTTAGCCGCTATTTTTTCATTTTCTTAATATCGAAAATGTGAATAGAGGTTGTTTCGTTATATATTTGTGAATTTTTATTTGTTTCATTTCATAACTGAGAAGTTTTACTCCTTAACAGTGAACGAAAGGTTCAATTGAGAAGTAATGTAATTTTTTGTAATTGATTTGTAATTTTTTTTAAAAACAGGAATACCGCACAAGAGTCCCAACTGTTCCCGTCTGGAGCCAGTGAGACTATGGCATCCACAATTTGAGTATGTTGTGAGGCTGGAGGTAGTGGGGAGAGGAAGGAGATGGGGAAGAGGGTGGTGGAAAAGTACCTGCCTATTCAGATCTGGTCACCAAACACGGCTGAAGCCATTTCAAGCAACGTTTAAATTCTTAATAGTGCTCTTACACCAGGGCGACACTGAGAGTATCTTCCACTCTGGAACGTGCCGCAAATATACTATCTACATATTATTTTTAATTAATTAATTATTGTAAAATAACACAAATTAATCACATTAAATTTATTAGCGCATGCTGGGTACGAACCCGCGACCTTTTGATTGTCATTTATTTTTTTTGAAAACTCTTATACAAATAAGCCATTCACACACGAAATAAAATACATATTATCACCTTTGTTCAAATTTTTATTCTTAATTTTCCAAGGACGTAAGGGTGCGTAATCCCATATAAATTTCAAAACACACAACACAGAAAATACATAATGTTTAAATTTCCTCTTTGTCGTAAAATTAAAAACCAAAACGTAAACCAATTTATATTAAAATATTACGTTGGGTCATCCACGGTTGACCTTTTGTTTACAAACAAAGCTTTTGTATACCTTGCTTTAAGTTTCACGGGAAGCTTTTCATTACGATTATGAAGCATCAAAGTGAGTACCTGTAAAGCTTTGGAATATTAAAAAAATACTCCTTTCTCGCATTTGTAATATTAATTTGATAACAATTTACGTAATTCATATAAACCTTCAATTGTTTTCGCATATAGGTCACGGGAAAAATAATCTAATAATAAGTGAGCGTCACAAATTTGTGTGTTTTTAAAGCATATACAATATTACCCCGTCAGATGTAAATAATGATACCTGTCGAAAAATGTTTCATAAATAAATATCTACTCCATAAAAAAAAAAAAAAAAACCGGAAACTCTTTGGTAATAATAATATAATGTTTCATAAAGGGTCCCATTTATAAACGAGTGAGCCGAATCCTTCTCTAAAAAAATGTTGTAATTTATTACTTTAAACATGTTTTAATACTAAAGTATAAACAATAGAAATTATTTTTCTTAGAAAAGTAAGTCGAGAGTAAAAACCTGTTATTTTCTCATTCTATGCCTCACTGCTCATCGTTTGATGTCATGTATGTTTTTATGTTTTATGGAGAAGATGAAAAAATAAATAAATAATATATACTCATAATATATGGTGGGGTAATTACTACAACCAGGTAACTCCGAAATCAAACTAAAAGCGTAATTTTATTACCTTTTTTTTACATAAGGTCCACACAAGAGGCCCTGAGGAAAACAATTTCCCTTAGGGCCTATGTCATCTTTGGGGATGCTCTGGGGAGGGTATTTTTAAGGAAAAAAAGTAGAGGAAGTTCTGGGAAGGAAAAAGGTATGAGAGTTGGGTAGGAATCTACGGTTCAGTGTGTCTAGCTCATCCGCCGCCAAGACCTAGACATCTTACCCCTTGAATCACCAAACGTAGCGAAACACTTGGGGTGACCTATGTCAGACGTGTTGGTTATCCAATAAGTGGTTCCCGGGGCGGCGGTACCCATTCCCGCCTCCCAAATGAATGCTACAAATATAATCAACAAGTTATTGAAATATGTTTTTTGTGGGTATCTCCAAAAAGGGTATCGTTTAATTCTATAATTTAAGTAACACTAGTAACTGTTTTTCACTGTTTCAATTAGGCAACTAGAATTAGCTAGTTGTAGCATTAAAATTTGTAAAATTGCTGTATTTGCCAACTTTGAATTTTTGTGTAATTAGGTGAGTCATTCCAGTTTTGTAAATAATTACAAAAATAAATCAATAGCCATTTTCTTATTTCCAAAATATAAATATTACGCTTCCTAACAAACAAATCTATGATTCAATCATTCCTATAAGTTTAAATACGTAACAAACGATTTATCATAATGTTTTCTATCTTATAATTTAATTTTCCAACAAAACTGTTTCAGAGTTATCTATTAGTAGTAATTAATCCATGATATAATAATTTTTCAGAACGTATGCATTTTTCTCAGAAATTAAACAGTTGTTATTACACAAATTAGACATACAATGAGAAAGAGAAATTAGACAAAACAACAATAAAAAAACGGAAAATAGAAAAAAAAGAGGGAAAGAATTGAGAAATATTTAACACAAAAATGTTTGTTATATTCGTTGGAGGATATTTGACAGTCTCCAGAGGGCATCTGGGGTGCTAGCATGGTCGATCGATATGGATCGGTAGGATAATTGTCGGTAAGTTCTCACCGTTCCCTAGGACAACCGCAGATCGCAAACGAATTGGTGACAGTTCACAATGACTAAGTGTCCTTAATATATTCGATACCAACTGTCCTAGAGAACGATGAGAAGTTACCGAAAATTATCCTACTACCCCTAGGGGGGGACTCCATCCAGACAATCATGGCAGTGATGATTGTATTATTTTATGTACGTAGTCTGCGCCATGTGTGGTGTCGGAGAAGCGCTCTGAAGTAGTGCAGTCTTCCCTCTGGAAGACTTTACTCCGGCGATAAGCATTGTAAGCGAATTTTGGCTTACGCCATTGGGATGCGTGTAATCTACCTACAATTCTGACGTATATATCTACTGGAGCGTTTTTGGTCATATTTTGGGCAATTTACAAACACCCGCGAGCGCCCGCTGGCCAAAATGTGGCTATGTTAAACATATATTAAAAAAAATTGTTTTGAATTTATTTAAAAAAAATTCACGCTTATTGGGAATTTTAATAATCAGAAGGCTAACTGAGAAGTTTCATAATTTAACAAGAGATGTTGAGCATCTCTTCTTAATTATTTGATATTGTCATTCCGCTAACTGAAAATTATTGAAATATATTTTCTTAAAATTCCATAAATAATTCATTCCTTAAATTAAAAAAAAATAACTGTGATTATCAACAAGGCAACAGACAAGTACAGAAGTAGTATCACTTAATATTTTTCCCAAAAAGTATAACGAACGAGAAAACACGGCTTTAATTTTGCATAGTCCTTTATTAATATTTTTTCATAAGTTGAGTTTCACTATAAATTTAATTTTTTTAATATGAACTTTGAATGAAGTTAATCGAATCCCGCCAACTTGAGAAACGTGGTTTTGAGAAAAAGCCTTTAACTTGTAAAAATTTGTTATAATTTATAATAGTTATTAAAGTATCGAAATACTGAACTCGACTGTCCTGTTCGTAAATACGCACCGAGGTCCTATAGCCTAACGCTACAATTCAACATAGTACGAAGGCAGCCCAATAAGCTCCTTTATCCGTTCTATCTACTGTGCGCGCACCGCTCCTAAATAAATTTCAATTTCGAATTTGATGCTATAACTTTGGGTACGTATTCTCCAGATAAGAAAGATTTTTAGGCCAAAAGGTCGATTTTTTTGGATCGGATGGACCTTTTTTAAACTTTTTCTTCCACCACCAATTGTAATTTTTTCGCAAATTTTATGAACACCTCTCTTCGTTCCTTTTATGTTTTACTTTGTTAACTATGATTAAGTGTTGTAAAATATATTAAAATAATAAAGATGCTGCCATATTTTTATGATCACGGTTTAGCCCACGGGTGTGATAATGTTCCAAAAAATAAAATTGCAGGAATAACATTTCACGCGTGTTAAAATTTTGCGTGGCATATTTTCACTTTATTTTAATTAAAATGTATGTTAACCAGCATTTTTTAAATAAACTAACTGGAGGGAGAACATAACACTCCCTCAGGTACGTAGTACTTAACAAAAATCGTTAAGGTTATTCTTAAAAGAATTCAAAATCTATTCTTCAGATGGCGCTTAATAATTTAAAGATAAAAATACTTTTTGCAAGTTGTGCTTAAGGTGATCCCCTAGTCCTTGAAAAGTTCGACATCGGAATCCCCGCCACTTTTTGGGAGGGATTTAAAAATACTTGTCAATACTCTTTTGGAATGGTTGGAGAAGGCATTTGAGAGTGGATATTTACAAGTTGATTTCGTAAAGGCCAATAAAAAACATTAACTTCTTTCTTTCGCATTGTTTATTATAATAACACGGAAATTTAATATCTATTTCACGGAACCAAGCGACGTGGAGTATAAACACGTCCGCCTGCCACCGACACCGGGGCGGGCGGCTTTACCGACGGGATCACTGTTACAAAAGCAGGTAGCCTTTATGCCGAACGGCATAAGGTCTAATTCTCAATTCGAAATTTGTTGAACACCGCCCACTTTGATTCTTGCCGTAAAAAACAGTGCGAAATTGCAGTGTATTGATTAATTTTGTGAAATTCTGGCACAAATATTAAAATTCTTTCCGTCCAATTTCTAAAGAAATTAATTTGCCACACTAAACAATAAAACATTATTCGAAAAGGGGTTAGGAGATTTTGTATTTGAAAGCATTTTTTACAGTTCAGATATTTTATTTTTTTCTAGGCTTACAAAAAGACGCATTAAAAAGATACTCGACTACTTCCAAGGCCGAGATGTGTTCTACTTGCAGTATTTAATTGAAGCATCTATAATATTTTTAAGCGATTAAATTATCAAACCAAAAACACATGATTTTGTATGACTTTCAGTATTAGGCATGGGCTTCATTTTAAAAGTGTTAAGTTGAACTAAATGTTTGCGCCCGTACATATTCAATATGAATTGAATACATTAACAACCTCAATTTCCCAATTATTTATTGAGTGGAATTAATTGTTTGCGCCTGTACAACATAAATATGAATAAATGGTTTTGTCCATAAACGAACTCAATTTCCCAATTATGTCCTCTGCGTGCTACCGATTCTAAATTTCTCCGATTCTAAATTTAATTAAAAGTGGAAAAAGTTTTAAATTTGTTTTATTAGCGCCTCCGCCCACTCAGGCAACTGAAAACTCTCAACTGCCAACTGTCTTTGTATGACAATGTGATGGCCCGCACACTACACAATCACACAAAACCCCGTTGTCAATGGTAACGCAAGCGGTGACTTGCGACCATCTTGCGACTGTCACGGCTGATTACCCTGGGCGGCCGTTGCTAGGTTGCGAGCTGTCAGCTGATTGTTCTTCATCTATGGTTAAACAAGCTTTTTGACCAATCAAGACAGAGAAAACAGCCGGTTTTAGTTGGTTTTCAGTTGCCTCAGTGGGCGGAGCGCCTTATACTACTATATTTCTCTATAAAATAGTCATTAGTCAAATGCATTTTACGTATAGTTTTGTATCAGTGATCGATGAACCGGTGGATACAATTTGTTTTGCAATAATTTGTTTTAGTCAAGTATGTGATTAGAATTAAGATTGTAGAAATATACTCTAAATTTGTACGGTGCCCTTGAGGTGATTTTTCTCACTATAAAAAAACAAATTATGTGATTATTTTTATTAATTCTTTCAAGAATACAAATTCAATATTGTATTAGTGATTCAATCCAATATATGAAAATATCAATATTTATTTTTCAAAAGGTTTTTTAATAAAATAATACTAGCGTCACTTACCGAAGACAAAAATCTGAATTATTTTAAGTTTACCCAGATAAGATAGACACCATATTATCGATTTAAAATTAATTTTTGACCCTTCCAGCATTGCTATGCGTCAGTTATTTGATTCTGTAATAAACATAGCTGCGAGTTGCGAGTGTTTGAATTTTTTGTGACCGAAGTTCTGAGGAACTCTGATATCCCCAATGTCCATATACATACTCGTATATATTTTTTAAAATTTATACTTTAATTAAATTAACATTGTTAATCTTCCATTATAACATAACTTCTAACACTAATTCGTATTAAGTATTAACACTGAAAAACAAATCAACAAAGAGTTTAAGTATGTTGTGGAGGCTGAAGGGAGTGTAAAGGAAATGAGATAAGGAGAGGAAAGATTAAAAACATCTTCTTTGTCCAAGAAAAGCTTCGATTTTGAATGGTGAGCTTTCAATAAGGCGATACTAAGATCTCTATTATTATAATTTAGCAAGGCGATTCTAAGAATAAACAAATAATGAAATCACTTTAAACGCATGAAAACATAAAGAACATAACGTTACTAATGGATGTGTTATAACTTGGAGGCAACCCGACAGAAGACTGGTGAAACATATATTTCATAAATACTTACCTTATTTTTCTCAGAGTCGATCCCTCGACAGTTGGCCCTCCGTTTTTTTTTGTAATGATCACCTCACAAGAGTCCCAACTGCTCCCGTCTGGAGCCAGTGAGACTATGGCATCCCCAATTGAGTTATGTTGTGAATCTGAAAGTAAGTGGGGAAGGGAAGGAGATGGGGAAGAGGAAGGTAGAAATGTACCTGGCTATTCAGATCTAGTCACTAAACACGGCTAAAGCCATTTTCAAGCTACGTTTCAATTCCGAATGGTGGTCTTACACCAGGGCGATACTGAGAGTATCTTCCACTCTGGAAAGTGCCGCAAGTAAAGTATATATTATTTTTAATTAATTAATTGTGAAATAACAAAAAATAATCAAATAAAATTTATTTGCGCACGCCGGTTCGAACCCGCGACCTTCGGAATGGGAGTCCAAAACCTTGCCTCTGGACTAACCCGACATACTCAGATAGGAACAATATGCAGTCGGTTTATAAAATATTAGGTATAACTATCTACTCAAAACATAAATAAGTATTCCCGAAAGGGTGTGCAGAGAGGATGTATAACAAAAATATAAAATATATTTTCTTTCAAATGCATTAATGACAAATGCCAGTGATCCTGACATTAATTACTTAGAGTAAAAATTGTTATTGAAATTTTTGTCTACGGTGACATTATGTTGTTATTTTTTTAATTTTTTATTTTCATCTAAGAACATTAAAAACAAAAGATTTTGTAAGGATCGAGAAGATTTTTTTTGTATGATTAAAAAAACAATTAAAAACATTTCAAAAGTCACAAAACACCAAAATTTCATTTATAATTTTTACCCCATATAATGTGAGGAATCACTGATAAGTCAATCAAGTATGTTCCTTAACACGTGCATAATGTGCGTACCAGCGTATAAGTACAAAAATCAATACTGTAAAAAACTAGTGTGCTTTAGATCAAACGACTGAAGTAAATCTTCTAAGGAGAAAGAAAATGTGCGCGCACACTGCTCTCTCTTGCTCCTACAGTATTTATAAAATTGTTCAAAAACGAAATGAAATTACGAATAATCTTCATGCACTGGCTATGAGAGGAAGAAAGAAAGAAAATGTGCGCGCGCACTGCTCCCTCTTGCTTCTACAGTGTGATACAGCCCGTTTGCCTCGTCCGACACGCATTACACTTTTCGTAACGCAATCGCCAGCTTACCCCCTAACTCAAGCGTGCCTAAAGAAGTTTTATTTCAATAAATTCGTTTGATATCCATACCAAATTATTATTAAAAGTATTTTCGCAGTCGACTTTATGTTTGAAACAGGTAAATAATACACAAAAATTTATAATTTTATAACAAACAAGCTTCTGCCCGCGACTTCGTCTGCGCAGGATTAGTACTTCTATTAGCCTATTTTATTTTTCTAGGTCCCATCTATGTTTATACCAAAATCCTAACCTATTTATTTAAAATATCTGTAATTCTTTATTCGATTCAAAGTATCAGGCGAGTACTTCAAAAAAATTCACCAATTTTCTAAAATAGAATATTGATTTAAATGAAATTTGATTGTGTTGCAAAATGTCATTCTGAAATATTGACATTTTCTTTTTTTTGTTTTTGGGGTGTTATGCCGTGTTGTGCTACCTCCTTCTTTAGCCGACGTTTCGGACAGCGTTGCAGTGTCCATCATCAACAATAATTATTATTTATTATATATTGAAAATTGCTAGCTATATAAGACCTATATATGTTATTCTGACGTATGAGCTATATTATTGTAAAGTTTCATTACAATCCATTCCGTAGTTTTTGCGTGAAAGAGTAACAAACACACATACATCCATGCAAACTTTCGCGTTTATAATATTAGTAAGAAGATATAATTTCGGGGGCCAACTGTCGGGGAATCCTCACAACATACAAGCAGTTGGGAAAGTAAATCTCGGTGGAAAAATTATTTCACGAGAACCTAGTTATAGACTGATCAGACGCTTATGTTGATTTACGATGTAACAAATGAACATAAATGGATGCCTGTCGTTAGAATCCCCTTGAAAATTCCCGGGAACGCTAATGTCAAAATTTTATTGCGGAAAATCGTGAACCTCCGAGCAAATGGCTCCGAAATTTTTTATGATACAATTATTGGCATTGATGGGTATTGATAAAGAGAAAAAACTCTGTTACCTTAACAAGAAAGATATAAAAAATTGTATGAATAATATTGCCAAATCTCGTGATAACTATTATATTTGATTTCATTCCATATTCCTCGTAAACCAAACGAGGCAAAATCTACAGTTTTATTATACTCGTAACAACTCAAACACAGAATCAAAATAATTGTTTGTTCCCGTTCGCCGTATACAGAAATTGTATAGTAATTATTTATTGTTTTATTTATTTGTTGTTTCTTCACAATCTTAGGTATTACAGTTAATAATACATTTTTTAACCTTACTAGGACAAGCCTGTGTTGAGGGATGTTGTTTACATATTTAACGTATCAATAAATCAATATAAACAGGTCTTTAATAGAATTTATATCGGCAAGCAGAACAACAAAATCTAAATAAACAAACTGGCAAATAAATGAGAATAGCTCTGCTTCGACATATTTCATTTATGTATTGTATTATTCCCAATATACTATTTTTCCATCTTGCATTGAATTTTGTTTTGTTTTTGTGATGCTGTGCGCATTTAGGATCTTATTTGTGTTAAAAATAAGCATTGGACAGAGGGGAGTTATAACATGTATTTTATGAAATCATGTTGAGAAGTTTAACGTAGGGAAACAAGAAGGAAAGGACGGTAGTAGGTACTTGGTTATTCAAATCTGGTGTCATTTTTTACGACTTCAAGAGTAAACCTAAAATAATTCTTAATATCAGATGACGGTAATTTAATTACAAGTATATTAGGAAAAATCTCTTTTTATGTTTATCCGTAATATAAATTAATTTTCTGTCAATATTGTTCCATTACTCCATCAAATATTGTACACAATGATCTCGGGACAAAAGCTGAAAAATACGATGTGTCGAATGCATACAATATGTTCATAAATCGATGTAACTCGACGCATTATAATTTTATCAAATTATATGTAATGGGTTGGAAATTAATTGAAATATTGTATTTTCTATAACATTTAGTAGATACCTACGTAATAATATATCTACGTATGTAACATATTATTATGTTAGGTCTCTTTCAGGTTTAATCGTTAAATTTAATTGAATAGCGCCTTTGAGATAAATTTAAAAGGATAAATTTGCTTGAAATAATGGCTAGATATCAAAACGATAAACCTTCGTTTTATTACATAAAAGCATTTGAAACATCCTTTTATACATGCCATATGTATGGTCTTGGTGTGTGACACCTTTAGTACTTGCACATTGACAATTGTGATTGATCAGATTGCCAGCCCTGAATATTCTGGAGTTGAACTGTTGTGAAATCTGCAGGCAGGATTCGATTCTGCAGAATTCAAATGAAGGTGATTGGAAGTGACTCTCGCCATCTTGGAGATTGACCGGAGGTCTTACTGGGATGATGATCGGCATCTGAAGACATCAGCCTGTCCTACTTCTGGAAGCCAATAATCTGCAGACTTTCCATCCTCACGATGTGCATTTCTTTTCTAAAACTTATATATTTCAAATACCTTATTTTAATTTAGAAAACCTAATCCTTGCACAATGTTCATAACAATCTATAAATTTTTCATCATATCAATGATATAAATTGTTGCCAAATAATCCTACGGTAACAGTCTTTTATTTCGTCATAAGAGTCTTTGACCAGCGGCTAAGAATAAAAGTTTAAAAATGCTTGCAACTGTACAGGGATGTTCCGATGAGAAAGATCGATTATACCCCGTATCAATTTTTTAAATTTTATTTCTTTTAAAACTTGCTTTAATATATACCTACATTAAAGTAAGCAATAAAAATGCTCAAAACGCAAGATGATACATTATTAAATATGGTGTATTTCTTGTAAGTATTTTTTGATCATTAGTATTTATGATTTTTCAATAATATTTAATTCTGAAAAATGTGTTTACCAGATTATGTATTGATATGTCGTTTGAAAGTTGAATAAACCTGCCAACGACCAACGGTATAACCTTATTATAAAAAAAATAACTTAGTATTTCAAATTTTAAAATTGCTTTTACCAGATAAAATAACAATCTTTCAAAATCAGTTTTTTTTTGTAAAAAAGTGTCAATACGTCTAGAATTTGATTTAAGAAGTACTAATTTCCGGTATTCTCTAGTAATACCCTCAGAAGATGTAACAACTGTGGTTTTAACTATAAAAAAATAACAAAGTTGTTAATTTCCACAATATTATTATTTATTTTTATTTTTATTTTTAACTTTTTAACTTAAAGAGTTAATCCTCAAATTATTATATCTTCATAATTAAAATATAATATTTCTTTTTTTTTATGGAATAGGCAATTCACCCTAAGAAGAGTGCTTTGTGATAATATTTCTTCATAACTAGAATCCCGCAGTACTTTCACCGCGTTTGTCTTGCAAACAAGATATTTCTCGTCATATTTTGAAGGAGGATTTTGTATATTGACGTTTTCAAGTCGATAAGCTACTTTGGAGATATTTGGATTTGAGCAAGTGACAGTTTCCTTCTTGGGATTTTCACAGTCACAATTTTGGTACAGGAGTGTTATATTGACGTAAAATACAATTGAAAAAAAAGCAGTAATTTTTTACGTCTTTATGCACACCATCGCATTTTGCATGCCTCTATTAATAATTTCACAATATTTATATCAAAAGAATGATTTGTTTCTAAAATGTGGTTGGCAAATTCAGAATAATTATTATTATTCAAACACCTTAGATGTTCCTTAACTCTAATATTAAAATTTCTAGAAGTCTTTCCAATATAAAAAGTTAGAATCGTTACAAATTAATTTATAAACTCCAGATTTCTTAAAAAAATCACTCTTATCGTTGTTATTGTTATATTCTAAAATAATTTTTATATTTAATTTTAAATACTTGTTTTTTACGACATTTTTTAATTAATTAATCAACTCTCTCTATAATATTTTTGTCCATATTTCTTTTTAGTCTATACTTATTTGTTTCTTTTGTTATTTAATGTCATTACTACCCTGACGAAGAAACCATCGGTTTCGAAACATGTAGGTAATTGTGATTATATAATAGTGGTTGATACAAAGTTATTTGTTTAATTTAATTAAAAATGACGCCACAAAGTGATTTTGAGAAGTTTGAAGAAATAATAAATAAATAAAATCTAAAAATAGTATAAAGTATTTAGAACAGAAGTAGTTATTGGTAATAGCTAGTAGAGTCAGTGGTAGATGACCTAGTCAGAATTCATCATATCTTTATATAAATATATTTATCAGGACAGTAAGTATCTCAGAAAATATTTTTAAATAACCTTTTTTTTTCAATATAAATTTGCCTACACTTTTGGTCTTTTAATGACCAAATACGCTCGAATTTAAAATGGAAATAAAAAAGTTTTGTTAGATATTACTTAATGAGATACGACTTAATTCTTTATTATTTGAAAGTATAATTTATGGCGTTAACAGCCGTTGTTCCCAACCTAACTAATCAACCGTTGAGCCGAAATATTGGCTCAACACTCTCCAAATACATAAATACACACTTGCGAATGAAACTCTCTGACCAACAGGCGAATCAAGCTATTATATAAATATTTCTTCAAACTTCGCAAAATCACTTTGTGGCGTCATTTTGAATTAAATAAAACAAAATTAAATTTAAGGTCAGAAAATTAAGTGAATTATACTTTTACCATGCAACATTACAAATTTATAAAGATAATATTCAAAATAAAACTGCACCCTTTAAAAAGAACAAAAATCTTAGACAAACATCAATACTTCCTACTCCTAAATGTAAAAAAACAATAGGACAGTTAAATCATAAATATCTCAGAGTAAAATTCTTTAATTCATTACCAGATAAATTAGAAACATGAATACCAATATAAAAGAATTTAAAACTCACCTTAAAAAGCATATTCAAAACCTGAACTAAATCATAACAAATAAAAACTATATAATAACACCCCCCTCCCCCATACACACAAGCCCTACGTTTTTTATATAAACATATATATTATGTAATTAATTAGTGTATAAAATGTATTTTATGTATCTTTTTTAAATTATTAATAAAAAAAAAACTTTGTTATTAATAAATATAATTGATAAACTAATGTTTAATACAAGATTTTTTATAAGCAATAATTATTAGCCTGAAACACTCATCAATATTGAAAAACTCTCCGGAGAAAAGATACATGCGCCAACGGGACTCGAACCCGCACCTCTCTGTTTGCCGGACAGGAGCTCTACCATTAAGCTACGGCGGATTACCTCCTACCCACCAAATGATTCAATATATACCTAGTGTTTCATTCTACAATTATCGCTTATTATATTTTTTTACCTGCAAAAAACCAACAATATTTTTATATGAGAAAGGCATGTAAGTGCTAACTTTCTCACTATGTGGCGTCGAGACATATTGTATCTACATTTTTTGGTGAAATACTTTAACTAGTCAAAAGTTGATTATTTTTTAAATTGATAAACTTAAGTTTAAGACAAGATTTTGTATGCTTAGCACAAAGGGTAACAATTAGTATAAGCAATAATTATAAGCCTGAAACACTCATCAATATTGAAAAATTCTCCCGAGAAAAGATACATGCCGCCGACGGGACTCGAACCCGCACCCCTCTCCCGCACCCCAAAAAAGAAAAAAGTAATCAGGAATATTTAATTTTGTTTTTAGTATACACCGAGATAATCCTCAAAAGTTCCAGAAATACTACAAAATGTCTGTGAACTTTTAATAACATTACAAAATTTAAAAATTCAAATTAATATTAAATTTAAATATATTTAGCTTCATACTCATTAACGTGTAATTCGTCGCATAACCAAACAATTTCAAGCATATTCCAGTTAATAAGAACTAGGAACTGATCTAGAATGTTCATTATAAGTACTTCATTGTCGATACAAAACCACACTATAAAGTTTTTCCAAAGTTTTTGAGGTCTGCTGTATAAAAATAAAAAATATAACCACTAGATCTGTTTTATCTTCTGGTTCTAAATCATCCCAATGAACCACCATTTGTTGTCCTATCTCTATCCATAACATTGCTTTTAATTATCGATTGGAGTAGTCATTCAATTTTACATCATAGCAGGCCGATCTTGTATGTATGTTATGAATCGCTCCGTATCAAACATGTTGTAACAATAATTATTTACGCGCACGTTTAAGGTGCTAGCATGCCGATATGAATGATATGAACCGATTGTCTGTAACTTTTCATCGTTCCCTATGACAACTGCAGATCGCTAACGTAGAAACGACAGTTGATATCGAATATATTAAGGACATTTAGTCATTATGAACTGTCACCTATTCGTTTGCGATCTACAGTTGTCCTAGGGAACGATGAGAAGTTACCGACAATCAGTCGGTAACTTCATGTCGATCAACCATGCTAGAACCCCTTATCAACAATGCTCTCTCACAGCAAATGATGCAATCGCGGGAAACCGTTCATGTAGAATGAACGTGGCGGAACCGCGAGCGGCCGCGGAGCCTGGGCCATGCAACGTTCAGAGTAAATTGTGTCTGCTGCGGTTTATAGGCGGTTCATAGGCGGTTTATAGGCGGTTTTCCGTGGCGGTAGAACCGCTCTTGTACCCTGGGCCTAAGGCCTCAGCCAGAGAGAGGGGCTTGCGCGGGCTTTGACCCCTACATTCCTCATCGAAATCATCATCGAAAGATCATCGAAAAAGGTCGTGCAATAATTAGTCACCTCACCCAAATGTAATCGTATATCTCATTATTGTTACCACTACCTACCAACCTAAAAAATTTTGTCAAATATTTTTGCTTTATTGAAAAATCTACTTTATATTATAATTAGAAAATATTTGTAAACTAGTCTGTCTTGACACAGGAGTTCCTAGTGAGACAGGCAAGGCCAAAAAAAATGTAAACCTTATGATATAGATTCAATAAATAAATAAAAAAAATATCCTCCCCTCATACCTTTTTTATTTTGCAGAAATTCTCTTTCCTTCTTTCCCTAAAAAGACCTCACCGCATCTCCAAAAATGACATAGGCCCAGAGGTTATTAAAATAAATTTCAATGATATTTGATTGTTACTCAGTTGTGTATTGTTCCAAATTTAACCACAACTACTTGATTGAACTCTATTTCCTTCCTCTTACAAAAGTTAATCCTTCTTCTCCTCAAAAAGGCCCTCCAAAGGGAAATTATTTTCCTCAAGGCCTCCTGTGTGAGATAATTAAAAAAAAAAAAAACGACGCAGGGGAAATAAAAATACTCATGTCGACTAATATTTATTGAATATTAAAATAGTGGAAGGGTGTTCTAGAATCCATATTCCATTTTTGCATATGAAATTGGAAACATATTTGTAAGGCTGAAATATATATTGGGAATTTTCAATAGAAAACGCAAAATCCTACAAAGCGCCACAGGCAATAACAGTATTTTGTGGAAGGATGCATATTGCACCAACAAAATTGGAACCATTTGTTGAATATTTAGGACTATTTTAATGGGAATGTGTGTCCCATTCTACCTTACTGATAAAACGGCCATTCGTGGTTTGTGTATATGTATACAATATTATAAAATATGACGAATTCATCGAATGGATTTGAAAATATATTCGAATAACCTTTCCCCGTAGCTTTTACCCGAATAAATACCTACAGGAATAATATATTATGTATTTGCGAGCCACGTAAATACTTTATTGGACGGATGTTTGAACTCTGCGCTTGGTTTAATTTTGAATGCAAAATAATTTTTAAATTTTATTTTATTTTTATTTGGTATCTGTTGAATGTATTTAACGAATATGTTTTTGACGACTTTTTGTAATATTGTGACAATACGATAGGCTAATGTAAAAAGTGGCGTAAATCAAATTCGCATCAGATGAAATCACTTACATAGGGTGTTAAGGGGATACTCGGCGGTGATTTTTCCGTTCAAACGTATTCCCTATTTATCTCTCTGGATTTTAAGCCTAGAGAAAATATTGTTTCACATAAAATACATATCAACTACTAGCATGTCTGACTTTTTGTTTTTTTTTGATAAGATACTTTTTATAGAAGTTATGACCTTCCAAAAATCAAATAAATTGACTGGTTTAAACGCCGTCAAAAGACGTTCAGTATACAAATTAGACAAGGTTTTTTTCAAAAAAGCAAAACGTACAGACATAGAAAAGTTTTTTCTTTCGTAGATGGTAAAAAAAATATGAAAATCAATCCACTTTTGGAGGAGAAAAGTGGGGAATACCAAACCTAGATTTTAGTTAGGTATTAGTAGCCCGAGCTGCATTGTCCCTTTCACTCAATATCCAGTGGAGTAAGAGCAACAATTTAGTAAAATCCATTTTTCAAATTTCTCCACCACCGGGTATCATATTAAGGGACGTACCTGACTTACTTTAACCGTTGATTCCTGACACTATTTGGAGTAAGACATGTTAATGAAATTTTGACTGTGAATGCAACCAAAAAATGAGCAAGTGAAACATAAAGAATTAGTATTTTAATATTCTACGATTTTTCACGGGGTCTGCACTAGTTGAAAATAAAAGCGAAATATTATTTCAAAATCGTAACAAAGGCTTATCTCACCCATGTTGTTTGTGCATGTCAATATTATAGAGTCAAATATGTAGATAAATGTCGTATCAAACAAGAATGGGTACATATTAACAAAGTGCTAAAATATGTTTTGGGATAAATCGGTACGCCCTTTTGTTAACATAAATCGGAAACGAATTGTGGACACACGGGAGGCCGTTTTCCCTTTGACAAGGGTTCTAAGCTCTTTGGTAACCTTCATCGCTAGGCGATTGTGTACAAAGTGAAAAAATATGTCATTTTTACATATAAATGTACCCTATAATATATGCCTGGATGTGACTTTTATGGTTTAATAAGAAATTACAATAATTTATAACTAATCCCTGTCTTTTCTTGAAGACTTTCTGCTTCTCTTTGTTGAGTAGAATTTAAAATTTCAACTCATTTTGGATGGTTACGATGTTTGGCTCACAAATTCAATTTTTTAACGATTTATTCAGTTTTAGTAGGTTGGCGACACGTTTTAGAGCGGTAAATATTTTTAGAATCGCCCTCCGTTGATAAATGAAATGTTGCTTGAAATGTATTTCGCCGTGTTTGGTGTCCTGATCTGAATGACCAATTACTTCTCAAATTTTCTCGTCTCAATCTCCTTCCCCTGTCCACTACCATCAGCCTCACAACGTACCCCAATGGGCTCCGGACGGTTGGAAGCAATTGGGAATATTCTACTCACATAAAAAAATAACATAACAAAATATCTAACCCAATTTCGTAAAAGAATTATTTCCATCTTGTTGTTACAGTCTGGATTTTATCCCACTTGGTGATATACACTGTAACGTCGACACGATTTTTTTGAGTAACAAAAAAAATACGTATTTTATTAAATAACGTATTTTTTTGAAACTTTGTGAAAAGGGGATAATTTGAGAAAATTATCCCCGTATGACGTTTTAATCATTCCACAATAGCCTTCCAGAGGGCATCGCATAGCGTTGGGTCAGTGTGACTCAATTTACCGGTTTTTATTCGTTTTTATAAATCTATTTCAAAATTGTTGCAAGAAAAATAACATCCAATAAATTCATATTTTCAGAATCGACGTTTTGTCCTTTTAGACAATATAATTTTTTTTTTCTTTAAGAGAGTGACCATTTCAAAATTTTTGGGCTATTATTTTTTTAATTCAAAAGCCATTATTTGTATTCTATACTATTTTGATATTATTAATTATTATGATAATTAGAATTAGATAAAATAACATATTTCATTACTCCAGAACTCACCTATATAGAAATCCTCACCGGTATGTCAACAACAACTCACAAAATTTTTATCGCCATCGGATGAATAGTATAAGAAATATCTCTAACTCGCGAACTGTCAAACGTACGAAGTTAAAATAGTCGTTAAGTTTTCTGAAATTATCCACTTTTCTGGGAAATTTTCTTAATTTTTCTTTCCATAAGAACCATTTACAAAGTTTTTTTTTATAGAGAAACCTCACAAGAGTCCCAACTGCTCCCTTCTGGAGCCAGTGAGACTATGGCATCCCCAATTTGAGTATGTTGTGAGGCTGAAGGTAAGTGGGGAAGGGAAGGAGATGGGGAAGAGGAAGGTGGGAAAGTACCTGGCTATTCAGATCTAGTCACTAAACATGGCTAGAGCCATTATGTGAGATAGGATTCACTTTGACTTCCGTAGTAGTTGACAGAGACGGAAGATGAAGAGAGACAGAGTGTCTATATAAGCCTTGAACTGATCATTAACGCCCTCTGTTCCCAGCTAGCAGTTTAGACTCAATATACTGTAAATACTCGTAGTTTCAATAAACCAACTTTATAATACGCCGTGTACCATTATTATAAATATCTTTAATCATTCAAAGATTAACAGTGGCGCAGCCGGTACAGGTTATAATTATCAAATTATAAAAAGAATCACGCGGATTCACGGTACAAAAAAGTAAAAACGCGAGTCACGAATTACAGTGTCCAATACTATTGTTGCAAGTAGTATTTTGTCGGGTCGGTCACGGGCCGATAGAAGTAGTATCTCCACGAGAAGGCGTGAGGGCTCTACGAACCGGAGTCACGGAGGCAGCAGCACCACGGATCAAGGATCGGTGTTCCAGATCACAGGCGTGGTCTGGGGGATCAGCAGCAGAGACATCACGGGTCATAGGATCTAGGATCGGTGTGCCAGATCACAGGCGTGGTCTGAGGGGCAACCAGCAGCAACACCACGGGTCAAGGTCGAGGATCGGTGTCCAGGTCACAGGCGTGATCTAAAAGGGGAGTCATCAGCATCACCACTAGCCGAGGACCGGAGTCCTAGGCACGGGAGCGGTTCTTCAAGGAGAACTTCAAGGGTCAAAGGAGAGGAGTCTGGACCAGAAGATTAACTCAGGGAAGTCCTATTTTTTTTCTTATCTTTTCTTCTCTTTTCTTTTAATTTGATCACTGTGAGAGGGAAACATGGAGTCCAGGGGTTTGGGATCCTTCAGTTTGCGTGACGGTAACTGGGAGAATTTCAAAGTCCGTCTCGAACAGTACCTCCTAGTGCATGATGACAAATTTACGACAGATTTAAAGAAGAGGGCTATTTTTCTGAATGCTTTAGAGGACGATAGTTTCTCACTGTTAGTAAATTTATGTATACCCAAGAAAGTAACTGAGGTAAAATTGGAAGAGTTAATTTCTAAATTTAACGATTATTGTGGTATGGCTAAATGTTTTTTCGAAGAGAGGTCGAAATTTTATTCAGCAAAACAATCGGTCAACGAATCAATCAAGGATTTTGCAGTTCGTTTAAAAGCATTATCAATTAATTGTAAATTTGGGAATAATTTATCAGAGAAATTGCGAGATTTCTTCGTTCTCGGATGTAGACCGGGTAAAATAAGAGAAAAATTATTTTTGGAAGGTGAATTACACACTTTCGAAAAATGCGTTCAAGTAGCAGAGTGCATTGAACTTGTAGTTTCAAATCAAGTTCAAGGTCTTAATGACAATATAGTAGCCGCGTATGGCAGAGTAAATAGTAACGCCACACGAGTGTCGAGTAAAACGTATAGGCGGGATAGAGACAGCTATAGATCAAATAATAGCAATCCTCCTAGAAATAATAGCAAGTCACCGAAGAGAGTTTCGCCAGAGCGAAAATGCTTCACTTGTGGTAGCAATAAGCATACATCGGTAGATGGTAAGTTTAAGAATTATGTTTGTAATACATGCAACTCGAAAGGTCATCTAGCAAAACAATGTAAACGAGGTTCAGGTCGTAATAACGTTTATACTTTATTGTCAAAAACGGGCGTATATTCAGACGATATTAATAGTGTGGAACCATTTTATGTAAATATTTTATTAAATGGTATAAAATTTAGGTTCATGTTAGACACTGGGGCATCATGTTCAGTACTATGCCAGGAATCGTACTTAAGTAAATTTAGAAACATAAAACTGACGCGGGAAAAAATCAGCTTACGGGGTTTCAACAATACTCTCTAAAATAGTGATTGTTTATATTGTGTTTTTATATTGTGTTCTTATATTGTGTTCTTATTTATAAGTAATTTTGTACAATGAAATATATAGCTAGGGGAGGCTTTGAGTTAAGTAGGGGAGGATGTGAGATAGGATTCACCTTGACTTCCGTAGTAGTTGACAGAGACGGAAGATGAAGAGAGACAGAGTGTCTATATAAGCCTTGAACTGATCATTAACGCCCTCTGTTCCCAGCTAGCAGTTTAGACTCAATATACTGTAAATACTCGTAGTTTCAATAAACCAACTTTATAATACGCCGTGTACCATTATTATAAATATCTTTAATCATTCAAAGATTAACACATTATTAAGCAACGTTTCAATTCTGAATGGTGGTCTTACACCAGGGCGATACTGAGAGAATCTTCCACTCTGGAACGTGCCGCAAATATAATATATATTATTTTTATTAATTAATTGTGAAATAACACAAATTAATCAAATAAAATTTATTTGTGCACGCCGGGTTCGAACCCGCAACCTTCCGATTGGGAGTCAAGTGTCTTACCACTCGACCACGGACGGTCGTCAGTATTAGTAAACTTGAAAAAAAAGATGAATGAAATAGGTAAAGTCGTGCTGAAGTTATGGCGTGACCCAGGTAAACAGGGATTCATTTTTATATATACATAGAAGGTAAATAAGTTGTGTTCTGTCTAATGGCAATCGGAAGTGCATTGGTAACCCAAGAGTTCATCGAAAATCAATTAATAGAAATCAAATTCATCGACGAGGTTAAGTTAGGTTAAGTTGAACTCGTTTTCGATGAACTCGCCGTGAACCAAGTGCATTGAATAGCAATATTGCAAAGTATCCAAACTTTCTTTGGCCAAAAGTGGTTTTAGGTATAAGTAAGAGATTTCGCCTTTTGGTTCTGGTATCTCGAGTAGTTTGGACATTGTCAGAAGCAGTTCTGTGTTTGAAGGGGTAGACTAGTATGTTTTTGGCATAAAGTTTCCTAATCTTTACAGAACTACATGTTTACACGTTAATTTGAAGAACCTAAAATAAATCTCTTTTTAATGTGATAATATGATCGATTTCTTCACGACTAGATATAAAATAATTGAATATTCTATGTCTTCCGCAGTGTAACGTATTCATAAAATTTTATAACATAAACATATTTGTTGGAAAATTTTCGAGGTAATCTTGAAATGTTTCAAGTGATTAAGTTAGTCATTAACGTAATATTTACTCCTACCTTAATTCCATCAATCTTAGGAAACTCATAACATTGAAATTATGCTAATAATTATGAAGTTAATAAAATGTTACTTTAAGGAAATCATGACAAATTTGTACGCTTCGGTGAATTTGAAAATTTTGGAATTGTTTTGGTTATATCCAGGGGGATTATTTTAAGGAATTAAAAAGTTTTCGATAAAACCGATGTTGTCGTATTAAGAGGAAACCGGGCGACGTTTTGTTCGTGAAAACCTAATTCCCAATTTCTTCTCTCAATTTTGACATTACTGCAAATATTTTCTCATATTATACAGGGTGTCCGGGGGTAAAGTGCATTAACTTCGGGTGGTGATTCTACATGATGGTAGGAGTAAAAAAAAATAACAAACTTTTTTCGAAATTCCAACTTTTTTCCCATAGTAAAAGGGATACCTATTAAAAATCCTTAGTGTAAGGTACACACTTACCCGATAAATTTGCTGTGAGTCAGTCGGGCGCATTGTGGCGACGTTGGTTTGATTGGCGCGTTTCGTAACAGCGGAAAATACCAACTAAATGTTGGGATTTCTAAAAAAGTCGTTCACCTTTTTTACTTACAATATTACGTAACCTCCCGAAGTTGATGCACTTTACCTCCAGACGCCATGTCTATATATCTACCACTAACGTGTCGATACGTACTGCTTTTTTGGAGTTACTTCTTATAGGAGTATATACCTCCAAAAATCGTTAAAATTGCCTGCTTTGAACGCCATCATCAGATGTTTAGCTTACAAACTAGTTATGTATTTTTTTTTAAAGCTAAAATTACAGATATAGAATATTTTCTTCTAATAGTAGTTAGTAGAAAAGATCTTAAAAATTGGTTCAGTTTTGAAGGAGAAAAATGTGGAATGTAACACCGCGATTTTAATGATTTTATTTATTTATAAATATATTAATATTTTAATTAATGAAGATAATATTAGCGAAAGTCAATCGAAAATCTGAAACAGAAAAATCAGAAAAAGATACGGATACATCTGGGACTCGAACCCAGGTCCTCCGGCAATCCGGGCCGACGCGCTAGATGTATCCGTATCTTTTTCTGATTTTTCTGTTTCAGATTTTCGATTGACTTTCGCTAATATTATCTTCATTAATTAAAATATTATAATTTGAGGTTTAACTCTTTAAGTTAAAAAGTTAAAAATAAAAATAAAAATATTTCATCCTAGACTTGCAGATAAAGTCAATAGATGTCGCATATTAATAAAAAGTGATAAAATTTATCCTGACACTATCTAGAGGGCATTTAGTTCGAGTTGAATCTTGCAATCACACATAAAGGTAGCAGCCAATAAAAATATGCGATAAGAAAAATGAAAATAATGTTGGTGGTTCTCAGTCGAAGTATGATACAGTTAAAAATGACCGAATCGGATAGGGATACGTTGGCGCAGTTGGTTAGCGCGTCGGCCCGGATTGCCGGAGGACCTGGGTTCGAGTCCCAGATGTATCCGTATCTTTTTCTGATTTTTCTGTTTCAGATTTTCGATTGACTTTCGCTAATATTATCTTCATTAATTAAAATATTATAATTTGAGGTTTAACTCTTTAAGTTAAAAAGTTAAAAATAAAAATAAAAATATATATTAATATTAACTATATGTATATGATATATTTATCTATATTTATAGGCAGGTATTATCATAAGTATGAGTGCAGTTGTCTCTTTTGGTCAGTATTTGGCGAAGTAAGAGCGACAGTGAAAACAATTGTTGTTCAAATTTCTTGGCCACCGCGTTTCTTCTTAAACCCCCGCATTTCGCTTTATACAAAAAAACATATTTTTCTTGGATTTATAACACTTATTTTTAACTTCTAGTTTTCTTAGATTAATAATACTTTAAGTTTTTAAGTTCCTTAAAAAATATTTAATAAAGTACATTCTTAACAATAAAAAAAAAATTATAAATTGGTCTAGTTTTGGTGGAGAAAAATGGGAAATACAAAACCTCGATTTTTATGATTTTATTTAGGTATTATTAGCGTGTGCTGCAGTTGTTCATTATGCCCCCTATTCGGGAGAGTAAATGCGACAGTGACAGCAGCAGTTTGGTAAAATATCTATTTTTCAAATTTCTCGGTGACCGGGTTTCCTCTTAAAATATGGGTTAACTTTATCAAGTTTCACAAGAAGGGTTGTTTTTTTCGTACTTTACGGTGGGTCTTTAATAGTCTTAATTTTTTGTACATTAAATTCTTTTATCAGGGGTCTCAAAAGTTGAGTAGGCAGAGAGGATATACCACCTCTTTGTATTGGTGCATGCTCCTTATTTCATTCATATTCGTGCATCGTCGTCGAATACAAACTCTCTTATTATTTTGACTCCCGGATTCACTTGGTCGTACGATTTCTTCCTCGCGTTTATAAACTTACGCTCCTGGGCCCCTAGCACACTCGATCGATAAGGATTGAGGATAACTTTCGGTAACTTCTCATCGTTCCCTAGCATCACTGCAGATAGCCAACGAATAAATGACAATTCACAATGACTAAGTGTCCTTAATATATTCGATATAAACTGTTGTTTGTACATTAGCAATCATCGGTTGTCCTAGAGAAGTTACCGAAAGTTACCGATACAATCCTTGTCAATCAAGTCTAGGGGCCTGGTGTGCTAGCACGGTCGATCTGCAGTTGTCCTAGGGAACGATGAGAAGTTACCGACCGATTGTCGGTAACTTCTCATCGTTCCCTAGGACAACTGCAGATCGCTAACGTACACACGACAGTTGATATCGAATATATTAAGGACACTTAGTCACTGTGAACTGCCACCTATTCGTGTGCGATCTGCAGTTGTCCTAGGGAACGATGAGAAGTTACCGATAGTTATCCTATCGATCGTTATAGAGCGAGTATGCTAGGGCCTCTGGTGTACCAATTTTGTAGAATTGATCTTCTTTTTTTCGTATGGTGGGGGGTCAGAGGGGGGATATCTATGTTTGCGAGCCAGTCTAGGGTCTCAGGCGTCGCCCTGTGGACCTCATCAATCCCGCCGGGGTATGAATAGAGCGGGCATTCGTTAAAGAAGTTCGGTGGTCTGCACCGCATCGCATTCACACATCGCCGACTCTTTAAGGACCCATCTATACATCATATGGGCACAACGGATGTAGGAGCGCCTTATCCTATTGATGGCGGACCAGAGTTGTGAGGCAATGCGAACTTAGACTGTGCCTCAGTGGGGTCTTATACAAGATAGGCGTTTCCTACATTTGGCGATTGAACAACGTGCACTCCGGATTGTGTGCGTTTGCAATTAGCATATGATAACAATCCCAACAGCGATCCTTGCAAAACATCAACATTGCTGAGAAACCGAATTTTAACTTCTTATTGTTTTTGGAAAAAAGGGTCATGTCGTCTAAGTGAATAATTTCATAAGATTATTTTATTAAATTGATAAACTAATGTTTAAGACAAGATTTTTTATGCATAGCACAAAGGGTAACAATTATTATTAGCAATAATTATTAGCCTGAAACACTCAAAACAATATTGAAACCTCTCCCGAGAAAAGATATATGTCGCCGACGGGACTCGAACCCGCACCCCTCTGTTTGCGGGTTTTTTTTTTAAAATTTTATAAGAGTTAGCTAGTAATTTTATTTGCAGGAGAAAATAGTACACTTTTATTAAAAATAGGTATCTATGTATTTCTTTATTTTATTTTTTTTATAAGAAAAACTCTGATTTTAACTTTTGAAGGTTATTCCCATCAATGTAATATATCATTGAAGAAGAAGATAACAATAATAATCTAATTTTTAAAATATGAAAATTAACAAGACACAGAAAAATAATAAAAGATAATGGTCGCAACTGGGACTCGAACCCAGAACCTTACGTCTTACGTCTTTTTCTGTGTCTTGTTAATTTTCATATTTTAAAATTTTTATTATTATTGTTATCTTCTTCTTCAATGATATCTATTTTTTATTCAACTTTTAAATTTTCTTCTGACACCACAAATTCAGGGTCCAAGTGGTTCTAATTGTACTGTTTAAATAATGTAGATGCAATTTCAAAACCCTTTAAATGAGTTAAGGACTTGAAAAACAGGTCAAACTTTTGGTTCCACGACAACTCAACAAAGTGGCATTTTAAAGTGGCTTTGAAAAATCATTAAAAGTTAGTGAAAAAAAATTAAAATAGCTAATAACCTAACCTAACGTGTTATAAATATGTATAAATTTCAAAACCTAACCTAACTCATAACTTAACCTAAGATTCTTCCACACCTTCCTCTCCCCCATCTCCTTTCCCTCCCTATTACCTTCAGCATCACAACATACCCCCTTTGAGTACGCCATAGTCTCACTGGCCCCAGAAGGGAGCAGTTGGGACTCTTGTCCAATATTCATATAAAAATAACGATAATTATTTAATATAGTTTTATGCATCTTTTTTAATGTTTTTTCAAATGAGTAATGTAGTTGTACATTGTTGAGTTGTCCGGTCACCCGAACATTTGATCCCCAAAGGTGAGTTCATTTGGTTCGGTTCAAATGACACTATTCAAGCATTCTGCACATCGCTGTATTCGTTTGATCTAAAAATGATAATGTCACAAGCTAAAAATTACTTACAATAAGAACGATTTTAGATCCGCTTGTAAAGGCCCAGAAATCCATAATTAGAGTCATTATGCGTAAACCCTACAGGTTCTCAAGCGACAAACTCTACAAAAAATTTAACGTTCTTGATGTTAGTCAAAACTTCATAAAAAAGATTATTATCCATGTACATAAAAATATAGAAAATTTTAATAAAATTGATCACAAATACAATACAAGAAGTCACAACAGAAAGGATCTCTTCGTCCCAGGGAGCAATACGGCAAAGTATCAAAAGACGTATGCGTATCTGGGACCGAAATTATACAATAAAATCCCCGCAGACTTAAATATTAAAAATTGCAAAATGTCCTGCATTGGTTCAATAATAACTAAATGGTTGATTGGCTTGGGTAGGGAGGAGTCTGAAAAACTATTATATAATGTGACTTAAAACGATACATGGTTACCTATGAATGGCACATTTAGTAAAAACTTAGTACATAGGTATTAATAAAAAAAAAAAATAATAATTTAAATTGCATTTGGCACTTACACTTTGGTTCCTTAGAACAGGCAATCTGCCTAGCTAGGAACTAATATCGACCTAAAACAACGTAATAACACTTGTATTCATTTTAAATATATTATCTTATTATGTAATATTATTTGTTATTTTGGCTTTAAATGTATCAAATGTAAATAAATAAATAAATAAATAATGTTTATCGCCAACTATCCCGCCTACGGAGATACTGCAGCGCTACGGAAATGTTCCTGGAGGGACGAGTGCACTCTTTCAGCGATAACTATACAGACCAAATGTTGCCGAATAGTTAAATTATTACCTGAACTACTAGCGCAGACGCGTGAAAAATTATGGAACAGTCTAATTTCTTAACAAATTAGTTTCCCATTTTAAAAACTACAACGACACTTAAATTCAAAACAAAAGATAAATTTAATTATTTATTTATTCGCCCTTCTTGGCAGCTTTTACATATGGCTAATACAAAAATATACATTTTGAAGTAAATACTTCTTTACGCACGCTTAACATAGGGGGTAAGCTGGCGAATGTGTAACGGAAATTGAAATGCGTTGTGAGGCAAACGGGCTCACTGTAGAAGCAAGAGAGAGCAGTGCGCGCGCACATTTTCTTTCTCTCTTCCTCTCATAGCCAGTGCATTAAATATTTCAGTATTTTGAAATACCAGTGACACTCCAACGCGGCGGGGAGCGGACGTCGATGTGCACGGCTCGATTGGACGATATGTATATACATGTATATATTTTATACATACCAACATATATATGGACATACATATAGATGGAGCTAAAGAACTATTTACTTCAGTCGTGTGTTCTAAAGCACACTCGTATTTTTTTATTGTAAAATGTACATACCTGAACTGCTTTAGTTTAACAACATTTTGTATTTTTTTAGCGACAAATTGAAGGTGTATCCTGAATTGGTATAATTATGTCGCTGCTTTAGTATTCTGGGCAAAGAGGAATACATTTCGACCCTTTGGAATAACAAGGTTCCATCTGTTGCGGAAACGTCACGCGATAATGAACTCTAAAGTAGCTTACCATAGATCCCACTATTGCATGACAATATAGCAACAGATGGAACCTTGTTATTCCAAAGGGTTGATATGGTACTTAGTCGCAGAATTTTTATATCCCGGCTTAAATAGAGAGTAATATAGTAGATATTAATCAAAGATAAGTGTTTTTGATGATAAATTTGATTAGTGTGAAATATCGAACAACAATTGTGACGTTTCAAATTCCCATCTGGACCAATTCAAATGATTCTGAAACAAATCTGCCGTTGGAATCCGACACAAAATGTAGATATTATTCAGAATAAGTTGTCAACAATTTACTGCTGTGAATATTTAACGCTCCCGCAATAATTTACGGCTTCCGCTCAAACTCCTAACTCTACACCGGATATAGCTTCCTTCCTATTTCATCTCGCAGCCTCAGATGTACGTTTCCGGTCCAACAATACCTCACCCAGAACTTCCAGGCCCGGACTTCAATCAATACCGCAAAATACATGGTGGAAATTATTTAAATATCTTGAAAAACTTTATCAAACGTGGTATAAGGTGTAATTTGGTAAAAGATGTTAAAACACGGTATCAAAAACGACAAAACTAATGTCAGAATGGACAAAATAATGTAGCAAATTTCAAAAAACTGTCGCCAGTAAAGACCGTCGCCAATTTAAGAAAACCGTCACGATTTTTCAAATTCTGTCTCCAATGTCCAAATGGACCAAATGAATGTCCAAATGGACGAAATATTATCGCCTTTTTTCAAAAAATGTGGTCTATTTTCGAAAACTATCACTGATTTCAAAAACTGTCTCAATTTTTCAAAAACATATTATAGAATATTCCCCCCCTGGAGCGGTTGTTTTCCAGGTCGATCATCAACGAACTGAACACACCACAAATAACTCGCTGATTGAACTATTAGAAGAAAAGTACGTACGTATTTATTTGTCAATGTTTAATAATATGAAGCATAATCAAAGCCCGATACGATCCGATAACGCTTCATTTCTTCGTTAAATTTAATTTTTTTTAGAATAATTGATGTAATTTTTTCATTTTATATTCTGCCATTTTTCTGGGAACTGTGAACATAAAAATTAAACTTCAAACATTTTAGAAAGACCTTTGAAAAGCTTTAGTATATTTTTTATTAAAGGTTCTTAACCCTAGAGTGGGCGCACTATGAGCATTTTGCCGCCCTCGGCAAAAAAAACGTTGATAACTCTTAAATCTATTGCGCGTAAACTTTGCGTTTTTTAGTAGCTGCCCCCAATATTGTTCGTAACCCGTGCCGAAAGACTGGACCAAATTGGTATGCGGGGGGCCGCTTGAGAAGGAGGTTGTTACCACCAGGTCTCGTCCGGCGGCGATTTGCTCACAGTGCGCCTAGTCACGTAAAGAAAACTATTAACTTTTTTGAAAAATACAAGTGATAAGTAAAACTAAATATAAAAATTACTTATGAATAAGATAGGTACTTCTAAATAAAGGAACTAATAAGTCCGACACTCTTAGTTCACCAATGAATTACAGTATTGTAAGTAGTATGAAAAAGTGAATGTTCTATTATGTTTTATTATAAACGCAAGTCAGTGTTCCATTATGCTTAGAGTAAATAATACTCGTTTATTTACGAAGGTTGAAATGCAGACTATATCTTATGATGCTTTTATTGTAAAAACTAAAAAAGCCCTTTTTATTTCAGGATTTATAAAATCGCAATATAATGTAAGACCAAATATTGTCTTGGCTAGAGGAAATATCAGATTTTGAAGAAGCTAGTTCACAGTTGGTAGACGAGAATATGTCTGTAAGTGGTCGATCTAGTTAACACAGTGAGCATAACATGGACACAGAACAATCAGCAGCAATGACGATTCTGACAATGAAGAACCTTCGTATTTGAAGGAGATTGCGATGGTCCTGGTCAAGCCATATATGACCGCAAGCTCTTATGTAGACACCTTAAATATTAATATGAGGAACCAAATTGCTCGCTTTGTTCCTATAGAACAAGCATCATCTTCAGGGAAGGAAGGCAACTGCAGTATACGTCCATCAAAGAAAAATAGGCGCACAAAAAAAAAGGTGTTGCAGTTGCTCGAAATTACTGTGCAATGAACTTTACTAATTTGAAGACTGTTTTGCCAAAGCATATCCTGCAGATTTTGAAAGTATTTAATTTTGTTACTTTTTTCCATTTTTATAAATATTAAGAAGGATAATGTAGGATAACTTAAAAGTAAATTAAAATGTTAAATTTTCTTAAGTCTATTGTGAACCAAAGTTCCTTAAACACAGTTCAATAAATGTCAATCCTTATTTATGTTTTACTTAAATCTTGAGAAAATAAATTAATTTAATTGCAGCATTCCTAGTTAAAATTGTCCACGAAAACGAGCGGCAAAATGCTCCACACGCGCCCACTGACGTTTTACGGAGAGACGCGCCCACTTTAGGGTTAAAGTTGTCGAATCTTGAATATTTTACGCCATTTCAAGAAGTTAAAATGTAAAAGTTGTTCACTTGAGTAAGTTGTAAATCAACCAAAATGGGTTATGTTCTTAATTTAAATAATTTTCATAACATTTTTATCTTTTGGCCTTTGTTTTCTCTGTTCTGTTTATGTTATTGTAACAAAGAAAATAAAGCGTGAAAATATTTATTTTTCAAGCGGTTTTGTAATTTTTACGCACTGTGCGCAATACGCAAAACAGAAAAGAATGGTTAAAGGCTTCGATTTCATTGAAAGAAAATGCTAAACGCTTTCGGATACATATCGATGAACTTTTTTCGAAGAAAAGTAATGTTTAGAAATAATGGAAAATTTCTGAAAAATTCAGGGGAAGTTAATTGATAATAAAGGCGAAAGAGGGACACCACTGAAATAAATATTTATGACAATAATGCATTCATAGACCGGTTAATAGCTTAGAGGATAAATACATCGGGTTCTTACCAAGGCGTCTTGGGTTTAATCCCTCTACTGGATAACAAACAAAAATCATACAAAATAGTAATATGTATTATTAACAAGCGACCAACAAGGTATATACCTTCTTTCGAATACTCGTCGCGTATAATGTCATAAATATATGTTAACCCATATAAAATTTAAGCTAACACATTTCTTGTAAAAATATACAAACAAAAAACAGTTTTACATACAATGA
This sequence comes from Limnephilus auricula, assembly GCA_951813805.1. Taxonomy (NCBI): domain Eukaryota; kingdom Metazoa; phylum Arthropoda; class Insecta; order Trichoptera; family Limnephilidae; genus Limnephilus; species Limnephilus auricula. Next base: position 9,456,150 of record OX638406.1, on the reverse strand, counting down.
ACTTTACCAGAACAAACCGACATTACAATTTACCTAAACTGAATGGTACTCTATTCATTTTTGAAAATGTATTAATTTTTGTTGAAATTAAAAAAATTTTAAAATATAAGTTTTTGTTGAAATTGAACGAATCATCAATCAATTGAATTAATCAATCTCTTTTAACAAAAATATGTTTTTTCCCTTTACTTGGTGGATTCATCCACTGTATTCTTTGTTAATATCGATAAAACGTATATTTTCGTAAATAAAATACAATTTTAAGACAACTTTTCAAACCGCAATAGGTACGCTTTTGGTGCCAGTAAAATATAAATTATGATTTCCAACTTTAAGTAATTCGGGCGAACAGCAGTGGCAATAAAATCACTACGAACAAACATTGCTCGCTTCAAGACACAAGTTGACTTTTCCTTTAAACTTATTTTTTTAACAGCCTGGAGCAAATGGAACTTTGGCATCCTCAAACGGAGTACGCTGTGAGGATGAAGGGATTGAGGAAATAAGGAAAGGAGGCAAGGCAGGTTAGGAAGAAAGACGGAACTTAGGTCTTTAGACCCGTTCACCATATACTCTTTCAAGAAAAAATTTAGATTCTGATTGGTAGTGAGATTATCTATCACTAACCAATCCGACGAAAGCCAGTAATGCAAGAAATAAAAAACAACTGCGGTGAAGCTCAACTAACTTAAGTTTAACTTCTTTGTGTGAAAACTTTAGAAAGCTATACGTATACATGTCAGTGACAGTGGACAGTGACATATGGTGGGGGCGCTACTAATAGAGCAAAATTGATTGACTCCACTAAACCTTCGACAAAATTACACATTAAATTTATGGTGTTCATACACGTTTAGTTACTAAATGACTCGCTACTCGACTAAACTACTGGTCCAGTCCAAACGGACCTTTAGTAAAAAAGCAAGTCATAAATTTGGTGTTAGGAGCAGACTGTAAGGCTTTGAAAATGCAATAAGTTGGAAGCAATGAAGCAAGCTCGTTCTCAAGTACACTACTTTATATGGCCATGTGAAAAATTATGTTTGCAAGCTAAAATGCAAAGCAGTGAGAAGCGAGTAAAAATATACGTTTAATTGGTGTGTCTGGTGTTCGGACTGATGGTTTTTGCCTTGTTGTTATTTAATATACTTTTAACCGTTTTAAAACATCTGCTTTAAAAGCTTTTCTGTGTCTAGTCTAATTAATGTTTTATGTTACACAATTTATTAAAATGTATTTTTATAAACTTATATTTACACGTACCAGACTTTTAGGTCCGGGTTTAGTTTTTCCTATGGGAAAAAAACTAAACCCTTTCACACACTTTTCCATATAAATGATCATATAGTAAATCCACGCTAGCAAGTACATTATATAAGTATAATTAGTACAAAACAATACAAGAACAACATGTTAATCTACCAAACTATTAAGTGGGAAAATAATTCAACGACTCCAGATATTTTCATATCAGAGGGTACGGCTCGGTGGAATTCCTAATTTGACCGATAAATCCTACTGATCCCTCAATATAACTATTTAAAAAATCTTTTGCAATCCTACATGTATTTAAAATTACTGATTTTTGCATTTTTATATACAAATTTTTTGACAAATCTAATATGCCTAATTTTTTAACGAGAGAGCTAGGTATAATGCCAGTAGCCGAAATAACATTTGAATAAATAAATTAATAAGAGCATTTTTAATTGCGATAATATGACGGCCGGTGTTGTTGAGTGGCAAGGCTCTCGGCTCCCAATCCGAAATAAATAATATTTGTGATATCCACTGGAGCGACAGAGCAAATTAAACCTTTTTTCTCGGATTGCTAAAGGAAATTTTCCCGCCAACATTAAACAAATCATACCTCCAAATTTGAATATGGAGACGTACAAACTGATTATAGTTCTATACAGCCAATGAACTCATCTATCTTTTGTCTATTATCACATATTTGTAGAATTTATAAAAAAATTATAAAATCTTTAACATTAAAACTTTTTAAAGAATCTAGGGAATATTTGTCAACTGATGTAATATTACGGAATCAAATAAAGTGGTTTGATGATCAATACGATGAACAATGTAGCGCAAGATTCAAATATACTACTGCCGATTGTGTATCATCGAAAAAGTAACTTATGATTTTTATATTGGAAATCTTAAATTTATACCCCACTCGTACAACGTACCTCAAGAAATCAACAAGGCATTTATCGAGACAAAATAAAACCGAAATCAACCCTTCTTTGGCGCCCCTAATTTAGTGAGGGATAAATTCCCAGTGAGTTGATGATAAATTAAGATGATTAATTCCCAGTGACGAAAATCTTGGTAAAGAGGCTGTGTGCGTGTGGAGAGGGAGAGAGGAAGATTAAGAAAGAGGAATGGAAGTAGACAGTGGTCTTAAGAAATTTCAAGTTTTGTAAATAAAGGAACTGTACCTAGTAAGCTAGGATTAAAATAATTTCTTTTGAGAAATCCAGGACTAAAACATTTAAATCTCAGAAAACGAAGGAATAGATGTTTGATAATTGAACAGAAAGTTGAAGGCCCGAAAATCGACGGTTTTTTTTCAATGTTGGAACCCATAAAATTAGAAAAAATCTATACAGGATGTTGAGGGACGTACTTAACTTATTTTAACCAGTGATTTCTGACATTATTTTAAGAAACATATAAAAATAAATGTTTTGTCTCCGGTGATATTTTTGATGTTTTTTTTTTTAACAAATGATGCATTTAGCTCCATGACTTAGTGCTCCGTTTCACTTACATTCGACTGACATATTAAATCCCATTTGAATTTCGTAAACACAATTTTTGTATTGGAAATTTAAGATTGAATTAAGCAGATATTTGGATCACGAAATACGCCTGTAAGACATTTCTTGGGCTCTAATTTATTCTATGCAAATGAACCTGGACAGCAAGTAATAAAAACTCTCTAAATGTGAGTTTAGGTGTCGAGAAAATATATTTTAACAAATCAATTTTGCAGTTTTCGCTCTCCAGTCGCGGAACTTTTAAATAGCTAATTGTCTGTTAAAAAAATGGCACAAGGCCCCAATAATGCGTTTGAAAAAAAAAATCTAAACTTGGGCGCAGAGATGAACAAAGTTTTGTGTTTAATAGTAATTGTTGTAGAACTTCAAAACTATTTTCAGTTTCCATTGTAATCGTTTAGGGAGTTTCGAAATATAGAAAATAATATATGTAATTATACTAATTATACATATTTTTAATTATAAAAGATTTGTACATACGATTGTGGTAAAAAAGATTTGAAGATATGCTCTCAAAAATAAAACAACATATTACCATTAGATGTTGGTGGTTCAATTTAATAAATATCCTAGCTCGTAGGACCAATGATGGTGGCACTGGTTTTACAATTACTTCGATCGCAGTGATGTAAATTACAAATTAAATTAATTAAAATACATTTGCCTTCAATGCATAGGAAAGGTGGGGAGCCCAAAGACTTACCTAATCCACTGCAAATGTCCCTTCTATAATCCACTGCAAAATGTCACTTCAAAGCCGCTGGTTTTTCTTCTCATTCCTATTCACATATAAAACTCAATAGTATTATTCAACAACACAACCACAAATATATCGGTCGCGCTGGTTCAAAACATGTGTTTTTGCGGGATACAACCAAATTCGATGGATTACAGCGGATAATTTGATTATTATCACATATAATCAAATAATAAGCAAAAATGTTTGCGGTTCAATTAACAGTATTGCATATTGCGACTTTTCGGCGTGTGGAACGAAACGAATTTCATTTGTTTTCAAAGTCTCTGGGCAAAACAAAGGAAAAGGAGATATGGAAGCATTAAATGCTATTTGAATTACTCCGATTAATAGTAATCGATAGTACTTACACAACTCGCGCAAACTTACGGAACTCTTACAACGAATCCAACTACGAGTCCCCAACAAACGAACCAGATCAGACAAAATTTTTAGCCTCCCTCGATGCAACACCAATTCTAAGCAAAACTCCTTCATTTATCGTGCATCACACACTTTCAATACATACTATACACAATTTGACATTTTTAACTCTGCACCACACTCCTTAAAGTCACACAGGCAATCTCTCGCTACTTTATTATAACTACTTACATAACTTACGTACACCCTACTAATTATACAGAATAGATCCATCCCTTTTCCTTCCCTCCCACCATCCCATCCCCATATGCTAATGTAACTATTTTTCTTTGTTTACACTAAAAAATTAAGATACTTCAATGGAAACTTATTATTGGTTAAATGATTTACCCATGTTTTATTACACTTTATAAAATGTTATAACTGTTGGTTTTCCAAATAAAATAAAATAAAAATTAAATAAAACAGATGTCTCTAGGGTCGCAATAGAGCTATAGAAGTAATTTCCTGTTTCCCCATTGGAACCACAATTTGGGAGGCGTGCATGGGTACCGCCGGCCCAGGAACCATTTATTGGACAACCACTCCCTCTGCCACAGGACACCAGGAGGGATTCGCTACGTTTGGTGACTTAGCATGGATGCCCGGGTTCACGGGGCGAGTTCTCTAAAAATATTACAAATTCATCTTCTCCTCTCCTTTTCTTTGCATTAAAAAAAATAAAAAGACAAAACTTCTCACAACAATATACAGATGTTAGGTTACTTGACAAGAGATTTCAGACATTATTTGGAGTAAAAAATGTAATTTTTGCCTCTGGTGACTTTTTCGATTGCCTTTTTTTCTATTTTATTTCTTTAATATCAAACAAACAAAAAAATCCACATGTCGTCACTGGTCACTCAGCTGAGTAACCACCCAACTACTTTTTTATGTTTTTGTAGAAAAAAAACATCAAAAAAGTCACCGGAGACTAAAATTTTTTTATATTTTTTACTCCAAATAATAACAGCAATCACTGGATACAGTAAGTCAAGAATACGCTGTCATCCTTTCTGGTAATTTATATTATACATTTTAAACAAATTTCATTCTCAAAAAGTGACCCAGAACTTATGTAAATGGAATATTTGCCTAACAATCCAGACCCAGATTTGTATGTAAGTTCAAAGGAAATTGGTGTAATAAGATGTTCGCCAATAAGCATAAAAATCTACCCTTTTTAGGTACCTTTTGAAAAGCGGTTATCCTTCCAAATATATTTTATTTCCCTTTTATGGCTTGTCACACCTTGTCTTTTACGATTACTTTTTTTACGATCTTATTTTTTGAAAATGTTAAATTTATCTTACACCTCTTGAGAACTACAGGTTATAAAATTAAAGGCCCTACTGAATATCGACAAAATTCTTTTAAATATACGTCCAGCGTCCGGGATTCTAGAGCCTTTGATTTGAAAATTTCCCGCCCTCATTAAAAACAACCATAACAAGTATTATAAATTATAAGCAATAATTATAATCAGCCTGAAACACTCATCGATATTGAAAAAATCATTCGAGAAAAGATACATGCCGCCGACGGGACTCGAACCCATGTACATCAGAAGGACACTTGTTCTAGTCCCGTCGGCGGCATGTATCTTTTCTATTTATATTATATTACTATATCCAGAAGAAATTATCAATTTAATCCTTGTAGAAGAATTATGAATTTAATCTTTAAAAATTGAATTTGTTAAATTATTCAAAAACCATTTTAAAATTTACCTGTTACCTTGGAGGCAATTTTATTATAAGATTCATTAAAATTAAAGGAATATAAATTAGTTATTTTATATAGAATACCGAATAAGGTCCCAACCGCTCCTGTCTAGAGTCTATGGCATCCCCAATTGGGGTATGTTATGAAGTTGAAGGTAATGTGGAGAGAAGGATATGGAGAACAGGAGGGTGGGGAAGTACCTGGCTATTCAGATCTAATCACTAAATACGGCTAAAGCCGTTTGAAGCAACATTTCAATTCTGAATGATGGTCTTACACCAGGGCGATACTCGGAATTTCTTCCACTTTGGAACGTGCCGCAAATTCTCTATAGGTATACAATTTTTAACGAATTAATTGTAAAATAACACCAAATAATCAAATAAAATGTATATGCGCACGCGGGGTTCAAACCCGCAACCTTCGGAATGGGAGTCGAGAGCCTTACACCTCGATCACGCCGGCCGTCAACCGTGTTTGCGATTTACAGTTAACATTTTCGATACAATTTTAGGGAGAGTCCCGTGGTGTGTGATTTGAACAGGATGTGTGTACATTGCTCCTGGCTTGTTTTACAAATAACTAATCTATTTTTCAACCTAACTTTTTGAATTTTGTCACACACAAGCGTAACAATCAGATATATCTGCTAACTATCGCGGAATAATTTTGTCTTTATCCGAAAAGAAGTTATAGTAGATTTAAATTATATTTTTTAAAACTTAATCGATGTTCATTTTGTAAATTCATAAGCAGATAGTCTGTATCAATCTCAAGAGTTGTACCAAAGCGTTGGACGCAGGAAGACAAAGATTTTTTTAAATTTTTTATATTAAGTCCACACAGGAGGCTCCTCACATCAATAAAATAAGTCATATTCACTTTTGTTTATATTCATAGGCCACACTTGACATGTCTAGGTTTGAGACAGTCACATTAGTAGAATTACTAGCCCGATTTGGGGTCCATAAAAATCTGACATTTAGCTACCACTTATTTCAGATTTGTCATTTGTTGGTAAACTTAATGACATTTGTATCATAAATAATTGAGTTCCCTGAGATGACGACTGTACTTGAGTATTTATTTACTATTGAATTGACGGGAGAGTTATTGCCCGAATGGAGTTATACGGCGCGCAGCGAGAGTTTGGCGTCGGCCATTAAGATGTTAATTGTTTATTTTTATTTCAGTCGGGTTTTATCCATTGCACTTTCGAGAGGTGTCCCTTTATGTTTATTTGATTATTAGATTTTTAATTTTCAAAAAGAAAGGTCGGCAAGCATCAGTTAGAAAATACAAGAAGATCCAAAAGACAGGAGACAAGAAGACAAAAGGAGACAAGACGAGCCAAGTAGGGGCGAGAAGATAAAAGGAAAGGCAAGCAGATCAATAAAGAAGCAAGAAGAGCCAAGAAGAGATGATACGATCCCAGAAGAAACAAGAGGAAGCAAGAAGAGACAATAAAAGCCATGAAGAGGCAAAAGAGCCGAGAAGAGACGAGAAGATCCAAGAAGAGACATAAGATCCAAGATGAGCCGAGAAGAGGCTAGAAAAAGGAAGCCATAAAAAAGGAAAAAAATAAATCATTACGCTCAATCCATTCCTTTATTCCTGCCCATCCTAAATTCCTATATTGGCTTATAAGGTTGCCATGTATACCGGTCGATTAAACTCCACCTCCTTCCCATCCTTAGAGCACGTGTTCCAGACGTAACAAATCAGTGCCCCCTGGTGTATCGGTCTTTCCGGTTAGAAGCGAGAGACTGTTTATGAATGTTAATAAAGCAAGACGTATGTTCCAAATAGATAAATCTAGCGTATTAATCTTTCTGCTTACATCTGCGTGAGAAACGGTATCGTGGTTAGTTAGTTAGTTGCTAAATGACAAAAAATCTGGCACATAAAAAAATATTACAGACATAATATTACAGAAAATATGCACGACAAATTTAAGGCACATTGTTGAAAATCATTGGCTAAGGGGTGTGTAACAGTTTAGCACCAAATTCATTCAAATCAGTTGTCTTCCCTATTGTCAGATGATTTCCCGAACAGTACCAATGATGTCAGAACTCGACCGGAATGTTGTGGTTACTTATGTAAAAAGCATTTAATAAATTTAAAAATGCATCCACGCAATTAGGATTAGGGATATGTTATTTTTTACCCTTTTAATGTATGCATATTAGAACTTTACATATTTTAATAACTATTAGTAAGTGTTTGAAGAAAATCCCGAAGATGGTTCTAGTGGGACACCAGGGAAGTAAACGAAAGGCGGGCAGACCTAGGCTGAGATGAGAGGACTATGTCAGGAAGGATTTCAGAGGACTACTCCATGTTGCAGATTGGAAGACGACGGCAGTGGTTTGAAGAAAATAATTCGTACACATCTTAAACCACGCATGAATAAAACTTTCATGTAATGAACATTGCGTGAAACATTTTGCAAATCTTCAATGAAAAACTTGTCAACAAAAGTAGAGTTTCAGGGTATTGGAGAAAGATGATGAATTATTATTTTTTAAAAATTTAATATAACTTAAATTTAATAATGTTATTATTAAGTTCTGCAAAAATTGTAGATTTGTATTTTCGTTACAGCTGTTTCGGCTTACAAGGCCATTTTCAAACTCTGGTTGAAACCACGTTTAGACGACTTATATACGATTGATTTCCACATCTTCATGTTTATTGATTTCCACATCTTCATGTTGGTTGATTTCCACATCTTCATGTTTATTGATTTCCACATCTTCATGTTGGTTGATTTCCACATCTTCATGTTTATTGATTTTCCACATCTTCATGTTGGTTGATTTCCACATCTTCATGTTTGTTGATTTCCATATCTTCATGTTGGTTGATTTCCATATCTTCATGTTTATTGATTTCCACATCTTCATGTTGGTTGATTTCCACATCTTCTTCGTGTTTGTTGATCACCATATCTTCATGTTTGTTGATTTCCACATCTTCATGTTTGTTGATTTTCATATCTTCATGTACGCTAATTGTAGGTTGTGTTGGTGTTGTCAAGGCCATTATATAATTCGTGATTGTATGATTTGTGAGAATTTATGGTGTTTCTGACCAAAAGAGGTAATTTATTTTGGGATGTTTAGTAGATTTAATATGTACTTTTCCTTGTAGTGTACATGTGTTCGTCATTAAAGTATTATTTATTTTTTTCAAATTTGAGTAGTGTTTTATACAATTGAAAACATTAAAGTATTTTAAAAAAAAACTTTCGATGGAGTTCTTATGAAGACTTTCAGCATTATTTTATTATATAATTATTACCCAAATTACTAAATTTCGTTCGTGAAGCATGACATAGCAACAAATATGGGAAAATCCATATAATTTGAATTAGATACTTTCACATCACGCCTGTCAACCCCCCTCCTCAAATGTTTTCTATAGAGGAATAAGTCTGAAGATGGCCTTACTAGACTGAAACCAGCTAAAAATTATAATGGTTTTAATATATATATAAGACTGTTTGTTGTCTTTAGGTTTTAAATGACAAATAAAACAATGTGTTGCTCTGGAGAGGTTGTTTTTATATTGTTTTAAAAATATCAGCCACATAACATAGTGTATCAGCCACATAACATAGTGTAACAATAGAATAAAATAAAATTCATAATTCAAATATAAAGGAATCCTAGATTTTTCTAGGTAGGTACTTAAATACTAGGTAGGTACTCTTATTCCTTTACATATATTATTATAATATGTTTGTTTTCTTTGTATAAGGTATCTGTGATGAAATTAATTTTAGAATATAATTTATCATTATTCCGTATTACACACTAAGGGAAAAAAATATAAGGGAGGTCCCTTCTTAATTTTAGCATTCTTTGAAAGGAGTACCTACCTGCGCATCGAAAATAATATTATTATAGGAGCTAGAGCACATTCCGGGTTACCAGGAAAAAATATCACAAATGAAATCATATCACTTTAATTAATTAATAAATTATTATTACAATTTCTTGAAAAATAGCCACCTAAATTACACCTTAAGAACAAGAAACAGTTATAAATAATAATATAATAATTTCTTCCTACCCAAAGTCGATTGCTGTAGCCATTAGGTACGCTACGGAAACCATTGTGATAAATCGTTTATCTCAGTAATTTTATAGCGTTTATTATCATTTTCTTATAATTCCTAAGTGGTTTTAGGCGAGATTAAAGGTTGAGGGACAGTTTGGTTGGCAATATTCCAGATCCTAACTTAGGGGATGATCTTCAAAGGCGCTATCTACCCCTATCCCCTTATTTATTATTTTCAACCCCCTTCTTCTTAACCCTTAAAATATATTCTAGGTTTATCTTTTCTCACAAATGATTTGCGATGATAAAAACAAAAGAATGTGCGTCGGTGGTGTAAAAAGGTAAGTACGTAAATAAAATAAATTGAAGTAATAAATAGTGTTATTCCTATATGCTTTATTATCGCTTTTTTATTACTCTGTTTTTGGTGATGACTCAACAAAGTCTCTCTTTATTATTAGTTTATGTTATCTTTTTCCGTTTAATAATTTCATAGTGACACTAACAAAGCACAACACAGTCCGTAACGCCGTTCTTCCATGGAGCTACGTTCAAGCGACGCGATCGCCGCTCGTCTGCATTTTCAATACTATTATTAGTGTTTGAAATCGCCGCTAGGCGGTGCACTAGCAAAATTGTATGACAGGTAGCGGTAGCGTCGCTTGTAAATAGCTACGTGAATGATGGGCGTCGTCTCAATTTTTTTAGAAAACATTATATTAGGCCCTAATGTTTCGCAGAAATTCGTATGTGAAAAAGTCATCAAATGCCTATTCATTGCCATTTTGTTTTTCAACTTTAAGAGGGTATTTATTACCAGAGAATACCGGAAATTAGTCATTTTTAAATAAAATTCTAGAAGTATTGACTCATTTTTTACAACAACAAAAAAATTGTTTTTGAAAGATTGTTATTTTATCTGGTACACGCAGTTTTAAAATAAAAAAAACTTAGTTTATTTTTAATATATTAAGGTTATACGGTTGGTCGTTGGCAGATTTGTTCAATTTTTAAACGATAGATCCTATCAAAGAACACAAATTTAAAATCATATAATCATACAATAAAATAAATCAATATATAATCTTGTCAACACAGTTTTAAAAAGTAAAATTTTAGTTAAATTAAAAAATAAATCCGAGAACGTGTTTTGTGACAAAAATACCTCAATTTTTCTATTTATTGAAGGTCTTACAAACAAAAATATAAAAAAAAAAATTACTAACTTATTTTGTTTAGACATTATTGAAAAATCGTAAATACTTATGATCAAAAAATACTTACAAGAAGTACACGGTGTTTAATAATTTATCATCGTGCGTTTTTATTGCTTACTTGAATGTAAGTACACATTAATGCAAGCTTTGAATGAAATAAATTGAAATTATTTTTAATATAAAAAATTTGATAATGGGATAAATCGACCTCATTGGAACCTCCCTGTACAGTTGCAATCATTTTTAAACTTTTATTCTCGGCCGCTGGTCAATCGCTCTTAAGAAAACAGGTTACGAAGAGGACAACTATTATGTAGTTAAGCTTGTCAACTTGTTATTGGATAGAAAGCTAAAACGCACCTTAGTATTGGAGTTGTATATATATACCATTGTGAGCTCTGGCGTTATGCAATTTGACTAAAAAATGTACAATAGGTAACGCGCGAGTTATTAAAATTGTTTATTTCTTTATTCATTGCATTGTTCATTACATTTGTTGGTAATTATACCCGTGTTGTTTTGGTCGATTATTTGATAAATGTGTGTATTTCATATAGTTTAGACGAATCAATCTCAGACGGTTTTATAATAGGTATGTACAATGCATCGCGGATTCAATCATCTCTGTGCTATCTAAGTCCTCCATCACTGCACAAGCCACTATATTATATCATTCATTGAATGTTTCACAATTTTATTGAATTTATTGTAGAATGTCTCATTCTTGTTGAAGTTATGAGATTTAACAGGAAATTTTCAAAAGTTCAAAAAAAACGAAATGGCGCTAAACGGCCATTTGATGACTTTGTCACTTGTGAATTAATGTTCGATTTCGAAATTGAATGTATTAGATACTAAAATTGTATCTAAATCTTAAAGAATACAAAATAAAATTTCTGGGAAATGAGTTGATTTGTTTTCGGGCAGAAGAATTCAATTTTTATCCCGGGAACATTTATCTAATAAATTAAACAATAAAATACAGATGGCGCTTTAATAAGTCATTGAATATTTTACAGCTCGGTGCACGATGGAATTAAATCTTTCATGGATCCCTAAGAGTATGGATATTAGAGAGACGGCATGTGAAGTGTGCCCGCGCGCTCCAAGTGTGCCTTTTCAAGAATTCTACTCACACGGCTGACATTGGCTCTCACCATGTAAAATGGCTGCTGTCGTAAAAATGTCGGAACGTATTAAACGGCCAAAAACCAGCAGCCGTTTGGGTAAAATTCTCGAAAAGGCACACTTGGAGCGCGCGGGCACACTTCGCATGCCGTCTCTCTAATATCCATACTCTTAGATGTATCCCAACAACTTTTTCCTATTTGGTAGCCAATATTTTTTTCTTATTACATCTCCAGTGTATATCAGTTTTCACTTTCAGCGCTAAACAAAGAAAGTTATTTATTAAATTTCTGTTTTCGCAGACATACAACGGGCAATAAGCGCCAAGAGGGATGGGACCGTTATTATTTAGGGAATACGCTGAGTTTTAACCCTTCTGTTTCAATGAAATATTCTCAGCAATCATCAATGGTAAGTGATGTTAGGTGTTTTCATTTATTCTCGTGACTAGCGCTTTATTGATTGCCTAAAATGTTGTGTTAGAAAACTTTCAGTGATATTTCAAAGTAAACGTAGATAACGATGGTAAAAATTCTATTTTTTAAACATTTGTTTTTTCGGGGTGTAACTCCAAAATTTCATTTAAATTTTCGATTTCAGTAATTATCTCAGCTTGTTTAAAAAGCAGCCGGCATAGTCCAGCGGTAGGGCGTTAGACTCCCATTCCGAAGGCCGCGGGTTCGTAACCGGCGTGCGCAAATAAATTTTATTTAATTGATTTGTGTTATTTCAAATTAATTATTAAAAATAATACATAGTATATTTGCGCCACGTTTCAGAGTGGAAGATACTATTGGTATCGCCCTGGTGTAAGACCACCATTCAGAATTGAAACGTTGCCTGGCAAGGCTTTAGCCGTGTTTAGTGACTAGATCTGAATAGATAGGTACTTCCCCACCTTCTTCTTCCTCGTCTCTTTCCCTTCCCGTCTTACCTTCAGCCTCATAACATACCCCAATAGGGGATGCCATAGTCTCACTGGCTCCAGACGGGAGCAGTTGTAACTCTTGTAAAGTATTCACTATAATTTTTTTTTTTTTTAAAACCATAGACGAAGAACAATCAGCTATCATGGTAGCAACTAGCATGGCGAGTTTCGAGTTACTGCTTGCGTTGCCATTGACAATGGGTTTTTGAGAATTTGTGTAATGTGCGGACCATCACATTGACATGCACAGAATAGCGAGTTTAGTCACAAACTGTTTTTTTTAGTTGCCTCGTGAGCGGACCTCCTTGACCGCCTTGGGCTCTCGACTCCCAGTCCGAAGGTCGCGGATTCAAAGGCTGCGTGTGCAAATAAATTTGTGTTGTTTCACAATTAATTGATTTTAAATTATATATAGTGCGGCACGTTCCAGAGTGAAATATACTCTCAGTATGGCCCTGGTGTAAGACGAACATTCAGAATTGAAACGTTGCTTGAAATGGCTATAGTCGTGTTTGGTGACCAGATCTGAATAGGCAGGTTCTTCGCCACCTCCCTTTTTTTATCTTCCCTTCTCCATTTGGGGATGCCGTAGTCTCACTAACTCCTGAGAGGAGCAGTTGGGACCCCTTTGCGGCATTCGGTGACCAGAATGTTTAGTGGAAACTTTTTAAGTGTATGAATATTGAGCACAAACTTTTCATCGCATGTTAATTTCTCACATAACAATTCATCATGTCTCGAAGCGTCGAAAACTGATAATTGGGGATTTTAACCTTAGGTTAGGTTAGGTTAGGTTAGGTTAGGTAAGGTTAGGTTAGGTTAGGTTATGTTAGGTTAGTTTAGGTTTGGTAAGGTTAGGTTAATGTGAGTTATGATGTGATGAATTATCATATGTGAGGAAGTATCGTGTATAATAAGTATAGTATAAATGAAAATAATTTTTATCACGCTAAGAAATTTAATAAATAATTAATATGTTGTGATTGCACGAGTAATTAGAGAATTATCGGCTGAATTAGTTAAAGGCTGAAATTATTTTCGATTTCAAAATTCACTTAAGATTTCACATTCAGATTTGTAAGTTTAATTGTTTTTTGGAATGTAAATAGTTTTAATTCGTATAAATAGAAAATCTATTCAGAATTATAATTTTCATTAACTCCCAATGCTGGTAAGGCGATGTTCCGATAGAGTCCTGTTGGAGAGATCAAAAGGTCTCCGTCAACTAGTCTCTCCAGATCCGTCACATCACGCTGTTTTCTCACCAAACCTATGAAACCCATGAAACTGGGCATCCCTGCTAAGTCACCAAACGTAGCGAACCACTAAAATGTGTAAAGAAAGAAATGTTTTTATGAAGAAATTTAAACATTCAGGTTCACACCAACTTTTAATGTAATTTTTAAGCTAAAAAAAAATAAACTTAAAAAAACACCATATCAATGTTTTTAATTTTTTTGGGTTCGGGTTCCTAACAGCCATTACAGGTTTACACATCTGCTAGTAATTCCTCCTCTATATTTATTTAAAAAAATACACCCGCGATTTTTTCCGTTTATATTGATTGAAGTAGAAGAAATACATATGAATTTTTTCATTGAAGAAGAATATAACAATAATTATCTAAATTAAAATATGAAAATGAACAAGACACAGAAAAAAAATACAATGGTCGCTAATGGGACTCGAATCCAGATCATTTGTTAGAGCACGGTCCCGGTAAGACCTGAGATCTGAGTTCGAGTCCCAATTGCGACCATTGCGTTTTATTATTTTTCTGTATCTTGTTCATTTTCATATTTTAATTTAGATTATTATTCATGTGATCTTCTTCTTCAATGACATATTATATTGATGAGAATAACCTTCAAAGGTTAAAAAGATGTTTTTCTTATTAAAAAAATGAGTATTATCAGGTTATTTGAAACCGGAAAATGATTGCCTCTTTAATTTTTTATAGTTAAAAAAAACATCTTTCTCAACGAATTAATACAATGTTAAAATGATATAATAACAATAATTATGATTTTAATTTCAATTCGTTAAGTGCCATTACATTGATAAATATTCCAGGGTTTTGATCCCGTCAAATAATACACGCTCTACGATTTATGTTCCTTAAAATCCGTGCAAAAATTATACCGTTAATATCAGTCTTACTTCATGATTGATGTCCTTCCTTAACGTGTCGTAAATAAATAAGATATACGGAGGGAGCAGAGTAAGCCTTCATACGGTAGGTAATAAATAATGGAGGATGACTGATAAATTCAGACTTAAACTGCAGAAAAATAACTTCTTCATTTTACAGCTATTTGCTGTAGTTTCGTAGAAAGGTATCAATTTGACGTTATGAAGGCCACGCTTACCTGCAAAAAAAGAAGATGGAGAGATACGACAAAACGAATAGTTGGAGGGAGTGCGGTAGTATTAAAAACGACAGTATTCAAGCGAAAATTGTGAAAGTGTTTAAGAGGGAAAGTACCTGGCTATTCAGATCTGGTCTCCAGGGCTAAACTAAGAATAACTTCTTTTCTGGAACGTGCCGCAAATATAGTTTTAGTATATTATTTTTAATTGTGCAATAACCAAATTAATCAAATAAAAAATATTTTGCGCACGCCAGGTTCGAACCCGCGACCTTCGGATTGGGAGTCGAGGGCCTTACCCCTCGACCAAGGCGGTTATCATTACTAAAGTAACAACCACTCAGGAATGAATTAATTAAAAAATAAAATAATACAAATTAATCTAATAAAATTAACCGGGATTCAATTATTTATATCGCTATGTTTAGGGTCTTTTGTATACGGATAGTAAAAATTATACAGTGTTTATTTTACATAAATGAACTGCCTTTATATTATACGACATATTATATTTGTTTAGTGACAAACTGAAGACTTTCACAGACTTGGTAAAATTATTTCTCTTCGTTAGTATTCTGGGCAAAGAGGGGCTTGTGGTTGTTAGTCCTAGAATTTCTGCACTGAAATAACTCCTGATTTCTACTAAATTTGAATCTGCTACCACTTGATTTGATCAGTTTTTGGAGGGTGGTTAAACAAAGTGTGTTTAATTGAATTTATTGTTTGTTTCAATGTCTTTTAACCAATGAATAATTGCCACTAAAACCATTCAATGAAAAACCAATCAATGTTCGTATCAATTTCAGCCAAGTTAACTGTACCCTTTTCACAGCCTTTGTGCACTGTTCATTGTGCAATGTCCAATAATTCATTTCAATTGTATTGATTGACTCTATATTATAATAGTGCACAACAGCTTTTTAATTTGTTTCGTGTGCTTACTCACAAGAGTCCTAACTGCTCCCGCCTGGAGCCAGTGACACTATGGCATTTCCAATTGGGATATGTTGTGAGGCTGAAGGTAGTAGAGAGGTAAAAGAGACTGGGTAAAGAAAGGGGGGAAGCACCTGGCTACTCAGAAGTAGTCATCAAACAAGGCTAAAGCCATTTCAAGCACGTTAGAATTCTGAATGATGGTCATACACCATGACGATATTATCGGGTGGTGGAGAAATTTTAAAAATGTATTTTACTAAATTGTTGCTGTCACTGTTGCTCTTACTCCACCGGATATTGAGCGAAAAGGACAATGCACCTCGGGCTACTAATACCTAACTAAAATCGAGGTTTTGTATTTCCCACTTTTCTCCTCCAAAAGTGGACTTCAATTTTCTTTTTAACAACTACATAAGAAAAAAATGATTTTATGTCTGTACGTTTTGCTTTTTTTTAAAAAAACATTGTCTAGTTTGTATACTGAACGTCTTTTGACTGCGTTTACACCAGTCAATTTTATTGATATTTGGAAGGTCATAACTTCTATAAAAAGTAATTTATCAAAAAAAAAAAAAACAAAAAATTTCCGACACGTTAGTAGTTGATATCTATTTTATGTAAAATCAATAATTTCTCTAGGATTAAAATCCAGAGAGATAAATAGGGAATACGTTTGTATGGGGAAATCACCGCCGGTGTAAGAGTAACTTCAACTCTGGAACGTGCCGCAAATGTACTTACGTTATTTTGTATGATCAAAATACTAAATAACACAAATCAATCAAATAAAATTTTCTTGCGCACGCTGGGATTTGAACACGTGATCTCCGGATCGCTCTAGTCGAGCCGTATTGGAAATAATTTGACGCAAATAGATTAAATACGTATGAAAGTCAGCACATAAAGTAGTTTTTCCATAAATAAGAAAAGCCTTATGTTTTTCCATCACGAATTCATAAGAAAAACATGCACATTCCCTTCTAAAAGATTAACATTTTACAAAGAAAAGCAGTCCCATCACACATACATATGTAGGTATATTATATCTCCCATATTGTCTATGACACCGCCTTATGTCCCCCTGAAGTTATGTCTCCATATGTCTGTAGATATGCCTCCCAGTGACGCCGACCTACTCGTAACTTGTGTCTTTATGACCGGCCGCAGTATTTCGTCAAAAGAAAATTTGAGCTCAATTCAGTGTCTTGGACATTTTTCGCTCCTATTTAATTAATTTAAATTTTTTTATTTGAATACCGCATAAAAATCTTATCTTTGTCTGGAATCAGTCAGACTACAGCATCCCAAATTGGGATACGTTATTTTATATTATAGAAGCAGATAGAAAATGGGTTAAAATGTGCAATTTATTAATTTCCAATTTGCAAGACCGTGTATCCATCACACTAGATCGAATAAAAATTACATAAAAAAACATTCCAAGTTATAAAACCGAATTTGGACAAAGAAACTACACTTACTTTGCAACAAAACTCCACAATATCATTCCACAAGACATAAAACTAATACAAAATTTTAGTGAGTACAAATCTTCTTACTAATATTATAAACGCGAAAGTTTGTATGGATGTGTGTATGTTTGTTACTCTTTCACGCAAAAACTACTGAATGGATTTTAATGAAACTTTACAATAATATAGCTCATACATCAGAATAACATTTAGGCTATATTATAATATATAAAGGTAGATATTTTCCATATTATATTTAAAATAATAATTATTGTTTAATAGAAAACGTCAAAATTTGAGAATGACATTTGCATTGCAAAACAATGATTGTTAAATCAAAATTCTATTTTAGAAAATATTTAAATTAGTGAATTTATTTGAAGTACTCGCCTTATACTTTGAATTGAATCAAGAATTATAGATATTTGAAATAAATAGGTTAAGAATTTTGGTACAATCATAGATGGGACCTAGGAAAAGAAAATAGGCTATTCGAAGAACTAATCCTAAGCAGACGAAGTCGCAGGGCAGAAGATAGTCAAAATAAAAATGTAGCTGAAAGAGGTCAATGAAAAAACCCTAAAAAGGGACTAACAACCACGTAGAAGACAAATAAATACTGTTTAATAAAGCAGTTGGTTTTCTTGCGCGGTATTCACATTAAAAAAGCGAACAAGCTTTAAAAAATAACTCAATCTTGGAACTAATAGTTAAAAGGAAATAGTAGCGTTGTTAGGCTCACTTTTTTAATGATACTTTAGACTGGCAATATTTTTAGCAGAAGAAGCAGAGGAAGGTTACGAGTGTGCTGGAGTGACCAAGTATCATTGGCGTTCGGTATGTCGCGTCGGTGTCCGCAGCTCTCCGTGTGGCGCAGAACCGCAAGGCTCAGAAGAGCCTTGAACACCATGGAAATAAGGAAGTTGAGTCCTTTTTTATTTTTTGTTTATCAATGTTTACATGCAAACTTAAATACTAGTATTTTTTTTAATGCTGGTATTTAAGTTTTCATGTCATCTACATGAACATATTTTTTATATGTCAAAATATTTTTTACTCAACTTCCCTATTAGTGGAGGTTACTATCCTCAGCTATGAGGATGTTAGGCACTGAAATAGTTCTTTTGGATCTGAAATTGAGGCTACAGGCTTAAAATAAGTTAGTGAATATACTGAACACGTAAAACGAAAAATCCAAGGAGATACGTTTTTTGATATTAAGATAACCAGTTAGTTTAATCCAGTCGCACCAAAATATTTTAATGAAAATATTAGGAAACACACATACCTAACGTATTTAAAGACTTACAAGAATAATACAGATACGCCAACCAAAAAAAGAAGAAACGAACTTATTAAAAATCAGAAAACTATAAGAATATAACACAAGAACAAAACATTTTTGAAAACATCAGCTGAAAGCTGAAATGAATTTACAAATGTAAACATTTTTAAATACGGGTTCATCAAATATATTAAGCGTTTGAACAATGAGGCGTATTTAAAAATAGTCAATGGGTCAAATATCTCAAAAGGATATTTTCTATGCTAAGGTCCCAAAAAACTGTTTTGTAGATTT
This sequence comes from Limnephilus auricula, assembly GCA_951813805.1. Taxonomy (NCBI): domain Eukaryota; kingdom Metazoa; phylum Arthropoda; class Insecta; order Trichoptera; family Limnephilidae; genus Limnephilus; species Limnephilus auricula. Next base: position 9,436,780 of record OX638406.1, on the reverse strand, counting down.
TTTATAAATTCAGCGTGAGGATTCTTAAATTCTGCTCATATTTTTTACTATGTATTTTGTTCTATGTGTTTTTTTACAACCTTTTTTGTCATTATCTTTTTATTTTTCATTATTGTTTTAATTTTAAAGTATTTATTTTGATATAAAGAGCTGGTAAAAATTTATGAGAAAGATAGATAGATGGATAGATAGATAGATAGATAGATAGATAGATAGATAGATAGATAAAAAAATAATAATTTTAAAAATAAAAATAAAACAAACAAACAAATAAATGATTAAATAAAGAAACAAATAAGTAAATCATTAAATAATTCAATAAACATATAATTAAATCATTAAATAATTCAATAAACATATAATTAAATAAATAATAAAATTAAAATATAAATAATTAAATATATAAATAAATAAACAAATAAACAAATAAACAAATAAACAAATAAACAAATAAACAAATAAACAAATAAACAAATAAACAAATAAACAAATAAACAAATAAACAAATAAACAAATAAACAAATAAACAAATAAACAAATAAACAAATAAACAAATAAATAAACAAACTAATAAACAAATAATCGAAATAAACACATAAAACACATAAACAAATAAACAACGAAACAAATAAACAACTAAACAAATAAACAAATAAACAAATAAACTAATAAACAAATAAACAAATAAACAAATAAACCAATAAACAAATAATCAAATAAACAAATATGAAAACCAATAAATAAATAATGAAAAAAAAAACAAATAAACAAATAAATAAAGAGACAAAAAATAAGTTTTAGACCAGCCCTGGCCAACATGCGGACCGCAGTCATATACGAAGATTGCTTTTAAAATCACATTTAAAAATGGCATGCGTGTGCCATTTTTGTAACTACTTATTTTTGACTCCCTACCCCCCAGTAACAGAATGACCTGTGCGGCCCTTGGAAAATTTTAGGTTGTCAATGCGACCCGTGCTGCCGTTTGAGTTGGCCAGGCCTGTTTTAGACAGTGGCTACGGATAAAGTTCTTAATACCCGACCTATGCACAATACCACTATGAATAAGTTGTTCCTTTTTTTGAAGGTTTTTTTTACCCTGGATGGTATAATATTACAGTGCCAAAGCCGGTTTGAAATGTTTATTACGTAGGTATATGATAAAGAACTCAAAAATACGAATAGTAAAATAATAAGTGGCAAATAGAAAAAAAATATGGTCTACAACAGTATTTCTCAAACTTATTAAGCTAACCACTCCCGTTTCTAACATATTTTAGATCCTCTTTCTTTTTTGACTAAGATAAACACGACTAAATTCCTTTGATCTGAAATTTTAAGCCATCCAGTATCATAAGCCTAGCATAAGGAATCCATTAACTTCCCGCGATAAGGGTCGCAACTGGAACACGAACCCGAAACCTCTCGTCGAAAGGTTCTTGGTTCTGAACGAGTCCGTGACTTTTCATTTTAATATTTTTATTTAGATTACTAGTATTATTTTCTTCTGATGGGAATAACCTTCAAAAAATATTGTTCTTTTAAAAAAATATGAACCTCTCGTCTCTTTCAACGAAGAGTTACAGATCAGAACTAGCCTTCACCCTGGAAAGACGTTTGTCCTCAAAAGTACCTAATATTACATTTACAATTACGTCCATAAACAGTCACTGTGTTATACAGTCTTTCAATTGGCGTCGATATATAGGCACTGGAAAATACAGGTCCCAGTATACGTACCATATTACTATATTCTGGAGAAATATATTTGGAGTCATTACATAAATCAAACCATAATTTAAACGATAAAAATTGCAAAGAAACAGTGTATATGCAAACTTTAAAAACCCTCTTCTTACCAAACCGTTGTATCTAATCTATTCTAACCTAACTTGACCAACCGATTTGGAAAATGATATTTTATTTATTTTTTATTTTATTTTGCAGAAACCAATAGTATATAATTACATAGAAGAAAATAGTTACAATGTTATAGAAGTTAATACAATAATTGGTACCAATGACATGTCGCTGCTATATTTATATATATATATATATATAGAGAAATAAGTTTTTGTGTGATATATTATACATTTTAGATATGTGTTAGTGTTTGTGCGTGTGTAATGTGTGCGTGTGTGCGTGTGTTATTTGTGCGAAGTCAGTGTGCTAGAAAAGTTTTTCTTAAATAGAGGGAGGGATTCAACAAATATATCGGAAATTGTGCTTACATAAATACTTTTAAAAAAATGTCTGTGTGCTTATCAAGAGCCCCATTTTTACCAATGAGACCACCCCGCGAGAGAATATCGCCCACTTTGGCAATCACTGGTCAAAAGTACCTGCTGCCAAAATTCGGAAAAATTCTTCCAGCAAACGCCAAAAAGGAAGTTTTACCCAAGAGCACATGATTAAATAAGTACCGTGGCCCCGCGTGACGTATGGGTGTAGTGCGTGATATCGATCATTCAAGCATTGAATTTTAAATCTAGTTTTTCAGAGCCTTACTAATAAACGTGTTTTGAATTTTACACAACTGATGAAAAGTCATTAGGGTAAATGGTTTTTTACCAGTTGTGTACAATTTAAAACTCGTTTAATAATAGGTGGGTCATGGTCTTGTTTTCCTAAGGTAGGTTATCTAATTAAGATGATAGACTTTGATTTTCGGCCCGTACAAAAATGACGCATGGGAAAAAACACTTTTCTACATCGAAAATTGCACAAAATGAATATATTTTTTTTATATTGCCTTTTAGAGGGTGAAAACTATGTCGGTATGTTTTGGAATTTTCGATGCGTTTTGTATTAACGTAAACATTCACTGTCAAACATGTACGATTTATCAAAAAATATTATTTAAGGAAAAAGTGCTGCTAATTCAACTCTCATAAAGAATTATAAAATTATAAAAAGCTACCGACGTAGCTTCTTCTTTCTAAAAAATATATTTTTTTTTAATTTCAATTTCGTGAAAGTTTTGGTGTAGAAAAGTGTATTCTCCATAAACCCCTTTTCGAGCGATTTCTGTAGGTAAATTTGAGCGTTGTCTCATTCGCACATTTCCAATTCGCATGTATTGTAAGTGTGCGTGAGCTTATTGTGAGCGGGACAGAATGACAGACGCGGGTGTTCCGCGTGTGGTTCAAAGTCTAGCCTTTTAAGGCCCCAGAACTTTTGAATGCTTATAACTCATAACAGTTAAAACTTATAACTGTTTATTTATTAAAATGAAAGTGAACTTTATTGACATTATAAAAATATTAATTTGTGGGTTTTACACACAGAGAAAGAAAACAAGCCCTTTGCTGATTTTATTTTTTCGATTAGAATGAAGATAAAGTAATTGTTTTCATATTTTTTATCAGTTGGCATTAAAACATAAATGTGTGTTTAATTCAAAATCTATTAGTTGTGATACAATTCCTCTGAATTATTGACCTTAGGTTAGCCTCTGGGTGGTGGTGGTCCATTGATTTATACGCTAATACCCGATGCATACGAGGCTAGTAATTCAAGTCAGGAAAGCAAGCTAGTACGTTGGCATCCTGTCCTGGCAAGATTCTGCTCAGAGAAATCAGTGGGTTAGACAAATCTGCACAATTATACTATTCAATCATTTTAACTATTTAAAAATTTGGGAGGCGGGTATGGGTAACCATTTATTGCATAACCAACATTTGGTAACCGACGAGTTCATCAAAAATCAATTCATCGAAAGCAAATTTATCGACCAACGAGAGGTTAGGTTAGGATAGTTTATATTAAGTTAGGTGATCCCCAACATCTATGCCATAGGTCACCCCAAGTAGTTGGCTGCGTTTGGTGACTTATCAGTGCGGCTCCGATTCTGCGGATCGTCTGGTTTAGGGAGACCATTTGGCCAGTTGTTCTCTCTCGACCCATCACCTTGCACTGCAATGGAAGAGATGGATTTATACTTCCGTCACTCTTGGACCCACTGAACCCCCGAATCCTGCAAACCCCTCATACCTTTTACTTTTCCAAAACATCCTCTCATCCTTTCATTACTTTAAAAGACTCTCCATATAGCAAACCCAAAGATGAAAAATGCCCTAAGGGAAAATTCAGGTTCAGAGATATTGCCAAAAAAGAAAAGAGGTACTTCGTATGCAATTTATCAAAAAAAAAAATTTAAACAAAAAAAATATTTTCCGTTCTTATTTTGTATATACTTGCAAGTTGTTTGTTTTGTATATTTCTAGGGTAAAAGGTTCCGTGCCAAATTGCAAAGCTCTCTCTGAGATTCCGCGAGAAGCGTGCACGAGAACCTTAATTATTTACGTACTTCTTGAGAACCTACTCTTCTGTCTTGACTGGTAATTTATCGGTCAAGTTCCTTCTTTGTTCGGAAAAGCTCAGAACACCACGGCACGAATGACGAAGTATCTAAAGAGGTTATTGACTGAGTGCAAGCGTAGCGTTTTTCTTTTCTTTCTTTTTTCTAAGTTAGATCGACACAGAAGGCCCTTAGGAAAAAAAATATCTTAGGGCCTATGTCATCTTTGGAGATATGAAACGAAGGAGAAAAGGTTTATTTGTACGCAGTACAAGTGTATGAATTTATTAAAGCCCTTTTTTAAAGATTCTACATATGGATAGTATGGCTTATTTGATAGTAATAACGTTTTGTATTTGTGTAGTGATATTTTTGAAGATTTTTTTTTATTTTTTATCCTTCATTTTAAACACCCGCTAAACTGCCAAAGCAGTTTTTCTGTTTTTTTTTTTTAAATTTATTTTAACAATAATTATATAATGCACACATATTACAAGAAACCACAATATACAAAATAGATACAGAAGAATAAAAAATTATGTAATAACAATACAAAGACAAATGGAAAATAGATACAGAGAAATATCTTTTAAGTAACTACAATACAAAGGCATAAAATATACAGACAGACAGTTTTAATACAATCAAATTACTCATATTTATACACAAGAAAAGATTACAAACAATCTCAGCATAAAAAAGGTTGATGTATTAACAATTTTTTATTATTTTTTTTTAATTCGGTGGTGCAATTTGATTGGTCTTTTAAGTGCATTGGAATCATATTAAATATGGTAGGCACAAGATAAAAAAAAAAGTCCGTTGTCCGTATTTATTTATAATTGTTGGAATGGACACCTTCATTTTTACTAAATCTTGAGCCATATGTATAATCTCCTTTTTCTTTGTAATCAGACATTAGGGGCACTGAATTGGTATAAATTATTTCCCTCCATTGGTATTATGGGCAAAGAGGAATACATATGGTAGTTAGTCCCATAATGTCTACACTGAAATAAATCTCGACTACTAAAAAATTTAATTACCTTTAAATACCTTCAGAATATATTTTTTTTAATAAAAAATTATTATAAAATAATTATACAGTGTAAACATATGATTCAAATTAATTTAAAACTTACATTTTTTAAACAAATCTATACTAATGACTGACGACTGTTTTTTTTTTTAAGACCTTAACAAATCTCACTCCATTAACCCGGTCACCCCTACTAAGTTACCAAATGTATCGAATCACTTGGGGTGACCTATGGCAGGGGAGTGTGTTATCCAATAAATGGTTTTCTGGGCGGCGCGAACCACTTCCCGAATTTCATGTTATAACTCGACCGTTTTGCATTTCAGTTGTCTGTAAATTTGTTTTTATGTTCTGTTTCCATTTCAAGACGATATTCGTTTTGCGTTCAGTAAAGATATATTTTTTTCAAATGTTTATTTGTAGATACTTATGATTCGCATTTTTTCATTAATGTGGTACCTAACAGCCTGATGAAAATGAGATACAAGAATTGTCATCGAGATAGTGACGTTTTTTTTGTCACATTATGATTTTTTTTTAAATTACATAAAACATTTGGTGAACGTAGGTATTTAAGTACATACCTACAAATCTTAAGATATCAGATGAAGTTTTTAATTTATTATATAAAATAAATTATGAAACTTACTTTTTTGGACGCGATAAATGACTTGAAGTTGAATAAAGCATACAAATGCTTATAATAACATGACGTAGTTACTGCAGAAAAATACAGAAGTTTAAAAATACAAAAATACATACGGGGGTGTGTGCTGACAGTAGGAGATTTTCAAATATTGTTAGGTTATTCGAATCTCGGAAGTGTTTGTCTTTCTTTAAAAAAATATAGGATTTTTAACTGGTAAATTGAGGGAAAAACTTAATTAATTTATTTTAAACTTCACCATCCGAAAGCAATATTAGTTTAGTTTATTTAAAAACAAACTTGTACGTGTTTCAGAAAGAATTTCAAAATAATTTTAATGTTAATTTCAACGTTTTCCTGATTTTTACATCTCTATAATAAAAAATAGCAGAGTAGGTATCCGAAAATGTAGAATTATGACATAACTTTCCTCACTTTCCGTATCATCACACTTTATCCATGGAGGCGCAAAGTGAAATAAATTCTAAACTTTTAGTTGTTCAGTGTTGGGTGTGGGTACAGTGTGTACACGCACACTGTTCGAATATTACGTAGACCGCGTGGCTCACTGCGGTGCGGGGAGATAAAAACTCCGCTGTCTATTGACTTTATGTTCGGAATACTTTGGGTTCAATTTATCGCGCACTATATACAAATGAAATGTTACGAAGTACATTGTAAAAAACGAGGAGTTTAGAATTATGTGGTGGCCACTGCGAAAATCACTAAAATATGGAGCTGGAAAACAAAGATAAAATCCTGCCTTTTCTAGATGTGGAGGTGATGCCAAAAAAAGATTGGTAGCTTAGGGCACACCGTCTATAGAAATCCAACGCATACGAATCGATATCTACACCCTGATTCGCATCACCACCCAGCGCAGAAGAAAGAACTTATCCATACGTTGGAGACCCGAGCGACCAGAAGTGAAGTGTGAAGAACCAAAAATTGGAGCGAAATTTACAAAGCTGACGACACTGGAGAGAGAGTAACGGTTGCCCTGCAAGGTAGTCAAGGCAAATCATAGGAGCTAAATCTGTAAAAAACGAAGACAAAATTGAACGAAAGTCGAAAGGCCTTTGCTTTTCTGCCTTATATTCACTATGTGACAGACAGAATTGCCAGGCTATTTAGAAAAGAAGGCATCAAGACTGTCTTCGGGACCACGACAAAAATACAAGACCAACTGAGGTCAGCACAGACTAAGATTCCTCTGGAAACAGATGGAGTGTATAAATTCAGTCGTTCCGGGTGGGAAAAGGTCTATGTAGGCCAGACAGAGCGAACGATCTCCAAAAGGATACAGAACACTTTCGAGCATGCAAACTCGGCCACCCTGACAAATCGGCAATCGCCTAGCATTTGATTGACACCGGCCATTACTTTGTTCCTGAAGTCCTGGGAAGACCTCTCAGAGCACGCCTAATTATGGAGGCAATTGAAATTCACAAGAATCCTATCAATACTAATAGAGAGCTCAATAGTACTTGGTAACCGGCAATTGACGGCTACACCAAAGCTAAACGCAAAAAACCGGTTATAGTTTTACAAGTCAAACATTATGTGACTACGTATGTACCTTGAACAAAACATTTCATCCATTATTTTTCATACTCCGATGATAATATGAACCTATACGTGGGCTTCCTGTCTGGTGTTAAATTGTAATTTGTTGATGTTTAAACCTCACGTTGGTCAATGCCTTAGTGGTTAAACTGAAATGATTAAACTCTAGCCCCTTACTAATAAACGAGTTTTATATTTTACACAACATGTAAACAATATTTTTGTATGGTAAACGATTTTTTTATCAGTTGTTTTTTTACTATAGTACAGATATTATTATATCTTTTACATTACTTTTATTTACGTTACATTACTTTTATTGTGATATTATTATTATATCTTTTACATTAAGTATCGCTTGTTGATAGACCACCATTAAACATGAACAATTTTGCTTGAAGTTGCTTTAGCCGTGTTTAGTTATCAGATCTGAATAGCCAGGTAATTCTCAATTTGACTCTTCCCCGTATAATAAATACCCTTACCATTGCCTTCAGCCTTCCAATCCACTGCATTTGAGTTATTGGGACTCTCGACTTTTCGAGAATACACTTACGTGGTATTCTCGAAAATTACATTTTTAATTTTCAATGAACAAAGAAAAATGTTTGTTTATCACTCTTCAATTTGGGAGGCGGATATAGGTAACACCGCCCGGGAATCATTTGTTGCATAACCAACACCACTGCCACAGATCACCCTAAGAGGTTTGGTGACTTAAGGAATGCCAGGGTTCATGGGGTGAGGTTTCCCTTGGTGGTGGATGCATCTACCCACCAGATGTCTGGCAGGCCGAATAGGGAGAAACTGATTGAGGGAGATCTTTTGACCTCTCAAGATACTGACCCCAGATTCTTACCCACCGCTCATACCTTTTTCCTTTCCAGAACTTCAACCACTTAATTTTCTCAAAAGAACATCCACACAGCATCCCCAAAGATGTCAAAAGCCCAGAGGGGAATTATTTAATTATTTTCCTCAAGATCTCTTGTGTGGAGTTCATGTAAAATAAATGAAAAAAACTCCACATATTTTCATAAAAATTAAAAAGAAAATCGTTCTAAATTAATGATGAATCATGGGTAGCTAAAAATCCCTCCAAATAGTTTCTCTGACAAGTAAATCCTTTTTTCATTAGATACTTTTCAAATATAAGGTGTCAGCAGTTGATAGATTGGACAGAACGAAGGGAGGAAATGTTGGAATCATCCCCAGTACTTTGCTAGCGGAATATGTGAATGATGTGGAATTTATTGTGGAAATGGTTTGTAAATGTAGTCGGTTGAAAATGCGGAAACGAAATTTTCAATTTTATCGAAAGTAGCAAATACTTTAGGTTAGGCTGAGAATAAAAGTTTAAAAATGCTTGCAACTGTACAGGGAGGTTCCAATGAGAAAGATCGATTATTCCCCGTATCAAATATTTTAAATTGAAAATTTAATATCGATTTATTTCATTAAAAACTTGCTTTAATATATACATATATTCAAATAAGCAATAAAAATGCTCAAAATGCACGGTGATAACGAATATCGTGTACTTTTTTATATGAATACCGCACAAGTGTCTCAACTGCTACCGTTTGGAGCCAGTGAGACTATGGCATCCCCAATCGGGGTATGTTGTGAGGCTGAAGGTAGCGGGAAGGGGAAGGAGATGGGGGAGATGATAATCGATATAGATGTTGCTGAGAAGGGCGTTAATGGTGAACTAACGTACGAGCTATTTTCAATTGCTTATCTAAATGCGAATAACCACTGATTGCAAAAAATTCAAAAACAAATATCTACTCCTACCTACGGCTATTTTTTTTATTCATACTGTTTTTAAAACATGAAGAAATTTACAAAATTTTAAAATAATTGTACAAAAGTGTATTAATTTTAACTGAAATTTATTTTTAGCCTCCATTTTAAGGAGGTATTTTCTGGTATTCTCTGGTATTTTCTTCAAATAATTTGAGTAATATATGGAAGGTAGTAACGTAATATTACGGTGTTTTCTTCCTGCATTTAAAATCTTTTTGACGAAAACATTACACATGTTTTTAGGAAAATCTCAGTAAAACAAACCACCCAAATCTAATCACTGACTCAGAAGCTGCGGGTACTAAATCACCTTTAGCAACACGATACAGGTACATCATTATATCTGTTCATCTTTTTACCATAATTTTAAAAACCGCGTAGGTGGGTACTTACTATATATAAGTGGCTGTGATTATGAGGGAGGAGTTTTGTAATTTTTCATAATTTTGATTCGTCAGATATTTGACATACCTTTTAATTACAAAAATAATTTTTCAGTTTGGTTGGGTATTTTCTACTCAAATCCAAAAGTACGTTTTGTATGAATCCGGCAGCCCGGCCGTTCCTCTTAACCCCTAGGCTAATTTGTTCACTTTTTGGAACAACTCATATAAGTCACATATAAATCATAGTTGTCACATAGCTGTCTCCGTTCCTATCGTAGTGAGAAATATGAAAATCCCACGATTTATATTCAAATCTTAAAGTTAAACACAAAAGAGGTAAAATGTAAACCTTTACAAAATAATGCTTTGGATCACAATTTGAAAAAAGAAAGACGTTTTGGGAATTTTTTATTCATTATTTTTAAATGGAATGACAAAAAATTGAGGTGACAATAACGTATATAATAAATGTTATGTGTATATTGTTATTTTTTATGTTATTAGTAATATAAACTATCTAACTAACTAACCATCACGACGTTTCCACGCAGGGGTAGGCAGAGAGGACGGACCGCCAAAAAAACTCGGTCTTGACACACACTCCTTGCCTCATTCACTTTCATACATCTTCTCATACATACTCTTCTATTATTCTGACTCTTGACATAGCCCGACTCATTGAATCTGATTTACTTGATCGTGCCACGTCTTCCTTGGGCGTCCTCGGCTTCTTCTACCATTCACATTCGCGTCATAAATTCTCTTTACACTCCTTTCTTCATTCATTCGCTCAACATGCCCAAACCATCTAAGCGTCCCTTTCTTAATTTTACTTATTACGCTCACATCAGCCTTGCATTCTTTTCGGATCTCCACATTCCTCACACCATCATACATGGTTTTATCACAAATACTCAGGGAGCCTTAGGGATCTCATTTCTACAGCATTCAATCTACTTTCATTCTTTATCTGCCAGTTCCATGCTTCACTGCCATACATCAGGGCAGGTACCAGTACTCCATTGTGGACTGCTAGCTTCGCTTATCTGGACAACTTTTTGTTGGCTCCAACGGCGTTCAATCCTCCGTTAATGGAGTTACCTGCATTCACCCTTCTTTCAATATCCCTATCAGCCTTCCCATCTCTCGTAAACATACTTCCCAAATATACAAACTCATCCATTTGCTCCAAGTATTCATCATTCACAACTATATTGCACACCGTTTTCGTACTCTCTCTTTCAAACACCATGACTTTAGACTTATTTACATTCATCATTAATTCATTCTTCATACATACTTCGTCCAAGAGAGATACGAGAGACTGCAGATCTTATATACTGTTAGCAATCAGATAGTATGTTGTTGTATTAGTAGATAATATTAGTTACAAAAAACGTGAGGTGAGCTGTTTTAAAACATTTTTATGTTTGCAAAAATTTTTATTTATGATATTTGAAATCACCTTTCAAATACAGTTATTTAGTTTTTGGATAAGTTCAGATGTATTCTATTTTTATATATTTTATTAAGAAACGCGGAAATATTTTGACCATCTCACAATATGTGGTCGTGGCCGGAAGGGTTAATTCGATTTAGAATTCCTCCGGCTAAATGCAAGCTAATTCAAAAATTGTCGCAACAATTCTAGTGGGTGGGTAGGTACCTAATAAAAATGTCAACAAGCATTACGTAGGTAGAAAATCTAATTTTCCCCGATTAGATTAACGCCTTGTTTCCGAACTCTCAGGTATCACGTGCGATTGAATTGTATTAATTCTCTCACTCTTTCTACTCCCTCGTCTCCATTCCTTACACATCTCTGAAACAAGGTAAACTGTTACGGATAAAGGAATTAAATGAAAAACGTGTCACTTTATTACGTTTTTATTTGATTTCCCGCGATAAAAACAGACAGTTCTGGTGTTGGAATTCCAAGAAAATAATGTGCGGATTTTTAACGGAGAGTGGAGGATGCCAGTTTGTTTCCAACACGCAAGGCGCAGGTTGAAAAAAAAAAAACAGAAAAAAAAGAAGGAATGTAAAGATAATAATGCTAACTGATAATTCTACATAACTTTTAATTTTGAGTGAGTTTATTGGTACAACTTTTTTTATCTATTTCAGCTTTCACATGCGAGTAAATTGAGTCCGAAGTTTTAGTTTTCAAGATCATTGGGTATTTTCCAAATAAATTATAGGTTCTAATATTTACAATGAATACTAAACTGGAAAGACGTTCTTATTAGACTAATCTCTAAGTAGTTCTGTGGCTACTGCGAGTGGACTGTTAGAACCCGTCCAATCTCGCCAGTGCCCTCCGCCGTTCGTACCTAAGAGTACTAAAATAAGTACTCTGCCATCTGTTGGGATAAAGCAAAACTTCGTATCACTAACTAAGCTATCGACATATTTTGAAGGAAGCTGAAACTTCATGGATAATCTATATATCACCGATGGATATTTTGATTTACAAATTATCTAGGCAACTGAAAAAAAAAATCCGTTTGCAACTCAACTCGCTATCCTGTATATTTCAATGTGATGGTCCGCATACTACACAGCTTATCAGACACTCGCAACTCGCCGTGCTAGTTGCCACATCCGGCCGTTGCCAAGTTGCCCGGTTGCCATGGTTACGCCAGTTTTGTTGTCAGTTTTCGAGTTTTGTATTTTTTTAGTCGCCAGCTCTAAAATGACAGCGACAGATGACTGAGATGACAGCTGAAGTGTTCTTCGTCCATGGTTAACTTCTTGAATGTCAGATGACAGTTAGAAGTTAAGGCCGAATTTCAGAGAAAATTAATATCAGAGCATTCTGAGGAGCTAGAGTGCTCTAGTAGAAAGAAAAGTCTGGAATTATATTGGCGCAAGCGATTCTAACCGGAATCCCATTTATTTGGTGAGAGGAACTTGTTAAACAAGCTGAGATAGTGACTGAAATCGTAAAATTGACTTGCGCCGTTAAAAAAGGGCAACCGTAACAACCTGGAGTTAAACATCGGTTTTAATTTGGTTTCAGTTTCTCCATGAGCGAAGGACCTAAGATGTCACAATATTTAAAAAATAAGTTCTTTTAAAATCGATATATAATTCTAGGTACCTAGTTCTTTGGTTGAACCTTAGAATTCGTAATCCGTACAAGAATTTAACGAAATGTGTAAAGGGGTGTTAACAAAAAGATTTTTTTTTCTTTCTCCGCTCGCTGCCTCCGTCGCACTGTACTTCTGCGCAAAATAATGCCACGCCTGGTTTGGCACAATAAAATGTTATTGGTTCCAGGGAACAAAAAAAAATCAATCAAGTTAAAGGATGGTCCGTAGTTGTATTTACGGAGACAAACCTAGAAGCCGCTGACCGGACTGAAAGGGTTATTTCGGAATCCAGGATTTCAGGATTTATACTTGAAGCTAGAACCTACATCCATACATACATATTTTGTTGCTGTAAAAGCCGGAAAATACTTGGGAAATATTGGAAAATTCCGGCGTTTTACGCCAGCACCATTAAATTCTTTTAATTTAATTGTTATCAATTGCTGCAAGTATTTTAGTTGTTTATTATTGTGACAGCTGTTTCGGCGGTCAGATAGATTTTCAAACTGGGGTCACGCCACGTACTTTATTTATATGATTAGATTATGGATTAGATATGGGGCCTAAAATAATTTACTGAGAATCTAATAGTGACATCATATTAAATGGTGAAAGGGGAGAGTGAGAGAGAAAAGGGACCGCGGGAGGGTTAGGGGACGCGGGAGGGGAAGAGGAAGACGAGTCGGAAGGGGGACGGGGACGAATGGGAAATGACACGAAGGGAGAAACAATCTATTTATTAATTGTCATAGCAACGCATGCAGGGTATTAGCTAGTTATTTCATAAAATAATATTGTTAATTTCTTTATCGCCGAACTTATATTAGATAGAAGAATCGGCGTTGGTAACGTGCAAGGATAATCGGTAATCCAAGAATCATAAATATTCGGATATTTATAGTAACGTGTAGGTTTATTATAATATTAGGTACGATTCGTTGTCTAACGCAGGAAATAATGTTTTCATGGAAATTGAGAGTGAAGGTTTTACTGTGTTTTTGTTTTCGTTGTTGGTATTCTAACCGAGAATGGTATTACAACGAGTAGGGGATAACGGGGTACTGACAAATAGATCTTTCACAGAACTTTAATTTGAAGTGTGAAATTTAATGAATTAAAATAAACTTTTTAAAATTTCCAGGCAGTCTACGACGGACCTAGTATTTTCCGTAGAAAAATTATAATTATTTTCATCCGACCTTTTTTGATCGCGGCCTAATCTACGTGATTTAAGTGTGATTGTAATGAAGGAGAATCGAAAAGTTTTTTATCAATAACTAGCTGATACCCGGCACGCGATGCTATGACAATTAAATAAATAAATTGTTTCTCCCTTCGTGTCATTTCCCATTCGTCCCCGTTCCCCTTTCGACTCCTCTTCCTTCCCCCCCCCCCACCCCCGCGTCCCTTTCCCCTTCCCCTTCCCCTTCGACGTTCCCTTTTCACCTTTCCGTGTTTCCTCTCCTCTCCCCCGCTTACCTCTTTCTCGCGACCACCACCCCATCACACATTCCGCTTCCACCTTTTTCGCCTTCCCCTCTCCCTCGTCCTTCCTCCCGCGAAGCCCCCTTTCTTAATTCCCCAACCGACCCTCCCGGATACCCCTCCCTTCAGCCTTTTTTTTCCTGCCGCCTAACTCCATAAAATTCATAAATTTTTCCCACAACTCGCGTGACCTATTAATTTTTTTATGCAAATTTGATTTGCCAGAACTCACCAGTATAGATATAGAAGTATTCACGGGCATGTTTACAACAATAAAAAAAAAAATAATAGCAATCGAATGAAATTTTAATCGCAATCGTATGAATAGTATGTGATATAATTTGATAACGCCAGAGCTCACTATCCTATAACCATCCCGGGTACGCGCACTTCATATTCCGAAAGTTTCATCGCAATCGCATGAACGTTATAGCCGCGCATACGGTACGAACAAAGAAACAAACAAACAAACATTCATTTTTATATTATAGATATTCGTATTAAGAGTGTCCAGCGATTTCGAAAGGTTTCCAAAAGATTAAGTCAATCGGCAAAGAAGTATGATGTTAATTTTTAAAATATTTATCAATACACACGAAATAGAATTTGAGCCATCTACAAAATTTCCAATTATAAGCCGTCAATTTATATAATAGCTAAGAGTATATTTGGTATAATGTATTGTTATGGGTTGACGACGAAGCCCTGGGGTTATTTGGTGGTAATTTATTTGGTTTGATTAATGACGATGTAGATAGCTGATTGGTGGGAGGGAAATGCTGGGTCGACGTGTTACGGAGGTCGCAAGTCGAAAATATTAAAATTCACTTAAAAAAATTCAATAAGATAAGATATGTTAACCTCTAAGACATAACCTGCAGTTACCTTAATGGTACAGAACTGCTGACCCTGTACAAATCACAAGTTTTTTTTACACTAGCTCTATACATAGGTTGTGGTAAGTAGAGATCTCAAAAAACATCATAATTAATTTTTAAACCCCCCCTCTTTCTCCCTTCCTTCCCCCCTCCAGGATCGAAAAATCCCTACGCGAATGCTATAGCTCACGTCATGTAAAGTTGGGTAGACTCTAGGACGTATATAAGGGAGGGGACTAGGGGCTCAATCCCCCCCATTAGGCCCTGAGGAAAATAATTTTCCCCAAGGCCTATGTCATATTTGGGGGTGCTGTGTGGAGGGTATTTTTAAGGAAAGGAAGGAGACAAAGTTCTGGGAAAGAAAAACGTATGAGGGTTGGGTGGGGTTCAGTGTTTCTAGATCAATATAGATAGAAAAATCTGACACCATGAACCCGGGCACCCCTGATAAGTCACCAAACGTCGCGAACCACTTGGGGTGACCTATGGCAGATGTGTTGGTTATCCAATAATTGGTTCCCGGGGCAGCGGTACCCATTCTTGCCTCCCAAATTGGGTGCGCCCAACTGATGAATTTGGCAGCCACTTCTGGTCTGGAGCCCCAAAACGCCCTAAAAAAACCCTTCTCTCTACTTCGTCTCGTTCTTGAGTTCAACAGCTCTGCTATGGAATGATTTGCCGGCATCTTTGTTTCCTCGCCCCTACAACATGTTTAATCCGTTCTCTTCTTAAGGAGACCCTCCACACAGCATCTCTAAAGATGACATAGGCCCTGAGGGAAATTATTTTCCTCAAGGCCTCCTATGTGGAGTCAATGTAAAAAAAATATATAAAAATACAAGAAGTGTATTTTATTATTGATCTTTTTATTATTGAAGTATATACTTCTTTACGCACGCTTGACTCGGGGGGGTAAGCTGGCGAATGTGTAACGAAAATTGAAATGCGTTGCGAGGCAATCGGGCTCACTGCAGAAGCAAGAGAGAGCAGTGCGCGCGCACATTTTCTTTCTCTCTTCCTCTCATACCCAGTGCATGAAATATTTCAGTCAGTATTTTGAAATACCAGTGATGCGCAAAACGTGGCGGGGAGCGGACGCCAATGCGCACGGCTTGTTCGGGCGAGGCGAATGATAATAAATTTAAATAAATATTTTTGTAGAAAATTAATATATGTACATACATGTATATATTTTATACATATAAACATATATACGGACATACATATAGATGGAGCTAAAGAAGTATTTACTTCAGTCATGTGGTCTAAAGCAAACTCGTATTTTTTTTGTCTACGCTTTCACGAAAAGTGAAAGTGTAAAGTTATGAAACCGAATGTCATCAATTTGGGAGGCGGGAATGGGTACCGCCGCCCCGGGAACCATTTATTGGATAACCAACACCTCTGCCATATGTCACCCCAAGTGGTTCGCTACGTTTAGTGACTTAGCAGGGGTGCCCGGGTTCATGGGGTTCATTGTCTAGGTCTTGGCGGCGGATGATCTAGACACATTGAACCCCAGATTCCTACCCAACCCTCATACCTTTTTCCTTCCCAGAACTTCCTCTCCTTCCTTTCCTTAAAAATACCCTCCACACAGCATCCCCAAAGGTGACATAGGCCCTGAGGGAAATTATTTTCCTCAGGGCCTCCTGTGTAGACCTAATGTAAAAAAAAAAAAAAAAATGCTTGCTAAATTTCAATCATTTCTAAAAGCCTTAAGACGATAGACTTCGCTTTTCGGCCCATACAAAAAGGACGCACGGGAAAAAACACTTTTCTACGTCGAAAATTGCACAAAATGAATATATTTTTTTATACTGCCTTCTAGAGGGTGAAAACTATGTCGGTATGTATTAACGTAAACATTCACTGTCAAACATGTACGATTTATCAAAAAAATTTATTTAAAGAAAAAGTTCTGCTAACTCAACTCTCATAAAGAATTATAAAATTATAAAAAGCTACCGACGTAGCTTCTTCTTTCTAAAAAATATATTTTTTTTTAAATTTCAATTTCGTGAAAGTTTCGGTGAAGAAAAGTGTATTCTCCATAAACCCCTTTTCGAGCGATTTCTGTAGGTAAATTTAAGCGTTGTCTCATTCGCACATTTCGCATTCGCATGTATTGTAAGTGTGCGTGAGCTTATTGTGAGCGGGACAGAATGACAGACGTGGGTGTTCCGCGTGTGGTTCAAAGTCTAGCCTCTTAAGTCCAGCATTTCAATCTTGCCACCTTTATTGCAACTGTTTTTAAACTAGTTATACACAATCAATTAATATACAAGTATTTAAATAGAAGTGTTTCATTCCGAGTATAACCTACAACATTAATGTGCGGTCATCCCGGTGATCATGCGGTGTTTAAGAAAAGGTAAGAAGTCACAAATTAATGCTCGATTGACGCCTGACTCGAGACTTCCGGAGACCTTCAAGGGACCGTGCAATTACATTATACTCGTAGTTGACTCTAGTGCAATAGAAAACGTACTTTGACTGAGCGACATCCATTTCACAAGGTATTGCTACATAATGTACTTATTGGAAATATTATCAAAGCTCGCCTTACGCCACCGAACTTAGAGATTAGAAAGCAGAAAACTTCAAAGCTGTTCAATACAACATAAAAAGGGAGCTTCATAATAACAGAAGAATGATAATACTGTTTTATTCACCCTTTTATTTTTATAAAAAGTACCTACAAAGGGAAAGATAAACAATATAAGATGTAAATAAAAATTTGAAGCAGCAAAATATCTTGATGAGTTTTGTTATTTTCGCAAAGGTTTTTTAGGTGGATTCCTAGATAAGGCGAAACGTAATTTTGTATTTCAAGCAAAAATACTCATCCGTTTTTAATTTAAATTTAAGCCCACCAAAATGCTTTTTTAAATTGTTTACATTTATATTTTATCATATTTACAAAGTACCTACGTATAAAATGGAGCAGACTTTGAATAATTGTTATTAAATCGCAAATAATTTCCAGAATTGCCTCTAAAGTTGTGGAAAAATCATTTTTTTAATGGCCTACATTTTATAATTGTACAGTATGATAATAATTTATTAAATAGTATGTACATGTTTAACATAGTAGTATATGGGCTCTTCGGGTCACATGGTCTCGTTGCTGTGTTGTGCCGAAGGTAGTTTTATTAGGTTTCAAGAGCTCTCCGTGTCAGAACTAGCCTTCAGCCTGGAAGGACGTTTGTCCTCAGTATAATTGTAAAAACAATAAGTCAATAAAAAGTCACTGTCCTATAAAGAACCTAAGTCTTTCAATAAACATTTAAATGTAATTACTGAATAATACAGGTCCTACTACGTACCATATAGCCTTGCGAATAAATACTTCAAAATTATAGATATATTTAGTGTTGACAATTTTGCAAATTTCAAAAGGCAAGTAATTTTGATTTTATCTGCTAATAATAAACATTTATAACTTAAAATTTATTATTTCATCTTCTTTCAATCTAAGCTTTACGAGTAAATTATATCCATATGACTTGGGGGTAAGCTAGCGAATGTGTAACGGAAATTGAAATGCGTTGAAAAGAGAGAGCAGTGCGCGCGCACATTTTCTTTCTCTCTTCCTCTCATAGCCAGTGCATGAAATATTTCAGTCAGTATTTTGAAATACGAAATACCAGTGACGCGCCAAACGCGGAGGGGAGCGGACACCGATGCGCACGGCTTGATCGGGGGAGGCAAATGATAATAATTTTAAATAAATATTTGTAGAAAATTAATATATGTACATACATGTATATATCTTATACATATAAACATAAATATATGTAAAGAAATAAGAGTACCTACCTAGAAATGTCTAGGATTCCTTTATATTTATTTACCTACCTACCTACCTACCTAGTATTTAAGTACCTACCTAGAAATATCTAGGAATCCTTTATATTTGAATTGTGAATTTTATTTTATTCTATTGTTTTTTTTTCAAATGTCATTACTTTGGTTACACTATGTTGTGTGGCTGATTTTTAAAAACATTATAAAAACAATCTCTATATGACAAATAAACTTTAATTGTCGTTTCTTTACACTCCAGCGCAACGCATTGTTTTATTTGTCATTTAAAACCTAAAGACAACAAACAGTCTTATATATATGGACATACATATAGATGGAGCTAAAGAAGTATTTACTTCAGTCGTGTGGTCTAAAGCACACTCGTATTTTTTAATTTTTTATTTGCTTTAATATAATTTGCACACAGTTATCTATTAACTAACTAGTTTTTATTCATTAAACTTTGTTTTAATACCAGATCTTATTATTGATTATACATGTATATATTTGCTAAATTGTATTAGTTTTTTTTTAAAGGTGCAACTATTACATTTATATCTCTTTTACATTTATATATTTTTTAAATCTCTGCTATAATGTTCTATACCTTACTAGCAAATTACACTCCATTTATTCTGTTTAAATGGTTTATAAAATTCACAATAAATATTCAGAGTAAACACACCCACTTACTTTTTATGTTATATATGTACATTCTTCTACTTACTATTTCAGGCTTATATTGTAAATTACTGTAATTCAATTTGTAATAATTTCATGGAATATCCTTCCGGGGCGTAAATAAATAATAAATAAATAAAAAATAAATATATATACTATATACTATACACCATAGAATATTAAACAGATATCACAGCAATTAAATGCGCAAATAAAAAAATTCTGAGTTCCGTCTAGATATTTGCTCCACACCTTTTGATGAAAAAATAATATCCAGTTTTTTAGTATTTTGACCTCAAAACCAAAATTAAGTTTAGCATGAAAAAAGTTAGAGATTCCCAAAGTATGACATCAGAAGCAAACGGAGGGCAAACCAATCACTAGATATGGATAGTTAGTTGCTGACCTTCCTCTTTCATATCTTCTTCCTATTCTCACGACCTCAGCTCCACAACACACCTCAAAATGAGGATGCCATCGACCTTTAAAACATAATCATCGAGAAATTTGGCATGTTAGTTGGACGTCAGAGAGATTACGGCTTAAAGGGTAGAAGAAACTCCAAAGCGAATTTAATCCGCGGTATTCTGTATCTGAAGTGGTGTAGGGATAACCAAGTAAGTACTCGTAGACTATTTTACGAAATCAAAGCCTTAGAAGCTGTGCATTCACTGATTCAATGACATTGACTGATGTTTGCGTCTTGATTAATCAAACCAAAGAGTACTTGTACCATGGATCAAATGAAAAAAAAAAAACAGTATGCCAATATAAGATATAGGTATAATATATTTCGCCTTCCCGGGAACAATTTAATGGATAAACAGATCCCCTTTCATAGGTCACCCCAGTGGTTTGCTACTTTTGGTGACTTAGCAGGGGTGCCCGTGTTCAAGGGGTGTGGTTTTTCGGAAATAAATTCGAATAAAGAAGAAGCAAAAACAAAAATCTGTTATGCAGTGTCCTTATTAAAATATATGGGGTTAAAATGTCTAATTAGTACAGTTTTATACTTCACAAGAGGCATATTAAAAATATCAACATTACGTTTTTTTTTTAATTGTGGTTTAATCATAAAAAAATTATAAAAATATATATATTTTTTAAATCATTTGATATTGGAGGAGGCGGGAGGTGTCCAATTCTCTCAATCGCTTGTCAGTGCTTCAAAAACTGAGTTTTCTGGAAGAAAGTGATGTCGTATGCGACCAAATAAGCAAATTTTGCATACTACCACCATTAGAGGCAAATTCTGTCCTAACGTATCTAAATTCTGGTGATGAAATCGTCGTTATAACTGAAAATTTACCGGGGCCAGAGTTTCAAAATGGAGCATTTGTGGAATATTTTGAAGATGACGAGTGGTCATGATAATCCAATATTGTCATCAGATAACCACTCGTCACCATCGAAATATTCCACAAATGATTCATTTAGAAAATGTGGCCCCGTAAATTTTTTAATTATTATATCTGGATCTAGATCAAGGAGTTCAAATTTGGCCTTTACTGGTGGTTGTGTACAAATATTGCTTATTTGGTGGCATTCGTCATATTATATAATATTTTGGTAAGAGTAAGTTTAGCTAGATTTCATGTAAAATTATTATGTTATTATTATTATATATATATTTATATATATATTTTTTAATTTCCGTGAACGTTTATATAAATTTTACAAATTTATTTCGATAAAAAGAAATCATTTCAGAGGTATTTTTTTTTAACATTAGCTCCACACAGGAGACCCTGAGGAAAACAATTTCCCCTCGGGGCCTATGTTATCGTTGGGGATGCTGTGTGGATGTTCTTTTTAGAGAAAATAAGGAGAGGAAGTTCTATGTAGATTTTTTATATATTTAAAAAAATGCCTATACTTTGGTATTGGGAAGAAACATTTGTCCCTTTCATTCATTACTAAGAAGATACAATTTATTATTCGTGTTTTTGTTTTTGATTTGATTTGATTACTACATTATTTATTTTGACTATATTTTATACTTGACGATTTTATTTTGAGTTTTAATTGAGAATATTTTATTCGAATTGATTTTATTATTTTTTTGAGTTTTAATATTAAGATTATTGCCTTTAATTTGAATGCCGATTTACATTATTAATTTAAGGTTTTTTTATATATTGTATTGTGTGTATTGAATTAGAGATTTGATTTAATTATTTTTATGTAATTTAATTTAATTGTATTTATTTTATTTTGATTAATTTATTTTATTTTATTTTCTGTTTTATACTGGAGGCACTGCTGAAAACCAACTGCATTCCAGGAGAAATCCTGAATTGTAGCTGAACAGTGACCTTTACGCTAATAGAATCAATGATTAACAACAAAATGTGTAATGTTGTAATAAATCTATTGATGAATAAATATTTTTATTATTATCAATTTTCTTTTTTTGTCATTGACGTGGATGAACGAGATTTAGGTATGCTGAGTTGATTCTTTTCCGAAATTCTACTCACTGTCCGCGGTTTTATAATACAGAATGTCTACTGTTATATATCCACATATTAAATGTAAGTGTTTTGTAGTTTTATATTCACAGTTGTTATTTTTGCATAAGGGCGGAGCCTTATAGATGGTCACCAACACTTGGCGAAATTGGGCGAAGCCCGAATAAAAGCCGCCCGCAGGGCCTAGCAGCAAAAACCCGCGGAGCGGGTTTTTAACTGCTAGTTTAAGTATATTTTAGATATGAAAATCTTAAAGGTAATTAAATTTTGGATCTAAAATGGTATTTGTTTTTACGACATCTCAAAAAATAATAAATATATAAGACATTAAAAAAAAAAATCGAAATTCGTTGAAAATTACAAATGGAACAAATATATACAACAGATAAACTACCCTCCTTGGCCGTGTAAGCAATGTACATATCTTTCCATGAACAATTTTTTGTCAGTTCTTAATTAGTAAGGATTCTTCATACATGGTTGTTTGACCATTGTACAAATTTTTCAGAAAGTTTATTAGTAAGGCTGGTAAAATGGCGACGTTGTCAGATCAAAACCATATATTTTGTTTAGTAAGAATTTGAAAAACGAAATGTACAGACTTTACACAACGTGCTACAGAAACACCGTTTAACGGCCGCGGAGTGTTTTTTTTAGTAAGACTGTTAATGTTTAAATCGTAAGGACTAGAATATCCACAGTTACACAAGTCGTAAACAAAGATATTTTTTTAAACTTAATGCCTACTTACATTTATTTTCTGTTCGGGAGAAAAAATGGTACTTTAGGGCTATGATGGTTTAACGTCATGCGATAATGAACTCTAAGGTAGCTTACCATAAATCCCATAACGCGTGACGCTTCCGCATCAGATGGAACCTTGTTATTCCAAAGAGTCGTAATGTTGAAATATTTTGATTGTCTATCATTACGAAGAATGAAGCCAAGCATTTTTAATCCTTTATTAGTAACTATAAGAAAGTTTAATTTGGAATCGAAAATAATGCCAAGATTAATTTAATTGACATATGTAAGTGATAAATTATTATTTTTATGTTGATAAATGAAACGTTGAAATAATTGATTAATATTATGAGAACCCGAATCTAAATCTAAAATTCCTTGCGGTGCGTAGATGTCTGTCATCCCTTGCTATCAAATCCATGATTGTGTCTAATGAAGCGTACAGAAATGATGACAGGAAATAATAATGATTGGTTATGAACCAAGCCTTTCAATAAGCAAAATTCAAAACCCTTCAAGGATGCATGTAATAATATTTATAGATGATTTGCAGATTTGGTTATATTATGAAAAGGGACTTAATCGATGGAAATTTTACGAGAAAGTTCCTGAACACAAAAACAATTTAGAGAAACTCTTTTTTAAGAGGTCCTGAGGAAAAGCAAATCCCTCAGGGCCTATATCATATTTGGGTATTCCGCGTGGAGGATCTTTTCACGGAAAGCAATCTGAGGAAGTTCTGGGAAGGAAAAATGTATGAGGGATGGATAGGAATCTGGGGCTCAACGTACGAATCCATATTTAAAAAAAAACGTTACTCTCTTCACAAATGCTTAAGTTGCATTTAAAGATAAAATGTGATTAATTTTAATAACTACGTTGAGTATTTACATTGTGCACAGTATTTACAAATGTAGTAAGATTATTCCGAGAACTGCACGGAACAGCAGACACGCGTGCGGCCTGTTACGCGGCCGATATCCGTTGCCGAATTAATGCTGCTCGCGACTGACTGAAAGACTTGGCTTTCTGGAGCCCGTTATATAGCTGGACCTGGCAGGTACTTTAACGATAGGCTAAAGTCGTACACACGCTTGAAATTTCTCGATATATCGGCGCAGCGCTATGTATTGTGGGTGGCAGCAGCGAGACCTTTCGAGAAGGTTGTCAAAATAATAATTCGGCGTAGCGAGGTAGGTAAGTGCAGCGGTATCAATCTACATGACGACCCCGCAGTGCAAAGGTACTAGGTAGGTCGATATAACTATAACAAGTTAAATAACAGAAAAAAATGTGTTTTTAATATTTTTTTGCGGTTTTTTCCATCGAGAGAATTTCTTTACCGTTTCGGCTCGACAGAGAAAAGGTATTATCTTCAAAAATAACATTTATTTTTTAGGAACTTAACTGAAATTATTAAAGAGAAATATAAAAAATCGGTAGAAATGCGGAATTTCGCAGTTTAAATAAAACCCTCCATATAAAATAATAAATTCGTCAACCATAATACGGACATGTGTCTAGTCGAAAAGCATGTTAAAAACTGTTCAAAAAAATATGTTACGAATAAAAAAATTTAAAAAACTATGACATGACCCGAGAATTTAAATAAAAATTCGAGAAAACATAAAGATTATGGTTCGTACAAGTATTTGACCAGGAAAAATTTAAAAAAATATGAGTTTCCTCATTATATCAAGATGTAATAATATTTTAAGTCTACTACAGTTTCCACTTAGGGATAACGGTGTGCTTTGTGTTAACAATAGTACGAACATAAAGCCTTCTGCGTCGAAGCCTGCTCGTTAAAACAAGACTCCGTTCTATTATGCGAGGATTGCGGAATTCACTGGCGGTATTTAAGGATGAATTTGATATGAAATTCAAAATGACGGTACTCAAACTGTGAACACTTTTAAAGGAATTTGTAAGGATAATGAACTCAAAAATATACCAAGTCTTAACCACTCATGAGCTTTTTTATATAAAACGATTAATTAATGCACAACGCTAACGTACAAACAACAGTTGATGTCGAATATGTTAAGGACACTTAGTCATTGTGAACTGTCACTTATTCGTTGGCGATCTGTAGTCATTCTAGGGAACGATGAGAAGTTACCGATAGTTATCCTACCGATAGAGATATAGAGCAAGCGTGCTAGGGCCTCAGAAAGGTGAAATTTATCCCAGAATACGATAATACACACTGAAGATATATCCCGAAATAAAAAAATGTTCTGAGACCCTAGCATACTCGCTCGATAACGATCGGTAGGATAACTATCGGTAACTTCTCATCATTCCCTAGCATGCCTACAGATCGCCAACGAAAAAGTGACAGTTCACAATGACTAAGTGTCCTTAACGTATTCTACATCAACTGTTATTTGTACGTTAGCGATGTGCAATTGTCCTAGGGAACAATGAGAAGTTACCGATAGTTATCCTATCGATCGTTAAAGAGCGAGCGTGCTAGGGCCTCTGGTGTGTCTGTGTGCCTAACTTACAGTTAATTTTATTTTCCTTCGGGTGAATGAGATAAAAAAAAAAATTATTATAAAATTTTTCATTATTAACTATTAGTACACGTGAAAACAAAAATTAAAATAAAAAACTCTTCTACGACGAACAAAAATTACTTTTAGAGGGCATTTATTGTTTCTTGGAATAAGACGGCTGCCGTAATTTGTCTAGATAAATTAGGTTTGCCGGAAGAAAAATGTAAAGGAAGAAAAAAAATCATATTTACAGCAGCGATATTTTTAAAGGATTGCAGACAGTAAAAAAGATTCCTTTTACAGTAAATAAACTCTTGAAATTCCGATTGGAGGTTTTACTTCAATATTATACGGATTTCAACATGTTGAAAAATAAATTTAAACAAATTAAATGAGATTATAATATCAACTAACCTTTTAGAACACTAAGAGAACGAAACATATAAAAAAATATCTTTTTTGTTGTTAAAATTTATTATTTCTTCAATCTTTGCAAAATTATATTGTGGCATAATTTTTTTTTTTTTTTTATTGAGAAACCTCACAAGAGTCCCAACTGCTCCCTTCTGGAGCCAGTGAGACTATGGCATCCCCACTTACACCAGGGCGATACTGAGAGTATCTTCCACTCTGGAACGTGCCGAAAATATAATATATATTATTTTAATTAATTAATTGTGAAATAACACAAATTAATCAAATAAAATTTATTTGCGCACGCCGGGTTCGAACCCGCAACCTTCCAATTGGGAGTCAAGTGTCTTACCACTCGACCACGGACGGTCGTCAATAATTTCATTTTCATGAGATGAAACAAATTACTTTGTGTAAACTACTATAATCACATGTTAACCCCTAAAAAAATTGGCGTATTTTGTCAGAGGCTAAAAATATTCCCACTTTGCAATAAAATCCAAATAAATGGAACATTTGTTAACGTATTCGAAAACTAAAAACTGTTTTCGAAAGGTGATGAAATAGGCTTTCAAATTTATATATTAAAAATTACTATGTATTTTTTTAAATATAATTTTTTTTTGCGAAAACTTTAAAAACTTTTAAAAATGGCTCACTTTACTCTTTTTTCTAACTAAAATTACTGATAATGAAAAAAAATAAAACACATACTTATTTCATTAGATAAATGAATTACAAACCTTACTTTCACCTCACTTTTTTTCGTTTCATGTAAAAAAAATCTTAAAAATTTCATAAAGTTCCATTTTTTTTTTTTCAAATTGCTTTCGGAAACTTTGGTTTCAGAAAGGGGTAAATTTTAATTTTTTTGTGGTTTTCTTTTAGATTTGAATATACAGTTTGTTGTATTCTCTTTCCAATACCATTTAGATCACATTTCTGACTATGATAGTAAGGGAAAAACAACGATTTCTGTGAGACCTATGTGAGCTGGGACAAATATGGTCTCCTGTGATTAAACTATAATATCTACATGTTTCAAAACCGATGCGATGGTTTCTTCGTCAGGATAATAACATGAATTATTATTTCATGTTATTATATTTCATGGTTAACATAAAGTAATTGGTTTCACTTAATTAAAATTTATTATATCATTTTATTGATTATGTATTAAAAATAGGGGTCCTAAGCATGTGTAAGCCTTTCAGTGAGGTCAACACTATCAAATTATATTGTAAATATAAAAATTCATTATTGTACCAAAAAATTTGTAAAATAACAAACTAAATGTCCATCAACTCGGTCTACCCCTGCGAGGAAATGATGTGATGTTTGGTTGAAGCATCAGCATATTATTTATGTGCTGAGGCGTGAATCGAACAAAAACCCTCCACCAAAGTATCCACATTATAGGCATTAATTTACAGTAAAGATACCAGACTCTGTACACTCCCGTAGACCAAAATATTTACACTGCTTTCCATACTATTACGTAAATTTCCCGTAAAAACCGAATGTGAATAGTCGATTATTCCGGTTTCTACTTTGCCTTTAAAATTTAAATTCAGGCAAGGGTCGTTTTTCCGACATTTCGCCAATAAATACAGCGCTTGACCCCGAAGACGTCAAGTGATACGAGGCCGAAGCGTCCCTTTCAATTTGGGAATATTTCGGGATGGTACCTGACAAATCGATAATGTAATCCAAAAATGAGGGTTTTTTTTGACAAGTGGTAAGGGTATTCAAAAGCTTTAATTTCAAAAGGGTCCAATTTTTATTTATAGTTTTCTGCATAATAATATAATACCTATTTGTATAGACAGGCGGTTTTTACACGGAATTCAGGTTTTAATGGCTTTTGGATATTCCTTAAGGACATGCGTATATTGCGTATTCTTTCTCGTAATGACATGCTCGGTGTAACTCTAAGTGACCAGCTCAGATATGGGAGTTCCATCGAGGCCAGAGTTAAGTTACCCTCTCAGAAACTGGGCGTACTGTACAGGGCCCGCAGATACTTTAATAGTACACAACTGCTAACCCTGTACAAATCGCAAGTGCGCCCCACGGTTGAATTTTGCAGCCACCTCTGGTCTGGAGCCCTAATGTACGTAGGTCCGTTTGATAGATTCTCCCGTCTTAACAAACGGATTGCAATCCTTAGAACATACGCGTCGGGTGGGAATGCTATCCTTGTTCTACCGGTATTTCAATGGAAGATCCTCCGAGTAACTAGCTTCATTGATCCCCTCGGCACCGGTGCATAGTCGGAAAACACGCCAAACGCTCGCCCAACATATGTACACGGTTGACATTTGTCACATGAGAACTGGTTGTTTTTACGACTCGTCGGCATATAATAGAAGTTGGTATTACAAATTAACATACCGACATAATATATTGGGAAAAACGACTACATCTAACTACATCAGTATACTACAACATTTCAAATATACTTGCAAAAAAGTAGGTATAATATTCTATTACATCAATTATAGGATATAGGTATTCGGCGATCAGAAAAACGAGAATAAGTCGACTGCTCCAAGGAAGACTGCAGTAACTCACTTTTTATCATTTTGCAGGAGAGCGATTTAAAAGTTCAAAAAATGTTGCATAATCTAACATGAGGGTTTTGAATTTTATTTAAATTGAATAAATATCGTTGGTTAATACTCTTTCTAACTGTATAGTATTTTATTAGTATTTTCTTCGAATTCACACAAATTTTTAGGGTTTTAGGACTTACTGCTGTCTTCCCCGGGGTTTATATAATATGAGTATGTAGTATGTTGAGTTACTTCTTTTTTACAGGGAAAAATTAAAGAATTTATAGAAGTAGCAACGAGCTGCTTTATTTTTACTGTATAAAACATAATTTATACACATTAAAAATACACAGTTGAGAGTTTATCATTATCTAGTTACGGTGTTTCAGTGTTTTAAAGCAACATTAAAAACATTTTTAGTTCGATCAACTGAAAAAATAATATATTTTTTAGAAACTATTACCTATATAAAATAGAAGAGATTCTTAAGTAATTACATAAAATGAAAGAATAAAATGAACATTATCAAGTTTCATTCGCTTTCTGAATCATCAGATACCCCATCTCTGGCATTAGAATCTCCAATTTTTCTTCACTGGAAGAATTTAGTGGAAGATAGAAATTATGTTAAGACTTTGGAATCAGTAGGCTGTTGTGTAATGCTAGCAGATATTTATGTTTAATAATTCAGGTACGGGACATACGTCATTCATATGTCTACCTACGTTAAATTATTGTGAAAACAAGCTTATGTGTCCAAGCGGTTAAGTATATCGATGTTTTGTTTTTGATTATACTAAGCAACGGGTTCAACTAATCTGTCCAGTTGCCTGCCTCTTGTCCGTTTTTCTAAAATGACGGTTATGGCCTGAAATTTATTTTTCTGATGCGTTTCATACATCTTTAAACAGTATTTTTTCTTCTTTGGCTATTTTAAAATTTTCACACACCTCATACTGGCCTTTTTTAGGCTTGTGAAAAGCGTAATTATAATGGAAATTAAAAACATCTGAATACTGTCTCAGTGAAGCAGATGTTTGAACGTTTCTTTCTTTCTGAAAATACAGCCTGTACATTTTGGAAATACTCAGATCTCTTTCTAGGTAAAGCTTCTCGGATGATTTCCTGGTATAGTGTGACTCCACTACAGGAAAGGCTCAGATGTGTTCGTGTACCGAATGTTTGATATCAGGGAGAATTTTATTAGGTCTTGTGAGATGATTCCCAGACTGATCAGGCATTACCGCACCTCCTTCGTCAATTTTTCCACATGCAGTGATTATAATTCTATCCGAGATCCCTAATGTTTGCAAAAACATTGTTTGGCAAATATGTTGCTTATTACTTATTACGCTGATTCATATTTAAATAATATTCTCACCAAATTCCACGCCTGGAGTTGTTATGCTTTGCAGCATAATTTTTTTTTGGCACTAATTCCACGAATTGACAAATAAAATTCGACTGCATGGCATGACATCCTAATTTCCAGAACATTTTTTTCGCGATTCTTCGCGCAAAGTATTCTTGCATTTAAAGTGGCAGTTTGATGCAACCTGATCCCATTTTCCCGAATGTGGTTGTATTTAATCCGCAGTATCATTTAAATTTGCTGAGTTTTTAAAAAAAGTAGGTTGATTAAAACATTGAAATAATTTTTTGAAGTATTTGAAAACGTTATCATTTTTATGAATTTTATACGGTGCTCGGAATATCCATATTATCAGTTGTTTTAGTAGAACGATAGAACAATCCTCTTTCCTAATTAAGAAGCAACATGCAATCAGGAGAAGTTAGTCAACGAACACTCAATTCCATAGATCTTGAATTACTACATTCATCAGGCTTCCAATAGTCATCAGAATTCACTCCACTAAAATCTTGCTGATGAAGGACCCTATAAGTCATCAGACTCTTTAATAATATATTATAATATGAACAAACAATATGTAAAGAATAAGAATTAACGAGCCAATTTTTTGAGGCTTTAGAATTTGGTATTAAATAAAATTTTTGGTTATGTCTGACAGACTCGTATGTTTAGACTTACCATACTGCATTGTAGACGATAATGCTCTACCTACTAATAGTGTCCTACTACATATTCTCATGTTTAACATTTTCACGGTATAATTCTCTTTATATACACAGCGTTCATCCGTCCCCACTTAGAACACTGAACAACGATCTGGACTCCTTTTTACCAAGCTCACATTGAAAGAATCAAACGAATTAAAAAAAAATTTAACACATAAATTATAAACAAAACTTAAACTTCTAAAATTACACCGAATCTATTAATTACCATAACTTCAACTCCCTCTATACACGATGTTTAATTTTTGACCAAATCTTATTATTTAAAACTCTAATCGCCTGGACTCGCCAGAACTAACCAACTTAATAAATATTCATATTCCGACAAGATCAACACGGCAATCCCATTTGTTTCATTTGCCTACATATAGAACTAACTTTAGAAAAAAATCACCAATTCCCCGTGTATGTGCACAATATAACACAAAATTTCAAAATATAGACATATTTAACGATACACTTCATAAATATAGATTAGAAGTAACACGTACGATCGAAAATTAATACAAGAGTGTGGAATGTATCCGGAGCATCTCCTATCCTCATCCTATATTCCTCTGCCTCACCTCCTCACCCAAAACTAATTTTAATATGTAATAAAACTCTTATCTCCAACCAACTTTAACATAGGAGACTTTTTTGGCTTGACTTCATTTAACAATGTATATATTTATCTTTATATTTTATTTATAAGCTGTTTGTCTCTTACCAAAAACTAAATAAATATTTTCCATTTTATCACTGCAATAGGTAAACCGCAATGACTGTAAAATCAACGGACAAACGCAATTTAAATGATAATATCGATATTTCTCCGTGGATAAAAGAAGTAAGTCTGACTTACGACCGTAGACAAAACAAAAATTTCCGAAGAAAAGGGCAGTAACTCAACTTACTTCTTTAGTACATGGAAAACTAATGACTTCGTGACTTACGACTATTTTGAAATGGTTTTTTCTCGGGGTGTATTAATGTTAGAGTACAGAATGTCTTCTTAGGAGGTAGATAATTATTTATGAAACCCGAAAATGTAACTAACTCAAAAACACCAAATAGTGAGTTACTGCAGTCTTCCTTGGAGCAGTCGAAGTATTCCAATCTTCTGATTGCCTCCCTTTTCCTTATCATAACCAATGTACACTAATTAATAGTAGAGTTGCTCCACTTGTACTAACAATGGAACTCTGTAGATGTAATCAAATATAAAAATATTTGGGGTGAATTTTGTGTAATTTTTTTATATCGAAGGACCTTTGAATGAAAATTTGTGTAATTTAATTAATTTTATCATTATAGGGAAAAAAGTCGTAAGTTTTGACAATAATACATTTTATTTTTACTCTATTCGGTTAATCATTACAGGAAAAAAGTCGTTAGTTTTGACAATAATAGAACGTTTTATTTTGACTGTATTCTGTTAATCATTACAGGAAAAAAGTCGTTAGTATTGACAATAATATAACGTTTTATTTTGACTCTATTCAGTTAATCATTACAGGAAAAAAGTCGTTAGTTTTGACAATAATAAAACGTTTTATTTTGACTCTATTCGGTTAATCATTACAGGAAAAAAGTCGTTATATTTGACAATAATAGAACGTTTTATTTTGACGGTATTCTGTTAATCATTACAGGAAAAAAGTCGTTAGTATTGACAATAATAGAACGTTTTATTTTGACTCTATTCAGTTAATCATTACAGGAAAAAAGTCGTTAGTTTTGACAATAATAAAACGTTTTATTTTGACTCTATTCGGTTAATCATTACAGGAAAAAAGTCGTTAGTTTTGACAATAATAGAACGTTTTATTTTGACTGTATTCTGTTAATCATTACAGGAAAAAAGTCGTTAGTTTTGACAATAATAAAACTTTTTATTTTGACTCTATTCGGTTAATCATTACAGGAAAAAAGTCGTTAGTATTGACAATAATAGAACGTTTTATTTTGACTCTATTCGGTTAATCATTACAGGAAAAAAGTCGTTAGTTTTGACAATAATAGAACATTTTATTTTGACTCTATTCAGTTAATCATTACAGGAAAAAAGTCGTTAATTTTGACAATACAGGAAAAAAGGATAAATGTTTTAACTATGAGACTTTATATTATTATTTAAATCCTGGGGTGTTATATGAAAGCTGAAGGCTAATCATTTCATGGTAATCAAAATGTGAAACTGTGAGCACGTGTCAATATTTTGGGAGGCGGGAATGGGTACCGCCGCCCCAGGAACCATCTATTGGAAAACCAACACCTCTGCCATAGGTCACCCCAAGTGATTCGCTACGTTTGGTGACTTAGCAGGGGTGCCCGGGTTCAAGGAGTGAAGTTTGTCTTGGTCTTGGCGGCGGATGATCTGGACACACTGAACCCCAGATTCCTACCCAACTCTCATACTTTTTTCTCAGAACTTCATCTCCTTCCTTTCCTTAAAAATACCCTCCACACAGCATCCCCAAAGATGACATAGGCCCTGAGGAAAATTATTTTCCTCAAGGCCTCCTGTGTGGAGCTTATGTAAAAAAAAATCTTTAAAACTTTTTAAAGAATCTAGAGAATATTTTTCATATTTTGGGAGCAAAGCAATCCGTGGTGTTGGAAATAATGCCACATTGTGGCAAAAAGCGTTCGAGTGGATAACAACACTGTTTTTGTATTATTTTGAAATTTAAATGTTTGTAGGAATGTATGTATATATAACGATTATTTCATTTATTGTTGCAACATATATTGTTGACCTAACCTTTTTATTAATAAAATTATTAAACTCTAAATTTGATTGCTGTGAACTCTTGCATTTAATTAATCTACATGTACCTACACGAACTACTAGACAAACATTAACATTTTATATACACACATCTCATTCTAACTATAAATTGCATTCCCCAATACAACGATTACATAGTCTTGGTAACCAATATTTAAACAATATTGATGTATTTGACAATAATTTGAATTTGGCAAACTTTAAACGCCGTATGTGCGAACTATTTTTACTTAATTCATAAACTATTGTAAATACCAATTTTATACATTTTTATTAATTCCTATTATTATTGATTTGGAGGATATTGGCAGGCTATCTATTTTTACTTTATTTATATTCTGTATTACCTACATTTTGTCAACTCATATTTTATCTAACCTATATTATGTGTCTTTATATTTTCTGTTACTTACCTTTATTTTATTCACTTCTAACTCTTCACTGTAATTAATCGAAACATGTATTGCTTTATGTATGTAAAAGCCCTTTGGGCGTTTAAATATAAATAAATAAATAATAACATCATTATCTGTGGAACTAATCTCCTCCTGACAAGCAACTTGCAGTAGCTTAGCGGGTACAAATTACTATTTTTTATTAAAAAAAATTTTCATGTAATTTAATTTCATTTTTTCTAATTTATGTAAGTGTTTTAAATGCTTACAAGCATAAGCCATTTAATTCCCACCAAAGGGATGAGTAAATGTAATGCTATCATCCCTAAATCAAGACAGCACATTAACTAACCACCGTTTGACAGAATAACATCACACAATTCAGGCTGTATTTATTGTATCCACTTGATATTAGACCGGTTATAGTAGTATTATTACTGCGCAGTGGCCCGGCCAAGTTATGAGGCACTTCCTGCCGCTGAGGAAAATTCCGTAATTTGGTCGTTTATCACATCATGAGATATTTATGACCGTGTACCGCTAATTGCTCACCCTATGACCTAGAATCAACCCTTACAAATTCATACACAACCATATTGCCGAATTATTTAGGTTGGCGACTTAATTTACTGCAAGAGAAACAAGTCTTATAAAATTTTATGTTTTTTTCTACAATGGATCTTCGGATTTCGAGCATATTCTTTGAGACGGTCAAAAAATGTTGGCTTTGCAATAAAATGTAAATAAATGGAAAATTTCTGAATGTATCCAAAAACTAAAATTTATGTTTGAAAGGGGATAGAAAATGTTCTCAAATATAGAAATAAACCTATTATAATGTACAAAATATTGTTTTTTTTTTTTTTTAATTCAAACATATTAAGTTTTAAAAATAGCTCATTTTACGTTTTAAACTAAAATTACTAATAATTAAAAAAAAAAAACACACACAAATTTTATTAGGCAAACATATTATAAAACTTATTATTACGTCACATTGTTGTCGGTAATGAATGAAAAAATCGCGGAATTTTAAAAAAAATTTTCTCAAATTACTTTCTGAAACTTTGGTTTATATTAGGCATATAAAAGTGCGGTGTTTGTATAGTTAAGTTCTGTATTTAAATTAATATAAAGCATGGAGTTTTTTCTTTCTGACGCCGTTTAGATCACGTATCTCACTATTGTAGTAAGGGAGATGCAACGATTTATATAAGACCTAGATGAGCTGGGACAGATTTGGTCTCCTGTGATAATACCAGAAATTATCATTTTTAAATAAAATTCTAGACCTGTTGAATCTTTTTTTAACAAAAAAACATAAATTGATTTTGAAAGATTGTTATTTTATATGGTAAACGCACTTTTTAAATTTTGAAAAACTATGTTTATTTTTAGTATACTAAGGTTGTACCGTTAGTCGTTGGCAGATTTGTTAAATTTTTACCTTCTTTAGACCCCGCGTACAAAATTATGTACAAAATAAGCAATCTTTGTCAGGTCCAGCTTCGTAATAAGTTTATTGTATTAACCATCCACTATACAATTTTTTGTACAAATTATTTGAGCTCCTCTAAGTTTTCAAATCTTCCCGCGATTAATTTCACATGTCAAAATTACTTGCTTAGTCTATA
This sequence comes from Limnephilus auricula, assembly GCA_951813805.1. Lineage (NCBI taxonomy): Eukaryota > Metazoa > Arthropoda > Insecta > Trichoptera > Limnephilidae > Limnephilus > Limnephilus auricula. The sequence goes on along the minus strand of OX638406.1, from coordinate 9,401,501 downwards.
TTCTCTGTGTCATCAATGCTGCCAACCAAAAAATAAGTGAACTGTCAAAACCAGCTGTAAAAATACTCTCAAAACTCTAAAGGACCTTGCTTCAAATTTATGAAGTTTTATTTCTCTGGGTCTGACAGCAATAAAAAAATTTGTACATAATTTTGAACTACGGGTCTTTGTGACTACTTTGTTATTTAAAGTCTGGGCCTTAGGAGGATACAGCAAAATAAATCAATACATAATTTAGTAAAGAGACTTTTAAGAATTTTAATTTTAGTTCAATTAAAATCATTACTAAAATCAAACTTATTTTGTTTAGACATTATTGAAAAATCATAAATACTTATGATCATAAAATACTTAATATGCACACGATATTTAATAATTTATCATTCGTTTTGAGCATTTTTTATACTTACTCTTGAATGTAGGTATATATTAAAGTTTTTAATGAAATAAATCGTCATTAAATTTTTAGTTTAAAAAATTTGATTTTTTTTTACATTAGGTCCACACAGGAGGCTATGAGGAAAATAATTTCCCTCAGGGCCTATGTCATCTTTAGGGATGCTGTGTGGAGGGTATTTATTAGGAAAGGAAGTTCTGGGAAGGAAAAAGGCATGAGGGATGGATGGGAATCTGGGGTTCAGTGTATCTAGATCATCCGCCGCCAAGACCTAGACAAACCTTACCCCATGAACCCGGGCACCCCCGCTAAGTCACCAAACGTAGCGAACCACTTGGGGTGACCTATGGCAGAGGTATTGGTTATCCAAAAAATGGTTCCCGGGGCGGCGGTACCCATTCCCGCCACCCAAACTCGGGGAATAAGCGATCTTTCTCATCGGAACCTTCCCGTTGAAAACATTTTTAACTTTAATTCTCAGCTGCTGGTCAATAGGTCTTAAACGGGTTAATAGAATAGAATATGTTGGTTTTTTTAACGTATTTTTTAAATTATAATAATACGGTTACATCGTAATCATGATTATAAAATTAAAAGACATACATATACATATATTGTACTGCTGCCCCGAAACCATTCATTGGATAACCAATGCTCCGTGGCTTGCACCTCAGTGGGAGGGATGGATTCATTCGTCCTTTACTCCTGGGCACCAGATATCTGACCACCTATATTCCTTTTTATTCTTCCCAGAAGTTTCTTTCCTTCCTTTCCGTAAACCGACCCGTAAAAGACGTTATAGGACCTGCAGGATTTTTTTTCTTCAGGGACTGCTTGTGGAGCTAATGTAACAAGGAGCTCTAGGACATTCGGAGGATGCGCCTTCAACCTCTCGCAGGCCACAGTCCCCCCGGCTGGTCCAGATTTTTAAAGAAATTTTGCCCCTTATGTATACAGAAATTGTATGAAGAACAAGGTCAGAATAGCTTGGGCCATTCTCGTTCTTGACATAACAAAATACTGGATATCATTTAGCCACTCCGAAAAATTCAACTTAATTGCCAATGACGCGCCGGGCACCAAAGATGGCGGATAAAATGGCTGCCGCTTGATAATATGAACGCTGTCATATTCGAAGTCTATATTTATACATTGTTTTTTTTTTATATAAATCCATTGTGGAAAGCATAGATTTGAGTGATTATTAGGAAGATCGTTTTATCTACATTATTTTGATGTAATTTTTGTAATATATCACAAGAAATATTATAAAAATTGAATTCGTAAGAAAGGTGATAACTGTCAAATATTTTACATCGTATTGAAAAAAAATATTTTTTTGTATGCTGGCTTTCAACAAGTCAATACATTTGTGAACACATATTTTTTTAACGTTTTGATTATTTGACTTTTTATAGTACCACTTTGATTCTTTGAGTCAAGTTTCTTCATGAGAAATAACCTCCTGAAATGTTGTAAAAAGTGATGGAATAATATTTCTTTAGGTTTTTTAGAATATTACTCTAACAAAATATGCCTAAAACTTATGTTCCCCGTACGTATATATTAAATTTTATATCTTTCACACGAAGATTTGTACAATTTATGGTTTAAAAAACCTAGGACGTGTCTATTTGTATTTGAAAATGTCTTCCATCAAAACTCCAAGAAAACATTTTACGTTTGTAATTTCGACAATTCTATCTAACACGTTTTGATAAATGGATTGAACATAAATTTATCTCGCGTTTTTTCATATCGGGTTGTTATCAATTTTATACTCAGGAGGCCGGTCACGTAGCTCTCGAATCAGCGTAATAAGAAAAAGGACGACTGGAGAGATGAAGATGGGTCTTTGCGGGTTTCGAAACGTATATATTGGAAAAGAGTGATAAATATGTTATTTTTGTGGCGAGAATTGCCGAAAAATATTTTTATTTTTTGAGAAAAGATTTTTCAATGAGGATTTTATATGCTATTTTGTGAAGAAATTCTTTTCCAATACTGGAATATTGGACCAATAGATAACATATACACGGTACGTAATGGCTATATTATCAATTTTTGCAAGATTTTAACACTTTTTTAGCAATCTTTTGTAATACGGATATCACATAATATGGAAGTATTTTTCATACCATTGAACATTTAGAAGGGTTTTGGCGTCAAAATCAAGGCCGAAAGTGAAAAAATACACGGAGAAAACATTTCTTCTAAAATACGATCATTTTATTCGTAAAAACGGTTAAAAACGGGACTGAAGTTCTTAACGAACAAATTAACAGGTTTTCAATGTTTATTGGCGGGAAAATGTAGGAATAAATTGTTGGTATACGAACGTTGGTTCTTACATGTTCCCGCCAATAAATATTGAAACCCTGTTAATTTGTTCGTAAGAACTTCAGTCCCGTTTTTACGAATAAAATGATCGTATTTTAGAATAACATTTTTCTCCGTGTCGATTCTGTGGGGGTAATTTCAAAATCCAACCATACGTCATGTAAAATGCGGAATCATTCCGCTAACAATAACACTCCTTATGCAGATGGTGATAAGGTTTAAATTCTCATTTAACACCTGACTTTTTCTAGAAAAAACATCGCCAAAAATACTGCTTTATTTTATTTTGCGAAACTCATGCATAAATTTTTTTATGTTTTACTATCATTTTATAAATAATTTAATTTCATAAATTATACAATTGAACCATAACAGAAAAGGATTCGTAAGTAGGAGATTTTGAACTTTAGAGTGGTTTTTACAGCCTGATACTTTATTATTGTCTCGGCTTATAAACAGAGTAATCATAAAATACTCGATTATTTCAAAGGCATATTATTGCATCGCCAAAAGAAAAAATTAAGTTACATTAAAATTTGTAACGGCAGAAAGTAGTAAGCTGCGCACGATCAAAACGAGCCTACGATTTTTAACTATAAATCTATATCGATCACGGAAATTTGAAATTCTCTAAAGGACAAAATGTTAATTGTTCAGAAAAGCGAAAAGAAAGTTGTCTTTTTTTCAAAAACCAGTATTTTTTGTAGACCTACAATTCTGATAATTTTAAATAAAATAAAACTGCTTATTATTAACATTGATCTTTACTGATATTTACATTTTTCATTATTATACGTGTAAAATATTAGGTCCTTACATATGAGATTGGCGTTTTGCCGTACTGGCAACTTTGATCTCAAATATTTTCTCTTTGGTTAGGAATTCCAAATTCAAATTAATACAGCTATTTACTCATGTATTTGTGTTTCGAAAATTATAATTCATTTGTTTATTCCTTTATTGTTTTTTTCTTTGCGTCACCAAACGCTCACAAGTAACTTTTTTGGAGTTTTAATATACTCTCCGAAATAAAACCTCGGTAAATTATAAATATAATATTTTTAAGGCAACATGAAAACACAGAATCGAAATACAACATCTTAAACTTGTGTTTTACCAGAGAATACCGGAAATTAGTCATTTTTAAATCAAATTCTGTTATATTCTATACATATTGACTCTTTTTTACAAAAAAACATAAATTGATTTTGAAAGTTTGTTATTTTATCTGGTAAACGCAGTTTTAAAATTTTGAAAAACTAAGTGTATTTATAATATACTAAGGTTATACCATTGGTCGTTAACAGATTTGTTCAATTTTTAAACGGTAGATTCTATTAAACAACACAAATTTCAAATCATTTAATCACACAACAAAATAAATCAATATATAATCTAGTCAACACAGTTTTCAAAATTAAAATTTTAGACAAATTAAAATCATTAAAAAATAAATCCGAGTAAGTGTTTTGTGATAAAAATACCTCAGTTTTTCTATTTATTTAAGGTCTTACAAATTAAAATATTTTTTTTTTACACCTTTATTTTGTTTAAACATTATTGAAAAATTATAAAATATTTTTGATCATAAATTAATTCTAAGAAGTTTATAATTTTCTTTCATTTACCATCTCCCGTTTGATCATTTTGATGGCAGTTCGATACATAAATTCTCGCGATTCATTAGCCGCCAAGACGCGGCCGTGCGAGGTTGTCTGTTCGCGCTATTCATTTTGTCAACATTTTTCCATAAATTTAAAACTAATACCGTTTAGCTTCATGGTTGTAAAAACATCCGCGCGCAGCGCTGTTAACGAAAACGGAATAATGGATTGCTGGATATTACCTCTTAATGACCCCAATTAAGAATGCATTTGTTACTCTGTCTAACTAGAAATACCAACATGATGTCAACCTTCAAAAACTTCAAAGTAATTGATATACTTTTTAGCTTATTTAGGGCGAAAGCAGTGGATTATTTTCACCGACCATCTGGTAAGTTGTCTTCTAAAGTTATGTTTTCCTCCTAAATACGAGATGGTTGAAAGGGCAGATACTAAAGATTTTATTGTTTGTCTAGAAGTCTAGACGGGTCTCTGACCCAGTTTTCTTCTCATATACGATACTACTTTCGCTTCTTACTAAAATCGCATCGTAATGCTTTTATATTTTGTCGTCTGTCAAGTTTGATGTGATGAGATCTTGGGTCGAATTTCCCTATAAAAATGCTTTGAGAGCATATAAAAAACAAAAATGTGTCATAAAAGACTCACCTTGAAACAGCTTTTTTAGGGCGGTTGTTTCTGAAAATAGTAAGTACCTGAGCCACTTACTGAAATAAAATGATCTAGCGAGTGTGCTAGGGCCTCAGGGTAGCTATTCCCTAGCAGCGATCAATCGTTGCTCGTTATGCGCTATCTACGAGCGAAAAATTACTGTCTTCGCGACGAACTTTGTCGAATGCTTCAATTTTACGTATTCTTGAACGTCGAACAGTCGAAGAGATGATTACATTGGCAGCCCCATGAATATTGTCTATGTTCCTCATATTTTTCAGATTTCTATGGCGTGACTGCCAAACAGTGAAACGGTTGATATTGATAATATGCATTAATACCATTGTGAAATTATAATATGATTGTAATTTGACTGTATTTATTGTAATTTTTCTCCCCGACAACTTAAAAACTGAAACCCAACCCCATAACTTTAAAAAACTATTATCTCTATGGATCGTCACACTTAGGAACTATGATATATAATCTTTTTTTTACTTAAATTAATTTGTATAACTCTAATATCTATCAATATTATAATTAACCTATTATTATAAATTATTATTATCAAAATATTTAGAAACTTTGATGTATATTATTTGCAATTTAATTTAATTTAATTTGTATAATTTAGTAAATTATAATTCAATTTATCAACCATCATACTATGTAACTTATAAATAAATTATTATTTATCTGTAACCCACATTTCCATAAATTCATTGTCATATTATCCGTAAACTACACTATCATCAATTATTTTATTATCTGTAACTTCGTTAACATAAATTCAATGTTATATTATCTGTAAATTTCATCTATCAATAATTATTATTTTATCTGTAAATTTCATTGTCATAAATTCTTGTTATATTTATTACCTGTAAACATCATTATCGTCAATTACTATATTATATGTAAATTTCATTATCATAAATTCATTGCTGCATTAACTGTAAACCTCATTATCATAATTATTATATTATCAGTAAACGTACTTCATTACCCATATAATCTGCATACTTCACCCGCCATAACACAGGGACATCCCTAGCATGGCGGGCGAAATAACACAATATGTACACTAAGTATAAAATTCTTTAATAAATAAATAAATAAATAAATTATAAAAATAGTCCACATCTTTGGGGTGCAAAATTATATTTAATTTGATTATGAAAACGAACTTTAAAAAAAAAAAAATTCTGGTATTAAATTTTGCATGTCATCTACATGAAAATATTTTTTATAAGTCTAAATATTTTTCACTCAACTTCCCTATTTCATGGAACCGATCAACCGATCATAGATATATACTCATGTAAAAAAAATAAACTTTTGAGGTCAAAATGACGTTAAGTGTAAAAAATCTTTTTATGGTTTTGATTTCATGAGGTTTTCCCGACTTCAACAATTAACTTGCACTTCACAACTGACTTTTCTCTAGCCCAAAATGTGAACAATGGTCTAGAGCAGTGATACTCAACCTTTTTTGACTCCGGGCCACATACATATATTTGTAAAGCTTCGCGGGCCGCAAGTGATACCTTGGCAAATCAAAACCCGCGTCGGGGGGGGGGGGGGGGGGGGATTGTCGTGTAATAGTATATATCACTTCTATCAGCATACGGTTCATTAAATATTAAAATAGTGATAAAAGTAACATGTATCGTTTATTACAAAATTAGTGTGATATTTGATATTGTGATAAATTTTCAACAATTTTAGACAAATCCACGAGGAAAAGTTACATTAAATGTTTTGTGCTTTGTGGTATAATGACGAAGAATATTATATATTTTTTAAATAACACTCTCACGACAGATCAAACATGTGGTCGAACCATGTTTATTTGCAACAACGAAATATTCTCGTTCCCAATTGTCTTGGAACACTCTCTTTTCGTGAGATATTTTTCGTTTACATTTCGAAGACACTCTCGCCATTATGGGTAATTAAATTTTAACAATACAATATTATATAAGACAGCAAAAAATGCTATTGTATCCGTGTTCCGCGTAATGTTTACTTGAAATAAAGCCACAACACTGAAGCTGTCAAAAATTTAGGTGTTGCCACAAGAAAAATTATTTGCGCGCATACTTGTCTGTCAAATGTTTGTTTTTTGGGAATAAATCTAGCGTGTGCAATAGCAACACTCTATACCAGATCTGATATTGACACGACAACGGTGGGTGGTTTGGTATATTTATGCGACAAAGACAATCCTCTTCGGGTGTCACTATCTGCACGTCAAAGTCAAAATTAATCTCAAGATATACGAAATATAGAATGCCAGATTTTGTAAACCATGAATGTCTTTAGGGCCGCACAAAAAAGCTCGGCGGGCCGCAGGTTGAGTATGGCTGGTCTAGAGTTTTATTCCAATTAAGCTAGATTAGTCTGAATAAAGCTTGGTAGAGCGTTTTCGAGAATCCTGTGGTTTGGCAAACGGTTGATTTCGTTACTTAACCTATTAGGACGATGTTAAATTATTTCTATTCGGAATAACGTGGTTAGATTTCCAAATGTTGGCGATCTTATAATTACGATATTTTAAATGGTGTTAGTGTTTTTGTATGTTGAGTTTAATGATTTGTTTATATAAATTGAGGTGATTTCTCACAAAAACGGCGCTCTACAAATCATCCAATTATTATTAGTATTAATTAAATATAATTTTGTTTAAATTCGATGTTTTATTTTTATTTTTTCTACATTCCACACATGTTTAGGGATAAATAACAATAATATTTGGATGATTTATATAGCACGGTTTTTATAATATGAGCCTCTAGGCTGTAGAAATTAATAATATATTTCTACAATCTTACTTTTTTGTTTTGAAGAGTTTTAATTTTCAATGTACTATCGTTACTTAAATTTTAATTTTTCTGCTACCGGTTTCGACACATCCGTTGTTTGCTAGTGAATGACATGGATGTGTCGAAACCGGTAGCAGAAAAAATAAAACTTAAGTAACGATAGTACATTGAAAATTAAAAATCTTCAAAATAAAATGTATAGAAATTGTTACATAGTTAATGCCCAAGAAATACAAAAAATCTTACTTTTTGCCACATTATGGCACTATTTCCTAAACCTCGGATTGCTTTGTTGCCAAAATATGGCAAATTTTCAAAAAAAATAAATTATGAATAAAAAAATAAATAAATTAAACGACTATATAATATATTGTATATTCCAAATATAACAAAATAAATAGTCTCTAGATTATTTAAAATGTTTTAAGGTTAAAGATTTAATTATATATTTTTTTATAAATCCTACAAATATGTCATAATAAACAAAAGATAGGGGAATTCATTGGCTACATAGAACTACAATCAGTTGTATGTATGTCTCCTTATTCAAATTCGGAGGTATGATTTTTTAATGTGGGCGGAAAAATTTCCTTTATCAATCCGAGAAAAAATATTTTAATTGCTCTGTCGCTCCAGTGGATAAAAACTCATGACTAAAAAATATAGCCTCCAACGGTTCTTCGATCACTTTTTTTTCATTTTTATTTAATCATTGCCTTGTAACTACATAAATTGTGGATTTCACGACCATTATGCTGGTAGGCACACGCCCGTGTTATGGTGGTCGATTGCTGATACAAAATTAATTATGTATAATGCATCTTACCAATAAACGCAATGCTGCGTAAAAATGTACACATATTTTTTTAAAAATTTATACTCTCTACAGGTAGAAAATATACAGAACCACAATTACTTTATAGGTAGGATGGTGTGTGAAGAGTCTTGTGGTGGAAAGGAAGTATTGAACCTGGGTCTTGTAGAGAGCCATGTTGTAGGAGGGATGAAACACACGTGCTGGCAAATAGTTCAAAAACTGAGCTGTTGAACTCAAAACTCAAAAACCAAGTCGTAGAAGCGACCCGTTCTCATGTGACAAATGTCCGCCGTGGGTTGCGTTTTTGGCATATTTCCCGACTGTGCACCGGTGCCGAAGAAATCGATTACTCTAATTCATCGGAGCATCTTCCATTTAAATACCGGCAGAACAAGGACAGCACCCCACCCGATGCCTTTGCTCTAAAGATTGCAATGCAGGAGAATCTATAAGCAGAAAGTCCAGGGTTTATATCGAGGTATTTTGAGTATACCAGAGGAGACTGCCAAAATTCAAGCATGGGGCGACTTGCAATTTGTACAGGAAGAGCAGTTGTGTACTATACTAAAGTATCTGCGAGCCCTGTACAAAGTGGACAGTTCGCCCAGCTACCGAGAGGCAAACTTAACACTGACTTCGATGGAGCCCTTTTATCGGAACTGATCGCATAGAATTACGCAAAGCATATCAATGGAAGGCATGTTGGGAAGGTTGATTCCGTTGAAGGAGACTAGGTTTTAATTTCGATTCGGCACGTATAAAGTTTTATATGACTCTTAGTGAAATGGTTGCGGTACAGTTTCAATAAATTATGTGACGTTACCCTCACCATGCTTTAACATTATTTATAATATTACGTAGACTAGTATTAAACACTGACCAAAACTGATTCTTCACTAAACAGTTTATATAATTGCTCGAATCGCTTTGGTGGCAGACGGTTAAGCACATTCCACATATTATATTTATTGTACATTTTTCTTAGAATCCGAAACATATTAAATTTTAAACTATTAAGAATCATTTATTTTTCACTGATTCAATCTGTATTACAATATGGAATTGTTGGCTGGGGTGGTGCATTCAAAACTTCTCTCTTGCCTTTAGAAATCATCCAAAGAATATTAATAAAAATAATTTAAAAAAAACCATATGACTACCCCACCATAAGATTATTTCAAGAATTTAAAGTCCCTTCACTACACATTATTTATAAAAAAAATTCACTTTTACAAATACACAAAGATTGTTTCAACAACGATACCTCAATATCTATTTCAAACAGCAAAAGACCAAATATTCTTGGCTCTATAACTATCCCGCGTTGTAATACCACCACAGCCCAACAATTTTATAAATATTTTGGAGTCAAATGGTTTAACCAATTACCCCTTAACTTAAGATTGGAAACAAACTATAAAAAATTTAAAAGGTTAATTAAAACAATACATCAATAACATATTACAATCAATAACATATTACAATCAATGGCGAGTATTTTACTGCAAATTGACTTTGTCACTCTTCAAAAATGGTCACATGATGTAGGATTAATAATCAATGCTAAAAAAACGAAGCTTATGCACATCAGATCTCCTCATGCCAATATCACCATAACTCCTAAAATTGTTTCTCATGATTTTGATTGCATCCATAATTCTGTAATACAACCATGCTCTTGTAAAAGTATTGAACTTGTTTCAAAATATGTATATCTAGGCTTAACAATAGATTGTAATTTTAAATGGGATTTACATATACAAAAAGTTTGCACAAGGCTTAGAGCTATAGTGAGCAAACTTTATAGACTGAAGTTTTTTATTCCACTGAATACCCTTAGAATAATATATCTATCATTGGCAGAATCCCTAATAAGATATGGAATAACTACATGGGGACATTCAACAAAAACAAATCTTCTTTCAGTGCAAAATTTACAATATTCCTTAGTAAAATTATTATTAAACAAAGCTGAATACGAACAAAGACATGATGTATCAAAATCATTACTATATAACTCTGTGAATTTATTATCTGTTCGTGCTATATTGTGGTTCAAAATTGCGAATCAGCATACATCTCAATCTGAGTATAATAAAATAGTGGTTCATGTTCATAATACAAGACTAACTGCAAACAATGGACTTGTTATTCCCAGATACCTAAATAAATACGGTCAAAGAACTCTAGAATACCTCGTACCAATAATTTACAACATGTTACCAAATTCAATAAAAAACTGTGAATTGACTTTCAGAAGAAAATGTATGCTAAAAAAATGGTTATGTGAAAGAATTTTTTTGTACTAACGTCCGTATTTCTAATTTTCGTTTTTAATGTTTTTTCCATTTTTATAATCTTTTTTCTTCTTCTTTCTTTCGTTTTTCCTCTGCTCTTTATTTTATATATGTAAAAATATGTGAATGTATGTATATATAATGTATATTTTATAAATTCTCTAAAAATTATTTGTAAAAGAACCCGTTGACAAACTGATATAAATCAGTTTAACGGGACTTAATGTTCAAATATGTAAAAAAAGAATGTTAAATAAATAAAAAATAAATAAAAAATTGTGACTGTGACTTTGGAAATCCCTTTACTTTTATACTCTTTTTTATTTTCTCTCTTCTTCTTCTTTTATATCTTTTCTTTACTCAATTCTGTTTCACGTATAATGTATGATATACATATATAAAAAAAATAAAATATTATAATTTTCATTATCCTTACTACACATTTTAAAAATATATGTTGAATTGTTTTTCGCTGCTCCACCTTTTTTACACGAGCATTGCTCAAAAAAAAGGTGAATCACGATATTAAAAAAATGTATTAAAAAAATATATATACAATGTATAATAACTGTATTTGTAAAAAAAAAAATAAATAAAAAAAAAATATATAAAAATATATATAAGTTCTAATCAGATTTGGGGTGTATATGTCAGCTTTGATGTATGTAGAAATAGGTATACAGTTAATTATATAGCAAGAGTGTTCTGATGGAATACATTGGTATTTCTTGGAATTTGGCCGATTGACGTTTACACAATTATTGATCATTTCCACGGAAACCATTGTACGAAAATTAAATTGCTTGGGTTAAGGCTTCCGCTCACGAGCAACTGAAAAAAAAACAGTTTTCAACTCAACTAGATACTTTAATAGTATACAACTGCTAACTCTGTACAAATCGCTGGTCTGGAGCCCCACAAAATAAATAGAAAAAAAAACCCTCGACTCTGTGCAGAAACGGGCGGTCCGTTTGATAGATTCTCCCGTCTTAACATACGAATTGCAATCTTTAGAGTACAGGCATCGGGTGGGAAAGCTGTACTCGTTCTACAGGTATTTCAATAGTAGGTGCTCCGAGGAACTAGCATCATTGACCCCCTCGGCACCGGTGCATAGTCGGGAAACACGCGTTAATATGCACACAACATAATATGTACACGATTGACATTTGTCTCATGAGAACTGGTCGTTTCTACAACTCGTTCTTGTGTTCAGCAGCTCGGCTGTAGAACGATTTGCTGGCCTCTTTGTTTCCTTCCTCCTACAACATGGGTCTCTTCAAGACCCATGTTCACTCTTCCTCTCCTTAAAAAGACCCTCCACACAGCATCTTAGATGACATAGGCCCTGAGAAAATTTTCTTCCTCATGGCCTCCTGTGTGGAGTTAATGTATAAAGAAAAAAAAATTGCAATGCTGTGAATGTCAATGTGATGGTCCGCACACTACACAATTTTTCAAGAACCCGTTGTCAATGGCAAATCAAGCAGTGACTCGCTACTCGCCGTGCTAGTTGCCCGGTTGGCATGGTCACGCCAGTTTTGTTGTCAGTTATCGAGAGACAGCTGAAGTGTTCTTCTTCTATGGTGAAACAAGCTGAGATGATTACTGAAATCGTAAAATTTACTTGCGACGTGAGAGAAGTTTGGCTAGCAACCATAGCACCGCGCAGTTGCCACTGGTTTATTTATGGTTGTAACCAGAGCAACTACCAGTTTTAGTTTGGTTTCAGTTTCTCCATGAGCGGAGTGCAATGGAATAGTGAATTCGACGCAATTGTTTGGCTTTGAAATGAGAATAAGCACAGTTCCTACCAGAATATCAATTATCTAGTACCTATTTCTCACTAGCCATCGTCTTGCTTGAAAAGTATTTGAAATTTGGAACGCTACGGCAAGAAAAATAGTAAATTCGAGGGCATTTGTTTTTGAAAAACAGATGAAGAATTGGGACTACCTTGGATGCAAGTTATTGGAATTTTTCGTGTATATAATCTCGTTTATGAACTAACCTAACCAGACAATACCGGAAATTTGTCATTTTCAATTCAAATTCTAGACTTATTGACTATTTTTTACAATAAAAACATAAATTAATTTTGAAAGATTGTTGTTTTATCTGGTAAAGCCAATTTTTGTTATTTTGAAAAACAAGATTATTTTGTATACAATAAGGTTATACCGTTCGTCGTTGGCAGATTTGTTAAATTTTCAAACTAAAGATTCTATTGAACAATACACATTTCAAGTCATATAATCTTACATTCACATTAACGAAAAAGGCAGGTTTTCAAAAAAAAAAATTAGTTCAAATTAAATTATTTAAAAAAATCTGAATACAAGTTTTGTGAAAAAAGTACTTAATTTTGCCTATTTATTTAGGTCTAACAAAATAAAATATTTCAGATTTCTTTTACACGCTTATTTTGTTTAGACATTATTGAAAAATCATTAATACCTACCTATGGTCAAAAAATACTTAAAAGAAGTACACGGCATTTAATAATTTATCATCCTGCGTTTTGAGCATTTTTATTGCTTACTTGAATGTACATAGGTATATATTAAAGCTAATTTTTAATGAAATTATTTAGTTTAAAAAATTTGATAGGGGAATAATCGACCTTTCTCATCGGAACCTCTCTGTAACAATATCGTTGTATAAGTACTTATTCGTTTATTGTGGCAATAATTACCTAACTGTGAATCAGAGGTAAGTGATTGGTTATCCTTTTCCTTGCATCCCTATTTTTTCTTACACATATTATCATTTATCGTACACATATTATCACCCGATACCAGCAAGCACCGTTTCGTTTCGTTTTTGGTATTTATTTACAATCCATTATAAGTGCATCTGAAGCTATAAAGCAGTTTCTGATGCATCAAATTGGTTGACGGATATTTTAAACAACACTAAACTACTTAACCGATTTTGATGAAAAATTTCTAACTGTGTTTAATTTAGTCCAACAATTTAGGTAGTTTTTATTAACCAAAATTTATTATTGCCAATTAAATGATTTAAAATATTTTTAAGTTCCATAAGTTTCTGACAGATGGCGGTGTGTATTAATTTATTGACACAACACTTGATTATCTAGGTTAGGTAACCATCTAATAGATAGACCAGGACAGCTAGTATTTTATAAATCTGTTATGTAGGAGCATTCTTTGGACAGTTTCCTAACGGTAAACATCGACTGAAGAATATTCTTATTACCATTTTGATATTAATTCTCTGGATCCTTTGAATATACGAATTTTCGACGTAATTATTAACAGGCTACATTATTCTGATTGTGTATCACGTTTAATCCTTAGCAACATTATATAAGAGGCCCAGCAGCCCAGAACCAATAGGACTATGGTTGAGGTATGTTGTGAGGCTGAAATAAGTGGGAAAGGAAGGAGAACGGGAAGAAGATGAAGAATATCTGACTACTATAGAATATCTGATTTAATAATACTATCTGTCACAAACATTTGGAGCTAGTGAGACTATCAAAATCCTGGATTATTGGGATATAAAGGTAGTGGGGAGAAGAAGGAGATGAGGCATGTGGGAAGTGAGTAACCATTCAGATCTAGTCACCAAATATGGCTAAAGCCATTTCAAGCTAAGTTTCAATTCTAAATGGTGCTCGTACAACAGGGTGATACTGAAAAAATCTTCCACACTAGAATGGACCGCCAATATACCAGCTGTGTTTTATTTTTAAATTAATATTTAAGCTTATCAACTTTAATTTGTAGAACTCCATCTTAAATAGTAGTAAGAAATTATTAAAATATTAAATATTAAAATATATCAATATAAAAAAAAAATTAAATCAATAAATTATTGTGAAATAACAAAAATCAATGAAATAAAATTTTACTTTTTAAAGATTTGAAGGCCTTGACACTCGCTTATCCGATTAGTGAAATAAATGTTATTTATAAGATTTTTAACAAACAGAAATAATAGTAAACCAAATTGGAATCGCTGGACCGTTTACAAATCTTCGGTATAGTTGCGATTTAAACAATTTTAATCTTAGGGTATGTGATACTTTTACAAGAATTTGGTCGTTAGTGTTGAGGACCGTTAAACCGTTAAAAATAATCTAGCTTCTGTACAAAGTATATTTATTTAATACGAATCTGTAATTATTATTTTCTGCTCCTAACGGCTTCTTTACAACGTAAATCACGGACATTATCATTTATATTTTGAAATTCGGTTATTACAAAATTTTATGGGGGATTCTATAAATATGAAGAAAGGCAACACTTATTTTTCGAGCCGAATGAACAAAATGTACATTTATCGCACAGTTTCTTGTCAAAATTTACCGTTTTTGGAATAAAGTCATAAAATAAAAAAATACAACACAATAAAAATGAAAATATGTATTTCGGATGATTTACCACAATGCTGTAAAAAAATAATCTAAGAACCTCGGAGTTATATTGCTGCGAAAATAGCTGTTTTTTTTTTTATCTAAGGATTAAATAATAAATTCTCTAGGGAGCTGGTTGTGGTGGATGGTTTATGTTGGCTTCAGAAAAAATGTACATATTTTTGGAGTGCTTTAAATCGCCAATAATATGGGTATTATCATCGATATTATAATTTGATAGGCGGGTATGGCTACTGCCGCCCCGGGAACCATTTATTGGATAACCAACATCTCTGTCATAGGTCACCCCAAGTGATTCGCTACGTTTGGTGACTTATCAGGGGTGCCCGAATTCATGGGGTGTGTTTTGTCCGGGTCTTGGCGGCGGATGCGTCTGCCCACCAATTGCGTGACAGGCCAGATCGGGAGATACTGGTTGAGGGAGCCTTTTTGACTTCTCCAACAGGGATCTCTTGGAACATGCACCGTAGTGGGAGGGATGGAATCATTCGTCTGTCACTCCTGGACACACTGAACCCCCGATTTCTACCCACCCCTCATATCTTTTTCCTTCCCAGAACATTCCTCTCCTTCCTTTCCTAAAAAGAACCCTCCAGGCATCCCCAAAGATGATATAGGCCCTGAGGGGAATTATTTTCTTCATTACTTACTGTGTGGAGCTATTGTAAAAAAAAAAAAAATGCATTAGCCTTAATTCAAAATTAACACCATCTAAGAGTTATTTAGTAATACAAACTATTCATCGAATTCCATCGCATCTCTTGCATGACGTACTTGATTTGCTGGGAAGAAATTAAACTAAATTAATAAGCCGCCGTAGCTCAGTGACGTAGAGCACCTGACTGGCAATCAGAAGGGCACGGGTTCAAGTCCCGTCGGCGGCATTTATCTTTTCTCGGGCGGTTTTTTTTCAATATGGATGAGTGTTTCAGGCTAATAATTATTGCTTATAATAATTCTTACCCTTTGTGCTATGCATAAAAAATCTTGTCTTAAACATTAGTTTATCAATTTAAAAAATAATAAGAAATGGAATATTTGTTATCGAATTTTACTTTTCTCGATATGCTGCCTATGTTACTTATATGTACTGATTAAATTATTAATAATAAAGTCCGTGATAGCCCATACCTAAAATATTTCTACCTACCACATTTTCAAGATTATAAAAAAGATCTTCACAAAGCAAGTCATTCCGTTGCCGCAAACTAGCTGGCAAACAAATTTGCTCCACACAGACCAACAATGGTAAAAAGGTACAAACTGATGCTTCTTGCGATCTCTTGACTGTGAGATAGTGCCCTTTCTTTTTGTTGAATGTTTTAGTAAAACAATATTTTTGGTCCCGGTGTCAGTTTCAAGACTTGGTATACGAGTACTTTATCGAAGGGTGTATAGAAATCTCTTAGCAGAGGTGTTGGTTATCCAAGAAATATTTCCCGGGGAGGCGTGACCCATATCCGCCTCCCATTGATTAACAGCAATGATTTACTGCGGAATGATGCACCGTTGATTTAGTTGACAGATGACATCGGTAACATAAACCCTAGTTATTTATCAGAGTCGTTTCTTTCTCATGGTTGATCTTTTTATGCAGGTCTTTCAAAATGAACTGGCTTTAGTAATTTTGGACAAATTTATCGTAAGTGACATCCAATACTGTTCTGGCGTTCATGGAAAAACCGAAAACATATATAAACGCAATGTAAATCATCTCAATTCAACACCATTCTAAAAAAGAACACATTACCCTTGTTCCCGTTTTAAGTATTCTCAGGTTATGTTTCCCATATCAGAATGACAATAAAATACAAAAGTTCTGAACTGCTACAAGTGGAATCGCGCCCAAAACGCAAATTATGTGTCAATTTATGTTACGGCTACTAAGAAAGCTTATCATTGTTATTGTTAAATAGCGCAGACCCGTGAAAAATAACGGGATAATATAATTTCAGAATTTTTCAATCGTGATTTTGAATGATCTCGGGGGTGGCGTTTGGTACCGGAAGGCTGCGTTCACCACCGTGTTGTCGGAGGCCATTAGTCGCATCCTGGTTCCAGTGACCCGGTTTCTGTTCAGGCCATACCTCAAAAGGCCAGCGAATCCTTTCATTCCTTGTTTCGTAAACATATACCCAATTATAATTCTGCATGCGTTATTATATTGGATCCGGAGACATTACGTTGGGTTGGTTCGGTAGTGACACCATGTTTCACACGTATATAAGCTAGTACAAAATGCATTGAACATTGTTTTTTTTTGCATTGAAATCATCTTCAGGCAATCATATTAGACTGTATACTGATACTTATCAATTCTGTTTTTTTTTTTTTTAAAGAAAGACAAACATTCCCGGGTTACGAATAACCCAACAACATTTAAAAATCTCCTACTACCACCACACTAAGCTGAAGATGTTGCTTGTGTTGTGGTGGAGGACTTAGCCAGCCGTGGAATCGAACACGGAACGCCTGGATGGGACCCAAACGCGATGCCCACTGAACCACTGACTGAATTATTTTTTTAAATTGATAAACTAATGTTTAAGACAAGATTTTTTATGCATAGCACATAGGGTACCAATTATTATAAGCCATAATTATTAGCCTGAAACACTAGTCCATATTGAAAAAATCTCCCGAGAAAAGATACATGTCGCCGACGGGACTCGAACCTGCACCCCTCTGATTGCCGGTCAGGAGCTCTACCATTGGAGACATACAGACTGATTACAGTTCTATGTAGCCAATGATATACCCTAACTTTTATTTATTATCAAATATTTGTAGGATTTATAAAAAAAATATTATTAAATCTTTAACTTTAAAACATTTTAAAGAATCTACAGAATATTTATTTTGTTATATTTTGAATGTACAATATATTATATAGTCGTTTTAATAAAAATAAAACATTTGAAAATTTGCCACATTTTGGCAACAAAGAAACCCGAGGTTTTGGAAATAGTGCCATAATGTGGCAAAAAGCGCTCGAGTGGTTGTACTCTTTATAGTCTTTTAGTATAATTTGAACCAAATAATCAAATTTAGTTTCCGATCTCCGTGAAAGTTCTTGCGTGAATTTCTGTTTTTTTCCTACTATTAGGCTGTTGTTTCTCAGAACTGAAATAATAACAGAATATATTAGAACTTCCGCAGAATTTAAAAAGTAACTATGACATACATAGAGCGAATGAACGAAGAAAAAAGCGTAAGGAGAATATATGACGCAATTGTGAAAGGTATAAGAAGTAGGGGACGTCCGAGGAAGACATGGAACGATCAAGTGAATCAGATACTTGAGTCATACCATGTCAAGAGTAAGAAAAATAGAAGAGTATGCATGAGACGATGTATGAATGTAAATAAGACAAAGAGTGTGTGCCAAGACCGATTTGTTTGGCGGTCCGTCCTCTCTGCCTACCCCTGCAAGAAACGGCATAATAGCTAGTTAGTCAGTTAATTAACTATGAAATTTTATGAATTGTTCAAATTCTGTAAAATAACTGGCCCTTGAAGAACGATACCTCAACAAAAAACCGACATATCTTAATAACACGTTATGTATTCATTTCAATACGATTAGTTTAATAGTCATCCCGAAAAAGTAAAATAATTATCATTTAGTTTTTTTATTCAAGGAAAAAGTAAAATTATTAAAAAAAAATACGTACTCGTATCATCATGGTCAATAGCATTAACTTCATTTCAAATCATATTTATATGTATTTTTAATATTACAACATCCTACGCTTTAGATCTTACAATCTTGTATACTCTATAATATTATTTTTGCTCCTACACCAATCTCATAAGTTATTTGTCATCATTGGCGTAGAAAAACTTTAAAATATGTATTTCAGTATTTCTTCTTACGCCATTGTATTATCATAACTATTGTATAATTTAGGTAAATACATAAACAATAATGTCGTATAACGTTTACGATTCGGTTCTCCTGTCATAGTACAACCATTCTACTCATCTATCTAAAAAACACATTTAAAAATGCACGAAAATTAAAATTCCAACCTTTTCCTCTGATTTTAAAAGCTTTTTGGAAAAATCTTAATCTCCTTGGGGATTCCCCGCTTCAGAGCTTTAACGAAATACTCATAAAATTGTGCAATAATAACATTATGGTTTCTTGTTGATTATGTACTCAGTGCGTACTGTACAGCGCCCGCAGATACTTTAATAGTATACAACTGCTAACCCTGTACAAATTGCAAGTGCTCCCCAGGGTTGAATTTGGCAGTCACCTCTGGTCTGGAGCCCCAAAGTACCTGAAAAATACCCTCGACTCTGTGCAGAATCTCACTGTCCATCTTCAGAGGCCTTATGTCTATTAAAAAAAAATAGAAACAGTCATATCCTTTTATTATGAGCACGGTTTCAACCTGATGGTTAAATCTTGGCTTTATCATTAGCGAAAAGCAGAACAGACATACCAGTACCAATGGCATTATTCAAAGTATTCAAATAAAAACATGGCCTTAATACGAAGTCTACTCCCTACTTTGATACCGTTCATAATATATGTATATGCCTTTACAGGCTCGTGCCTATGCCCTATTATTCCCCCGAATGCCCTCTTCTCACCGCATCTTCTTCTCACTCCTATTCAAACATATTCCCCCTATCTCCTGCCCTCCCCTATTCCACACCTATTCACCCACTCCGCCCCCGCCGCAGGTGTAGTGGGTGGGCGTAAGTCAACAGCCTATGCCGCCGTAAATCACGCGGGCTTTTTGAAAAATGTATTTAAAGTAAAAGGCCTAAGCGTACCGCGCACAGATTTCACTCTTTTATGTTGTGTCCTCGCGTAAAAAATGCGAAAACCTTAAAACAACCGAAATCTGTCACCGAGTAAAGTGATAATACGTGATATTTATGTATATTTCGGTGCTTTGTCCTGTGTTCCGATAATAAAACAAGGGTTTAAGAACACTTTTATTCAAACGATTGGTACTGCTGTTATCGTTAAATATCGTTACACAAAAATGTATGAAATTTTTTGATGCCGTAGGTATGTACCTAGAAAGGTACAGTACTTAATTTATAATTTAACGACCTAAGAATAAAATAGGCAAGGAATGCCTTAGTTTTAACAAAATAACATTTATTTAATTATTTATATTTCTACTTTCGTTACAAACATGCAGGACAACCACGGCTATCAACATTTGCAAAGAATTTGTTTACATAGAAAGTCGTTCAGATTACGACGTGTTTTCTTTGTTGACATTTGATGGATTCTCTGATGCTACGTCCAGACTGCGGCCAACTTCCAACTTCAAACGTTTGGACGATTGTGTGGAGGGGTAGTTCGTGCATTGGAAGATCGAGTTGGAAGGTTTGAGTTCGAGTCGAACACGAACCAGCCTGCCGCAGCCACACATTAGCCTGCGAACCGCCGGCGATCAAGACACGTGTGCCGCGTACCATTAAAATGAAAATATTATTACGGGAGAGTGATATAACGATTGTTTGAAAACATGTCGTGTATATACTTCCACGTAATAATTGTAGGCAACTGATAAGATAAGCGCCGAATCAGCTGTTCGACATCCGCCATGTTGAAATTCGGAGTTTGGAGTTGGAAGGTTGGCCGCAGCCACCACACGATCGGCCAATCTTCCAACTCCGAACTAAGTTCGGAGTTGGAAGGTTGGCTGCGGTGTGGAAGTACCATGACAATACACTTGGGTTTATTACATATATTTTTTAATCTTTCTATCCAAAAAATATTAATTAGATTTTTGAAGTAAATACTTCTTTACGCACGCTTTACTTAAGGGGTAAACTGGCGAATGCGTTAGAGAGAGCAGTGCGCGCGCACATTTTCTTTCTCCCTTCCTCTCATAGCAAGTGCATGAAATATTTCAGTCAGTATTTTGAAGTACCAGTGTCGCGCCAAACGCGGGGGGGAGCGGACGTCGATGCGCATGGCTTGATCCGGCGAGGCGAATGATAATAAATTTAAATAAATATTTGTAGAAAAATAATATATCTATCTACATATTTCATACATATAACTAACTAACCGTCACGCCGTTTCCCCGCAGGGGTAGGCAGAGAGGACGGACCGCCAAACAACTCGGTCTTGGCACACACTCCTTGCCTCATTCACATTCATACATCTTCTCATACATACTCTTCTATTATTCTGACTCTTGACATGGCCCGACTCAAGTATCTGATTTACTTGATCGTGCCACGTCTTCCTTGGGCGTCCTCGGCTTCTTCTACCGTTCACATTCGCGTCATAAATTTTCTTTACACTACTTTCTTCATTCATTCGCTCAACATGCCCAAACCATCTAAGCGTCCCTTTCTTAATCTTACTTACTACGCTCACATCAGCCTTGCATTCTTTTCGGATCTCCACATTCCTCACACGATCATACATGGTTTTACCACACATACGCACTCAGGGATCTCATTTCTACAGCATTCAGTCTACTTTCATACTTTCTCTGCCATTTCCATGCTTCACTGCCATACATCAGGGTAGGTACCAGTACTCCATTGTGGACTGCTAGCTTCGCTTAACATACATATAGATGGAGCAAAATAAGTATTAACTTCAGTCGTGTGGTCTAAAGCACACTCGTATTTATTTTCTGCTTATGTGTTATGGTTATATTATTTATTTGGTTTATTTTACAATTACTGTTTATTTCAGAGCTAGCCCATATCACCTGAGTTCCTTTTTAAGTGGTGTTCAAATTTAAATCTAACGTAACTTTCTATTTTTTTAATTCTATCGCTTAATCCTTTCTGAACATTATAGCAGCTCCTGATGACTGTATATATGTAAATTTAAACCAGGACATACATTTACAGCCCATTTTATAAAGCCTCTTTTATTCCAAGAATTAGAACCGACAATTTTGAAGGTACATAAAAATGATTTTAAGATATTTTCTGTCTTGTGTTTTTTTTTTGTTTTTTTAATATGCTCGATTTCCTTTGAGATAATTTTAATCAACCTGGGGGCTGGAATGGTTACCGCCGGGAACCTTTTTTGGATAACCAACACCTCTGCCGTAGGTTACCTCAAGTGGTTCGTAATTACTACGTTTGGTGACTTAGCAAGGGCACCCGAGTTCATCGGATTCGGTAGGTTGGTAACTTGGCGGCGGATGCGTCTGCCCGGGTCGGCATGGTGGGACGGATAGGGACAGGCCGGCCGAGTCTCTGATGAAAATAAAATGGTTATTGAAAGCCACCCAACGCTAAAATCATCAAAAGTCATCATAAGTGCGACAATTGGCGACATTTGGCGACAAAATCTTCAAAATGGTAATAAAATGCCAATGCTTATTATCTCTAAAACCGTCAAAAAACGTCAAAATGGTGAAAATATGTGTCAGTTTGATAATAATTTTTGACAAAACCTATTATTTTAACTAACTAACTAACCATTACGCCGTTTCCCCGCAGGGGTAGGCAGAGAGGACGGACCGCCAAAAACCTCGGTCTTGGCACACACTCTTTGCCTCATTCACATTCATACATCGTCTCATACATACTCTTCTATTTTTCTGACTCTTGACATGGCCCGACTCAAGTATCTGATTCACTTGATCGCGCCATGTCTTCCTTGGACGTCCCCTACTTCTTATACCATTCACACTTGCATCATATATTCTCCTTACTCTCCTTTCTTCGTTCATTCTCTCTACATGCCTAAACCATCTGAGGGTTCCTTTCTTAATTTTACTCATTACGCTTACATCCGCCTTGCATTCTTTTCGAATCTCCACATTTCTCACACGATCATACATGGTTTTACCATATACACGCCTCAGGGATCTCATTTCTACAGCATTCGGTCTACTTTAATCCTTCCTCTGCCAGTTCCATGCCGCACTGCCATACATCAGGGTAGGTACAAGCACTCCATTGTGGACTGCTAGCTTCGTTTCTTTGGACAGCTTTTTGTTAGCGCCAACGGCATTCAGTTCTCCATTAATGGAGTTACCTGCATTTACCCTCCTTTAAATATCTCTATTAGCATTCCCATCTCTCGTATACATACTACCCAAATATACACACTCATCCACCTGCTCCAAGTATTCATCGTTCATAATTATTTTAATATATTATTTTTAATTCTTAAAAATGGTCTAGACTTGCCAGAGCTAACCAACCATATTCCGACAAGATTAACATAACAATTCTAGTTTGTTTCATTTGCCTACATTCATGTAGAACTAACACAAGAAATAAATCACCAACCCCGTTATATGTGCGCAATATGACACAAAATATAACCGAAAATTTAAAATGCAGACATTTTTAGCAATACACTTCAGAATTATCCATTAGAAGTATCACGTACCATCGAAAATTAATACAAGAGTTTGGAATTTATCCGGAGCATCTCCTATCCTCGTTCTATATTCCTCTTCCTCTCCTCCTTACCTAAAATTAATTTTAATATGTACTAAAACTCGACCTCCAATCAACTTTAACATATGGGATTCGAATTGGCTTTACTTCATTTTATTATGTATATATTTATCATTATATTTTATGGGTAACCTTTCAAACGCATTTTGCCACATTATGGCACTATTTCCAAAGCCTCAGATTGCTTTGCTGCCACAACGTGGCAAATATTCAGAAAGTCCAAGTAAACACAACGGTTTTCAAAAGGAATCGTTACTCAATCATTAAAACGGCCACCATCTTGAAACCGGAACAAGAATATAATAAACCAATTTACAAGCAAATAAAAAAAAAACTAAACATTCGAGTTAAAACAGGACTTCGCTGCGCTTATATAAACACATATTGAAGGCTGAAAACGTTTGCGTGTTTTCAGAAATACAAAGCGAAATGTTTTGTAAAAAACATAATACGGCCATTTCGCTTTCGGGTTTTTAATGGGACAGACAAAAATACACGTACAAACAGCACTTTACAAAGAAAAAAATCAACCAACGCTATTTATGCCAGGTTTCTACAAGTGCTTTGGAAGGATCCTTTGGCTTAAAAATAACTAATGCGCGGTCCGTTTCGGCCCGTTTCGGCACGTTTCATACAAAACTGAATTTTGGATTTGAGGCTAAAATACCCACACTGAATATAATATAACTTTTATAATCAAAAGTTATATTAAACATCTAGATAATTGATACACCTTTTGATTACAATTATAATTTTTCAGTTTGGTTAGGTATTTAGCCCTTAATTTATAATTAAGAGTGCTGGTACCTACACGGAGAAAAATATTATTCTAAAATACGATCATTTTATTCGTAAAACGGTTAAAAACGGGACTGAAGTCCTTACGAACAAATTGACATGATTTCAATGTTTATCGGCGGGAAAATGTAAAAATAATTTGTTGGTATACGTACGAAATTTGTTCAAATAATTAATAATAATAATTTTTTCTTTCATTTTATAAACATAAACATTGAAACACTGTTAATTTGTTCGTAAGAACTTCAGTCCTGTTTTTAATCCGTTCGTCTTAAGAGCGATTGACCAACGGCTGAGAAGAAAAGTTTAAAAATGCTTGCAACTGTACAGGGAGGCTCTAATGAGAAAGATCGATTATTCCCCGTATCAATTTTTTTAAATTAAAAATCTAATATCGATTTTTTTCATTCAAAAGTGGCTTTAATGTATACCTACATTCAAGTACACAATAAAAATGCTCAAAACGCACGATGATAAATTATTAAATATAGTGTACTTCTTGTAAGTACTTTTTGATCACAAGTATTTATGATTTTTCAATAATGTCTAAACAAAATATGTGTGCAAAAAAAAGAATTATTTTAGTTTTGTAAGACCTTAAATAAATAGAAAAACTGAGGTATTTTTGTTACAAAACACGTTCCAGGGTTTATTTTTTAATGATTTTATTTAACTAAAATTAAAATTATGAAAACTGCGTTCACTAGATTATGTATTGATTTATTTTGTTGTATGGTTATATGCTTTGAAATTTGTGTTGTTTGATAGAATCTATCGTTTGAAAATTGAACAAATCTACCAACGACCAACGGTATAACCTTAGCATATTAAAAATAAACTTAGTTTTTCAAAATTTTAAAACTGCGTGTAACAGATAAAATAACAATCATCCAAAATCTATTTATGTTTTTTTGTAAAAAAGAGTTACTACGTCTTGAATTTGATTTAATTCGACTGATTTCCGGTATTCTTTGGTAATACCCTCTTAAATGGGAGATGTAATTTTTTTGTTGTTTTTACTTCCTTATCTCAAATCTAAAAAGTTGGGCGGTGCTCAAAGTAGATGAAGTTCCATAATAGTTCCGTAATATGGTACTACTTTAATATTATTAATTTATTAGCTATCTCTTTTTTCTCCGGGCTAGACGTAAGTTAAGTTGGAACTATGCTTTGTCGTAAAAAAATAATTTGTAAGACTTTACAGGACCCGCAGATACTTCAATATTACACAACTGCTAACCCTAAACAAATCGCAAGTGTGACTCACGGTTGAATTTGGCAGCCACCTCTGGACTGTAGCTCCAACATATCTGAAAAACACCCTCGACTCATTTTGCAGAAACGGGCGGTTTGATAGATTCTCCCATCTTAACAAACGGATTGCAATCTTTAGAGCACGGACGTATTCTACCAGTATTTCAATGGAAGATGCTCCGAGGACCTAGCATCATTGACCCCCTCCACACCGGTGCATAGTCGGGAAACACGCAAAACGCGCGCCCATCATATGTAACCGATTGACATTGGTCACATGAGAACGAGTTCTTGAGTTCAACAGCTCGGCTTTGGAACGATTTTCCGGCTCTGTGTTTCTTCCTTCCTACAACATGTGTCTCTTCAAGACCCTTCTTGACTCCTTTTTCTCCTCAAAAAGACCCTCAACCCAGCGTCTTCAAAGATGACATAGGCCCTGAGGGAAATTATTTTCCTCAGGTCCTCGTGTGTAGAGTTAATATAAAAAAGTAAAATGGGCTTTCATAAATAAGTAAAAGACTAATATACATATATAATTTATTACCTGGCCCCCTATGACTAATATACATACAACGATGAGAAGTTGCCGAATGTTATCCTCTCAATCATTTTCGATCGAGTGTGCTAGGGGCCCTGGAAAGCTAAGCTATAACAACGGTTATCCTATACTTTGCTAAGCTCAATATTAAAGTGGCCAGTAGCGGTTAGAAAATGCTCTGTTTTGTTTGATGTTGGCTTCATGAGAAAGAGTCGTTTCTCCGACTCGTTTTTTTATGTGATTTGGCTCGTATATGAAACCAGCTACCGGCAGCGTTTTTTCTTCTTTGTATGATCCGGGCCTCTTCAAGACACATTACGCTGCCCTAGTGCTTGTATGTTCAATAGACCATTTGCAAATTTTACAGGGGACGTTTGTTTTTGTTTTTTTACAGGCAAATTCTAAATAATTCACGACTTTAGTCATTTCGTTTTATACCGTATTCAATAGACATGTATAAAACGAAATGACTAAAGTCAAGAATTATTTAGAATTTGCCTGTAAAAAACAAAAACAAACGTCCCCTGTAAAATTTCCAAATGGTATATTGAACATTCAAGCACTAGGGCAGCGATTAATAAATCCATTTCTACAGCCGCTACTATAATTCGCCCCACAACGCTACCCAACCGAGTAGAGATATTGTTCCCTGTCTTTACACTGTACAGACAGAAGCGCTTTTATGAGTTGTCACATATATATGTTTTGATATAGGTATTTTCTGACCAATGCCTTCCCCATAAAATTCCCATATACACTTTTTTCACTTGGTTTCGAACTACAGGGACCTTTTTATGGTAATCACATAAAACTAAATTCGGTTATGCCTCTGTCAATATCTCGTATGAACTCTAGAACTTTTGCTTTGGAGAATTTTAACTTCCTTTTCAAAATTGATAGTGTTTATTTGAAGAGTAGCGACATAGAAAAAATATTTTTAAATGCTGTCTGGATGGATAACATGCATTTCCTCTTAGATCCCCCATCGATGTATTAATTTCCTACAACGCTCCTAAAGCTACTGAATCCGGTCTCCGCGCACTGTCACTCGCATCATAAAAATAATATATTTTTATATTAGCTAGTTTTGAAACATTATTTGTTTTTTTTTTTTTTTTTCTCTTCTGTACGTTTATATTATTTTTAAATATTTATTTACATTTATAAGCACCTTCACGATCATGATCACAGATGATCACCGGTTTTTGGAAGAGATTTTGACCCTTATGTATAAATAAATTGTATCAAGAACAAGGTCAGAATCGCTTGGGCCATTCTCGTTCTCGACGTAACGAAATACTGCATAGCGTCTAGCCTCTCGGCATAATTTTAATAAATTGTCGATGATGCGGCCGGCAAGAAAAATGCCCGACAAAATGGCCACCGCGTCAAAATACGGACTGAGTTGCTTTAGAAAGTCTATATTCTTTCATTGTTTTTTATGTGACTTCATTGTGGAAAGAATATATTTTAGGTATTATCAGAAAGATCGTTTTATCTACATTATTTTCAATGTATCTTATTTTTGTAATGTATCACAAAAAAAATTTTACAAATATATATATCGTAATGAAAAAATATATTTTTCTTATGCTGGCCTTTAAAAGGTTAACTATCAAAACTTTTGAATTTTTTTTAATATAAAGTGCAATATTATTTAAGTACACGTCAATACAATAGACAAAACAATAATTACATGTAATAAATCTGCTCATTTTTACTGTCCTAAAACAGGTTAATTTTCTAGTTGGACAGCAAAAGATCACTGTAATATGTAATGTTTTTAAAAATAATAAATCTTAATATATAAAACAAAGTCGGGTTAGTAACACTATTTATAACTCAAGAACGGCTGGACCGATTTTTATGATCTTTGATTTGTTGGATTTGTCTCCGTCCCGATTAACAGAATAACTATTAAAACATCACAAAAAATCACGGGAAAAATAATTATGAAGTAAATTAATTTTTTCATATATTTTGTATGGAACGGCTTTTCAAATAATGTTCGTTAGTCGACATAATTTGAATCAATTCGAACTGTCAATGGTGTAGTGTGCCGAACATTTCGTGCTTAGTCAACAGCTCAATTTCATTTTTTATTACCTATTTATTTTAACTTAATAAAAACTTAATTTATTTCAGCTAATAAATTAAACACAACATTTATTGATTCTGAGGCGGTACGAAGTTTGACGGGTCAGCTAGTAAATAGATAAAATAATAGCTGAACACATTTCACAGAAATATTAGTACCCAAAAGCGCCTCTATTTCCGTGAGTTTTCACAGGTATAAGTTAGTATAAAGTAAAGACTATATATACTAAAGAAAGGCAGAGGTACTTACCTGAAGTGGATCATCTTTTTATATTCGAAGTAAAGCTCTAAAAGAAATATGGGGAGTCAATAATGAATGTCCGTTAACATGCTTCGAAGTATTTCTTTGATTTATTCACTAAATTTAAAAGGATAAGTACTTCCATATCCATCCAATCGAAATTGACATACTTGACCTTATATGAAATTTAGGTACCATTTTGAGGAGCTG
Organism: Limnephilus auricula; assembly: GCA_951813805.1. NCBI lineage: Eukaryota > Metazoa > Arthropoda > Insecta > Trichoptera > Limnephilidae > Limnephilus > Limnephilus auricula. Next base: position 9,372,585 of record OX638406.1, on the reverse strand, counting down.
GAAGCAAACCACGTGAGGGACCAGGAAGCAAACCACGTATTTTGGGACCAGGAGGGTTCAAGAATGCTTTGAATAGACTATAACAAAAGACATAAATTGACCACCGAAGATCGCACATTGAAACTTTGGGGATAGGATTACGGCTGAGAGATTATGCTGTTTTGGTGGAATTTAAATGAAAGATCGATTGAAGTTAAGATAATTATACATTGAAGTTAAGATCGATGTTAGCAAGACGCGCACATCTGCCTTTGCGCCGCCGATATGCGCAGGTGTGTCCATTGCATATAATTTGCCAGTGCCTAGAAACACGGATCGTACTTTCCTACAAAACAACTAGAACCAAAGCAAGATTTATAGCGCAGTCTATTGTGGGACTTTTTCGCGCAGGATCTGTTGGGTTTGTTTTTAAACGAAGCTCATGGCGTAACGACGCTAAAATTAGAAGTGGGTAAATTCCTTTACACATTTGTAAAAAGTCTTAACTAAATAGTGCAATAAAACAGTTAAATTTTGGAAACAAGCCCAAACTTTTTTTACCCGGTTTGGCATTAATAGTTAGGATGGATTTTTATGCAGCCAGCAATTTGCGCAACCATTTATAAAAGCACTAGTTATTATTAAGAATAATTTATAGTGCATCGAATAATGATATTGTAATAAATAGTGATAAATTCAGATTAATTTATTAACAAATCATAGAAAGTGGGACTTCATGCCGCCTCCCGCGCTCCGCGCACTGGATCTTTTCGCCTTTGGCTAGTCTATTGGTTTTAATGTCTATGGTAGATGGTAGGTACCTAAGAGTATGGATATTAGAGAGACGGCATATGAAGTGTGCCCGCGCGCTCTAAGTGTGCCTTTTCGAGAATTTTACCCAAACGGCTTACATTGGCTGCTGGTTTTTGGCCATTTAATACGTTCCGACAGCAGCCATTTTACATGGTGACAGCCATGTCAGCCGTGTGGGTAGAATTCTCGAAAAGGCACACTTGGAGCGCGCGGGCACACTTCACATGCCGTCTCTCTAATATCCATACTCTTAGGTAGGTACCTATTTTATTGTGTCAAATAAGTTTGAAGTTCATCTGCTAATAAAATATAAATAGTACAATAAGTAATATTAATCAATTAGCATTTAAATCACCGTAGATAGGTACCCCTGTTAGTTCTCATAATGTTGTAACTTTCTGAAAGAAAAAGGAATGTTTTCATTATTTATTTACGGTTGTCGGTAGCTTTGGTAATATAAAGCTCTGAGGGGAAAAGCACTCAGATAAACAGCAAAAATACACATAACTTGGAAAATGTAGCGAAGGGCTATTTAACTTTGGTTAAAAATAAAGTCACTTATTTATTTTGACAGAGTTGAAGCGAACAAGGATACGTACGGGAGGTTTTACTGATGGTTTTGAATTTATTAATCGTGAAGTCGTTTGAACTTTGAACTTTTCTCAAGTAGAGGATCAAAAATATTTCCAAACTCTACCTCTGAAACACTTATGACCTATGAGTACGCTTTCCAACTATCATCCGCAATTTTTCAAAAAATGTTTCTTCAATTAATTTTGCTCCTTAACCCAGTTGGAGTTTCAGTTTGCTTTTTGAGATGAGTGGTATCATAAAACGAAGAGATGAAATTCAAACTTACCCAACATAAAATTATTCATCAACTGCTCATTAATTAATTATTTTATAAAAACCCATGCTTCATTGACAGACTAGCATCTTCTACTACTTATTCTAAATTCATTTGAACGCCCACAAAACAACCTTTTTTGAAATATAAAAAAAAAAATCGTAAAAATATTATGTCCCCTCCGGGAACTTTCGAATTTCTCCACCTACTTGTTCCCCATTTGCTTCCCTTCCCTAACTCCCTACTACCTTCAGCCTCACAATATACCCCAATCGGGGATGCATTGGTCTCACTGGCTCCAGATGGTTGGGAGCATTTGGGACTCATAATGCGGTATTGCGGTGCCAGTTACAGTAAAGAGTAACGAGCTGTCAACCTTTTTACTGAATTTCGTAAAAACATATATAAATTAATTGAAATTACTTGTAGAATTTTTAAAATTTTATTTTAATATGACATCGTTAAAATTACCAAGTTCTCGGTAGCCCAATTGACAGAGTGTTATCCCGGTAGAACATGGTATCTGGGTTCAATACTCAGCTGCTACCGTTATCTATATATTTTCTGTTTCTTTTTCTGTTTCATGTTTTTTTTCCTCTTCAACCATCATAAAACTCCACATTAATTTGTGTTTTATAAGATACGATTCATATTAAAAATGAATGGCTGAATATAATGTGAGATATGGAATAAATTCTTGGGGGCACTCGTGTAAGACAAACATCCAACATGTACAGTCAATTCAAAACGCCATGGTCAAATTACTTGTCAGCAAAGCAGTGTATGACCAGCGGCAAAACATCACAATAATGTATAAATCCATAAATGTTTTACCTATTAGAGCTCTTTTTTGGCATAAAATCTGTATGCAACATATCCTAGATAGCCCATACAAAACAATGGTGGATCACGTGTACAATACACATAATGAAGGGTTGATAGTACCTAGATTCTCTAATAAACATGGCCAGAGAATTTTTGAATACATTGTACCACTTATATTTAATATGCTGCCATATGATTTGAAAAAATGTTACTCGACACCTACATTTGCGCTATTGTAAAAAACATGGCTATTGGAATTAGATTTTCTATATTGGCTGACTGTACCTAGTGCACTTTCAAATTTTTTAGACGTATTCTATTATTTTTTATACTTATTTATGTTTTTATTATGTATTTTATTAAATTGCAATTTTTTTCCTATTGTATTATACTTGAGACATTTTAATTGTACAGTGTTTTGTTTACACTGTTTTCCTGCAGACAAGCTACTTTTAGTAGCTTTGCAGGTATAATGTTAACATGAAAAAAAAGCAGTTTTTCTGTAATAAAAAATAAAAAAAAGGTTGGTTAAGGTTCTAGTTAACTTAATAAATTAAATCTAAAACCGTACATTTATAATGAAATTAAGCAACAGAGCGAGAATACTTAATTGCATAACGCCCAAGGGTTAGTATTTCTGACGGTGAATATTCAACATCGAAGTTTATCTAATATCTCACCTTTGCCTTTGCTGCTTTCCTGATACCTTAATTTAATAAATACATCAATGAACTTATTAACGCAAAGCCGCGTTGGTAGTGTTTTTTTTTTAAATTTTATTATTGTCTATTTAAATACAAAGTATCGAAGTTGTCATTATACATCTAGACTTGCTATTGTCTCACAAACTCAAAATAAATTATGGCTTCATAGAATCACTCTTCGTTTCCAGTAAATTCTTAATTCAAATGTTGCTCCATGTAAATACTTGAATTTACTTGAACTCTTTTGAATTTACTTGACTACAAGATGGGGCAGAGGACATTTGTAAGTAGGTACTTGGCTTCTCAGACCTGTTCACCAAAAACCGCTAAAGCTATTTCAATCGAAGTAAATTTTTTATTTTTTAATTAAATATTAATTTGTACGAGTTTGATTAATTTAATTAGTGACTTGGGGTTGATGTCAATAGCTCTACAAGACACCCTCGGGTCAAATACTGGTTTAAAATGATCTTATCGAGATAACTTTTAGTAAATAAAATTAAATATGTTTTCTTTTAAATTTTTGCACGAGGTATTAATATTATAAAAATCATATTGATTTGATGTGTGGCCACAGTTTATAACGGCCTTACACGTCGAAATAGCTGTCACAAGTATAATAAAACTGGAAAAACTTTGTTATAACTTATTTGATATATTTCAAAATTTTAAAAATAAATACTTATTTATAGACTTGTGAAGTGTTCTTGGTATGAAGATTTGTTTGAAAGCTGGTTTAAAACCTTGATGGATGAATCACAGCGTCCCCAAATACGCAGTTCGGCCAAATTATCATTTTATTAGAAAATCCAAAGGGCTTTCCGATAATAAAAATAAATATTCATGAAATTTACAAAGACAGTCTTCCCCGGAAAGAATTTATCATAATGTAAATAAAGGAAAGGGACGAGTCTCGCTTTGAAAAATCCATTTAAAACTAATCCCAACTGGCTTGAGCATATTAAAAAAGGATCCTAATCTAAGGGAAAAATCCAAGAGCTTATGAACCCTCTGGACGCCAACTAACGATTAATCGTTGTTCGTCGTTGTATTCGTTGATGAAGCCAAACCAAACATAATCGAACGTGTTTTGTGTCGAGACAAAGAATATTCCACAGAAAAATATAAAATGCGAAGTTTTTGTCTTAATTTTTTTTGGTCTACTAACTAAATCCAAATCAATATTACCAAGTTGTATTGTCACAGCTTGCCGAAAAGTCAACGCAAGACCTCAGAAAACACTAACATCATTGAAAGTCAATATGGGCTGGCTCGGCCATATTGCTTATCAGAGGGCTAAATACAGTAGAATTCGGATATAACGACGTCGCTTATAACGGCTTACCGTTTTTAGCAACGACAATGTAGACTCAAGTTAGTTTGATATTCAGATACTAGGAAAACATATCCGTTTAGTGCGACTCCGTTTTAAGCGTTGAACTGCTTAATGCGACCTATTTTAATGATAATTCGTCCGGTTAGAACGACGCGCAGTGTTTTGTTTACAAAACCTGTTCATTAATAGCTACTCCCGGCGCCCGGCTACTCTCGCCTGCCTTTATGCAGGTAAGTTTTTTCCCGTAAGTCACTCACGTAAGCGACTTCTGATCAATGTGCACATTATTTTTGCGTGTCTTTTATAGTAAACATTGTCATAAAAATAACCACGTAGGTACCTGCCTACATACAATGTATATATATCTGACCCGCCCATGCATAGCTGTGGCTAACGAAACATACCGCCGTCTACTGGATGTGTCAATAAATTAACTCACACCGCCATCTGTCAGAAACTTATGGAACTTACAAATAATTTTAAATAACTGTCCCATCAAAAACATTTAATTCGCAATAATAAATATTGAGGTCCTATATTTTAAGTTGGACCAAACTAAACACAGTAATACTATCTACACACCATGCTGCGAACAGCAGCTATTGGCAGCTGGCTAAAAATCGAAGGTTGGAGGATGTCTCCCGTCTCTTTTTTTCCCATGCGAACCCGTAACACTCTGTTTCACGTTGACTGCAAATTGGAAGAAACCGTCTGCCGTTAGTACCAACCGATGCGCCGCAGTGAAATGAGATGGTGATATTGAATTTATTGTGTTAATAAAAGAGACAGAAGACAACGTGAAACAGAATGTTACGGGTTCGCACGAGGAAAAGGGAGACGGGAGACAATAGCCAGCTGATAACAGCCCGATATATTGGGCTTTAGCAGCATGGTGTGTAGAGCCCATAAGCCAAATTTCATCAAAATCGGTTAAGTAGTTTCGTAGTTTACTAGTTTAATGTAACGCGAGATTTTTATATATAAACATATATTCCTTGTTCTATGAACTAACTCAACGACTATATACACTCGAATTTATGTATTTTTAAAAATGTACAAGTCATTTAATATATCAGAAAAAAAGTTTAGTGTCCAGAGGGTTTATTGCTTGGTCAAACATGAAAGTAAAAAGAAACAAGAAATCCCTTTATTTTTTATGAAGAGCTTTCACGGTAGCGGAAAAGTTAATTTTGGAAGTTATTGTAAGGGTTTGGATTACATTCAAACTCGTTTAAAATACATTTATTATTAATATAAAATCCTTTTTCTGTATTTTTAGCTTATTATATTGCGCTGGCTTTTGCGCTGCTATATCACCTTGGTATAATAATAACTTATTTAAAAAAAAAAATTCTTCATACAGGATGCCTTGAGAGCTAATAATTCCCTCAGAGCCTATGTCATTTTTGGTTCTATGTCTAATCGGACTATAAGATCTCAGCGTCTGAATTACTATAGTAAATTTATTCATACACGATACACGAGCGCTTTCCGAAAATAAAAAAAACGTGTAAATACCCTATTACACGGCATGCATTGAAATGACACTCAAAGAAGGAAAGTTTGTGTTCAAATATGTTTATTGAAGAGCTTTTAGATTCACAATATTTCCGGGTGAGAAGAATGGATTATATTTTTTAAAAAATCACTAATTATTATCTCAATGCGATTAGCTAGCGCGTAACTGCGTGCAATAATATTAGTGAGTGTTGGCTGCAAAAAAACAATACATCTATCATGTGGCTGAGGTTTGATTATGAATTTTATTGCTGGTTATTGTAATTTACTATTCACATTGGCGTTCTTCCCTTGTAAACATTATTTAACATTTCAAAGTATCAAACACCTGGATTCTGAGATTAAGAACTGGGAATAAGTGATATCCATAATGTATTCCTTTTTCTTAACCTGAACCCAAATAAGATTTTCTGATGCGCGGTTTTACCAAATGGAATAGGATACGAGCTAAATTAATGGGTTAAGTCAGAATTATTATACTTGTAAAGATTAAAGATTTTCTTGTGAATGTGATATAATGTTTCCTTTTCCATTTATAAGTTTTTGGCAGAGGCAATCGCTTAGCATAAAGCTGGGTAACCAATATCTGGAACTCGGCAGATTATCAATTTTGAAGATTATGAATCGCATGTAAAAAATAACTATCATTTGAGTGAGCTTTTCATTCCATTTCAGGAATCCCTCAAGGATCTGGTGTAGGTCCAATTTTATTCAGTTTTGCAAATGAAATGCTTACAATTTCGAAGGATGAAATAATTGTATCTTTTATCAATCTCAGTCTAAATCACAGAAAAAACGTGTAATTTAGATAGACTTTAGTTATAAGTCAATCGATAAAAATTGATGTTATAAATTCATTTCATATAGATTTCATTAAATATTAAATTTCGATTCTAAAGATGACTCTTTTACGAAAATGAGAACTATTAACCACAATGATTTTTTTGTCTTTACATAAAGTTGTATTTTAAACTAACTTTTCAAACATCATGTACTTACTTCTGTGTGATAACTTGTTAATGAAATGGTATTTTTATTGATAAGTCTAGTATAGATAAAAAGTTCCCTTAGCCAACTCTCTTTTCACGAGGTAAGCCCATATCCAAGTCTAAGCGCCAGAAACCTTAGTTGCTTATATCATAGTTTAATAATTTATTATCATCTATCCTTATTACACCAATTAAAAATACAGTTCGCTTGAAAAAAATAAATTATTTTCAATGTACGAGAAGTACGCCACCTCTTCCAGAGAATTGTTTCGTTTCCTAAGGCGAATAACAATCAAAAGTTTTACAATAAGCCCAAAGTTTTATACAAAACCAGCTCCTTCTGATACCCCTGGGAAATAACTGTTATGAAGTAGTTATGAGTTGAATTTTAAACTCCATTAACTAGAACACAACCATGAACTATTCCAAAGCTTTTCACGTCATTGGATTAATGTTCAATTAATTAAATACATGCAAAATTGTTGGCTTAAGTTTCGCTCATAACTTGACAAGCTTCAACAAACTTTGATAGTAGTTGTTCTTCAAATCATTGAATTATATAAAATATTAACAAGTAAACTTGAAATTTCTTCAAATAAAACTCACTGGACATTATAATGAAGTTGATATTGAAATTTTGAAAAAAATAAACAGGATCATTGATCATTGCTTTCAACTGAGGAAGTTTACCCATCAAATATAAATTAGTAAACTTGAAAAATCCATTATAAAAATTCAAGACACATATTTTTGTTTGTTTTACATTAGCTCCATACAGGAGGCCCTGAGGAAAATGATTTCCCTCATGGCCTAGGTATGTCATATTTGAGGATTCTGTGTGTAGGGTATTTTTGAAGAAAGGAAGTTCTGTGAAGGAAAACGGTATGTGGGGTGAATAGGAATCTGGGGTTCAGTTTGTTCAGAACATCTGCCAATACTTACCTCACCCCATGAATCCGGGCGCCTCTGCTAAGTCACCAAACGTAGCGAACCACTTGGGTTGACCTATGGCAGAGGTGTTGAATATTGAAAAAATGATTCCCGGGGCGGCGGTACTCATTCCCGCCTCCCAAATTATTTTCAACACATTCGTAGTTCCGTAGAATGGTGAGAAACTTAGTGGTTATAGAAAAAAATTGGAGACATACGTTTACATGCCTCCAGTTTTTTTCAATCGTAGTTATTGTGTTTTAAATTTTTTTATTTTTTATTACTATGTATTAAAATTTCGCCATAAAAAAACAATAAATATGTTTCCTGGCAACATGAAAGTACTTTTGGCAAGACATATCAAGCACTTTTGCCACAAAATATTTATATAATATGAGGCTTTTAATCACAAAGTTATAAAACAAATATTTAAAAAAAAAATTATTTGTTGGCTATGAATAACATTTCAGAAGATTTTAGATTCACATTATTTGGAGTAAGAATTGTAAATAAAATTTTGGTCTTCGTTAATTTTTGTTGGTGTCTTTTTAAAAAAAATTTTTTTTTTCAAAATCAAATGTTGTCACCTGTCGTTCAGCCGAGTAACCGCCCAACCCATCACCCCGACCTTAACTGTCCAATACCTACTAATATTGTATGTTTTTCGTTTAAAAAAACACCAAAAATGTTACCGGAGAACAAAATTTTATTTATAAACTGAGTAAGATTATTATTATTACATTATTAATTATTACACAACTTCGCAATCTGCGGTTCGGTCGGGATAATATTACTACGATTGTAAATACTCTCTTCATTTGTATATAGTGCATAATGTAATTATTGTAAATACATCTCATCACCATCATCCTCCAGCGTTTATTATTCCGACCAGTACGCGGAGATATCACAACTCACCGATATCTCCTCTTCAACCGGAGGCCCATTTTTCTCCTCACCTAGGAGACCCGCATCCTGCCTCTAAAACATTCTTTACTCCAAATAATGTTAAGAATCACTTGTTAAATTAAGTCAAGTACGTACCTTAACACCCTGCAGATTGCGTCTGCGTCGAATTTTGTAAAGCTTGCAATATATTTCTATAAATACTTTATAACATTCTGTACATCTCTGCATCAATTTTTGTTAAGTTTACAACAATTTTTCTGATTAAAGAAAATTTCTGAATAAAAAAAACGTTAAACACGGTATAAAAGTAGTTTTAAATAATACACTATAGCGACTGAAAATATTACACTTTATTAAATGGATGTATTTTACAATAACAGTATTATTTACACTTATTAATTATTATATGATACAGATATGATCTTTGAACTCAAAACATAACAATAGACATTTAATATTAATTCATACCCTTGTTGTCAGTATGTACAAAAACCAAAAAGGACATTTGTAAAAAGCATTTTTAGTCCTTTGGAAATGTGCATAAAACTTTCAGAAGAGTTGATGTTCTTTACAATACAGTGCATTAAAAATCATTTACACGGTTCGTTGCTTATTTGAATTTGTTATACATTCACACTTAAGTCAAAAATTTTATAAAGAATTCACACATTTTAATTATTAAATTCTATTTTTATTATAATACTCCATGTACCTGTTGGTATGTGACTGTTATACACGTGCAAAATACATTCTAAAAGACAACTGCTAGTTTTGACGTGACTGTATTGATATATATATATATTTTTTAAAGAAAGACATACATTCCCGGGTTACGAATAACCCAACAACATTTGAAAATCTCCAACTACCACCACACTAAGCGGAAGATGTTGCTTGTGTTGTGGTGGAGGACTTAGCCAGCCCAGGAATCGAACACGGAACGCCTGGATGAGACCCAAACGCGATGCCCACTGAACCACTGACCGGTCATTCATGACCGGATATTCACGATGACTTTGTACATGCCTTTTTTAACAGTAGATTACCAAACCCAACAGATAGAGAGTATTTTAGTTACCTCCTTCTTTAGCCGACGTTTGGGACAGCGTTGCAATGTCCATCATCAGGGCAGATCCGGCAGATCCGACAATGTGTGTCTGTCGGATCTGCCCTGATGATGGACACTGCAACGCTGTCTAACACTGTAGCGCAACACGGCATAACACCCCACAAACAAACAACGAAAATGCTTTTGGCCGTGAAAATCTAAAAACGTATCAGATAGAGAGTGTGTTGGGATCAGCAAAATAGGAAAAAATATCACCTTTTGGTTTCGTTGGGGTAAGGTTAGGCTAAGAAGGACATGTCAATACAGTCAAGTAAAAACTAATGTTTATATTTCTTTTAAATATTATAATTTATTCAATATTTTGCAAGTAAAACAGTCATTGACCTATTATTTTGTCTTATATATTTACAACCTCTTGGGGCAATTTACACATTTAAAAAAAATTTCCCACTTTTATTGAAATTTATCATTCAATCGTTAGTGGGTTTCTTCGTTGTGAAATTATAAAATTCAAAGATGAACTCAAAAGAGACACTTTTTTAACAACCAGTTATGAACACGTTGCTTCTTAATAACAGTCAATAATAATCTGATTTTCTATAAAATTTTAGATTGATTCAGTTCTAATAAATCGATTCTAGGAATTTGACTCTGAGTTTGTCGAATTTTTGGGATTTAGATTAGGTTTTGTTTAGATTCTTCCACTTATTTTTGCCAGAGTTTCTTAGAGCCATAAACTTCCTGTCTTAATTCAACCTTTTGACATCCTCCAAGGCAGAGTGGAAAGCTTTGCTTTGATGGAGACATTCTTTTCAGCCTTAAAACAAACATATTGGAGTTGGGATGGTCCCACTGATTCAGGACAGTAGAGACATAAAAAATACATCTTTAAATAAATGGCAGACAGGAAATAATCACAACTCGAATTAATGCCATAAAAGGCAACATACAACGGTTAAGGATGAAATTACACGGGAGTAAATCGTAATTACACAACAAAATTACACGCAGAGAAAATTGACTCGTGAAATACGAAATTTAGGTGAGGAAAATTATAATTTTGAATAATTTTAGATAGTACTAAAAAACTCAAATGAAAAATGTGAAACTAAATATCAAGAAAAGATTCGGTTGTATGAATTGAACCCAGGGTCTTTGCTCTACCACTGAGCCAATCTTACCTTATCCCCTTTCTGTTTATATGTAACTGTATCATACTTTAGTCACTGGATATGGTGACTGAAGTGATTAAGTGGTTAAGTAAGTATTACATATGTGGTTTATAAAAAGTGATTTGTTTTCATTTAATTAAAAATGACACCACAAAGTGAATTTGCGAAGACTGAAGAAGTATCAGTCTTCGACTAAGAACTACCAAATTCATCTTTTTTTTGTTGTTGCTATATTTGTACAAAACTGCAAATTCTACCCAAAACTTAAAGTTTTGTCAAAAAATTACAAACTTTGAACTTAAACAATATTTTTGGGATGATTAAGATTTTCAGAGAAGAAATTTCAGCTTCATTTGTCAACAAGTTTCAAAAAGAAACAAGCGTTTGGGCAGGAATAACGGAATTAGAAAGTATACCAATAAATATACCATTGAATTTTTTCATAATGTAATTTCTTAAATGTGTAATTTTCACCGTGCATTTTTGGCACGTGTAATTTCATCACCTAACCGAAAATAAACACCTGAATTTCATAACTTTAAAAAAATCATAATAAACACTATAAAACTTTGTTTTAATTCCACTTTAAACAAAGTATTATTGTTTCTTCAAACTTCGCAAAATCACTTTGTGGCGTCATTTTGAATTAAATTAAAACAAATAACTTTGTTTAAACCACTAATATAATCACAATTACCTACATGTTTCAAAACCGATGGTTTCTTCGAATTATTATTACTTCGATTACTACCCCGACGAAGAAACCATCGGTTTTGAAAAATGTAGGTAATTGTGATTATATTAGTGGTTTAAACAAAGTTATTTTTTTAAATTTAAGATTTATTGTGTTTATTATAATAATGAATTACCACAAAGTGTTTGCTACATGTGAAAATTTAAAAAAAAATCACTCAAATTATAACAGAAATGATTCTATACAACGCTCAAATCTGAGAGACTTGATCATCAGCGCCATAACAAGTAAAAACTGTAAACTGTGGAAGTTTCCCAATGATGAGGGACTGGAAGAGTGGTTTCTGTTGATAGAGTCATCAGCCATGACGCTGGAAGCCACAAGGACTGTTCCAGGGTTTGATGATTTGTGAGAGACGGAAGCTCTCCTCGGGAGTGTGCTTGTTGTCTCGGAACAATTGGATATCTGGAACAAAAAAAGTGATATTAGATCAGCTATTTTCAACCTGTGGTATGCGCACCCCTTTGGGATACACAAAGCAAAAATTGGGGGTACGCATTATCGTGGACATTATGTAGGCTTTAAAACACAGCTCAACGTTTTCAAATGTCAGCGGTTTATACTCAGCGATTGTGACTTGGAAATTGAAAAATGTTAAAATTAATGTCATTCAACATTTGGCATCTCTAAAAATAACATTTCAGGAATATTTCCCAAAAATCAGTAAAGAAATGCACTAGGCTCGAAATCCTTTCAGAGAAACCTCTTTGAAAAATTGCCCATAACCTAATAGAACCCAACCCATTCAAGCAATTTTTAATATATTTTTTCATTACTTTTAATGACTTTTCAAAGGAGGTGTTGAGTTGAATTCATTCCGAATTATCCGGTAAAAATGTCACCCAACCTAAAAATAAAAGAAATGGAAAATCTGTTCGAGATATCAACTACTTTTGAGCTCAAAACTTACTTAGAAAAAATGTCTCTAATAGATTTCTGGCTCGAATTTTCGAAGGAATATAACTCAATAGCAGCCCTTAAAAATGATAACGCCATTCCCAAGCACGTACTAATGTAATGTGTAAGGGCATTTTCTACCTATGCGTTTTTTTTTAATAAATATCGCAATCGCTTGAATGCTGAACCAGACTTGAGGCTCCACCTATGTGACATTGAGCGAAAATTTGTAAAAATTTGCTAAAAAAAGCAAGCTTAAGGATCACATTGACTACATTGTATAATTGATTATACACGTTGTAACAATAGATAGGGCTTTTATTTTAACTACTACACGGGAAAGTTTTTTTGGACAAAATGTTTTGAGGTAAAAAAAAGTACTCTCAATACACTTTGTAAGTTTGTAGTTTCGTATGGAGAACAAGATTTTTTTTTCTTCGAATGAAAAGATGTGGATAAAATTTCGTATGAAGAACCACTGGATAAATGCCCTAAGTCATGTTACACTCTGTATGAAATTGAAAGAAGGATAAACGCATATAAATCAATGGAGGGCTGAAATCCGATGGCGCTAACCAAAAACTGTCCAAAGAAGCGAATGTAGCAGTCCACAATAAAATGCTGTTCCCTCCCCTGGTGTATAGCGGCAGTGCGACATAAAACTGGCAGAGTGCTGTAGAAGTGAGATCACTGAGGCATGTGCGTGATAAAGCCATGTATGATCGTGTGAGAAATGTATCGATCCGGAAAAAAATCAAGGCTGATGAAAGCGTAATGAGTAAGCTTAAGAAAGGGTCCTTCAGATGGTTCGGGCATGTAGAGCGGATGAACGAAGAAAAGAGTGTAAGGAAAATATATGACGCAAATGTGAATGGTAGAAGAAGTCTGGGGACGCCGGAGGAAGTTATGGAACGATTAAGTGAATCCGATACTTTAGTCGGATTATGTATGAGACGATATATGAATGTGAATGAGGCAAAATGTGTTTTCCCTGCAAGGAAACGTGTGAAGTTAGTTGGTTACAATGGGAAATTTCATAAATTTAAAAAAAAACACGCATTATGATTTTTGTACTCCATCCATCATTTTTTAATAATAGGAACTCTTTTATTTTGTTTTTAAGTTAAAAAAAATTTATGTAATAGATTTGTAAAATATTTTCTCAGTCCTCCTCAATAGGAGATCCAGTGTTGAATTTATAACTGTGATTATCAACTACGCCATAAACAATGTAATATAATAAATATTATCAAAAATCATGTATTTATAATTTGACGTTTTTTTCTGAATCCTAAAATCCTAAAATGAGATAAACGGTAAATATATGTTTAATGGCTTTCAAAAGCACCGATGACACGGGGCTAGTTTACAAGATACCACCCGGCGAATTCACTATCTTCTAGTAAACTTCGTATTGTTCACAATCTGCTAGTTAGCTAGTAAATATGATTACAATAGTGAATTCGCCGGCTAGTAGCTTGTAAACTATCCCCGTGTCATCGATGCTTGTAAGCCGTTTATATGTCACCATCAAATTATCGAGACATGTTTTTTTTAGAGGGCGGGAAATTACCAAACCGAAGGTGCAAAAATGTACAAGCACTCAAGGTTAAAATCAATAGGGTATTTTCACAAACGAGGAATTCTGTTGAAAATGTATAAAATATTTAAAGATAATTTTTCTGATTTTAATCTTCCTATTAAAAATGTTATTTTTATGTTTTCATTCAAATTTACTGATTTGAAAAACGATCAGAAACCGACAAAACCAAAACGGCCTTTGGTTGGCACGGGCATCAAATACGCACGTCAACAAATAACAAAGTACTCTCAGAAATGTGTCAGAAGCCGGCCGATGCTCGTGACGTCACATAATATCCCGCCCCAAAATACATATTGGCGGTATTTCAAAAATGGGAAAAATAGAATCGCTGTAGAAAATTTATTCGTCAAAATAAAAATAAATTAAAAATGCCACAATCAACGTAATTTTTTGCTTAATTTTTTAAAGGAATAAAAAAAGTAAGTTATTATATTTTTTTTGTATTGTTGAAGAGGGGAAGAGGAAGATATGGAAGTACCTGTCTATGCAGACCTGGTCTCCAAACATGGTCAATGTCATTTCAAGCAACAATTCAATTCTGAAATGTGGTCTTACCCTAGGGCGGTTCGATAGAATATATTTAACTCTGAAACGTGCCTCAAATATACCTTACATTATTTTTTTATTTTGTGAAAAAACACAAATCAATTCACAGATCTCTAGTCGAGAGCCTTACCTTTCGACAACGGAGACCGTTGGTCTGTCGGGCATATAAAGCGTAGTATTTTTATTTTTAACTTAATTTTGAGCATTACACTACAAATTGACACAATTATCTAAGCAGTCTTTATAGATTTTGATAATAAAAAACATAAATTGATTAGAGAAAAAGTTCGTTTGTTGGCAAAATTGGTTATGGTACGTCTGCAGTACCATTTCATCAACACACAAATTGGTTGAACTTATCACAGCAAAGGTGTCGCTTCGACAGATGTGTCTATTGTTGAGAGTGAAATATAGAATGAGAGGAAAACCGTGTGAATGGGTTGATTAGGAGGGTAAGAGGAAGTTTGAGATTGATTGTATGTCAATATGTCATAGTTGATTGTGAATTGCAAATTTTAAATTAAATCTATTTTGAGATGAATAACAAAGACATATTTTGAGATAAGTTTTAATAAATAATATCTGTTAATCGTAGAGTTTTAAGAAAGTGATTAAAAAGTACATTTTAAATTATGTCATTAAAACACACTGTCAAGTTGGTATTACTTATTTGTTAGGGGTGACGTCACTGCTCTCCATTCCCAATTGAAGTTATATGAAACGATCAACATTTCATGCAATTTCATGTTATTGGTTTATTTACAAAACTAGATTCAGACATATATAATAGTTGTTGTGTTAATTGAAACATTATTGAGGCCCTCAGCAATTAAAATGATGACGGAAAGGGGGGGCTATATTTACGGACAATCTGATAATTTGCCAGTGGTTGATACCGAAACGTCATGCTTTTCAAATATAATACGGACCATATACACAGAGCAATATGTAAGTGCTGAAAATCGTGGAATAAGTGTAAATAATGATAAAAGCTACTAAGTTAAATCGTCTTATTATACTTGTTTTTGAAAGTCGTAGTTGGCTTAAAGAAATATTTTGACCTGTTTGATTTGCATGTTCTCTTCTATTTTCAGTTCGGCTAGAACATCTTATGGTGACAGTGCTATTGGACAAGTACAATTGAGATGTCATCTGTATTTGCAATGAATAACAATAATTATAATGTATTTGTATATAATAAAAGTAGCGATGAGATGTTGACATTTTACCTAATATTTTTCTATATTAAAAGCAGTTAATCTTGAATAAAAAACGCCTCGACTTTTGGCACCTAAAAAATCATTCCACCTTTGATTTTTCCATACAAAATGACAACATCTGCTAAAAAACAATAAAACTTGTGGAGACTGATGACGTCACACGATCCACTATAGTTACGGTGGTTTTCAGGGATCTCGAAAAATTAAAACTTTTGCAATTATTTTAACTATTTAAACTAACTATAAAAATAAAAATAAATGTGCAGTTATTTGAGTTAGAAGGTTATTTAATTTTAAAAAATTGAACTGGAGTTCCCTAATCCTTTTGTATGGCCTATTTTGTGCAGTTAACAAATATAGAGTGTGTTTTTTTTTAAGAAAAATCCTTTTTTCATTCTAAAAAACAGCATTTCCATTGAAAACAATTAAATTTAAAACGCTCCGTTACGGTTAAATGGAAAATTTAAAATTTCAGCCGTTAGTTAGTACGAGCCTACATATTTCGGCAAAAAAAATTTTTTTTTTTATGCAATCCAAACCAAACCCGAGGAATAATACAATCGGAATTTTCGTTAATAACCTGTAATAAAACGCTCAACACATAAAATTTTATTTCACATTAATCCAATTTTCGTTGAAAAAAAATTTTCTGTGTACGGTTTCTTCTCAGAACACGAAAAGTACCAACGGCTTTATTAGTTGTTATACAAACAAAAATATCTTTGTGGAAATGAATTTTGAAAAAATTTCTACTTTTAAAAAGCTTCAATAATGATTTTTTTTGGAGCCTGTGTCATCTTTAAGGATGCTGCGTGAAGACTCTTTCAAAAGAAAGGAACTAGAGGAAGTTCACGGGAAGAAAAAAAGGTGTGAGTGTGTCCAGGAGTGATGGTCGAATTTATCAATCAATCATCCGTCATCCACCTGCAGCAGAAGCCAGAATTTTATAAATAAATGCATCCGCCGCAATGACCTGGAAAAAACTTTACTTTACATTCATCGGGTATTCCAGGATGTATTTGACTTACTTTAACCGGGGATTTCTGACATTATTTGGAGTGATATTTACATTTTCAAATGTAAATGAAATGATGGCCTCCGGTGATTTTTCGGGATCTTTTATTTGCATTATTTTCATGGGAGCCTGATGAAAATAATTTCATTCATGGTCTACATTCTTTGGGGAGGCTGTGTGAATGGTATTTTTAAGGAAAATAAAGTGATAATGTTCAGCATCAGTGTGACGTACGCATGAATCCATCTGTTCCGCTGTGGTGCAAGACGATGTGTTGAGAGATATGACAAGCTGAAGAGGTCAAAGGATCTACCCAAACTGGTCCGCAACGCAGCTTGCAAGTAGGCGCATCCACCGCCAAGACCTGAACACACCTCAACCGCTGAACTCGGTCACCAAACGTAGCGAACTGTCTGGACCAATGGAAGAAGTGTTGGTTCCTGGCTTGCCGGTAACCGCATCCACAAAATTTATTGAATTCCTTGTTTCATATTTACATATTTATCTTGTATTGTTTGGACTGTTATTGCTATAAATGTGATTTAGTAACCTGGATTGGGAACAACTCGAATGGGTCCAGGTTTAGGAAATATGACCGGATATCTCGAGTAATTTATGTTTAGATTTATGAATTCTAGAATAAGCTTTCCTAAAGGGGAAATTGAATTTAGTGTGATATCAAATAAAAATAAAATTATAATATTGTGATAATAAATGTTGTATTTGATAACTACAGATAAACATCAAAGTTTTTCCTGTACAGAGGCCAACCTTTACAATAGTATCACTTCCGTTCAAGACCTCTTTTATTTTTATTTTATTTTATTTGGAAGATCGACGGTTATAATATTTTATAATGAATGATAAAACACGTAAAAATTATTTAAGCAATGATAGATTTTCACTGATGGTATCTTAATTATTAAGTGAATTAGTGAATATTAAGAAAAAAAGTGTTACAATACCCGATGGAGATGGGATGGTGGTAGAAAGGGGAAAAGGATGGATCTATTCTGTGTAATTAGTAGCATGTAGGTATGCGTAAATGTTATTATTTATTGATTTTACGTTTAAAAATGTTAGGCACTGTGTGATAAATAAGTCTTATTCACTGTATGAAATGTTAAAGATGTGTGAAGTGCGGTTAATCATTGAATTTTGTTTTGAGGTAGTGTTGCATTGAGGGATGTTTAATGTGTGGTTTCGTTTAGTTTGTATGTTGGACACTATTAATTGAATTCTTTCTAGTAATTCCGGTCAATCCATCAAAGAGGTAGCTACTTTTTTGTAAAAATAGTACATCTGCCGAATTTCTACGACTTTAAAATAACGATATCCTGAAAAACGCGGCCGATTACTCGTGACTCATATGAGAAAGATAGCTCCAAAAATCAATGTATCGTAGTAAATAGTTTTGTACTTTCTCGGTTCTTTATATGTGTGATTTATACTTGGGTGACTAGATTTGAGAAGCGTACAGCAGAGAACTGCGTACATACGCAAAGTACAGCATTTTCACTGTATTTACTTTGTTTGAAAACAAAAATTAACTACGTCAATTTAATGTTCCAAAGAACCAATCATGTCTGATTACATCTAAAATGGATCGAAATGAAAATCTAGTCTCCGTCAACGGAAGCAATCTTCCTATCAGGCCTTCCATTGGTTTGCTTGATGTAAATGTTTGATGTTTGATGAGTGAACTGCATAGGAACGGGGCTCTATCGAAGAAAGAGCTAAATTAGCTTCTCAGAAGCTGGGCTTGCTGTACAGGGCCCCAGATACTTTAATCGAGTGGTACACAACAGCTGCTAAACCCTGTAAAAATCGCAAGTGCGCCATATTTGGCAGCCACCTCTGGAGCACCGGGCAGTCCATTTGATAGATTCTCTTATCTTGACCAACAGATTACAATCTTTAGATCACATTCTAGTGGGAATGCTATCCTTGTTCTACCGGTATTTCAGTGGAAAGTGTTCCGATAAAGGTGCATCATTGATTACTGTCGGGAAACACGCTAACTTTGCGCCAAATATTTGTACACATTTGACAACTGTTACGTGACGTTTCTACGCCTCGTTCTTGAGTTCAATGTCACTGTTGTAGAACAATTTCCGGCCTCTGTGATTTCTCGCTCCTACAACATGATTTAACGGTTCAAGATCCGAGTTTTTACAAAATTTTCCAAATTTCTAAAAAATTCAAGAAAATTTTCCCAACTGAACACAATAAAACATCATCAAATAGTCTAAAATAATAATAATAAACAATCCCACATTACATTTCCATTGTATTACTAAATTATGTGTCTGTCAAATAGTATGATTGATTTGAATCAAACAATAGTCAAGGCCGACAGCCAATTATTTCAGAAAAAATGATAATATTTATTTATATATCTCAACGTTTTAATTCAGTTCTGACAGGGATGGATGGGCCTGAACATAACGTAATAAAACAAATGTGATCCTACGGAATGTATTCGATCAATAAAAAAATGGTGCTTGGAAAATGTTCCGCAATATCAATAATTTAAATGACATAGGTACTGTGTGTTATAATTAATAAAGTTCAAATAATGTACAAATATACAGAGTATTCTTTAATTAGTGATACCTGACATTATTTTTGGAGTAAAAAATGTTAATGAAATTTTTGCATAAATATTGTCTTTTTTAGTCCAAATAAAAACATTAAAAATTACTAGGTATTGAAAAGTTAGGGGCAGGATGATGGCGTTGGGCGGTTACTCGGCTGAGTGACCAGTGGCAACATTTGGGAGATTTTGATAAATAAAATTTGCAAGAGAAAAAATGTAATAAGCAGTAATTGTTTAATGAAAACACTAGTATATATTGAATTATTTGACGGGTTTAGAGATAAGCCGACGTAGCTCAATGGATAGAGCAGTTGACTGAAAATCAGAAGGACACCGGTTCAAGTCCCGTTGGCGGCATGTATCTTTTATCGGGAGTTTTTTTTTCAATATGGATGGGTGTTTCAGGCTAATAATTATCGTATATAATAAATGTTTTTTATAAATATTTAAAAAATCACCACAAACCAAAATTTTATTTGCAATTTTTACTCAACTTTTTTTTAAATAATTTCAGGAATCACTGGTTAAAGTAAGGAAATTACGCCCCTTAGGAGCGATTGACCAGCGGCTGAGAATAAACGTTTAAAAATGCTTGCAACTGTACAGGGTGGTTCCAATGAGAAAGATCGATTATTCCCCGTATCAAATTTTTTAAATTAAAAATTTTATATCGATTTATTTCATTCAAAACTTGCTTTTATATATACCTAAGTACATTCAAGTGAGCAATAAAAAATGCTCAAAACATTATAGAAAAACTGAGGTATTTTTGTCACCAAACACGTTTTCGGATTTATTTTTTAATGATTTTAATTTAACTAAAATTATTATATATTATACAATAGATTATGTATTGATTTATTTTCTTGTATGGTTACATAATTTGAAATTTGTGTTAATAGAATCTATCGTTTGAAAATTGAACAAATCTGCCAACGACCAACGGTATAACCTTAGAATATTAAAAATAAACTTAAAATTTCAACATTTTTAAACTGCGTGTACCAGATAAATAATAATCTTTCAAAATCAATTTAAGTTTTTTTGTAAAAAAGTATCAATACGTCTAGAATTTGATTTAAAGGGTCCTAATTTCCGGTATTCTCTGGTAATACCCTCTTAACACTCTGCATAAAATATTACTAACCTTTGTTCTGATAAAACTAAAATTAAATGTTTGCATGTTTTGGGAGATAAATTTGTTGCCCAAAAAACAGTATAAACGGTGCGTATTTGTAAAAAGAAAATATAAAATGTCTTTGGGTTCTAAACGATCAATATTGATTAATGGCGAAAGAATCTATTAATCTTCTTAAAACTGAATGAATTTCCGAAAAGTTCTTTAGGGTCAATTAAGGTTATTTTCTACTGTGTGCTCAATTTATAGGGAACAAAATAACGAAAGTAACCGCAAGTGGCGTTTGGCCCTCTTTGCGGTTGCTTTATTCCTTTCTTATAATTCGTGGTTCAGTTCACGTCACGTTGCATGCATATATACGCAGCTTTAAAATTATAGAGTACCAGTCTAAAAATACAGTTACAAAACGAAACACATCTTATAAAAATCAAAATATTATGTTTTTCCACCTTTCGGTACGCAGCTATTTAATTTCAGGACCCTTGAGGTTATTTTTTACAAAAGCAGTGCTCTCAAATTATTATTATTTCTCGTACTGTGTGTAATTTTCAATTTTAGAGGCGGGTATGGGTACCGCCGCCCCAGGAACCATTTATTGGATGACCAACACTTCTGCCACAGGTCACTTCAAGTGGTTCGCTATGTTTGGTGACTAAGCAGGGGTGCCCGGATTCATGGGGTTAGGTTTGTCCGGAACATAGAGGCGGATGCTTCTGCCAACCATCTGCATGGCAGGCCGGATCGGGAGAGACTGGTTGAGGGAGACTTTTTGATCTCTCCAGCCGGACACTCTCGACCCATCGCATTGCACCGCAGTGGGAGGATTGGCTTCACACGTCCATCACTCCTGGGCAAATTTATTCCCAGATTCCTACCAACCCCTCAAACATTTTTCCTTCCCAGGACTTCCTCTCCTTCCTTTCCCTTAAAAAACCCACCACACAGCATCTTCAAAGATGACATAGGCCCTGCGTGTATTTTTCCCTCAGGGCCTCCTGTGTGGAGCTAATGTAAAAAAAAAAAAGTATGTAAGTAAATGGACTGCGGACATATGATAACTTCTTCAATATAATAGCTACCTGTATTAAATTTTATCTCTCTTTTTTTTCAAATAATTTAAGTTCTTTATATCATCTCTTCTCCATTTTTTCTTTTCTTTTCTATTTCTCTTATTAATTTTCATTTTATGTTTATTTTCATTTTATGTAAATTCTATTTATTAATTAATAATTTATTTTATTCTTTCTTTTGAAAATGATATAAAAAATATTAAATTACTGCCACCTCGGAACAGGCTCAGCCTAGTGAGGTGGTATATACCTAAAAAAATGTACATAACATGTATTTTTTGGTTAATAAATAATAAAAAATAAAAAATAAAAAAATAAATATGTGAGTTAGGTACCTACAAAAGTCCTAATTAACCTTGCCGTTGTCGACAGGGGTACTCAAAATATCCAAAATTACTATCTTTGATGATAGGTTCAAATAGAAACTTCACTCTTTTGGTGTATTTTGTACGATGACCGGACAACTCAATGTGTGCAACTTCATAACCACCTTTAAAAAGTCATCAAAGTGATGAAAGACGCTGGAACCATACCACCGCTGTATCCTCCATTCTACTCGCACGTGTATGATTAGATCTTCCAGAATTATATATATTGTATTGTAATAAATATCTTGTGTATGCTTTAGCACCAGCTCGTGCAACTAGCTCGCTATCACCAAAGCTGTACAATGTACAACGTACTGACCACTATTCTCGATCGCTCCGTTCCTCGATTTGGAGGGGTTCCACGCCAAATCTGGCAGTCAATAGAAAAATTCTCTGCAATTTGCGTTGAGTGGTTGGTACGGTTTCCTTGCGAGACTCCTCAGGTTGGTGTGGGCTGAGCATGTACAGAAAATGCCGGACACACGCGTCCCAAAAAGAATTATGACTGGACACCCAGGTGGAAAGAGAAAAGTGGGAAGAACCAGACTGAGCTGGGAAGACGAGGTAAGAGGGGATGCGGCACAGCTTCTCCAGGTAACAAACTGGAAGTCAACTGCGGACAGGAGGAGTTGGAGGCGAATGTTGCGGGAGGCCAAAGCTCGATATGGCCTGTAGCGCCATCGAAGAAAAAGAAGAAGAAGGTTGGTCGGGTTAGATATACGACGACGCCAAACAACAACCGCTCCACGCATCTCGTAAATGTGAACATAGTTTGGTGACCAGATCTGAATAGTCAGGTACTTCCCCACCTTCATCTTACCCAACCACCTCATCTTACCCATTTCCTCATATTATGTTCAACTTCATAAAATGCAAGGATAATAGGATAATAAAGGAATGCAAGAAAAGAGTAAGTATCGGAATGAAAGAACGAAAGAAACGCCTGAAAGACGAAGAGGGAATTAAAATGACCAACCACTTCCAAGAAAACATTAAACTGTTTTGGAAGGAGGTCAAAAGATCCCGGAGTGGTACAGATAACGGAAGTATGAAAGTGATAAAATCAAAAGATGGAAAAATGTTGACGAATGAAAAAGAAATAAAAGATAGATGGATGAAATATTTTGAGGAAGTCTTTGAAAGCAATCTGGGTGACAGTGATTCCAGTGGCGAATCAGGGATGAGCGACGACGGAGTGAATGCTACCAGAATCAGCATGGATGAAATAAAAAGATCAATTAAATGTAATGGTAAGGCTGTTGGGTTCGACAATATCGCTGCCGAATACTTTAAAGGTGATAATTCTATAATTCTCCGTATAATTCTCACATGGTTGTGCAAACTTTTTAACCAGTGTTTAGAAGAGGGTTACACGCCATTAGATTGGAGAAGGGCTGTGATCATGCCGTTATACAAAGGTAAAGGGTCACGCATGGATTGTGGGAATCATAGGGCTATTAGTTTGCTAAGTTCAGTCGGCAAGCTGTATGGTAGAATATTGATTGAAAGGGTAAGAATGGAAACAAAATATAAAATATGGGATGTGCAAGGTGCTTTTATGAGTGGACGGGGGTGCATGGATCAGATTTTCTCTTTGCGTATGCTCACGGAGAAGTTTCTGGCAAAAAACCAGAAACTTTACTGTGCCTTTGTAGATCTACAAAAAGCATACGACCGCGTCGACAGGAAAAAGCTGTGGAAGGTATTGTTTAAGTATGGAGTGAATACAAATCTTGTACAGGCAATCGCGTCTCTATACGAGGGAAGCGTTGCTTGCATAAGGGTAAACGGTGGTTTTACGGGGTGGTTTGACATCATAAAAGGTGTTAAGCAAGGTTGCGTAATGTCACCGTGGTTATTTAATCTATATATGGACAATTGTATGCAAGAATTGAAAGAGGCGGGATTGGGCGCGAAATTGAATAATCTGATAGTATGTTGCCTGTTGTATGCTGATGATGCGGTGCTGATTGCCAACAGTATAGAAGATCTGCAGTCTCTCGTGTCTAGGATGAACGAAGTATGTATGAAGAATGAATTAATGATGAATGTAAGTAAGTCTAAAGTCATGGTGTTTGAAAGATAGAGTCAGAAAACGGTGTGCAATATAGTTGTGAATGATGAATACTTGGAGCAGGTGGATGAGTTTGTATATTTGGGAAGTATGTTTACGAGAGATGGGAAGGCTGATAGGGATATCGAAAGAAGGGTGAATGCAGGAAACTCCATTAATGGAGGATTGAACGCCGTTGGAGCCGACAAAAAGTTGTCCACAGAAGCGAAGCTAGCAGTCCACAATGGAGTACTGGTACCTACCCTGATGTATGGCAGTGAAGCGTGGAAATGGCAGAGAAAGGATGAAAGTAGACTGAATGCTGTAGAAATGAGATCCCTGAGGCGTATGTGTGGTAAAACCATGTATGATCGTGTGAGGAATGTGGAGATCCGAAAAGAATGCAAGGCTGATGTGAGCGTAGTAAGTAAGATTAAGAAAGGGACGCTTAGATGGTTTGGGCATGTTGAGCGAATGAATGAAGAAAGGAGTGTAAAGAGAATTTATGACGCAAATGTGAACGGTGTAAGAAGCCGAGGACGCCCAAGGAAGACGTGGCACGATCAAGTAAATCAGATACTTGAGTCGGGCCATGTCAATAGTCAGAATAATAGAAGAGTATGTATGAGAAGATGTATGAACGTGAATGAGGCAAGGAGCGTGTGCCAAGACCGAGTTGTTTGGCGGTCCGTCCTCTCTGCCTACCCCTGCGGGGAAACGGCGTGATGGTTAGTTAGTTAGTTAGTTAGTTAGTTAGTTAGTTAGTTCATAAAATACCCCAATTGACACTTCCATAGTCTCACTGACTAGTCCCAGATGTTGGGAGTAGCTGGGACTCCTGTTCGGTATTCATACAAAATAAAAATAAAATTACGACGTGCATTTTAAGAGGGTTTTTTTCGGAAATATTAAAAATAATTAATACTTCATTTTTAAACTTTATTAATTAATTAAATACTGTTTATTAGTGAAATGTTTGTTTTATTATATAATTAATTAAATAATATTTTTCAAAAAAATTACTAAGAATTCTGGAAGATCTAATCAATGAAATTTTATAATATAAAAATTCGAAATTATATGTAGGTCTTCAAAAAAATTACTTTATTTATGCTATCTTGAAAAATAACGTTTTATCCTTTACTAAATTTCAAATTTCCACGATCGATATTTAAACTAATAAGAAAGTTTTATTTTATTTATCACCTCGACGTCTAACTAACAAAAATCTCCAAATTAGAAAAGTAGTTTTAAAAAGCTTTTTTTATAATAGGCCTAACTACACTTTGTCAAATAAGAGTAGAAAATATAAACAACGGAACTAAATAAATTGTAGGTTGGCAACAATGACAGTAAATATGACAATGACACTATTTGTGTAGAATGCTGTATGTAACATTTAAAAAAACAATTTTTTGCGCTTTGTATAAATATTTTCAAACACGGATACATGTTTTAAGTATGATTTTATTTTATTTAAATACAATATTGTTAGCTAACATAGTTGTTTTTTTTCGCAGTTAATTCAGAAAGTACCATCGGGCGAATTATCAAGGAGAGCGAAACAAAGGAGGGTAAATTCGAAACTCAAGGCAAAACTAAAAAAGGGTCGCGCTCCGAAAGCTACAGATACATTTTGACATCAGTGCTATTCGTCACAAGGTACATTTTTTTAGGGGGATGATCTAAAGCCCGGGCAACGCTGGGTACTTCAGATAGTAATAATAATAATAATTAAATAAATTTGAGCAAATTCTAAACTGTCAATTTGAGAGGCGGGAATGGGTACCGCCGCCCCGGGAACCATTTATTGGATAGCCAACACCTCTGCCATAGGTCACCCCAATTGGTTCGCTACGTTTGTTGACTTAGCAGGGTTGCTCAGGTTCATGGGGTAAGGTTTATCGAGGTCTTGGCGGCGGATGATTTAGAAACACTGAACCCCAGATTCCTACCCAAACCTCTCCTTCCTTTCCTTAAAAATACCCTCCACACAGCATCCCCAAAGATGACATAGTAGCCTCCTGTGTGGACCTAATATAAAAAAAAATTAAAAAAAATTACTACACTGTCATACATATATGCAATTCTAATTTTAAGATCAGTGAGTGTGTATATTGCAAAGAAAAAATATTTTTCCCACTTTTATTCGATTTCGTTTTTTTACAAAATTGTAGGTTACACAGCTTTACATTTCCACAGTGTGTTATAATTTTAGTACTGCCATTTGAAGAACAGTGGTCCCCTGCTATGTTTTCTACTCTTTTTTAATAGACAATTTATTTATTTATTTATTTATTTATTAAAGAATTTTATACATAGTGTACATATTGTGTTATTTCGCCCGCCATGCTAGGGATGTCCCTGTGTTATGGCGGGTGAAGTACGCAGATTATATGGGTAATGAAGTACATTTACTGATTATATAATAATTATGATAATGAGGTTTACAGTTAATGCAGCAATGAATTTATGATAATGAAATTTACATATAATATAGTAATTGATGATAAGATAGATAATGATAATGGATTTAATAATTGAAAATATGCGTCTTCGTCTATTTTTAAATATTTCCGCCAGCATGGTGATTCGGCGCTGAGATGATTTACGTGGTAATATTAGCTCCGTTCTTGCAACCAGCCTTTGGTTCATTTACTCTTGGGTTTCTCTTTCTTTAAAAAAATACAGACAGCTAGCTACTGCTGCCAGAAAAATACATCTTCTGAATTAATTTTCTCTGCAGCTACGACAACCTCCCAGTAAAATAACTGCGCACGCCTGACTGGTGTGGAGCGCTGGTGCGTTCGTGAAGGGTGATGTGAAACACGACGCGATCAATTTGGCGCCGCTCCATTGGGGCCGTTTACAAAATTAATTTCATCGTGATAATTATTCTAAACATTAAAATCAATCCATAAAAAATAATAATTAATAAAATTTACGAAAAAGAAATCATTAAAATTATGAAATATGTCGGGTAACTGTGTCACTCTTAATGGCAAACCAAGATTTGTTTTTTTTTTTTGTTCGTTGTTTGTTTTTGGGGTGTTGTGCCGTGTTGCGATGAACACAACAGGGGTGTTGTGAAAAAGAACATGGCATAACACCCCAAAAACAAACAACGAAAATGCTTTTGGCCGTGAAAATCTAGAAACGTAAGATTTGTTTTGCATTTTTTTTTTTTATAGAGAAACCTCACAAGAGTCCCAACTGCTCCCTTCTGGAGCCAGTGAGACTATGGCATCCCCAATTGGAGTATGTTGTGAGGCTGAAGGTAAGTGAGGAAGGGAAGGAGATGGGGAAGAGGAAGGTGGTAAAGTACCTGGCTATTCAGATCTAGTCACTAAACACGGCTAGAGCCATTATTAAGCAACGTTTCAATTCTGAATGGTGGTCTTACACCAGGGCGATACTGAGAGTATCTTCCACTCTGGAACGTGCCGCAAATATAATATATATTATTTTTATTAATTAATTGTGAAATAACACAAAATTATCAAATAAAATTTATTTGCGCACGCCGGGTTCGAACCCGCAACCTTCCGATTGGGAGTCAAGTGTCTTACCACTCGACCACGGACGGTCGTCAATGCAACATCTTGCCGAAGGTTAAAAAAAAACAACAACACATTTATAAAAAACAAACGAAATAATAATGTACGATTGCAAGTAACCGTTATCTAAAAACAGTTTTTAACCACTAGAGCGCCTTTTGCTACAATATGGCACTATTTCCAAAACCACGAATTGCTTTGTTGCCAAAATATTCTCTAGATTCTTTAAAATGTTTTAATGTTAACGATTTAATAAAAAAAAATTATAAATCCTATAAATATGTGATAATAGACAAAAGATAGGTGAATTTATTGGCTACATAGAACTATAATCAGTTTGTATGTTTCCATATTCAAATTCGGACGTACGATTTTTTTGTGGGCGGAAAATTTTCCTTTAGCAATCCGAGAAAATGATTTAAATTGCTCTGTCGCTCCAGTTGTTAACCAACAGTTTTTCGTCGTTTATTTTTAGGTTTTTATACCGTGTAATCAACGACACATCTGCCCTGATGATGGACACCACAAAGTTGTTTGAAATGTTGGCTAAAGAAGGCGCATCACGTCATAATAACCCAAAAAAATATCAAATTAATTTTGAATTTTTTACATTAAGACATTCAGCTCTGTCATAGGTCACCCAAAGTGGTTCGCTACGTTTGGTGTCAGCAACGGTGTCAGTGACCGCATCCGTCGCCAAGACCTGAACATACCTCACATCGAGTGAGGTATGTTCAGGTCTTGGCGACGGATGCGCCTGCTGACCAGTTGCGTGGCGGGCCAGATCGGGAGAGACCGGATTGGCATTTGACCGCGCTGAAGCGTGGGGGTTGAAGATTCATACGCCCGTCACCCCTGGACACACTACCTCTAAATTCCTATCCAACCCTCATACCTTTTTCCTTCCCAGAACATCCATTTATCAAAAATACCCTCCACACAGCAATAGCAAAGATGGCACATGCTCAAATTATTTTCCTCAGGGCCTCCTATGTGGGGTTAAAGTAAAAAAATATATATATTTTAAAGTTTGATTTAATCCGTCCGACCCAGGGGTACGTGTGTACACATATCAAACGCACAAATTGCGACGCACAGATAATTCGGGCTTCCGTGTTATTTTGTTAATGGATGGATTCTGGTGATGCGCGAAATTGAAACTTGTTGACATATAGTATCATCACATCAACAGAATCAACTCATTTGAATAATTGAACAATGTTTCCATTTCATCACTAGGATGCAACAGAGATTAAAAATTATATACTGGTGTCAGACATAAAGTAATGCCTCTTATCTTTTTTTTCCTCATTTTATTTATCAAGAAATAAAAAAATACACAGGTTGACAACCACACGATCGACGATAAATTTGTAATTTTTAAATATAATCTCCGTCCATTTTTAAACTTTTGGTCCATCTTTTAACAAGCGTATGTTTTGCAATGTTGTTCAAAGCACAGTCCTGCTTCCCATCCTCACGATGAGCTTCACATCACACTGCCTTTAATGATGTTGTTCGGAGTCACTGCAGTGAACTGCCTACCACTACCCCTTTCGTCAGCCAACGGCGTTTGTCCTTCAGCTTCGTTACGGCGACGAACCCATCATCCAACAATGCTGACATCCACTGTTGCATAACCGTACACTTTGTTCAATCTTTCGTGATTGCGTACGGGCGTTTACCTTATTTTTTCTTTTTTTTTTCTTCACCTTCTGCATTTAAGAATTCAAGCACAGAACACTGTCTGATACGAACCTCGACGTCGGCCATTTTGCAAGCGACAGAAGTGCTGCCACCTGTTGACGCAAAAAGTTACCACTGCAGTAGACTGTAGAAGAAGGTTGGAGGAATAGCGCCAAATTCAAATTTTCACTTAGCTAACTGTTTTTAAATAAAAATAGGAGGCATTAATTTTTGACTGACCCTCGTAAGATTTAAGTGTCATAAAAAATCCCTAATATTATGAACATCGAAAAATCACTCGCAATCATGAAACTGGCTATTAAGATATAATATCAAGAACTATTTCACTACAGATCCATAACTACAAAAAAAATATGGAAACCAAACTATTAACATTAAGAAAACAAATTAAAAATTGTAGTATCCAACAACGCCACCATCTTGAACCGGAACCCCAACGTAACAAAGAAATTGACAGGGAAATGAAATTCCAAATGGTCGAATAAGCTCAGTCAATTATTTAGTACAACGTTATATAAACAAAATTAACCTCTTACAATTTCCTATCAGAGGTTGGCTATCATCAGGGAAACATACAATCTACAGCCCGGAACAACGCTGTGTTGTTTAACACGAAGCAGTAATGTAAGATCACAAAAACCGTATTTATATTCCCAACAATTTTAAACCGAGCCTATTCGGTAATGAATTTTCTGATCAGTGAAACTTTAAGAAATAGCTGAATTTATGGAAAATGCGAGAGTTTGACGTTTTCCAAATCTTTAAAGTAGATGGTAAGGATTTAAATTTTTTATTATTTATACGTTTCAAATCCGAATATGTGGATTCATCAATGTTATATTCCTTAGCTAACTTCTCTCCACTTTCAGCTGTCTATAAAATTCAACACATTCTTCAATGGTTAACGTCTTACATTATCATGCACGTTTCACCTAAATACGTTTAAAAATAATATCGCTTATTTTAACCCTTTGATCAAAATGTGTCAAATATATATCTTCATGTATTTATCTATTTCGTTTTTATTGTGTTTTTGATAATATTTTTGATGTTGTTTTAGATTATGTTATTATTTTTGCGTTTGAATTTGTTTTTTTATTTTTTTTATTTATTTTTTTGATTTTGTTTCATTTTGTTATTCTTATTGAGACAGATCTTTGTGAATAAAAAATAAAATAAATAACATGTAAATTCCCAGCAGAGCATGAAATACAAAATTAAATAAATAATATATAATAGGATAGAGTGTGCTGAAGTTGACATTGCCGTTTATTTCAGCATACTCATAATTTGTAAGGATTCAGAAAAATGTATATCTTTAGTATATCTTTTCGTGTATCTTGTGCCGCTTTGTATTTTTAGCATTTGAGTGAGCTTTTATATAATTTTATAGTTCTTTAATTTATTTTTAATAATAGATTCGGTTTTTCTAATTTAATGCACCTATTTGAATATTAACTAGGTTTGTTTGTATAACTGAATTGTTTTTACGTAGCTGAAAACAACTGTTAAACCCAATATTTAAAAAAAAAAAACATCGATCTTCCCCACTCCTGTCACCCGAGGGTTCGGATTACTGGGGATTCGGAATAAAGAGCCTATATTATTAATGATACGGGTTGTTTTATAAGTTCTCAATCAGTAAAACATACTCCGGTTCAAAATAAATATTTTAATTTATTTTAGAAGTTCAGTTTTACATAACATTGCATTTCTCAAACTCTTTCTGCAGGAACCCAGTTCGTTTGTGAAAGAACTGCTCGGCTCGCTTGCTGATTAGAAAAAGGAGACAGGATTAAAGTGTCCAATTGTATTTAAAAAGATGATAAAAACTTACACTAATGAAATCGAAAACATACAGCTGTCTGATATATCTGTATCAAAATGACGTTTTAGGAAATAAATATATTCAACCATATAATAATCAGTTCACAAAAACGACACTAGGGGTTTAGCTAAGTGCCGAACCAGATTATAAAATTTAATTTTCCAATCTAGATGGCAATTGTAGATAGTCGTTGATTTTAATTTAATTTAATATTTTATTTAATTAATTAATGATTAATCACTTCTAGGGGTTTAGTCATTTGTAAGAAAAGGTAACTAGGTGGTAATCCTGTTTTCATATTTATCATACTTCTTTCATTAAATGCTTTTCTGTTATTAGTCCTGTCTTGTGAATTCTGAGTCAGTGCTCCAAAGCCACGAATTAGATTAATAAAAATATCCATTTATCTTCTTTTAAACTGAAGATACAAAATATACAAAAAGGTTTTTATTCGTACAAAGATTTATTGGCATTCATTATTCTAGAACGACTAGGTGTTTTCATTTAAATTGGCTTTTGGGAAAACAAATTTTACCTGGGGAAGCATTATTTATAATATCATGTTCATAATAGCGCAATTTATTTAAATTTATAAAGACTGAATGGAGGAGATTCTTGCAGAATGCTTAGGAGATACATATTTTTAAAAATATCCTTTAATGTAAATGTATATTCAGGTTTCCTAAAATATTTTACTAGGCTTATTCCACATTAACCTTATACCATGTAAATTACAGATTAATTCCACATTAGCCGGATTTTCGATTGGATTTAAAATTTTAATTTTAATTAGATTTTAAATTCTGGAATAAACAACAAAAAGAAAAAACAACAACATCTTCGCCATATTCTATTTTTCACATTTTTTTGGTATTTATTTTTGGGGTGTTATGCCGTGTTACGCTATCTCATTTTTTAGCCAACGTTTTGGACAACGTTACAGTGTCCATCATCAGGGCAGATGTGTTGACCACACCTCACCTCGCACCACACATCTGCTCTGATGATGGACACTGTAACGTTGTCCGAAACGTTAGCTAAAGAGGACGTATCGTAACATGGCACGGTGTCATGCCAAGTATTTGTTATGTATTTTTGTTATTTATTTTTGGGGTGTTATGCCGTGTTACGCTATCTCCTCCTTTAGCTAACGTTTCGGACAACAGTGTCCATCATCAGGGCAGATGTGTCAGGGCCGATGTGTGGTGTGAGGTGAGGTGTGGTCAACACATCTGCCCTGATGATGAAAACTGTAACGTTATCCGAAACGTTGTCTAAAGAAGGACACAGCGTAACACGGCATAACACCCCAAAAATACATAACAAATACATGGCGTAACACCGTACCGTGTACAAATATTATTTTAAAAGTTTAGCGGGAATATTTTTTTTAACCACAAATGTTGTTATGAAGATAGATTTGATTTTAGATTTTCACGGCCAAAAGTATTTTTGTTATTTATTTTTGGGGTGTTATGCCGTGTTACGCTATGTCCTTCTTTAGCTAACGTTTCGGAAAACGTTACAGTGTCCATCATCAGGGCAGATGTGTTGACCACACCTCACCTCACACCACACATCTGCCCTGATGATGGTTTATCTACTGCTAGACGAATAATCATATAAATGTTTTTTTTTTTTTTCTTCTTGTTTATTCTAGATTTTAGATAGTTTTAAATTGTGTTTTTAATTTCCGTCTGTATCTGTGTTTTTCCTTTAATAAAAAGAAAAAATAAAATCAAAGCTTTCGGAGATTTTCTTTAGTTCGCTAATGGGCGTTTTTCAAAAAAAGTGTACATAGATAAAAGTCAGTGTCCCATCACTTTCAGGATCAGTAACTTTTGTTGTGTCGGTTTTAATGACCAACCATATATTTTACCAATATAATAACAAATAAATACCTTTATGGACTAAAAATAATGAATAAATCTATTAAATTTCGATATTATTTTAAAATAAGTAAGACTAAAGGTCACTGTTTCTGGTATGTCCTACACCTACCACTACCAGTAAGAGTTCAAAAATTAATGTTATTTAATGTTATCCCAGTATTTATTTCTAATTCTACTAATAGTATATGATAATATTTTCGATTTGCAACCATAATATAGATTAATTATCGTGCAAAATAATTTAAATACCAGATATTGAATTGTCCTACGAAATAGCGTATGTTGGAATTTCCGCCTACGCCACCACATTATTGACGTCTTCCAATAAAAATATTACCAAATTGATGAATATTTTCGAAAATAGCAACCCTATTTAGTCTATGAAGGGCGGCCATGCTTGGTTTTTTACAGCCAGTTTGCCAAGAAATCGTAACAAAGATGGTCGTTCTCGGCTGTACTAAAAAAGTGTTCCACCAACGCTTCCGTATTTCTCCAGGTAATTTACCAGAAT
This sequence comes from Limnephilus auricula, assembly GCA_951813805.1. NCBI lineage: Eukaryota > Metazoa > Arthropoda > Insecta > Trichoptera > Limnephilidae > Limnephilus > Limnephilus auricula. The sequence goes on along the minus strand of OX638406.1, from coordinate 9,338,736 downwards.
GTATTAGACTCTACTTTGTATTAAATTGATTCATTTATTGTTTTATGAAATGTTTAGTTAGAACAAACAGAAGTTTCATAATTTATTGATAAATACATTTCGAAAAAATATTGACGCGATTACGCTACTTCTCTTACGCAACGGTCTCGTGAATGGAACTTAAAAGTGACGTAATGGAATTCTAAAGGTCGGTTCACTCTGTCCGTCTTTTAGTGTATTTGGGTGTGTTACAATTTTCTAATTAAATTTATATTTTGCATGTATCTTCAAAATGTAACTATTACATGTAGATATGTGGGTTGAGTGATATATGTAGCATTGAAAAAAAAGAACAGCATAGCTAAAAAGAAAAAATTATTTGATTTTTATGTGTATAATTTTTTTTCTTTTTTTTATTAATTAAGATTATTAAAGATTAATTCTGAAAGAGTCGAAATGGTGTCGAAGTACTAATATAGACAGCAATATGAGCAACTATTACTGTAGAGGCAACTCTGAAATTCAGTATAAAATCAGCTGGTTCATACAATTTTGATTAAGTAAGTATAAAATGTAGCATGATTTATGTTCCTGTGTGTTTTAGTTAATCCTGTACCTAATTAAAGTTGTGTACATTAACAAGTACTTTAATACCCATTCAGCTTAGTTACCTATTTCAGGCTATACACGGTATGCACGTGTAGCCCATTATTACCTATCTAATTATTTGTGCATTTTTATAAATAATTTATTTTAATTTTATGCTCAAATATGCCGTTGAAAGCTGCAGAAAAATCAAAAAGGTACAGAGACAAAATTAAAAACGACCCTGAAAAATATGAAGCCTTTATGAAAAAAGAGTTACAAAGACAAAAATAACATCAAAATATAATCAGAGAGCTAACCAAAGAAGAATAGAAAAAAGAAGACGTTGGAGAGAACAGATACGAAAAAAAAAAAGAAAAGAAAAAGAACAAGTGGAAGAAAAAGTACTCGCGCGGGGGGCCTTCCACGGTGGCGGTAGTACGTAAAATCGCCCTTTTTTATAGAGAATACCTCACATGAGTCTTAACTGCTCCCATCTGGAGCCAGTGAGACTATAACATCCCCAATTGGGGTACGTTTGAGGCTGAAGGTAAGTGGGGACAGGAAGGAGATGGGGAAGAGGAAGGTGGGGAAGAGGAAGGTGGGGAAGTACCTGGCTATTCAGATCTAGTCACTAAACACGGTTAAAGTCATTATTAAGCAACGTTTCAATTCTGAATGGTGGTCTTACACCAGGGTGATACTGAGAGTATCTTCCACTCTTCCCATGCCAGTCGCTTGTCGCGCCTTCAGCAGTGTAGCCACAACGTGCGTACACATACGACTGATATTTCGCGCCCGCTGTCGCTACCGGGCAAGCCTCTCAGTCTGGCCGAGGCCTTAGAATTCCTAAACGTTACCAAATTTTTCCCCTTACGCCACTGTCCTGTTATTGCTGTGATTTATTTTCTAAGATCAATTATTATATGTCAAAGAAATTTGTTCTTTTTTTTATTGATATAGTTCATGATTAATTTTAAATTTGTTATAATTAAACATTCGTAAAACCAAAACTTATATTCGTCTTTCTAGAACGCAAAATATACAGTACAAAGTATCCAAAAGTAGCGTAAAAGAATATTTTTATTGAAAAACTTAATATTTAATTCAATAAGCTTCATTATTCATATTTTTTTGGAGACTGATTGTGTTTTCAATTCGTAAATAAAAATCTGAAATAATGAATTTCTTTTAATTTTCTTTATAAACTTTATGATAAAAGTGACGTAAAAGAATTTCTTACCAATAGTATTAAACTTAAATTGCAATTATTTTCGAAGTTTATTGACATTTTGTATTTAAATACTTTTTGTCATGAAGTTCATTCTTTCTTTAATAAATTTACGTATATTTTTAATCGAAATGCAGCATCTCACTTAAGTGGAATTCCTATTACGTCACCGACATCTTTTTTGGAAAACGCCCTAATACGTCTTTTCAATTAATTTCTGACTGCACAAAGTAAGTCCCCGGTTCTTAGCAAGAATGTATGACTTCAGACTTGCTGTAAAAGTGGATCAATGAAGACTGTTGGTGACAGGAAGGAGTTTAGAGCCAAAGGGGTAGTCGGTGTCCAACAAAACCTTTGGCTTTAAGTTTCTGACGACGATGACGCTTAAAAAGAATTCCAAGGAAAGTTTTAACGTTTTCATCGTCGATTTCTTTTAATGTCTAAAATCCATTCGTTTTCAGAAGAAGAGGGAAAAATATTTTTTAATATTTAAATTGTAGATCTACAAAAAGCATACGACCGAGTCAACTGAAAAAAGCTATGGATGGTGTTGTCAAAGTATGGAGTGAATGCAAATCTCGTACAGGCAATCACGTCAATGTATGAGGGAAGCGTTTAATTTATTATTTATTTATAAGATACACACCGTAAGTTAACTACAAGTTGTAAGGTACGTTAAATAAATTACATGGTTTTGTACGTATTAAGTAATTTTAAAACTTAATTAATTATTATGAAACTGATGATAAGAATCAAACATAGGATAACTAAAAATAACAAAAAGGAAGAATCTAGGTGGAGAAAAAGATACATTTTAAAATAAATAAAAATATGTGCTCAATAGATGTAATTAGCTGTTTGAATTATTTGATTTGCATTGGGGTAAACAGTGGTTTTACGGGGTGGTTTGATATCACAAAAAGTATTAAGAAAGGCTGCATAATGATCAGGGAGGTCTACCTAGTTGGACAATCAAAATGTCAATACAATGTAAATGTATTTTTGTTATAACAAAAAAAATAAAAATAACAAAAAAATAAAAATAAATACAAATAAAAAAATATCACAATGGTTATTCAATCTACACATGGTAAGCAAAAATTAAAAGAGGTGGGATTGGGGGCAAAATCGAATAACCTGAAAGTATGTTTGCCTGTTGTATCATGATGTTGTACCTTGGTGCTGATTTCTAACAGTACATAGAGTCTCTCGTATCTAGGATGAACGAAGTAGGTATGTAGATTGAGTTAATTATGAATTTAAGTAAGTAAAAAGTCGTATTGCTTGAAAGAGAGAGTACGAAAACAGTGTGCAAATATAGTTAGAATGATAAATACTTGGAGCAGGTGGGTGAGTTTGTGTGTTTGGGAAGTATGTTTACGAGAGATGGGAACGCTGATAGCGAAATTGAAAGAAGGGTAAATGCAAGTAACTCCATTAATGGAGGACTGAACGCTAGTGAATAAAAATCTGTCCTAAGAAGCAAAACTAGCAGTCCACAATGGAGTGCTGGTGCCTACCCTTGATGAATGGCATTGAAGCGTGGAACTGGCAGATAAAGGATGAAAGTAGACTGAATGCTGTAGAAATGTGGTAAAACCATGTAAGATCTGATAATGATGTGAGCGTAATAAGTAATATTAAGAAAGGCAAGATGGTTTGGGCATGTCAAAGCGAATTAATGAGGAAATGAATGCAATGAGAATAAATGACGCAAATGTTAATGGTAGAACAAGTAAATGCCGTATAAATGAGGAAGACATGGCACGATCAAGTGAAACAGATACTTGAGTCGGGTCATGTCAAGAGTCAGAATAATAGAATAGTTATGTATGAGACGTATGTATGAATTTTATTGAGGCAGTAAATGTATGCAATGACCGAGTTGTTTCGCGGTCTATCCTCTCTGCCTACCCCTGCGGGGAAACGGCGTGATGGTTAGTTATTTAAATTTATTGGAATAATTTTTATTTTTTGAAGGTTATACCCATCAATTTAATATCAATCATTGTAGAAGAAGACAATACTTATAAATCTAAAGGAAATCTGAAATAGAAAGAGACAGAAAATAAAACTGGCAACTGGCAATCCAACCCAAGATCTCTGTCTTACCGGAATAACGCCTTAAGCCACTCAGCCATTGGGACCTTTTTATTTGTGTAATTTTTGTTGATCTCAAAATGTCTAATATTAAAACTAATATTCAGCAATCTATATATATATATATAAAAATGAATCCCTGTTTCCCTTTCTCACGCCATAACTTCAGAACGACTTTACCTATTTCATTCATATTTTTTTTTTAAGTTTTCTAATATTTTGTAGAAGGTTCTTACGGAATGAAAAATTTTGAAAATTTCGTAGAAAATTGGATAATTTCAGAAAACCTAACGACTATTTGAACTTCGTACGTTTGACAGTTCGAACGTTTGATATGTTTAGAGAAATTTCCTAATTATTAATACAAATTCGGTGTGTTGTTGTGGACATGCCTGTGAAAGTTTCTGTATAGCAATATATCTATATTGGTGAGATCTGGAGTTATGAAATTTGCAAACAAATTGGGGGATTGAATATTGAGTGTATTTTATGGAGTTTAGCGGCAGGGAAAAAAGGCGGGAGGGGGAGGGGAATCCGGGAGGGATGGAGGGGAATGAAGTAAGGGGGTTTCGTGGGAGGGGGAACGAGGGAGGGGGGAAGGCGAAGAATATTGAAGGGGAATTCATGAGGGAGGTTAGTGAGAAAAAAGCGGGAGGGGAAGGACAGGAGAATCCGGTAAAGGTGGAGAGGAATGAAGGCGGGGTGGTTCGCGGGAGGGAGGACGAGAGGTGGGGAAGGCGGAGAAGGTGAAAGGGGAATTTGTGGGAGGGAAGGTTCACAAGAAGGGGGACAGCGGGAGAGGGGAAGAGAAACGCGGGGAAGGTGAAAAGGGAATGCGGAAGGGGAAGGATACGAGGTGGCGAAAGGGGAACGGGGACAAATGGGAAAGGACACGCAGGGAGAAACAATTTCTTTATTTAAGTGGCATAGCAAAGCATGCCGGGTATCAGCTAGTAATATAATAAATTAGTGGATGATATTTATTCTGAATTTGAAATATGAGGTCGACAATTTGACATCCATAAAAAGATCCCAATGGCAATTTTACACAAATATTTTACTAAATTTGAAAAGTTTTCCAGAGTGTCAAAAGCGTTATTAAAGAACTTTTATTTAATATTCTTTTATAAAGTCGAATATCAAGAATGAACTAAATGTATGAATGAAATTCATCTATGCGATTGTGAATACTGTATTAGGGTGAACTCTAATTGTGAATCCAATAATCTAAGTTAAGCTTCTAATTTTGTATTATTGTGACAGCTGTATCGGCGTTTAAGGCCATTTAAAAAAAGTGGTTACGACTTATTTAAATGGCATAATATTATCGATAATAGGTTATATATATTATCGATAACAGTCAATGTTTAACGGTGATGTTTCTTCTCCACTAATCGATCAACTAACTTAATTAGCCAAAAGATTATTTTTTAAATCTAGGCTAGGGGGGCTGTTATTCTGAAAGGATTAACGTCCTATATCACAGTAGTGCTTATTTCATTAGATAAGCACTTCTGTGACATTTTCTAGCAGGTTCTCGCCCAAGGCGTATTTCACCTAGTTTATGACGGGTATATCAGCATAATGATATGGTGTGACCTGAGAGGGATGAATATGCGGTCCTTGTACGGTGATCATAGAAATGTGGAGCCTTACTTTTTTAGGTAATGAACAAGATTGAAATAATGATTCTTTTTTGATGGTTTAAACCAGTGCTCCGCATCACTTCCGTTATAAGAAGTTTGCAAGTCACATTCTGATATAGTTAAAATTTTCTTGTATGTTGGTCAACCTATTACAGCTAATATACAGAGTGGAGTAGAATGGAGTACCCAGTTTCAAAAATCACTGTAGGCCCCCCAGACTTACTAGAGGGGTAGAACGGATACCGTTAGATCGTGGGAATAGTGCCGTTTTTTTAGTGACAGGTGGAAATGTTTTTTTAAAAACGGGGAAAGCGTTTTAGCTATGCAGAGAGCTTTTTCGGATCCAGTTCGGGTAAATCATAATGACAGTGTTCCTCGTCCTAAAACCATTCGAAATGGATCAGTTATGTAAGATTGAAAAAATCTGCACCTAAAAACCAGTTAGGCGACCAAAAGTGTGTGAAAACCTGAAATAATCATTTAAAAAACTGGCATTATTCCCCTTATTAACGGTGGCCGCTCTGCCCCTCTACTCAGTCTGGGGGGGAGCCTACAGTGATTTTTTTGAAACTAGGTACTCCATTCTGCACCACCTGTATATAAGGCATGTAAGTAAGTTGCCTCAACGTAGCCACAGTTTGAAAATGGCCTTAAACGCTGAAACTGTTGTCACAATAATTAAAAAAAACTAGAATAATTGAAGATGTTTACAATAACATCATTTAATATGATTTTCATTAAACAAAAAGAAAAGAAAGAAATGGTATTTATTTTCTTGGAACAGGCAATATGTCTAGCAAGGAAATATCATTTACGACGCCATCATTTACCAATGGTAAATTTGACTTACACCAACTTAGGGTATTTTATTATGCTTTAAAATGAAATGTAGGTGCTCTTTCTACGTTTCTACGTTTAGAAAATAATTGTGGGAGGAAAAAAGGTGAACAAAAATTAAAATAATAATAATTATCATTTTTCATAACAAGAACTGGTGACTTCTTAGTAGTCACTCATTAAAAATCTAGTTTGATATTTCCTATAATTTTTTTATTCGAGTACTTTTGGTCTCCAGTTAGTTGGACTAATCACAGGCATCTGGAATGTCGGTGTCTGCAACTCTGCAACTCTCCAAGCAGCGCAGGATCGTGGGGATTCGAATATCCTGGTTCATCTGGACAATGACATTTGGTGTCACGATTCTAAGCAATGAGTCAGCTACTCAAGAAGAAGATTTTATCTTTCCATGTTCGTAATAAGCATTAACTTTGTGGCTCGCCATAATTTACAATAAAATATATAAATTTATTCTAGACCACTTTAATTTTAATTACACTCTACCGGTTTCGGAAGAACCCTTCCTTCATCAGGAGAATATTAAAACTAACCTATGATACAAAATATTGATAGATATATACCAAACATTTAGGTGCTGGAGTGGGAGGTCAAAGGGGGAGGGGGGTAGTTGCGGGAAATCCAGCAATAACAGCAACTACCCCTCCCCCTTTGACCTCCCACTCCAGCACCTAAATGTTTTGTATATATCTATCAATATTTCGTATCATAGGTTAGTTTTAATATTCTCCTGACGAAGGAAGGGTTCTTCCGAAACCGGTAGAGTGTAATTAAAATTAAAGTGGTCTAGAACAAATTTATATATTTTATTGTAGATTATATTTTTGTTTAATAAAAGTGACGTATCCTCAAAATGTTGCTCTCACAACGCCACTACTTTACGTTGGCAGTGCCCCCTACGTGACCTGACGAGATTCAATCTAAAGTCAAAGGAAATGGCAGCAAGCCAAGTGATTAGACTGGAAACTTGACAAATTAACTATAGTTGTGTATGGGATTAGACTTACAAATGTTCAAGTTAGGAGGAATGAACGAATGCAGAAGAAGGAAAATAATTGAGAAGTGGCCAAATGTTTCAAAATACAGTTTTTACTGTTCATTGCGACAAAAAAATCACTAGGCAAAGAGTCATGGACTGAGATTTGTTAGGCTTCTTGTTACAAGATTGGAACACGAAAAAGAAATTTAATGACAAATTTACTCGTGGTTTGTGGTACAGTTGTTTAGTGAGTCCCTCAGTGGTAAAAGAAAGGTCCGAAGTGTTTGAGTCTCGGTCCAACCAAATATTTTCGAGGAGTACCACACGAGTGTCCCAACTGTCCGGAGCAAGTGAGACTACGGCGTCTCTGATTGTGGTATGTAATGATGCTGAAGAGAATGAAAAGGGGAAGAATATAGAAAATAGGAAGCTAGGGATGAACTTGTCCAGGCGATCTTTCACTAGGGTGACACTAGAGTTTTTGCAATCCTGTTTAGTAAATTGTATAAATATATCTGCTTTAAACTGTTTCCCCCTTCGTGTCCTTTCTCATTCATCCGCGTTCCCCTTCCGCCTCCTCTTCCCCTCCCGCAACCTTTTCCCCTACCACGTTCCCCTCTCCGCCTATCCCCCTCCACTCCTCCCACATTCCTCTCGCCCACCAGCTTTTTTCCTGACCGCTAAACTTCACAAAATACATCGATTTTTAAAACAATTCGCGTGTGACCTTTTTCAAATTTATTATAAAATCATAACGCCAGAGCTCACCAGTGTATAAAAAAACTTTCGTAGACATGTACGCAACAACTTTAAAAAAAAATTTAAAACTTAAAAATTTATCGCAATCGGATGAATAGTTTAGAAAATAATTTCATAACACTAGAGCTCACAATCCCCAAAGTTTCATCGCAATCGGATGAACGGCATGGCAGGGCATAAAATATGAACAAACAAACAAACAAACATTAATTTTTATACACATAATTTATTGAAAGGCAATGAATATTTAGTTGGTATTCTATTTGAAATTTAAACTTTAATTTCTCTATGCATTTAAAATTTAAACTTTAATTTCTCTATGCATTTACCGAGAGATCATAGATAATTAGGTTAATTGGAAATACACTGCACTGTACAAATCATAAAACCCGAACGAATTGTATTGTTTGAATTGTTTTCTTATATTGTTCAGCATTTTCTGTCTTGAGAGATTTTCGTATAACTAAATTTCGTTGAATTAAATGTATATTGTAACAGATATAGTAACAACACAATTGTTCCTTTTATTTTGATTCTTTTGAATCTCTGGCTTATTCGTGTATCTGTTATCTTGCAACGTATGCTAAAACAGCAAATATAATTTATTAAAAAAACATAACACGATATTGGTTTTTTTATATTCTAAGAAAATATAATAACGCAGGATTAGATAAGATAGATAGATATAAAGCTTTTTGTCGTGATCCCGCAAACACAGTAAACATGAAATTGGGAAAATAATTCAATTAATTCAATGGTCGATTGGCGCCCTTTAGTGATAAAATCACCTAAAATTTGCTTCATATTTAAATGTAGTTGATAACTGATTTTAAATGGTCTACGTGGTTTAGTGGTTAAGATCCTTGGTGACGAATCCAGGGGGTTGCAAGTTTAAATCCCGGGTTTGAATAATTTATTTTATTTTATTTATTTATTTAAAATAACACGTAGTATATTTGCGGTACATTTCAGAGTTTAAGATATTTTCATTATCGCCCAGGTGAAAGACCAACATTCACAATCGAAATGTTGCTTGAAAGGGCTTTAGCCTAGTTTGGTGACCAGATCTGAATAGACAGGTATTTCCCCACCTTTGTCTCCCCCATCTCCCAGCTACTTTGGGGCTCCAGACCAGAGTCTTGCGATTTGTACAGGGTTAGCAGTTGTGTACTATTAAAGTATCTGCGGGCCCTGTACAGTACGCCCAGTTTGAAGTAAGAACTTCAGTCCCGTTATTAACCGTTTTTACGAATAAAATGATCGTATTTTAGAATAACATTTTTCTCCGTGTAGTTTGGTGACCAGATCTGAATAGGCAGGTATTTCCCCACCTTCCTCTCCCCCGTCTCCTTTCCCTCCCTACTGCCTTCAGGTTCACAACATACCCCAAGTAGGGATGCTATAATATCAGTTGCTCAAGGTTAGGAGCAGTTGGGACTCTCGTGCGGTACTAACGTAATTTAAAAAAGAACGGTTGGCTTTATTTTATAGTGCTGTATATTGATAAAATCACATTAAGGGAGCTTTACATTTTCTTGTTGCTGATAGCTGTAAATCCGTTACTCTTGAAGACATTGACATAAGCATAGGCAATTACATTGAGATTATTTGGAATATGAAATGAAAATGAAATTTCGGATTCCGTTGTTTTTAATGTTTTTTATTTTTATTTCGTCACTGGTCACTCAGCTGAGTTACTGCAAAACCACTCACTCTGCCCTAATTGTCCAATATCTGGTGATTTAAAAAAAATCTATTATAAAAAAAAGAAAAAAAAATGTCACTGTGGACCAAAGTGTTGTTTACTTTTTTTGCTCCAAATAATCCAATTTCAGGAATCACCGATTAAAGTAAGTCAAGTATGTCCCTTAAGTGCTTTAAGCTCTAATTAATTGTGTTTTGTGAGGGTTTTGTAGAATATACAAAATAAAACTTTATATTTATTTCGCAACGCTTGTAGCCTTCAGGCTTGGAAATTGTTTCAACAGATTTAGGGAAAGAAGGAGAATTTATGATGTCTTATACATATTTTTATGAACATAAGATAAGATGAGATAGGATAAGATAACTGTAGTGCATGTGAATATATGTGTATTTTCAACGTCTAACCCTAAGTCTTCAAATCTAACCCGCCATTGGTGACGTACATGTCTGTGAGACCGGGTGTTTTAAAAAATTCGAATTATCTCCGTTATTATTTTTTGTTGCAATTTTGAGTAGCCTCAAAGTAGTTTCAAGTTTTATATAAAGTAAAAAAAAAAACTGAACGTATCCGAAAACTAAAAACTGTTTTTGAACGATGATGAAATAAGCCTTAAATTTTATCGTTGGAAATAATCATAAAATTTCGATTGCAAACATAAAACAAAATTTAAAATAGTTCACCTTACGTTCTTACTAAAATTACTGATAATAAAAACACTTTTTATTATTTGATTCATTTTTTTTTTGATTCGTGTAAAAATAATTAATAATACATCGACAAAATTTCATATTTTTTTCTCAAATTGCATTCGGAAACTTTGATTTCTTCTATGTGTACATTTTAATTCTTTTGTGATTATTTTTTTTCAATATAAAGCGTGGTGTTTTTTCTTTCTAACAATGTTTAGATCATATTTCTTAACATGACAGTAAGGGAGACACAACGATTTCTTTGAGACCTAAATGGGCTGTTAAAAAAATTCCGGAGGGGTTAAGGTTCGATGAAGTATAATATTCAAGCAGTGAACACCACTCCCTTTAATGGGTTGTTAAAAAAGGAACATAATGATGAAATATTTCGGTCAAAATGAACGTTAAATCATGTTGCGCATTGTAGGAAGAATCGATAAAATGAACTGTGGGGAACGCGAAGGTCGTTGTCAATGGCGGACTTGGAAATACCTGCCGGTACCCGCAGAGTGTAATTTATTTCTTCCTGCTACTCCGACCCTTCCCATTCGGCCTTTACATTTTAGTATGATATTAAGGTCCATCGTTAGTCTCAAAAAGTTATTTCAATGCGTGCGCCTATTCAGGCAGATAGTGTGCCAAAACTCTCTCTTCCCATTTGACTTTGATACATCAGCTCAACGCAGGAGGCCTTGAGGCAAATAATTCATTTCTTGCGTCATCTTTGGGGATGATGTGTGGTGGTTCTTTTTAGGACAAAGAGAGAGTTCTGGGAAGGAAAAGGGTATGATGGAAGGATAGGAATCTGGGGGACAGTGTATCCACTGGGGGAGTGCAAGGCGATATTCCCAGAAGTTCCTGATGGAAAGGTCAAAAGGCCTGCCTTAACCAGTTTTCCCCGATCAGGCTGCCAAGCAGTTGGTGGGCAGACGCATATACTGCCAACATCCGGACAAACCGCACTTAATGAACTCGGGCACCCCTGCTAAGTCAACAAAGGTAACGAACCACATATGGTGACCTGTAGCAGAGGTGTTGGTAATCCAATATACCGCTTTCTGAGGATTGGTTTGTACTATGTCCACAAAAACTCTAATCGAGAATACGAGGTTTGAAGTTTAGATTTTAATAAAATAAATATTCAACTGCATTTTATATTGGTACATAAGCAATGCCCATCCTATTGTACTCACTTAAAATATAAATAGTAGTAAATATCCTTTATCAATAATTAATATCATTAAAATTCATCGTCGCTCGTTGGATCATCGAACACCATGCTTACCATAGTCAATTTCCCAGAGATAAAAGTGTGCAATTATTTACCTAAATTTTTAATATGACATGATAATATATCACTTCTAAGTCATCGGCGTCTGAAAAAGAACTACTTGCGGCTTGTCAAGGATTGAGAGGCCGATTTAGCCAGCTTAAATTTGAGAGAGGAATCACGTACTTAGCGAGAATGCGTTGCAACTGATATACCTGGCTACAATAATATAATGAATGTAAGGAAGCCGTGGAGATTGTATTGGTTACGCGATTTTAATCATTTTAATTGGCGGTTTCAGATATCTATCGAAGTATATACCACAACCGGCCATATACAAGCAGTTGCACGGCCTTGAACGAGCAGAGATCGAGATCAAGTCCTTGGCTCAATATTTAAAACAAATAATCAGATGAGTCGTCCATGTGAAAGAGCTCCTTGAAGATTTTTGTGGTCCGAATTCATTCGCATATAACGCGCCATATCGCCTATCCCGCGATGTGTAATTATATTTGTTGATATATAACATTATATTGTTTATTATTATTTTATTACTTTACCTACGAATAAAAGTATTTGTTCCGAACTCACTCTATTTACAAATATCCAATGTTATAAATTGGCGCCCAACGCAGGGCAGCGATAAAAACAATTATTCAATGTTATAAATTGGCGCCGAACGTAGGGCAGCGATAAAAACAGTTATTCAATGTTATAAATTGGCGCCCAACGTAGGGCGGAGATAAAAACAGTTATTTAATATTATAAATTGGCACCCAACGTGGGGCTGAGATAAAAACAGTTATTCAATGTTATAAATTGGCACCCAACGTGGGGCGGCGATAAAAACAGTTATTCAATGTTTTAAATTGGCACCCAACGTGGGGCTGAGATAAAAACAGTTATTCAATGTTATAAATTGGCGCCCAACGTGGGGCTGCGATAAAAATAGTTATTCAATGTTAGAAATTGGCACCCAACGTGGAGCTAAGATAAAAACAATTATTCAATGTTATAAATTGGCGCCCAACGTGGGGCTAAGATAAAAACAATTATTCAATGTTATAAATTGGCGCCCAACGTGGGGCTGAGATAACAATAGTTATTCAATGTTATAAATTGGCGCCCAACGTGGGGCTGCGGTAAAAACAGTTATTTAATATTATAGGAAGGTTTATTACCTTTGTTTTGTAACTCCGTTGATCCTTGCACCTTCCCGCCTGGTCCCCGAGGCAGGCGATGTAGGCCACTGCGTGGGGTATATAACTCTGCTCTATAGTGCCAGATATGAGAACTGTGGCTAGAGGACCTACGAAAGAAACACATAGATTTATATATATTTTGCACCAAAAAATATCAGTTTTTACAAAATTAACCAGAGGCCAGGGGAGCATATTTAGACGGACAATATATTTCCATTATGCAATAAAATCCAAATAAATGGATTAATTGAGATTTTACTTGGACACACTAACCCCTAGATTCGTGCCCACTTCACATACCTTTTTCCTTCATTTCCCTAGAAAGACCGTCCACACCCTCGAAGATGACTTAGGCCCCGATGATTTTTTTTCCTCGGGGTCTCCTATGTGGAGTTGATGTAAAAAATGCAATTTTACAGTCACGAAATAAAAGAATTGCAGTTTTGTTTGCGATTCCATTGCTTCTGTACTTAGCCATGTACCAAGAAAATAGGTTCAAAGTATTGGAAAAATATATTTCTTTATAGCACCGGTTAATAAAGTCTTGAACGGTAAATCCTTTATGTACATGGCACAGTTTGTGTACGTAGGTACATTGTAAATATGTTAACGAGAGACTAAAATGCTGAAAAGGACGTTAAAAGTTGGGTGAAGGCATCATGAAACTCAGTACAAAATAGCAGTTGAATTCCAATTCACAAATGGCATGAATTTTCCTTGTCGTTTCCCTAACTCGGCGTTTTCTAAAAGCAATCATTTGAGAAAGGAGCTCCATTTATTCGGATCGCTTCCAGACCTTTCGTCGCGAAAATACTTCAAAAATGCATAAATTTTCGTCATTCTTCAAAGCACAAACTTCAATCCCAGTAGATATATTTACTCGTTATCATTTATTTTAAAGCTTAAAACCTTCAGGAAAGAGGTTTTCAGAGGATCGTGAGTTAAGCGAATTATCGCAAGTCTGTTCAAATTAACTATCGCTAAACCAACGTCATTGTCGGACTGCATCCATGTGGTTCAGCTCTCTACCCAATGTAAGATAAATGCTGATGATGCGGCGACCACCAGAAGGACGGTAAGTTAGTTTTAATTGTTTTTATTAAAATTAGCTGTCAAATTTCCCATCTTAGGGAATTTAACATCTTACTAATCTTATCTTATCTTACTAATATTATAAACGCGAAAGTTTGTATGGATGTATGTATGTTTGTTACTCTTTTACGCAAAAACTACATAATGGAATTTAATGAAACTTTACATCAGAATAACATATAGGTTATAATTTTTAAATCTAGCTATTTATTTTCAATATATTGAAAATAATAATTATTGTTTCATAGAAAATGTCAAAATTTGAGAATGGCATTTTGAAAAACAATGATTCTTTTTTTTTTTTTTTTTTTTTTATAGAGAATACCTCACAAGAGTCCCAACTGCTCCCGTCTGGAGCCAGTGAGACTATGGCATCCCCAATTGGGGTATGTTGTGAGGCTGAAGGAAAGTGGGGAAGGGAAGGAGATGGGGAAGAGGAATGTAGGAAAGTACCTGGCTATTCAGATCTAGTCACTAAACACGGCTGAAGCCATTATTAAGCAACGTCTCAATTCTGAATGGTGGTCTTACACCAGGGCGATACTGACAGTATCTTCCACTCTGGAGTTAATTCCTCTTAAATCAATATTCTATTTTAGAAGATATGTGAATTAGTGAATTTATTTAAAGTGCTCGCCTACTACTTTGAATCGAATCAAGAATTACAGATTGGTATTTCAAATAAATAGGTTAAGAATTTGGTACAAACGTAGATGGGACCTAGGAAAAGAAAATAGATTACTCGAAGTACTAATCCTACGCAGACGAAGTTGCGGGCAGAAGCTAGTTTAAAATATATTTAAAAAAAATAATAATACCTTTTTGTTTAACGTAAACAAATAACGCATTTTACAACTTTGTCAAATCGTGAGGCAATTTGACAAACCATGTATTGTACAGTCACATTAACAACTATGTACACAGAGCTTTGGAAGCTCTTGTGAGGTGTTAAAATACGAGTATAAAAAAGCAATGATTGGAACGTCCTTTCAAACGTCCTTCAAATCGAATCTCAGTCAAGCAGAATCAATTTTACGGTCCAAGAAATCTTCTTCGTCTCTTTGTGTCTCTAGTCTGTCCACAATTCTCGATCCTTCGAATCTTTCTTGTAAAATGTAAGTGATTGAATTATCGGTGCATTCGATGTATTTTTCACTTTATTTTGAGTCGCTTGTAGTTTTAGTGAAAAGAGGTTTTCATGAGCGAGGAAGGCTCTCTTTAAAAGCTCGTTTGGTAGATGCTCATATTTCAGAGTGATGTTGAGTGCTTTTGGAAGTACAAAATTGGTTTTGAAAGCGGCTAGGCTTGCCTACAAAGGCTTTCGATCAATGCGCGGGAAGATGCTAATATATGGACAGTTAAAACATTAACATCCCTTTACAATATTGTAGATAATATAGTCGTGAACAGATGACAAAGTATTATTGTACTTTAAATGCGTGGCTGTTAAAATGTTAATACAAGAAAGGCGAAACAAAAATACGAGTCTGCTTTAGACCACACGACTGAAGTAAATGCTTCTTTAGTAATCTTACTAATATTATAAACGCGAAAGTTTGTATGGATGTATGTATGTTTGTTACTCTTTCACGCAAAATTTACTGAATGGATTTTAATGAAACTTTACAATATATTGAAAATAATAATTAGTGTTTAATAGAAAATGTCAAAATTTGAGAATGACATTTTGCAAAACAATGATTGTTAAAGAAAAATTCTATTTTAGAAAATACTTAAATTAATGAATTTATTTGAAGTACTTTGAATCGAATCAAGAATCGTAGATAATTAAAAAAAAAAGTTAAGAATTTTGGTATAAACACAGATACTGCGCAGACGTAGTCGCGGGCAGAAGCTTGTCTTATATAATTTTATTTCTGGCATCGAAAAAAACCATTCCAATCATCGTGACAAATCAGTCGTTTCAATGCACTGAGTTCGCACACTCTAAACGAAAATTTGATTAATTTTATTATGGCAATTACGCTTAGAATGGGATTGTTGATTTTATTCTTACAAAGTTTAAAATAAAACTTTTTTGATGAGGATTCTAGTTAGAATGCGACGTTTATTCACATTCGCAGCAGGAAATTCAAAAAATTCTAATCGAAAAATTGCTAGTTATTAGTTAGATTTTAACGTTTAGAATGTGAGAAACAGCACAACTATTGTCAGCATAAATGCCAGCACCCATTCCAAACGCCATTACTATGTAATTGAGCAGTTATTACGATTAGATTGTGAAAAATGAACCTCAAAATTAATTTATTTTTTTTATCGTTCGCCTCGTAACGCTGTTATTTCCGTAACCCATTCGCCAGTTTACCCCCCAAATCAAGCGTGCGTAAAGAAGTATTTACTTCAAAAATAAAACTTATCAAAATTTACAAAGAACAGATTCACGGAAGGTAACACAGCGCATATATTTAAAACGTTGGATGGGCAAAGCAGCGAACGTAATTCTACACTTTTTTTATGTATACATTGAATAAGAATCGCTCCGAACCCGCGGGGTATAAATTTGGTGAATGTAGTAAGAATGTCGTAATGTTAAAGTTAAAGGGCAACTGAACGGAGTCAGTATCACGTTAAATGTCATCCCCAAAATGAGGAATATATTGATATTTTAATGAAATGGGGTGGGGAATGTTGTATGTAAAAATATTGGCACTAATATCATCTACTTTGGTTTTGTTTATTCTCTTTTCGATTAAGCTCACTTCATGTATATTCTTTATTTTTTCTTTTCACTACATTGTACCTACGTATCATTATTATGTTTAACTCTTGTCTACACCTGTAAATCTTGTACAATGTATCTGCACTCTTTTCACTATAATGTATTACTTGCGTCCTTAGAATATTATGATGCTTAACTTACCTCAACCTACTACCTTGTGTCTGTATAATATTATGATGACTATCTCAAAACAGCTACCTACACCTACTATATGTACAATACAGCCGCCATGGGTGAAACTACGGAGTCTTCCTTGAGAGTCTCAAGGGGGATACTGTGCTATCACTTATGACGGCATAATAATACATGCGAACACCTCAGCACAGGTTCTCCTAGTGAGGTGTTCACAAGACATAACCACATTAGTTTTAACCATTTACATGCAGTTGCCGAACATACTTCACTCTACTACCTACTATGTTTTATATTAAGGATATTTTTTGTTTTACTTTCACCTATTGTATTTATAAACTGTATGTAAGAGTATAGAAATGAATAAATAAATAAATAAATAAAATAAATAAATGATATGAGGAAGAAGAAATTTAATTAATGCTTTGGCGAAACTTTGTTCTGCACAGAAATGTTTTCATATTAGATGGCGAACGAATGTCATTTAAACAATGAGTTTATGCTAATGAAATTATCACTTATATAAGTTTGGAGACTACCACCTTTTTTCCTTTCAGCAGTTTGACTTGAATAACACACTTCCTCTTTTTGTCATTATCAATACCCATTTATACTTTGTTCAAGCATGAGCTATACTAAGCTACTAACAGATTTTTTTTCAATTTCAGGTGAAGCTATAATAATAATAACATAAAATTTGTATAGCGCAGTTTTGTGTTGTTTCATTTCAAGCTATCATGAGTTATCTTATCCATCGCTTTTTTAAGAGATCTCCGGAAGAAAGTGTTCCACCAGCTGAATTTTACAAATTTTCAGATAAAATTTTTAAAAAATATTATTGAAATGTTGCACTTTTGTGTACTTAAAATTTTATTATTTTTATTTCTATGCTATTACATACAGTTTATAAATATAAAGACACAAGCTTCTGCCCGCGACTTCGTCTGCGCAGTATCTATGTTTATACCCAAATTCTTAACATATTTATTTAAAATATCTATAATTCTTGATTCAAATAAATTCACTAATTTATATATTCTTTAAAATAGAATTTTGATTTAACAATCATTGTTTTGCAAAATGTCTTTCTCAAATTTTGACATTTTCTAATAAACAATAATAATTATTTTCAATATATTGAAAATAAATAGCTCGCTTTATAAATTATAGCCTATATGTTCTTCTGATTTATGAGCTATATTATTGTAAAGTTTCATTAAAATCCATTCAGTAAATTTTGCGTGAAAGAGTAACAAACATACATACATCCATACAAACTTTCGCGCTTATAATATTAGTAAGATAAGATACAAGTAAGATACAAGGAACGGGAAACTTTCCTAGTTGGACAGGCAAAGCTTCATAATGTATAACTTGTACTTTCTTTTGTATCTATATATAAATAAATAAATAAATAAATAAAGTAAACCAGAAAATATTCTTAATATAAAACACAGTAGGTAGTAGAGTGAAATATCATCGGTAACTGTATGTAAATGGTTAAAACCTAAGAGTATGGATATTAGAGAGACGGCATGTGAAGTGTGCCCGCGCGCTCCAAGTGTGCCTTTTCGAGAATTCTACCCACATGACTGACATTGGCTGTCACCATGAAAAATGGCTGCTGTCGGAACGTATTAAACGTCCAAAAACCAGCAGCCAATGTAAGCCGTTTGGGTAAAATTCTCGAAAAGGCACACTTGGAGCGCGCGGGCTCACTACACATGCCGTCTCTCTAATATCCATACTCTTAGGTCAAAACGAACGAATGTTTTGTGAACACTTCACTAGGAGAACAGGTGCTGAGGTGTTCGCATGTATCATTTTTATAGTAAGTGATAGCACAGTATCCCCCTTGAGACTCTCAAGAAGGACAGTAGTGGTAGTATTGTACATGTAGTAGGTACATATTTTAATTAAAATATTTGGTTTATTATTTAAAAAAATAGAAAATATGCTTTTTTAATATGCCCATGTAACTCTTTAAAAATGCATTGACCGAGATTGCGGTTAATACACGGAGAAAAATGTTATTCTAAAATTCGATCATTTTATTCGTAAAAACAGTTAAAAACGGGACTGAAGTTCTTATGAACAAATAACAGGATTATTTATTTTTGGGGTGTTATGCCGTGTTACAACACCTTAAAAATTAATAACAAAAATACTTTTGACCGTTAAAATCTAAAATCAAATCCAAATTAACAGGGTTTCAATGTTTATTGGCGGGAATATATAAGAATAATTCGTTGATATACGTCATTTCGTACGTATATCAACAAATTATTCTTACATTTTCCCGCCAATAAACATTGAAACACGGTTAATTTGTTCATAATAACTTCAGTCCCGTTTTTAACCGTTTTTACGAATAAAAGGATCGTATTTCAGAATAACACTTTTCTCCGTGTAATAAACGATAAATTTTCACGCTATAAAATATAAAAAAATTATCAACAAAATAATTGTTTTTATGAATTTTTAAAAATAGGAAACTTTTCTTTTCGGATTACCCTCATCAATAAAAAATAAAATTTTGTAAATAAATAACCCTGCATTCCATCCTCTCGACTTGATCATTAGTATTTATAGAGTGGAAACTAGATACTGTTTCAGAAGGCCTTTTTAATGCATCAAACACTGTCAGTTTTTAATAAAGTTATTATTTTACAAACGCTTTGAAAAACGCATATTCCCCCGTACCTAATAAAAGCATCAAATTTCCAGTAATCCTACCTGAATTTTTTTTTAAACTGCGTACGGTATGCAAAGAATTATTTCGGCCCGTTTATTTTCTGCTGTCACATTGTAATTTTTTGATGTGAAAATTATTTTGGCAGATGGGGTTTACAAATGGAGGAAAGAAAAGGTAATATAAGCTTACAATACCTGTCCAAGTGTGATGGCTGAACAAAACGGAAAATTCAAGAATTTGTCCTGTTTGAGGAAAAACCAGTCAGTGTCGGTTATTTGTGTTATTTCACAGTTAATTAATTTAAAATACTGTATATTATATTTGCGGCACGTTCTAGAGTGGGAGACACTCTCAATATATAACATGAGGTTGATTTTGTCGTTGATTTTGACTTCGCTTTGGTTTTTTATTTTGACTTCGATTTTCTTTTTGATTTTGACTTTGATTTTTTTTTATGATTTTGTTTTGAATGAGAAGAGCCGCCCCCAACAGCTTACCTAGGCAATGATTTGGGACAGTGCGAGGAAGAAGAAGGTTAGAGATAGCAATTTGTAGAATAAATTATTGACTGAGAGAAGCTTTTTATTCTTCGTCTTTCGTATGTTTGGTGGGTCGTAGGGATGCATCTAGATCTGCGAGTCAGTCTAAAGAGAGGACCTTATCAACCCCGCCAGGGAATTAATGGATCGGGCACTCGTTGATCGCATGTTTAGTGGTCTGCACCACTTTGCATTCACAGATCGCTGACTCTTTAAGAGGCTAGACTTTGAACCACATGCGGAACACCCGCGTCTTTCATTCTGTCCCGCTCACAATAAGCTCACGAACACTTACAATACATGCGAATGCGAAATGTGCGAATGAGACAACGCTCAAATTTACCTACAGAAATCGCTCGAAAAGGGGTTTATGGAGAATATACTTTTCTACACCAAAACTTTCACGAAATTGAAATTTTAAAAAATATATATTTTTTAGAAAGAAGAAGCTACGTCGGCAGCTTTTTTTAATTTTATAATTCTTTATGAGAGTTGAGTTAGCAGCATTTTTTCCTTAAAAAATATTTTTTGATAAATCGTACATGTTTGACAAAGAATGTTTACGTTAATACGAAACGCATCGAAAATTCGAAAACATACCGACATAGTTTTCACCCTCTAGAAGGCAGTATAAAAAAAAATATTCATTTTGTGCAATTTTCGATGTAGAAATGTGTTTTTTCCCGGGCGTCCTTTTTGTATGGGCCGAAAAGCGAAGTCTATCGTCTTAAGGCCCCATCTATGCAGCATGTGGGCACAGAGGTTGTGGAAGGACCTTATCCTATTGATGGCGAACTAGAATTTACGAGGCAGTAAGAATTAAGGCTGTCTTTCAATGTACGAAATGGGCATTTTCCCATTGGAAGTGCTGCTGAGCATTACGAAAACCTATTTTAACTCGTTTGCATATAGTCTATTTCTAAATTTGTTTGTATTCCATGTTCGGTCAATCCTGTCAAGGTGATAGCCGAGTTAGATGTGTTACCATTTTACTTCCCCAGAGTTCACATGAACATTACGAACTGTCAAATCTAAATTATCAATACTAAGCGAGGTCTGCTATTATTGTGTGTCGTTATATCATATCTAGTTATAACTAGCCATCGGAAACAACAACTAAGAAACGGCAACTTCCAACGGTAAACACAGTTTTTTCTTATTTATACCATACTTAGAATACTTCACAATTTTTTTTTAATAGTAGAAATATTTTTGTTATATTACACACACTCAGGCAGTGCCTTTAGTGGGTTGCCATTAAAATTATACATATACGAATATTTTTTTTAATGTATGCACTTCTTTAATGTATCGTAGTTATATATAAGTATACAGAATATACAGTAGTAAAAAATAAAGAAAAGACTCACCCATAGCATAGACCGGTACATCCTCCGCTCCGTGCGTAGCCCACTGTCTTGGCGCGGCCGAGGCGTGTATCTTGTTGTTGTCCCCTGTCGTTTCAACTACCTTTACGGAAGCCGTTGGGTCTTGCGGCGTTCTGGCCGCAAAGCCCGGTCCGCTGCCGTATAGAATGCTCGTGTAAGGTAGGCCGTCTACATCGGACGGTTTGATGTCGTTACCTAGATTTAAAAACAAAGTTTTAAAGCGGGTCAATGAGTGACTATAACTATATCTACCAAGCTCCCAGACTGTCTACCCATTTAAAGCTCCAGCTAAGATGGACCGGATATGTGCACCGAATACCAAACGAGAAGAAGGCTCTAGCAGGACACCCGGGACGTAAACGAAAGGCGGGCAGATCAAGGCTGAGATGGGAGGATGTTGTCAGGAAGAATGCAAGAGGACTACATCAGGTTGAAAGACTACAGCCGAGGACCGAGGGTGGTGGAGGCTTATATTGAAGAAGGCCAAGGCTCGAAATGGGCTGTTTTTTTTTATATAGAGAAACCTCACAAGAGTCCCAACTGCTCCTTTCCGGAGCCAGTGAGACTATGGAATTCCCAATTGGAGTATGTTGTGAGGCTGAATGTAAATGGGGAAGGGAAGGAGATGGGGAAGAGGAAGGTGGGAAATTACCTGGCTATTCAGATCTAGTCACTAAACACTAAAGCCATTACTAAGCAACGTTTCAATTCTGAATGGTGGTCTTACACCAGGCCGATACTGAGAGTATCTTCCACTCTGGAACGTGCCGCAAATATAACATATATTATTTTTATTAATTAATTGTGAAATAACACAAATTAATCAAATAAAATTTATTTGCGCACGCCGGGTTCGAACCCGCGACCTTCCGAATGGGATTCAAGTGTCTTACCACTCGACCACGGACGGTCGTCCGACCAGGTAGCGCCATTGAAGAAAAAAAGTGAGTGACACCGTCACTAATGGATGAAGGAGGGAGTAAGAAATAGGTGAAGAAGTTAAGGACCATCATGACATGGCACAATCAATGCGACACACTGCCAAAAATGAAAATTTGAGAAATTGAAAAAATCGACTTTTGTATTTTTGGGTCTAATCACTAAAATCTAAAATCTTCGTCACTTCAATTCTAACAGATTTTTTTTTCAAAAACGATCTTTGATTGCAAAACCATTTCTACAACCAAAATAATTTTCAGAACCATGGTGGCATTTCCAAAGATACTTGAAGGGAGAAACTCTAAAATCAAGCTCCATTTATTTTACAAGGTTCTAATATTACTTAAGTACATTCTTTATTTTGTTTGTATTTGATAGTTGATCATTATTACGAGGCGTATATTGTTCATACTTTGGTTGGATAGGGTTCTAACATTTCCTTACCATGTTCAGAGGTTTCAACGTTTGCCAAGACGAATTTTCTTAATCTATTCACAATTTTTGATTTTGAGATTCAATCTTGTGTATAGTATTTTAGTTTATCATAATATATACGTGAATGGATTTTTTTAAAATGGGACTTGGACTTGGCTTGAATTATTACGGAAATGTAATTATATGTTTGTGAATTGTGACGCCGTAGCTGGTACACGTGATTCTATTTGCATGTTTTGTTATTATACATCCTATTTAAATATTTTCCTTTAAAACATGTCCAACCAAAGAATTTTCCACAAGATTCAATCTCAAAATCAGAAAAAAGTAAACACATAATGAGAAATCGTCTTTGCAAACCTTGGTGCCTCATATCTCAGAACAAGGTAGAGTGATATTTTTTCACACATATGCCCTGGATGATGGACATAAATGTTGGCGATAAAAGAAGGTAGTGCAATACGGCATAACCAAAAATAAATAACGAACATTTAAAATCACACCCAAGAAATTAGAAACCAGTGCAAATGAGGAGACGAGATGTTTGCAATAACATTACAATATTATATGCTAAATTTACCTAATATTGGGTGATCTCTTGGAGCACCATGCCCCCCAATAGTCATGACATGTCCGTGATCCGCCGTGACTAGCAAGAGATCCGCCCTTGAGATTGAAGCCCTCACAGCTGCTTCGAGCTGAAGGGTCTCCTCTAAGGCTCTGTAAGGGTTGTTGTAGTGGTGGGCATGATCTATCCTGCCGCCTTCCACCATCAGGAAGAAGCCCTTGGGGTTCCTCTCCAGGATGTTCAGGGCCGTTGTGGTCATCTCCAGAAGAGTAGGATCAGACTTCGGACCTGGCTCCTTGTCTGCGCTGAAGCCCATGTGTGAGTATTCAAATAAACCTGTGAACAAGAATTATAACTTTGAGAATTTCATGATGATTTATTTGTTTAGAAATATTCTCGGATAAAATTGATTTTGAAATATATTCGCTCTACTTGGACGCATTCAAAATGAAATAACGATTTTGAAAGCAGATGAAAGATTATTTCGATTTTAATATTACAAAAAAGTGCATTTTACGTGAGCAATTGGAAATGTTAAAATTTCGATTAAAAAGGAAAAGGAATTTTTTGCGTTTATTTTGTCGTTTACCGATTGTTTTGTCCACTTGGGTGTAAAAAAATGCCACTCTATTATTTACTATTACAAGAGCTGTTACATCACCTTTTTCATCAATGTAATAAATTAAAAATTCCCAAATTTTAAAAAAGATGTTTCGCAAACACGCATGGTTGAAGAATATTTGGAAAATATTACCATTAGGTATTTGGAAAATATTACAAATTATAATTAGTATCCATCGTAATTTACATAAAATAAATACAAAGCGTGGTTTTGCCTCTTTCTAACACTGCTAAAATCATATATCTCACCAAATCACAAAAGGAGATAGAAGACTTTTGTGAGTCCTTCTCAGTTGTTAACGTAAATTACACACAAAAACACTACTGCAATCGATGCAGATACGTATACTAAGAGGCAGAAAAATACCCAAGAGGTTAAAACATTGCAAAGTCAAGCCAACAAGATAATGCATCAACCAGAAAATATCACCATTAATTTACCATTCTGGATTTCAGAATAACTTCTGGCAAAGCTTCGCCGTGCACGAGGGGCCAAACACGTTATTTAGGTTTTTTTTTTTTTTTTTTTTTTACATTAACTCCACACAGGAGGCCCTGAGGAAAATAATTTCCCTCAGGGCCTATGTCATCTTTGAAGATGCTGTGAGGAGGGTCTTTTTGAGGAGAGGAAGGAGTGAACGTGGGTCTTGAAGAGACCCATGTTATAGGAAGGAGGAAACACAGAGGCCGGCAAATCGTTCCACAGCCGAGCTGTTGAACACAAGAACGAGTCGTAGAAGCGTCCCGTTCTCATGTGACAAATGTCAACCGTGTACACATGTTGGGCGAGCGTTTGGCGTGTTTCCCGACTATGCACCGGTGCCGAGGGGATCAATGAGGCTAGTTCCTCGGAGCATCTTCCATTGAAATACCGGTAGAACAAGGAAAGCATTCCTACCCGACGCCTGTGCTCTAAAGATTGCAATCCGTTTGTTAAGACGGGAGAATCTATCAAACGGACCGCCCGTTTCTGCACAGAGTCGAGGGTGTTTTTCAGGTACTTTGGGGCTCCAGACCAGAGGTGGCTGCCAAATTCAACCGTGGGGCGCACTTGCGATTTGTACAGGGTTAGCAGTTGTGTACTATTAAAGTATCTGCGGGCCCTGTACAGTACGCCCAGTTTCTGAGAGGCTAACTTAACTCTGGCCTCGATGGAGCCCCCATATCTGAGCTGGTCACTTAGAGTTACACCGAGCATATCAATGGAAGACCTGTTCGGAAGAATGCTACCGTTGAAGGAGACTAGATAGTCATTTCGATCCCTTTTAGACGTAATCAGACATGATTGGGTCTTTGATACATTGAATTCGACGAGATTATTCTTACCCCAAGAGAAAACACTCTCGAGGTAAGCGTCCATTCTTTGCTTCAAAGCCCTCCGAGCCATTGGAATTTGTGCACCCTTTGGGGGCTTGTCAAACAAAAAGCTATCATGGACTGTACTGTCATCCGCGTAACAATGAATTGGTGCACATGTCAAAAGGTCATTGATGTGCAACAGAAACAAAGTCGGAGACAGAACCGATCCCTGTGGGACGCCAGCGTTTATCGAATGCGAGGAAGAGGTGAAACCGTCAGCAACCGTCTGAATCGACCTCTCCCTCAAAAAGTCGGCAATCCACCTGCACAAGGATGCGGGAAGTCCGTAAGAAGGCAGTTTGTTGACAAGTCCTCGGTGCCAAACCCGGTCAAAGGCCTTGGAAATGTCCAGCGCAACCGTTTGGGTCTCACCGAAACGTTCCAGGCACCGCCCCCAAACATGCGTCACATACGCGAGAAGATCACCGCACGAGCGGTTCCGCCGGAATCCGTATTGACGGTCGTTAATAATTTTGTTCTTCTCGAGGTATGTGAGCAGTTTGTCGTTGATCACACGTTCCATCACCTTGGATAGAACTGATGTGATCGCTATGGGACGGTAGTTGGCCGGGTTGGAGCGGTCACCCTTCTTTGGAATAGGATGGATGACCGCTTTTTTCCAACCAGAGGGTACAGAGCCAGAATTCAGGGACATTTTGAAAAGCTTTGTCAAAATCGGAGCTATTTCTGCAGCGCACCTCCGCAATACCAGGGCGGGGATTCCGTCAGGCCCACTAGCTTTATTAACATCAAGCCCTCGTAAAACCTGGAGCACATCCCGATGCCGGATCCTCAGCTTTTTCATATAGAAACCGCAGTGAGGGACCGACGTCGGGACTGCACCCCGATCATCGAGGGTTGAGTTATCCGCAAACATTTTTCCTAATAGGTTAGCCTTTTCGGTGGCGGTATTTGCTAGTGAGCCATCAGGTCTGGTAAGAGGTGGCAGACTGGATTTGCAGAAATTGCGACCTATTGAGCCCGCAAGCGACCAGAAGGCTCTGCTGCCATGCGGGCATGCAGCCAGCTTTTTGCTGATCTGCAGGTCGTGCTCGAACTTTGACCTATTTATGATCTTCTTGCTTTCCTTTGCCAATTTGTTATATGCTGCTCTGTTTTCGGAGGTTCTAGATGTGTTGTAGGCTCGGTAAGCCGCGTTTTTTCGCCGAACTGCTTCGGAGCATTGTCGACTGAACCACGGCTTTGAGCCCACACCAGTTTCTTTAACAGTGGATTGAATGAAGCCATCCATCGCGGATGTAATGACTTCACCAATTTCCTGGGCACATCTTGAGGGATCCGAAGTCCGAAAACAGACAGCTGACCACGGGAAAGCATTGAAATGAGCCCGCAGACCGAACCAGTCTGCTGACCTATAGTGCCACACTTTTCTCTTCAGCCTTTCTTTTGGCGGTCTGAAGTTGACAGGGATTGAGGTCGTCACCAGGCAGTGGTCGGACGATCCTAAAGGCGCTGTGACCTCAATCTTGTAACCGTGTGGCACAGTGGTTAAAAATAGGTCTAACAGATTGGAGCGGTGAGTCTGGACATCAGGAACCCTTGTAGGCTCCTGAACCATCTGCTCCAATCCGTGGCAAAGGGCAAAGGATTCCGCCTGTCGGCCAGCTGAGTCTGTTGGTCCTGAGAACTTCAACCATGGTTCGTTATGAACGTTGAAGTCCCCCAGAACCACAAACTCAGCCGAAGGGTAGCGGGGCAAGAGGTCATCAATAGTCTCGCTCAAATGTTTGAATAGCTCGGATGTGTCTGATTCGCTAAGGTTCGGTGAGCGGTATAAACACGCGTAGAATCTTGCCGTACTGGCAAGATTGACGCGCACCCACATTACCAAGTTGCCAAGCTCTAGCCACTGCTTGTCACAGACATTAATAAATTAAAATCCTAACTACCTATGACACACTATCGTATCTAGAGCTTTCAAAAACAAAAGCTTTCACGACTTTCGACTTGGAGAGGCCCCTTCTCTTCGTTTTACTTACTTATACGCATGTCGTTAATCCAATATCTTGACCCATTGTTCAAAGTATTTTATGTTATTCCCTAAACCGCCTCCGGAATTAGAATAAATCTTATCATTGTACACATTCTTCTGACGTCCTACATAAGGAGACCATACCAATTCTTAAAATTAAATTAATATCAGGTTCCAAAAATCATTTTATTGTTATTTTTTGTCCAATCCAATTTTTTTAATTTTTTATATGAATACCGCACAAGAGTCCTAACTGCTCCCGTCTGGAGCCAGTAAGACTATGGCATTCCCAATTAGGGTATGGTGTGAGGCTGAAGGCAGTGGTGAGGGGACGGATATGAGAAGAGTAAGGTGGGGAAGTAGCTGGCTATTCAGATTTGGTCACCAAACACGGCTAAAGCCATTTCAAGCAATGTTTCAATTCTGAATTGTGGTCTTACACCAGGGCGATAGTGAGAGCATCTTCCGCTCTGGGACGTGCCGCAAATATACTATATATAATATTTAATCAATTAATTGATAAATAACACAAATCAATTAAATAAAATTTATTTGCGCGAACCAGAGACCTTCGTATTGGGAGTCGAGAACCTTGACCCCTGACCACGCCGGCCGTCAATGTTTTTTACAATAAATATTTCAATGGTTCTTGGAAACGAATTAAAAATTTATGTTGAAAATCATTGTCCATGAGTTTTTATCGCTATTAATCATTTTTCTGTCACATTATATTGGATAGAAAATAAAACCCTTGTATCAGTCAACAATTACAGCAGACTTCTGGATCAATCTTGTATCTTTGAATCACATTCAATTCCTTTTATTCCCCAAGTTTATAAGGTTAAGAACTGACCATTTTCAAAATACGGTTGAAAAACGTGTAGTCTTTTAAACCGACGCTCAGAGGTGAAACACCGTTTAACCTATTACGTTGGACCTGGCTTAAACAGCGTGGAAAGCTTAAATAATCACGGGGTGGACTACAACCTAACTCAATTAGCTAAAGGCACGATGGCTACCCAAGTGAACATTTTACAAGCGAGAATTATTTTGTGGTAGCAGCAAATTTAACGCAAACTAAAAAATGCATTAAATTCCGCATCGGCATATTCGCTGCTGGAAAATAAAATATCCCGTTTTAATTTTTTTCTGTCCACAAAGTTTACCATAAAGCTTTCATGTTATGGTCGAATGGACTCTATTCAATAGAGAACATTAGTGAGTGACGCATGGGAAGATTGACGAGCTGCAACGCAACAAAGTAGATAAGCTAATTGTTATTGATATTTTAGAGGAGGTGAGGGTACAAAAATGGATTAATAGCAAAAAAATGTTTAGAGTATCATCTTCTCTTCAACGAGTTGACATTTCTGCGGCTACTTATGAACTCTGCTTGTTAAAGCTGCTGCTGCTGCTGCTGTTGATTCTTGCTCAGTAAAACACCCGCTAGATGTTGTTTACTTGAAAACAAGCAGCTGGTGTTTGTGTAAATAGGGTCTGCACGTGCTCCTTTAAAAATATTATTGTAACAGGAATGTACACGACGATTCCTGTTCAGTTAATACCTGCCAAATGTTATTCAGTACGAAAGCGCTTAGAAACTAATATTATTTTAAACACCTGCTGCAAAAATAGTACACAAATAAATAACCTTTTGAAGGTGCAGCGATAAAAACAATAATATGCTGACGTTAAAACTTAGCAGAGGTGCACACATATTTTGATATATAAGGTGACTGAAAATAAATATTTTTCATCACCAAAAATATTTCCGAGTTGTTACTATCTCCCGAACCGAAGTGAAGAGTGGAGTCCAGCTGCCTAAAGTTTTTTCTAAAGTTTTTTGTATTGTATAGAGCAAACAAGTTGGTCTCATACTACAATTTGTTGACAAGAAAAAATAGAACAAAATGGGTTGACTCTACTGAACCACTGACTAAACTACTCTACTAAATTTGTGTTTTGTGCTAAATTACTAGCCTAGCCCGAACAAGCCTGAGTTTACTCCCACATTATTTGACATCGTTAAAAACGGACGATCGGCGTTATTGTGAATATTTTAACAGTTTAAGGATGAACCACTGATTTTCGATCTGCCGGCGTTTGCTCTTTATGCTCTTTGATGTTGTTATAAATTGGCAATCAGCGTATGTTGAAATTTATTGACCTTCGAGGTTCATGTTACTACTAATTATTATAGACCATTCAGGCTTTACTTTGGTTGGGTTATTTGATCACCAGTTGATTGCCATCACTAACGTTCATCAAAGATTAATTGAAATCTTACATGTCGAGAATCGGAGGTTAACGGGAACCTAAGAAATGTCAACATATTAAAAAGGCCATAATTGTTGTTCTGGCAACGATTTTAAATTGAACAGGGATTCAAACAACAAGGCAATGTCAAGACAAGTCGCGAAATTATCAAAATTTCGAACTGTCGACTTTTGAGATTTTCTTTGGTAACAAAATATCATTAAATTTCAGTCAAATTTTCGTTTCACAGTACAAATCGTAAAAAACCTATAGCATGATCGTTGTACTGAAACAACATGTTGACATGCCATGATTTACGAAACGCCAATCAAAGTTTCCAAACTTTAAATGATATTAAAACCTTGAAAACAATTTCCTAATACAACCTGTTTCCCTTTCAACTAAGGCGATACCATAAAATAAATTGACTATTTAATGGCTTAACTAATTCTGAATGCGATAAACACGAACTGTTTGGCCGAATTTTGACGTTGGTAACTAACTTTATTTTGACATTGTGATGGAAATTTTACATCACTTAGAAAACTTTAACGCAAATCTTTAATAATTGTTAGAAAGTCATTTGGCAAAAATATAAACAAAATTATTGATGTATTTGGTAGATTTTATTTAAGATTGGGTAAGAAAGTTTCATTTTAGTTATAAAAATACCATTCTTACTCATTTAACAGTGTAGTCTACGTTGGAAGTATCCTCTACTACGTGAATCTTTACCTTGTTCCAACAGTCCTATTTTTTTCCTTCGAGGTGGGTTTCTTGGTGGATATCTAATGACTTTCAAACTCTTGGTTACTGTGTGCTACCAGTTACGAAACTTTTACAGCATTACATTAGTTTAAATTTGATTGACTCTTAAAAAAAAATAGTCTACTTCTGTATTGACCTTTACCTAGTTCCAGCCATCTTGTCCTTAGCCCCCCGAGGTGGGCGTCTAGAGATACTTGGTCATGGTGGGCTGGTAGTGACAAGAAGTTAATAGCTTTATATTAGTAAAATTTGATTGACTCACCTAATGAGTAGTTTACGTTGAATGTTTCCTCTGTGTTGACCTTCTTCTTATTCCGGGCATTCTTTCTTCTGCCCTCCAAGATGGGCTTCTCGAGATCCTTGGTTACGGTGGGCAACCGTTACGAAACAGTATTAGCATTATATGAGTTAAAATTTGATTGACTCGCCTAAAAGAGTAGTCGACGTTGGAAGTTTCTTCTAAGTTGATCTTCATCTATTTCGGCTAAATTACTGATACCCTTGACCCTTAGTTACGGAATGCAACCAGTGATGAAACTTTAACAGCATTATGTTAGTTAAAATTTGATTGACTCACCTAAAAAAGAGTCACCACAACCAACCTGCATTGGAAATTTCCTCCAAGACCCTATTCCGGCCGTCCTGAAGTCTTCCCTCCAAGGTGAAATACGTGGAATACTCGAGACCCTTGGTTACTCTGTGCAAACAGTGATGAAACTTTAGCAGCATTATGTTAGTTAAAATTTGATTGACTCACCTAAAAAAGAGTCACCACAACCAGTCTGTATTGGAAGTTTCCTCCAAGACCCTATTCCGGCCGTCCTGTCTTCTTCCCTCCGAGGTGGAATACTCGAGACCCTTGGTTACGGTATGCAACCAGTGATGAAACTTTAACAGCATTATTAAAATTTGATTGACTCACCTAAAAAAGTGTCACCACAACCAATCTGCACTGGAAATTTCCTCCAAGACCCTATTCCGGCCGTCCTGTCTTCTTCCCTCCGAGGTGGAGTACTCGAGACACTTGGTTACGGTGTGCAAACAGTGATGAAACTTTAGCAGCATTATGTTAGGTAGTTAAAATATGATTGACTCACCTAAAAAAGAGTCACCACAACCAGTCTGCATTGGAAGTTTCCTCCAAGACCATATTCTGGCCGTCCTGTCTTCTTTCCTCCGAGGTAGAATACTCGAGACCCTTGGTTACTGTGTGCAAACAGTGATGAAACTTTAACAGCATTATGTTAACTAACATTTGATTGACTCACCTAAAATAGTAGTCTGCGTTGGATGTTTTCTCTATGTCCCAATTCCGGCCGTCCTTTTTGCCTTCCGAGCTGGAATGCTCGAGACCCTTGGTTACGGTGTGCAACCAATGACGAAACTTGTACAGCATTATATTATTTAAATTGACTAAAGTATTGTTGGAAGTATCATCTAAGTTGAAATTTCCCTTGTTTCAGTCGTCCAGCCTTTTGCCATTCGGGGTGGGCTGATCGGAATCCTTTGTCACGTTAAAGACGTCAA
Organism: Limnephilus auricula; assembly: GCA_951813805.1. NCBI lineage: Eukaryota > Metazoa > Arthropoda > Insecta > Trichoptera > Limnephilidae > Limnephilus > Limnephilus auricula. The sequence continues at coordinate 9,306,684 of OX638406.1, read as the reverse complement.
TATAATTTTATTTATTAAAATCTGATTCACTCACCTAATAAGTAGTCTACGTTGGAAGTATCCACTAAGTTGAACTTCTCCTTGTTCCAGACGTACTCCGCCCGCAGTTTTCGCCTCTTCTTGTCTCTGAGCCAATCGTCTACTAGATTCCGGCCGTCCAGTCTTCTGCCCTCCGAGGTCGGCTGCTCGGGATCCTTGGTCACAGTTGGAAGCCAATGGCGACGCCCGCCACCAAGAATTACCTGTACAAAAAAACAACAAATCAGCTACAAATGCTTCAAATTAATTTCATTATTTATTGGAAACTAGCTGACCCGGCAAACTTCGTACCGCCTCAGAATCAATAAATGTTGTGTTTAATTTATTAGCTGTTCAAATTGATTCAAGTTATGTCGACCAACACACATTATTTGAAAAGCCGTTCCATATTTATTTCATTTCCGTGTTTTCTTTATAATTAATTTTCCCGTGCTGTTTTAATAGTTATTCTGTTAATCGGGACAGAGACAAATCCAACAAATCAAAGATCATAAAAATCAGTCAAGCCGTTCTTGAGTTATAAATGGTGTAACTAACCCATTTTATATATTAAGATTACACCATAAGACAACTTTTTCTTGCATCGGGATTTTGAGTGGACTGAAATTTAAATTATTGCATGTTAATTTTGTAATTGTGCGTTTAGGGATAAAATGAATTGATGGTAATTTCTTTACTGTCTGTATTGGCTGTACTGTTGTATCAATTTCATATCTAACGAGGTTCTGATCAATTAAAATATTAATCGCGTATTTTTTTATTTTCATTTTTCCACTTATAAACACAAATATATTGGAATTTTTTTACACATGATGTGATTTGGGATTAAGGGATTATTATGATTCATTTTTGTGTTATTATGTCGTGTTGCGTTTTCTCCTTTTTTAGCCAAGGTTTCAAACAATGTTACAGTGTCTTTCATCAGTTCAGCTCTGTAGATTGTGGTAAAGTGTGTTCTTATATGTATGTGGAAGTGATACCGTGTTACAAACGCTTATCCTCGTGATTTTATGTGTTTAGTTTTGGTGAGCCGTCTAATACCCGGATACTGAGAACTGTTAAGTTTAACCCTGTTGTCCACATTAATATATTTGGAGGCAATTGCGTGTCTCCTATTATGAGGAGAAAAATGGGCCTCCGGTTGGAAGAGGAGATATCGGTGGGTCGTGATATCTCCGCGTGCTGCAGGTCGGAATAATAAACGCTGGAGGATGATGATGATGAGATGACGTATTTACAATATTTAAATTATGCACTATTTATTAATGTGAAAGTATTTACAATCGTAGTAATATTATCCCGACACGCGAACCGCAGATTGCGAAGTTGTGTTACTAGGCCGCTGAGCACTCCGTTGACTGAGACTGATTAAGAACGACTGATTGACTTGGTTTGCTCGAGTCCTTATATAAGCCGACCCGAAGGTACACGGAAGGTAGGTCAAACATGCACACGCGAGAAGTTTCTAGATATTGCTGCGCAGCGCTGTGTGTTATGTGTCGCAGATCCGAGCTCTTTCCAGAAGGTGGTCAGTATAATAATTCAGGTAGTAGGTAGACGCGCAGTACTAAACATTGCGAGTGGCTACCTAAGTAGACAGCGTATGCAGTGCGATATAGGCACAGCTACGTGAGTAGGTGGCATATCAATCGCCACATTTATATGGAGTTTAAGAAGAATTCAATTTCCTCCATAATTAGGGGTGCTCGATGCGTTTTGGATCTTCCCATCATTTCATTCACAAATTCAAAGTAATTGCCGTTTTCAAATAAGCGCTCAGCAATTACAGATTTGTCCGGATGGCCGAGTTTTCACGCTCGAAAAAGTTCTGAGATCCTTTTAGAGTTGCTCCGTTCTGACTGGCCTACAAATACCTTGTCATTTATTAAGAATTCTAACATTTATAAATATACTTCAACGGAAGTATTGTGGTTCAAAAGCAAAGAGCGCAGGTCAATTCTCCATTAATTTCCGGCTGAAGTTAATTATTTCCTCCATTCATTTCAGTTTGTTTTCCCTGCTCTAGAAAGAAATCTAGCTGAACACATTTCCCGGGAAAACGTCTTTTGGAATTGGAAAAAGAATTCTCTTAAGGGAGCAAACAATATCTAATGCTAAATTTATTATGATTCAAATTCTGTGTTTTTATATGGTTGGATAATGATCTGGCATTCAAGAATTTTATTTTTGTCACAAAGTACCGTTGTGCATATTTATTTAAAATAAACATTGTAACAACAACGTTAATACATTTTTGAACATTAATAACAAAGAGAGGTAATATATAATGTATTGTAAATATGAAAAATATTATTCATATTTTGAAAATAATTTTTATATTTAATTTTAAATAATTGTTTTTTACGATCTTTTTAATTAATTAATCACCTCTCTCTAAAATATTTTTGTCCATAGTTCTTTTTAGTCTATACTTGTTTGTTTATTTTGTTATTAATGTCATCACTACCCTGACGAAGAACCATCGGTTTTGAAACATGTAGGTAATTGTGATTATATTAGTGGTTTAAACAAAGTTATTTGTTTCAATTTAATTCAAAATGACGCCACAAAGTGATTTTGCGAAGTTTGAAGAAATATTTTAATATAATTTAACCCTCCATGCTGGGGATATCCCTGTGTTATGTATAGCCCACGTAGATAGTTAATAACGAGTATAAAATAAAAAATAATCCGCATAGATAGAAAAAGAAATTGAGGACACCCATACCATATGGTAAGATATAATAAGGCAAACAAGTAATATATAAAATGTGAAAATTGGGTAAATATAAAAAAACAAAAAAAAAATACTTCAGAGGGTACAACCAAATAGTGCCAGAAATTTTTTCCTTTTAAATAAAATTCTTGACGTACCTATTGACTCCTTTTTACAAAAAAACATATATTGATTTCGAAAGATTGTTATTTTATCAGTCATTTTTCAATTTTTTTAAATATCGTTTATTTTTAATATAGTAAGGTTATACCGTTGGTCGTTGGCAGGTTTGTTAAATTGTCTTACGAACTATTGTATTATACAACACAAATTTCAAATCATACAGATCGTACATGATAAATCAATACATAATCTAGTATGAGACAATTTTAAATTTTAGTTCAATTGCAATAAAAAAAAATCCGAGAAAGTGTTTTGTGACGAAAATACCTCAGTTTGTCTATTTATTTAAAGGGTTACAGACTAAAATATTTAAAAAAAAATACACACTATTTTGTTGAGACATTATTGAAAAATCATAAATAGGTACTTATGATCAAAAAATACTTACGAGAAGTACACGATATTGAAAAAATGCATCATCACGCGTTTGAGCAATTTTATTGCTTACTTGGGTGTAGGTACATCAAAGTAAATTTTGAATGAAATAAATTCGATATTGAGTTATTCTTAAACTTTTAGTACAGTTGCAAGGGCACGATCGCAAGTTGAAATTTCAATTCTCGGCCGTTGGTCAATGGGTCTTAAGATGGGTGTAATATTTAATTACTGATTTTATGTTTTAATATCGGATTTCAACAAGAAGTATCTAATTGATTGCGGCATTTTTTGTCCAAATCCGTTGTGGGCGTTTTAATAATGGTATTAATTTATTTTTGTTTTCGGACTTTGATTTATCGTCTATAAACTTCAATGGAGCGATTGTTGTAATCAAACGTATTTCCTTTCTTTTATTTTGCTCTTTTTTAGATTTATATGTCTCACATTTTAATATTATAAACTATTAACAGTACTTTTTACAATATTATTGACTATAAATTTATTTTATTGCTTCTACTGTGTGTGTTATAATATGTTATTTTATTTTATTCTTCCTTTTCTATTTTATTTTTTTCTACCCATTTTTTTTTCTAGGACATGCAATGCAAACACCAGTTTTTGTTTTAATCCTTTGTTTTTAAGTATACTTGTATTTATTTATTATATTTTATTATTATTTTGTAAATAAAACTAACAACGGTTATTTTTATGTTTTAATTTGTTATTTTAGCATACACCAGTTACCTATGTTAAATATGGGATAAAATCTCTGAACAATATTGCCTATACACTATATAATTCGCTTCCAGATATGTACAAAAACATCCATCATAATAAAAAATTCCAAAGCAATGCTTTAAAAGAATATTTTTTAACTACATTTAAAAACGAAAATATGTAATCGTCTTGTCATTTTTTGTTCTATCTTATATACTCGTATCAGTTTTTCCCTCTCTTTACTTGTTTTCTCTTGTTGTTTTTTCTACTTAACCTGTCTTTATTTTTATTTTTATGCTGTACTGAATGTAAAACTTATATTATGATATCAAAATACCTTTGTAAAATTGTAACTACTACCTCCTACCTATGAATTGTAAGTTCCTCCTGTCCCAAAATGAGTTTTGTAACTCATCGGGATTGCTCTAGCAAGAAATAAATAAATAAATAAAAACAATGATTCTTTCTTGAGTACAAAAAAATTTGTCAAAATAAACTTTCAAAAACAAAAAAAAACAAAAAAAAGTTTTATTCCTCTGTTAGGATTTATACTTATTAATTTTAATCATATTATTTTTATAGGTATGCTAAACAAACAGCAGTTACTATGTTTTAAATTTTTTTTATTATTTTTATTTTCTATTTTCCGTTTGTCTGTACAAAACATATAGCTCATCATAATTGGATTAATAGGCAGAAGTAATCTCATGGGGTCTCTCTTTCAGCGTAGGTGGATTAAATATATTTCCACGATAATAATAATACACTTGTCGCATGTTTTAAAATAAATTTAATAAATTGACATTCTTTGTTTACAACTCAACGACTATGTCTATTCTATTGCTTTTGTAGTTCTCATGAATTGTGATAAAAATATTTTGAATGAGTGAATTGCCAGTTTAAAAAAAAACTCTAACTCGTCAGTGTTGTAAATCTAGCGAATACCAGGCGTACGTTGAAATTCCGTTGTTTTTGAATAAACATTTTTTTTCCGTATGGTGTGAACACGAATAAATCAGAAGGTTTTCTGACGCATGGGCAGTTGACATTCATGCTTCTCGCACTGTCCGTGTAAGAAGCATGGATTTATATATATATATATATATATATATACTGTAGCGTTCTGTTATTTACTACAGACACTAACAGATTCTCCAATACTTTAAATGGAGATTACTCCTTGGAATGATAGATACTTTGTTATTATCTGCGTTTATTATACACTTCGCGGTTTACAATGTAGTTCTCGTTCATCGACCTGACTAGAAGCTGGCTAAATGGAATATCAACCGTGTGTACCAGTGAACGCTCTCTCAGAGCTCTTTGATCCTCTCTTGGTTCCCACAGGTACTAGCCTACCTGCCATCTAGCGGAATCTAAGGACAGCTCTTAGCACTGCCATCTATGTCTACAAGCCGGAAGCTTTTAGATACACTACATATACATACTATCCCCTACCGCTACAATAACTCCTTTGTAATCCCTCCTTCTGCCCCTCCCTCGTTCCCCACCCCTCCACTACTGGCCCTCCTCCATACGTCCCCGATCCCCTCCTGCGTCCCCATCCCTTTCCGCGTTTCATTTCACCTCCCCACTAACCCGCCCCGCCCTCCTTCGTCGCCTCCTCCCTCCCTGATTCCCCTCCCCTCCCGCTAAAATAAATGAAATTCATATTTTTTAAAACAACTACTGACTACCAATAACACAATTTTTATATTGAAACCTTTTCGGGCGTGCGCACAACTCACTGAAGTTTCATTGGATCGGATTAATGGTAAGAAATAATAAGAAAACCTTTTGGGGCGTTCCAGCTGTTGTAAACAAATTAATATAATAATTTATATTTACTAAGTACATTAATAGCGCTCATAGTAATTTTGATTTTATTTATTAAACTCAAACATATATCATAACACCATCGTCCTAAGTTGAACTTCAAACTTATTTTATCCTGCCCACAGAGGCAAACTATTGCTTAAGTTAACATTTACTCAGGTTAACCGTAACTCCTTCCTACTTCTGGTTACGTTAGGTCACAAAGCTATCAAACGAACCACGTGTAAGTTACAATATAATGTATACTTATCTTAAAGCTAATAGCCACATAAAAGGATGAACACGTTACGGCATTCCTTTGTGTGTGAAAGCAGTATGTTGAGGTTAACTTGCAAACTTTGATATTAGACTACACGGAGAAAAATTAAAAACGATAATTTTAATAGTAAAAACGGTTAAAAACGGGACTGTAGTTCTTCCGAACAAATTAACAAGGTTTCAATGTTTGTTGGCGGGAACATATTATAAGAATGATTTGTATACGTACGAAATTACATATACCAACAAATTATCCTTGAATTTTTCCGCCAATAAACATTGAAACACTGTTAATTTGTTCGTTGTTCAGTCCCGTTTTTAACTGTTTTTACTATTAAAATGATCGTTTTTTCGAATAACATTTTTCTCCTTGTAGTCTTTTGGCTAGAAATTTGTTGGAGATTTCTGATATGATTTTTTATCTTCTAATTATTTATTAAACCATGTTCACACACAGGTAAGATCAGGGTACGAAACGCAACAGATTTGGCGAATAATATAATATATATCACCTTTCAGTGCTTTATAGGTATCTTGTAGGTATCGCATCGAGAGTTTTTTTTACACTAGCTCCACACAAGAGACTTCGATGAAAATAATTCCCCTCAAAGCCTATTTCATCTGCTGTGTCGAGGACCTTTTAGAGGAAATGAGTTCCGAAAAGGAAAAGGAATGAAGGGTGTGTCGGAATCTGAGGGACACTGGGTCCAGTAGTGACTCTTTCCTACATCTCTCTACTTCGAGAGAATCCTGAGGCCCTAGCACGCTTGCTCTATAACGATCGATAGGATAACTATCGGTAACTTCTCAGCGTTCCCTACGACAACTGCAGATCGCAAACGAATAGGTGACAGTTCACAATGACTAAGTGTCCTTAATATATTCGATATCAACTGTCGTTTGTACGTTTGAGATCTGCAGTTGTCCTAGGGAACGATGAGAAGTTACCGACAATCGGTCGGTAACTTCATATCGAGCGACCGTGCTAGCACACCTGAGGCCCTAGCACGCTTGATCTATATCGATCGGTAGGATAACTATCGGTAACTTCTCATCGTTCCCTAGGACAACTACACATGTCTAACGTACAAACAACAGTTGATGTCGAATATGTTAAGGACACTTAGTCATTGTGAACTGTCACTTATTCGTTGGCGATTTGTAGTCATGCTAGGGAACGATGAGAAGTTACCGATAGTTATCCTACCGATCGATATAGAGCAAGCGTGCTAGGGCCTCTGGAACGGCCATATGGCCTCCCTCGACATTTCTCTTCCGATCCGGCCCACCACACAGTAAGAGAAATGGATAAGTTAAAGAAATGGATTATAGTTAAAAAAAAAAGTAATAAGCGGTAATTGTTGAATGATACACTAGGTACATATTGAATCATTTGGCGGATATGAGATGAGCCGCCGTAGTTTAATGGTAGAGCTTTTGACCGGTAATCAAAGGGGTGCGGGTTCGAGTCCCGTCGGCGACATGTATCTTTACTCGGAATTTTTTTTCAATATGGATGTGTGTTTCAGGCTAATAATTATTGCTTACAATAATTAAAGAATTATACATATTTTGCATTCTAACTACGAAAAGCTAATTCCTTACAAATTGAGTATTCTTGTCTTAGTTATTATTGTAGTTTTCTTACCCATAGTACATTTTATTACGCATTGTTTACACACAACATGTTTTGAATTTATCTAAGACTGATTTTAATTTTCAATGTAATTAAAATCGCACTTTTCGAGTATTCAAATTCTATCGATCTTGTTGGTACATTTGATGTCCTTTTTCACTTAAAATAATTATAAATAGTAAGTAAATAAATAAATAGTAAACAAGACAAAAGGCTAATGGCCATTTTTTTAACATAAATTCAAATTTAACGTTGTCATCAAATGGTCATTCAGTGCCATTTGGTTTTTTGACATTTGAGCGGTCCCCGTTTCAGCGTTCTATCAAGTTGTAATAAGCTTAACAATGCCGCTGAATGGTAATTTCATGACAAAGTTACCATTGAATTTGTGTGAAACAACCCGCTTTAAGTGCTTTTGCAGTTCATGCAATCTATTTTCGTGAACTTAGCTCTTTGGGGCACTCAGATCTTGGTGCGCTATCAACTATCTGCCTACAACATATCTAAGATACTTTGGGCACCTTGCTCGCTAAACTGAAGACTCTAACTTGGAGAAACTCGTAGTCATGGCAGAGTTGAATACAGAGCATCAGAGGAACGTCACTAATGCGCTGGAGTAACTAAGTATCATTTATCTGCCTTCTACGTATCTTAAGATACTTTGCGCACTTTGCTCGCCAAACTGAAGACTCAAAATTTACATACACGCGTGACTTAATTTCAAAGTGAAATATAAATCATAATTATAGCAACAAAATAATTACCTAAATATGCGAAAGAAAGTGAAAAACGAGAATGAGTAAAAGGTAAACAATACATTATTGACACCTGGCTGATGAGACACTGATTTTTAGGTACAATATTGCCTGATTTAAATAATTGGCTTCATCACAATATCAACTTTATAAGATTGATTATAATTTTTTTTTAAAGTTTTTAAATGCATCATTAAAAATGTCTATTTCAGTACAAGTGCAGTGTAAAATGTTGTAATGTCTTAATATTCGCGGTACAGGGGAGAAATATCCTGTGTTTATGTGACTGGCTTTATACAGAAAATGTCTTGCATCCTTCTGGTTGAATTTCTTGGTGGTGTGTTGATGTTAATTTGGGATAAAATGTTTGGTGTATCAACTGATGCATGTATTATTTTATGTAGAAGCAATAAATCAGAAAGTTTACTTCTGTCTGTCAGGGAGTGTAGTTTATAGTGCAGAATTCTGTCATTATACGTTCCAAATTGATCAGATAAACCTTTGCGATAAGCAATTACACGGGTTAATTTTCTTTGTATGAATTCGATTTTATAATTGTGAATCTCGTAGTTGGGAGACCAAATAGTGGATGCGTATTCGAGAATACTTCGCACAATTGATTTATATAATGTTAAAGTTAATTCTGCACTTTTAAAAGAATTTGTGATTATTTGCGTTTATCCTAATATTTGTGATGTTGTACTTACATTGATATTCTTTCCAGGATGGTTGTCCACCAGCTGCATAGCAATGTCCTTGCAGGACTTGCGGCTGCTAGAGGGAACTTTGCTGTCGTCCTCCCAGTATCTGGAGGCGGAGTGAGAGAATAGGGCTGCGGGGGTGGCATGGGTCACCCTCGTGGTTGTGACGATTCCAGTCCATTTTCCTGTAGAGAAAACAACATAACTGAAATATTTGCGGTGAATTGGGAAAAAAATAAATAAAAAGGATTTGGTTCACAAATGATCTCACTGGCTCTGTTCCATGGTTATTCGACTCCAATCCCTAAACCTTCATGTAGGAACTACGATTTTTTAATGACGACAATGTTTATTGAATTTCCATACTGCAGCGCATGAGCGTCGAATCACGCATTTTCAATGAGGCAGTGGTTTTAAAAATCTCATGGTTTCTACAGTATGTTGTTTCAATCTTTTTACTGCAGTTGGTCCACTTCTTTCCTGGTCTATCTCTGAGTTATTTCTATTTGGGCATTTTGATTTTAGATGTCTGTCTGGTGCTACCTGGCATTCTTTCATAATATCTTTCTCAAACAGGCTTTAATAACACACCTCAATAAATCAATGTTAGCATAATACCTACTGTTAGCATAATACCTATCACTATTCTTATGCGTTGGTATACACATATAGTAATGAATTATATTATAGTCGTGAATTTCTTAATTAAAAAACTTTTGTGTATTTTCAAACCTATCCGCTGGAGTACAACATGTATTTACCGTCGGCCTGGCGATCCTTAGTTCCTCCAAAGTAAAGGTTTAGGAACCGAGGATCCGTGGTTACTTTGAAACACTATATTATGTAGTAATAAAGAAAAGCTGTACGTTAAAAAAAAAAAAAAAAAAAAAAAAAAAAAAAAAAAAAAAAAAAAAAAAAATAGTGTAAACAGGGTGTCCGAGAGTAAAGTGCATTAACCTCGGGAGGTGATTTTACATGATAGTGTAAGTAAAAACTTTTTTCGAAATTCCAACTTTTAGGGGTACTTTTTTGTTAAAAAGGTAAAAATTAGTCCGGCGTGTGCGGCCTGCGCTATTAGGTATTTTCCGCTGTTACGATACGCGCCAATCAAAACCAACGTCACTACAACAGGAGTGCAGGAGCTTACTGATCAGTATACTGACGACAGCCGTCAATGTGTGTATGCCATTACACTATCTCAGTATACTGATATCAGTAATGTTGTCAGGATATTAATATCGGCCTTCACATGACTCAGTCTGAATTCCGATTCTAACTAATACTAACACGTGATTACGGACAATTAGATTTCCGATTATGTACTTTATAATATGTATATGCCCACGTATCTAGTGCTGGTCTGAACATTTTAGAAGTACTTTTTCAAAGACGACCATTTTGTATTGTTTATTTTAGGCTTGGCACCATATCGTACATTATAAGTATTTATTGATTTAATTTTGACAAATTAGTCGTAATATCAAAGAAAAATTAGTGCATTTTTGGTAAAGCACAATGATTTGCATTTGAAAAATTCTTTGAAAAAATTATATAGTATTTATAGGAAAACAAACTTTCCATTTATGCCATCATTAATAATTATAACTGTGCAGTATTAAGTAGTATTTATGAACTGCTGGATGATTGGTCAAAAGGACAACATGGCAGTAAAATGGGTAATCAATCATTTCTGTTTGCTTTGTATAAAAGGCCTTTATAATATCATGATATATGTTGGCCAAATGGACACAAAATGGTATAAATGGCGCATCAACATTGGATACATTCCAAATTGTTATAATAACACAATCGTGATATTATATTTTAATACTGTAAGTATAAGTTATTGCAGGCTCAACGGGCTGTTTATCAAATGAATGGAACTTGATCCACGATATTATTCTATCAACAATAAATATAATCTTATTAGTGGAAGTATTCTATAAGTGGTGTATTGCTTTTGATGAGAAATTTAGATAATTGGTTGAATAAATTATTTGGATTATTTATTGTTTTTGTGTTCAATTCGTAGAACTCCATTTAATTTTTTTATAAATTGAATAATGTTTATTATTAACGGGCCGCTCTGCCAATTTCTACCGATTTCTGACACGTTTTCCTTAAACGTTTGAAGTTTTTAAGCTCTTAAAAAAATATATGTTATTTTCTAAGATTGTATCTATACATTTCCCACGCCGAAACGGTAATTATTTGAAATTCCCTCGATAGAAATAAATCGCAAAGTATGCTCCAAAAATGATTATTAACACATTTTTTTCTGTTATTTTACAAGTTATATGTATGAAAAATTCATAATGTTTCTTTAAATGCTACTTGACACATCCCCCACGATATTTTTGCTCTTTTTCAAACGAGTCGTCTTTTATTAAACATTTTCACAATTTTCGCATGAATTTTATGCTTTTTAATGTTAGCGCGCTCGCTCTCACGTTCGTATTGTCGTATCTCTCCATCTTCTTCTTTTTGAGCGGCGTAGCGCGCCCTTAAGTTCAGCAAGTATTTTAGTTTTTATTATTGTGACAGTTGTTCCGACTTATTTTTTGGTTATTGTATGTGTTATTGTTTGGTTATTTGGATTAGTTTGTTATAGTACGCAAAACACAGAAATATATTAATATCCACCTCTCAATGAAAATATGAAAGAGATACAGCCTTACTAGTAAAAAAAACACATCCTAACCGTTAAATGATGTATTAGTTGCACATTGAATAAATACTGTACAGTTTCTTTTGTCGAACTCTTACTAATAAATATGACTTTAACCGGTTGCGAAAGAGCTGGCAACGTTATATTTTGGCAGAGTAAAGTTCTTGTCTTGAAAAAATGTAATTATTTATGAATTTAAATTTTTTAAATTGAAATTAACAAGAACTCCATGAAAGTAGGGTTTTTATAATATAAGTCCCTTAGGCATTTGTAATTTGTGAGTAAGAAAATCGGCTGGCAAATCGTTCTACAGCCGCAATTTTGAACTCGAGATCGAGTCGTAGAAACTGCCCGTTCTCGTTTTATAAATGTCAACCAACTGTGCACCGGTGCCGGGAGATCAATGATCCTAATTCTTCGGTGCAAATTGACTTTTGAATTTTAATGAAATGTTCAATTTACAACCCATCTTTGTAGGATAATTTACATTAATTGCACGAGTCTCATTTTGAGGATGCGCTATAAGGATTGATAGTGAAATATGATGATATTACTGTAATGTACACAGATGTATACAGACACAGTGATAAATAATTTACCAAAGATAACATAAAGCAAGTTTGACTTATCATATCCGTTGTATCTCAATTAAATACAAGATAAAGGAGGAATTGTTGAAGCAACCATTATTTTTGTCTATAAACACGTGATTTACATACCAGCCTGCTGTGCCCACTCCAAAATTGAAGAAACTCTGGAGCCAAAGGAAGAAGAGCAGTTCTCGAAGTTCGCTCTTCCGTCCAGTCCCACTGTCTCGTAGTTAGCCTTGACTCCGCACAGTAGAGCCGTAGCGCACGCTGATGATTCCCCGGTCTGGGCATTCAGATTGTACGTCTGTGAACAAAAATACCATTTAATTTTTGCATTATTTTTATTTATGAATGGTTTATGTAGTGTAGGTATTTTTTAATCATTTAGTTTCAGATTCCTTCAACAGATGTCGATAGCTTAAGAAGTTTTGCTATATCCCAACACATGGCTGTTGAGTATGATATCAGAAGATTACCATCTATCGTCTCGTCTTGTCTCCCGCAGAGCACCAGAACTACTTACATATAGCCTAATCTAGTAAGGACGTCTGTCCAGTTCAATTTTCATCTAAATATTTACAATAACCAAATAATTCAACTAGTAATCATACGAACCTCAAACTTATTTGGAAGATACCCAACTCATCTTAAGTTACATTAATATTGGAAACTAAGAAATACAACAGTTTTGTACGCTGTTATGGCAACCAGAATATTCACCAAGCAGCCAAACGGGAACCTTATCTAACATCAGCTAATCTAACCTTACAGAGCCTAACCTAACCTTACCTAATCTTACTTAACTAATATAACTTGCTGTGCTTCATTCTTCTACATTGATCAATACATGATTATTCACAATAAATCCATCTTGCTGTGCTTCATTCTCCTACATTGATCAATACATGAATATTCACAATAAATCCATCTTGCTGTGCTTCATTCTCCTACATTGATCAATACATGAATATTCACAATAAATCCATCTTGCTGTGCTTCATTCTCCTACATTGATCAATACATGAATATTCACAATAATCATCCATCTCGCTGTGCTTCATTCTCCTACATTGGTCAATACATGAATATCCACAATAATCATCCATCTTGCTGTGCTTCATTCTCCTACATTGATCAATACATGAATATTCACAATAATCACCCATCTTGCTGTGCTTCATTGTCCTACATTGGTCAATACATGAATATTCACAATAACCATCTATATTGCTGTGCTTCATTCTCCTTCATATTGATCAATATATGAATTTTTACAATAATCATCAATCCCTTTTTAGGGATAAGTTGGATTTTTATTACGCCTAGAGCGTGTAGTGCACACTTTACAGAACAATTGCCTCAGATTTTGCATTCGTTCTAACTAATCCCCAGTATACTTATTCCTTTACTTCGTGAAATTTAACTATATCCACCAATGTTCAACTTTGACTCTGCTCTTTGACCAATCTTCTTCAGTCCTTATATCTTGCAAACATCCTCCAATCTCTTCCACGATTTCATTGCTTACACCTCTTCCTCGAACAATATTTAGTATATGCATGTGTCTTCCTTCTACCGAGGCACCGACTTGTCCATAATTTTTGTTGTCCTGGTCAAAAATCTGAAATAAGTTGACGGCGTTGGAAGCGACCCGGAGGCAAATCGAAGGAGATGTGGACCGACTGTAGAAGATGATTGAAGCAGAATGAATAATAAAGGACCAGACACAAATGGCTAAGTTACCCACATTTGGGAACACGTCGAATTCTCCCCTAATTCTGATTTGACATTTGACATTTCTGATGACAAATTTATAAAAAAATATATATTTATACCAATGAAAGAAAATAGTAAGACATAATATGAATCAGACGAAAGTATTTCCATTCTTCTCCTTTGAAGAATTTCGTTAGAAATATTTTTGTGACAGCTTATTAATTTCATTTGTGATCTCGGAGTAAAACTTCGTACAGAAGTTCTCTTGAGATCGTGAAGAAAAACCTATACGCAGATAAATTTTATTAGAATGAGAACTCGTAGGTTAAAGAAAACTTTATTAGGTATTCTCAAAGAGGCAGCTGGCTTCTACATGTTGATGTCTCTACTGAAATGTTTTCAGAAAGCCGAGTGATCTTTTGAGGGCAACGGATGCGCGACCTTTTCGTATACAAAATTATTTCAAATTGAATTTGAGGCCAAAATACTTTCGTAATCGAAATGTATAGCAAATAGTCATGTGCTGCTTTTTAATATTTGCTGAAAATTGTTAAATATTGGTCATTAAGAGCGATAGACCAGCAGCTGAGAATAGAAGTTTAAAAATACTTGCAACTGTACAGGTAGGTTCCAATGAAAAAGATCCTAATTCCCCGTATCAAATTTTTCAAATAAAAAAATTATTATAGATTTATTTCATTCAAAACTTGCTTTAATACTTACATTCAGGTAAGCAATAAAAATGCTCAAAACGCACGATGATAAATTATTAAATGTAGTGTACTTCTTGTAAGTATTTTTTGATCATAAGTATTTAAGAGTTTTCAATAATGTCTAAACAAAATAAGTATGTAAAGAAAAATTGAAATATTTTGTAAGACCTTAAATAAATAGAATAACTGCGGTATTTTTGTTACAAAACACGTTCTCGGATTTATTTTTTAATGATTTGAATTTAACTAAAATTTTATTTTTTAAAACTATGTTGACTAGATTATGTATTGATTTATTTTTTTGTATTATTATATGATTTTAAATTTGTGTTGTTTAATAGAATCTATCGTTTGAAAATTGAACAAATGTGCCAACGACCATATAATCTTAATATATTAAAAATACACCTAGTTATTCAAAATTTCAAAACTGCGTGCACCAGATAAAATAACAATCTTTTAAAATCAATTTACGCTTCTTTGTAATAAAGGGTCAACACGTCTGGAATTTGATTTAAAAAGGACTAATTTCCGGTATTCTCTGGTAATACCCTCCCAACTTTGGCGTTTATTGTGAGTTAATAATAAAGTGAATTCGTTCTGGCTTATATTTTATAATTTAAAAGACAAATAAAAAAGGAGCACAAGTCCATTTTAGATATTTCCTCAATTTCATTGCATCACCTATCTTCTCAATTTGGAGAGGGGGTATGGGTACTGCCACCCCAGGAACCATTTATTAGATAACAAATATCCCTGCCATAGAATTTATCCCTGACACCTCAAGAAGTTCGCTATATGTGATGACTTAGCAGAGATACCCGGATTTATAGGGCGAGGTTTCTATAGGTCTTGGTGGCGATGCGTCGGCGGTGTTTTGTACAAAGTAATTTGTTTCATTTAATTGAAATGATGCCACAAAGTAATTTTGCGAAGATTGAAGAAATTAAATATATTATTTCTGATCACCATCACCACCAGTCATCTTTGATGTTTCCGGAACCATCAAAGTCAAATTCGCTCCGAACATCGCATTCTGTTCAGTTAACTCCAGTCCCAGGATATGGTACATCAAGTACACAATACCGTTCTCTAGATTTCCCTAACAGCCCCTATTTTTCTTTAATCCTTCTACTGCCCTCCTGAAAGCCTCCAACGCCCACAATATATACCTAGTTGTGTAGTTATCAATAAGTCAGTCGTTTGAAGTCTATAGTTCTGGTTAAAAGCTTAAATTCTGCAAACAGGTAAGTAACTAACATCAGTGATTCTTATATAAACTTCATCAATGTTACCTGTGCAAGCGCCACTGCAGGAAAGTGGTCCCATATGAGACCCCTGGGGGAATCCTCTCCGCTTTGCTTTCTTCTTTGTTCCTTTAGTTCCCTGGCCGCTGTTACTGTGGCAAGACTCATCCCGTCACCGATGAACATTATGACGCTCCTGATTAAAACAAAATATTAATTAGAGTTCAACAAAGACTTTTTAAGTTCACGCAAGGTAATTAAAAGCAAAGGTAATAAAAATAAAAACATTGTAGGTCATACAATGATAACACTAATAATCTAAAAATGAAAATATGAAAATGAACAAGAAACAGAAAAATATAAGATAACGGTCGCTACTTGAACCAGAACCTCTCGTCTTTCTGGGACGGGACTGTTGTCCCAGTTGCGGGACCGTTATCTTTTATTTTTCTTTGTTTTGTTCATTTTCGTGTTTTCATTATTAGATTTTAGTAATCTTCTTCATTGATATATTACATTGATGGGAATAACCTTTAAAAGTTATAAAAGAGAGTTGTTCTTATAAAAATTACGTATGTATGATAGATACACCACTCCTACGGAAATGGTTCTTTGTGTCGTGATGGAAGAAATAAAATAACAGGCTCTTACAACAAACCAACAGTGACACCAACAGTTGTTTTTTAAATTACCCGCATTTCTCATTTTCTGTTCTTTTCAAAGTGGATACCGCTACAGAGCACTTCTGAAAATGATCTTATCGTAAGCAACTAAAGTGGTTACCGCTACAGAGCACTTCTGAAAAAGGTCTTATCGTAAGTAACTAAAGTGGATACCGCTACAGAGCACTTCTGAAAATGATCTTATCGTAAGTAACTAAAATGGATTCCGCTACAGAGCACTTCTGAAAATAATCTTATCGTAAGTAACTAAAGTGGAAAATAATCTTATCGTAAGTAACTAAACAGAGCACTTCTGAAAATGATCTTATCGTAAGTAACTAAAGTAGATACCGCTAGAGAGCACTTCTGAAGATGATCTTATCGTAAGTAACTAAAGTGGATACCGCTACAGAGCACTTCTGAAAATAATCTTTTCGTAAGAAACTAGAGTAGATACCGCTACAGAGCACTTCTGAAAATAATCTTATCGTAAGTAACTAAAGTGGAAAATAATCTTATCGTAAGTAACTAAACAGAGCACTTCTGAAAATGATCTTTATAAGTAACTAAAGTGGATACCGCTAGAGAGCACTTCTGAAGATGATCTTATCGTAAGTAACTAAAGTGGATACCGCTACAGAGCACTTCTGAAAATGATCTTATTGTAAATAACTAAAGTGGATACCGCTACAGAGCTCTCTGAAAAAGCTCTTATCGTAAGTAACTAAATTGGATACCGCTATAGAGCACTTCTGAAAATGATCTTATCGCAATAACTAAAGTGGATATCGCTACAGAGCACTTCTGAAAATGATATTATTGTAAGTAACTAAAGTGAATACCGCTACATAGCACTTCTGAAAATGATCTTATTGTAAGTAACTAAAGTGGATACCGCTACAGAGCACTTCTGAAAATAATCTTTTCGTAAGAAACTAGAGTAGATACCGCTACAGAGCACTTCTGAAAATAATCTTATCGTAAGTAACTAAACAGAGCACTTCTGAAAATGATCTTATCGTAAGTAAGTAACTAAAGTGGATACCGCTACAGAGCACTTCTAAAAATGATCTTATCATAAATTACTAATTAAGGTGAACTACTGATACAAAGCTGAAAATCGGCAATACATTGCTGAAGAATGAAGACGTATAAATTATTTCCCAGAAAGCAGAAAGATAGGATTCAATTAAGACAGACGATTACCTGTAAACCTTTGGGGTGATTACTCCATTTGAATTATCTTAAAATGTGTAATGAGATACGGAAGGAAATTAAACCTGAGTTCAGAGACAAGTGATTTGCCTAATTGGTAAGTTAAGTGGAAGACGGAAGAGTGGAAGGAGATATGCCTCTTTTTCTATGGCAGCTTCACGTAATTAATGTATTTCAGTAGATACTTTTTGATGTCAAGAGTGAAAGATAAACAAAAATGTTTGAGTGTGTACTTAATGAATGTTTTGTAAATTTTTCTTTGCGTTTGATTTTGTATTATGTTTGTAAGAACTTTTTATGAAGCTTATTATGTCTTTATAATAGTATTGTTGAACTTGATTTATGGTGGAGTTATACTTGTAAGGCGTGTTGTGTCGTGGTGTTCTCTGCCGTGATGGCTAGCGTTCACATCTATAAGTTGTGTTCTGACGCCTTATGACGATATTTTAAATCAATAGCCAAGACGCGGCCGTCCCCGCTACACTCACCTTCACCGCTCTGTTAAAAATCGAGATCGCTTCTGACGCATCACGACAGATCGCATCATGACACAACATAACGGACTAATATAATCGTCACCATACTAAATGTACGAAACCGATACCGTTATGATGCGTCACGTCACGTCACGACAGACAAGTATAACTCCACCATTACTGCGTACCTGATGAGAAATAATGCGCGTGGTTGATATATTATATATTTATGTATTGTCTAGGTTTTTATATGAATAGCGCGCAAAAGTCTAGACTCATCCAAACGTACTGAAACCAGTGAGACGATGGCATCCTCAACAGAAGGAGATGGGTTAGAAGAAGATACCTGGATATCAAATCTGGTTACCAAACACTGAATGTTGGCCTTATATTAGGGCGATACTGAGCGTGTCTTCCACTGATATGTGCCGCAAATATTCTGTACATGGAAGAATCGTGAAATAACCAAAACTATTCAAGTAAAATTTATTTTATTTTTTAAATTGGTAAACTAATGTTTAAGACAAGATTTGTTATGAGTAGCACAAAGGGTAACAATTATTATAAGCAATAATTATTAGCCTGAAACACTCATCAATATTGAAAAACTCTCCCGAGAAAAGATATATGTCGCCGACGGGACTCGAACCCGCACCCCTCTGTTTGCCGGACAGGAGCTCCCGTCGTAGCTTAATGGTAGAGAGTTAAAATTTATTTGCCTTCATTAGGATTTATACTTATCCCTTGACCACGAAAGTCAGATCTTGGTGACTAGATCAGAATAGTCGGAGATTTGAACCCAGATTGCTAGTTGAGAGCCTTACCCCTCGACCATGGAGGCCATAGGAGATTTGAACCCGAATTGCTAGTCGAGGTCGAGAGCCTTACCTCTCGTCTACGAAGGCCGAATCTTGGTGACCAAAATTGAACAGCCCTCTCAACTCTCCCCTTTCTCATCCCCCACCACTTTCAGTCTTACAAGGTATCCGAATAATTGGGGAAGCCATAGTTTCACTGGCTCCAGACGGTTGAGAGCAGTTGGGACTCTCGTGAGGTATTCATAATTTCGTGCGGTAAAAAATACAACACACGTCAATCACTTTATTGGTTCGGTTAATATATCCATTTTTATTTTATTTCTACCACGGAACCCATCCACAGCTAGATTACCATTTGTGCTAAATAATCAATGGATTAATAAAATAATGGTTGGATCATTTCTATAGCCGCATTTTCGTGAAAAAATCACCTTATGAGCGCTGCCAATGATCTAAGGCTCTATTAACATCGGCATTGTGATGGAATGTATTGTTGGTTCTTGTTATCTAATTAATTACTTAAGTAACTGTTTCAATGGATAACTATTAGTTAGATTGATTCCGTCACTACCATATTAAGTAAGCTTCTAGATTAAAATCAAGTATTGTAATAGGCTCGGAACAAATCAAGATAATGGAATCTCTTATTTAGAAGATGTACGGATATGGTTAAAAAAAACACAACACAAGACAAAAAACACAACACAAGACAAAAGACACAAAACACAAAAATTCCAGGGTTCTATCCCAGGGTATTGGATAAAACGACATAATATTCATTATGTTCTTTATTTCTTAAAAAAAAAAACGATTTGAAAGTTTTTTTAGTGGCCTACTCAGTTGTAGACTCAGACCTACTTAAAAATGTAATAAGCAGTAATTGTTGAGGTATATATTGAATCATTTGGCGGGTAGGAGATAACCCGCCGTAGCTTAATGGTAGAGCTCCTGACCGGCATTCAGAGGGGTGCGGGTGCGAGTCCCGTCGGCGACATGTATCTTTTCTTCAGGAGACTTTTTTTTAGTACGGATGAGACCTACCGTCCTTCTTCCCATCTTATTCCTATCCCTAAGAGCGACCTTGTGAATTTTTTGTATAAATTCTCCACTCCTAAAAATTCCTAAATTCCTCCAATCTTTCAAAATAAATGACATCTCTGATTTTGCCACAAATCTTCTCACAAAGGTATCATTACATCTACACCAACATTAAAGGAAGGTAACAAATGTTAAATCAGGCATTGAACAATGTTTTAAATATGGTATCCTCTGCAAAGTCGAGTCTTCTCCAAGCGTAAACTTTCTAACAAAATTAATCGGAAGTGATCTGCCAGGTAAGTATGTTTTTGTATTTTAAATATTTGTTAAAACAATTTAAAACATTTTTACACTTAATTTATTTGTGATCGTAACCAGTTTCAGCCTTTTAAGGCTGAAATCTTCAGACTGGTGTATGGACATGGATTTGTCAGTATCAAAAATAGAAGTTTTTGAAATCTGTTTGAAAATAATAAAATTAGACACAGCCTAAGGATTTGTGATTAATTTCTTCAGCGCCCTTGATTTTTTTACATAAAAGCGGCGCTCTTTAAAATTTCCGATTATTTACTCGAGCGCTTTTTGCCGCAATATGGCACTATTTCCAAAACCACGGATTGCTTTGTTGCCAAAGTGTGGCAATTTTTTTTTTGTACTAAAACGATTATATAATATATTTTAAATTCAAAATATAACAAAATAAATATCGCTCTAGATTCTTTAAAATGTTTTGAAGTTAACGATTTAATTTTTTTATAAATATTTATAGATTTTTTTATAAATCCTACGAATATGTGATAATGGACAAAAGATAGGCGAATTCATTGGCTGTATAGAACTATAATCAATGTGTATGTCTCCATATTCAAATTCGGAGGTATGATTTTTTTAATGTGGGCGGAAAAATTTTCTTTAGCAATCCGAGAAAAAAAGATTTATATTGCTCTGTCACTCCAGTGGTTATCATTATTCTTAATAAAGGTTATTTTAAGAAGTAAAACATAAAATTAAAACCGTAACTCACTCTATTTAGTTTTACTATTTTAAACCGTGTACATAGCTTTAAAATAGTTATTAAACTGTCAAAAATAAAACTGAAAAGCATACACTTTGTAAATATACTTTAAATTTCAAATAAAAAGTGACAGAATATATATTTTTATAATTTAAAAGGTTTCATGGAAATTCGCTAAATGTTGTGGCAACATTACATCACTCTTAAGTGATATCAAAAAAAAAATGTGTATCTGAAATAATGTACCCGCCTAAACTTCCAGAGAAAACGGCAATTGTTTTCAAAGTGCTGTCTTCGGATGTCTATTTTAAAAAAATCTATGTACTTATATTTCTGTATCATGTACTTACAAGTTTAAAAAGCATCGTTTCAAATTTCGAAGAAAAAGGAAACGCTCGTCAATCAAAACAAAAAATCTTTATATTTTTGATACTGACAATCTCTAGTGGAATTCCATTACAAAGACTTATGGCTATTACCTGAGACGCAATGGGTGAATTGGTAGAGCGCCATCCCGATAAGACGTGAGATCTGGGTTCGAGTCCCAGTTGTGCATTACATTTATTATTTTTCTGTGTCTTATTATTATTATTATTATTATCTTCTTCTTCAATGATATATTACATTGACGGTAATAACCTTCAAAAGTTAAAAATACAGTTTTTCTTATAAAAAAAACAATGATGGGAATAACCTTCAATAGTTAAAAATAGAGTTTTTCTTATAAAAAAAAGAATCACCTCCCGAAGTTAATGCACTTTACCCCCTGGACACCCTGTATTTTTACGTCGGGTGATTTCACAGAAATTGAACGTTAATTTTAAACGAAATTTCAAAGTTATATTCAAGTTCTGTGAAATTTCTATTCAAATTCTGTTACTATCACATCACTGCGAAACAACTAAGCCATGATGATATAATAACAGCACTTTAATAGATCTGTCTTTAAATTTTATGAAACAACCCCTCGCATAAGTTAATCTAAGACAAAGTCATCAAATATAAATTTAAAACCATTTTGTTTTGACCGTTGTTGAAAGGTTCCCGATAAATGCCGATTCAGATTTTGAACAAATTTTGATCAGCTATCATGCTGTTAAGCTTATCAGCTGAGTACAATTACAATTTAATATAGAAAGAAAAAACTCACCCAGAATTCGTGGTTTAACGAAGACCTTTCAAATGTAAAAACAATTTGGCGCTCAATGGCCATTTGTTGACAATGTTGCATTTGAATTTCTATGAAACGACTGAGCCGAAATTTTTAAGTTTTGTCTAATTTTTTTAATCAGGAACAGCTTGTTGCACAGCTAGTTTTATTTTGTACTTTAATGGGATAACATTTTATGAATTTATTAAATTATGTCGTAATTTTGGGGAATTTCGATGATTTTATTAGGATTGGCAAACATAGGTTTTATCGCTATTTAAGGATAGTACTTAGGTATATAGGTTTATGTCTTAACAAACTGTGTGCAATCTTTAGAGCACAAGCGTCGGGTGGGAATGCTATCCTTGTTCTACCGGTATTTCAATGGAAGATGCTCCAAAGAACTAGCACCATTGATCCCCTCGGCATCGGTGCATAGTCGGCCAAACGCGCGCCCAACAAATGTACACGATTGACATTTGTCACATGAGAACGGGTCATTTTTACGACTCGTTCTTGAGGTCAACAGCTCGGCTGTGGAACGATTTGCCGGACTATATACCTTCTTCTTAAAACATGGGTCTCTTCAGGACCCATGTAAACGCTTTCTTCTCCTCAAAAAGACTCTCAACGCAGCATCTTCAAAGATGACAAAGACCCTTAGGGATGTGTGGAATTAATATTTAAAAAAATAAAAATAAATGTCAAACCAGTATTTAAGTGATGTGTAAGTATGTAACTATCTCCTGTTGATTTTTGATGGAAATTATTCGATATATTTAAAATATAGCGTTATCGCAAGTTTATTTAAAAACTATGAGATTTTATGCGTACAATTGTGTAGGGAAAATGGAAAGGGCTGAAAGTACCAAAAAATAAAAAAAATCCATTTGTTATTATTACAGAATGTATCGGTCTGGTGAAAGACGCCAACCAGAAGCGAAATGTTGATAGAAATGTTAAAGGCCGCATGTTTGGTTATAAGGTTTCTATATCTTTCCCGTATACATCCCCTCCCCATTTCCTCACTTCAAAACATAACCTAAAATTAGGATTTTATATTTATTCCTACTAGCTCAAGACAGTTAAGACACGAAATAATATTTTTTTGTATTCGTATTTACAATTAAATCCAATGTTAAAAATACTGAACAAATATCATTAACATAATTGGACCGCGCCCTTTTGGCATAAAAGTTTATTTTCTAAGCAATTAAAAATAACTATTTCCATGCCGCACCAAAAAATGTAAAGATTGTTTACGTTCTGAGAAAATACTTTAAAAAGTCACGTAGGAACGTAATATTACTTTCAACGTGCGCCTTTACAAATTAGCAACAAAAAAACCCTAAAAAGTCAATCATTAATACTCATGAAAACACAATAGGTCAATCATTTATTCATGAAAACTCCAATGGTCAATCATTAATATTCACGAAAACACCAAAAATCAATAATTAATATTCACGATAACACCAACGGTCAATCATTAATATTCATGAAAACACCAGCAGTCAATCATTAATTCTCAAGAAAACACCAACGGTCAATCATTAATATTCATGAAAACACCAACGGTCAATCATTAATATTCATGAAAACACCAACAGTCAATCATTAAAATTCATGAAAATACCAAAGGTCAATAATGTATTCATAAAACTCTAAAGATCAATCATTAATATTCATGAAAACACCAACGGTCAATCATTAATATTCATGAAAACACCAACGGTCAATCATTAATAATAATTGGATAATTTGTAGAGCGCCGTTTTTGTGAGAAATCACCTCAAGGGCCTAATATTCATGAAAACACCAAAGATCAATAATTTATTCATAAAACTCTAAAAATCAATCATTAATATTCATGAAAACTTCAATACGAAATTATTAAACTAGGGTGTGATTTCTGTGAATCACTTAATTTTAATGAGCATGCAAAATAAATTGAAAAAAGTATGTGAGTGAATGATGAATGATGAAATGTGAATGAATGAATGGTCAATCATTAATATTTACGAAAACACCAACGGTCAATCATTAATATTCATGAAAACACCAAAAGGCAATCATTAATATTAAAGAAAAGAAATAAAATTTATCAACCATTTAATTCAAAACCAATGCATTCAGAAACGATTATGCTAATGTAGTTTGCTTAAATTAGAATTCCTACAATGGAAGAGATTTCTTCAGCACAGTCCCGGGAGGCAAATTGAAAAGATTACCATATTTGTAATTAAGGCTTCGAATCAGATTCTAAAATGTTATTATTTGTAATTAAAGCAGGTTTATTCGCTTCAATCGTTATAGAAACAAATAATAATTGAATTGTAACATTGAAGTGTATTTGTAAGAAATGGGAGAATCTATTCTGTTACTGCTGTTAGATATAACTTAGGATTTGGAGGTCATGGATGGCAATACGAAGTTACTTTTATTTAGCTTCTGCAGGAGAATGGAGGAGTCACCTTCCACTATAGACCGATTCAAAGCGTTTAATAATTATTCATCTTTTAGCCACTTTTCAATCCACACATCACAAAAACTCTTAGTTAACCAAAAGTAGTTAAATAAACAAAGTTATTCACATGATCCCACACGGTTGTCACTTATCTGAAGTCTGTCAATGCACTAAATTACTGAATTTATTAGTTTCATTTTTTTTAATAAGAAAAACTTTAGATATGAAATTAAACAATTTTTTCACTTTGTTCCACTTGTTTATTTACACCGTTTACCGTCACCGTTTGTTTGTAACAAAGGAGCAAAATTAGATAGATTAGAGTCACTAGAAATTAATCGCCTAACAAAGAAAATTGATCTTAAATATGTCATGAATAAACAGTTGGAACATAATGCTCAATCACCATTAATATATCCATTATAATTCTCTTAGAATAATTTTACTTCAGAGAGCAGTGGTGTAATTTAAGTATGTAATTAAAAATGTAAACACCCAAATATATGTAGAACCCTAATAACAATAATTACCATAGTGCTAAAAATATTTGTCAATTAAGACCTAAGCAAAAAGGAGGGAATATCCCAACATTACCAAAATAAAATATCAGTGATCACAAACCTTTTCAATTATATAAATTCATATAGATTCAT
Source organism: Limnephilus auricula (assembly GCA_951813805.1). Classification (NCBI taxonomy): domain Eukaryota; kingdom Metazoa; phylum Arthropoda; class Insecta; order Trichoptera; family Limnephilidae; genus Limnephilus; species Limnephilus auricula. The sequence goes on along the minus strand of OX638406.1, from coordinate 9,281,037 downwards.
GTCAATTAAAAATAACCTTTTACTATGTATTCATAATTTTAATAATACACTTTATAATTATCTATTTGTACCTTAACTTAACAAAATAACTGATAATACCTTAAATTAACAAAATAGAAACATTCATCATATAGAGACAATGTTGTGCGCCCCTACCTAAGTTTGTATAAATTTCATAGCATAAGAATTTCAACTACCAGTCTGAAAATGTCCGTAGTAGGACGAAACCGGTCCTGGTGTAAATAAACAAGTGGAACGAAGTGAAAAAAATTGTTTAATTTCATATCTAATACAATGGAATTCCACCATGAATTAACAGTTAAAAAACTAGACTCATTAAGAAAAACTTTATTTTTATATTTTGAAGGTTATTCCCATCAAAAATAATAATAAAACATAATGGTCGCAACTGGGACTCGAATCCAGATCTCACGTCTTACCGGGACATAATCTACCTTTTTCTTTGTCCAATGAAAAAGGTAGCTGCCGATAGTATGGAAAAATAAAAACATTAGTAGAAGATAATATTGTTAATTCTGAAATTGTAATTATGACGTCCCAGTCCCAGTTGCGACCATTATGTTTCATTATATTTCTGTGTCTTGTTCATTTTCATATTTTAATTAAGATTATTGTTGTTATCTTCTTCTTCAATGATTTATTAGTTTCATGCTAAGGCGAACCCTACACGTTCAAAATGTATTGTGATCCGTTAATATTTATCAAATATCGTGATACTTATTGAACTTGCACAATTAGGATAAAATATCGTCGCCTTAGCTCTTAATTGTCCAATCAACCATTATATTTTTTGTTCAATCTCCATTTTAAAACAAAAAATTATGTTCATAACAAATTAAAACACTTTGTTTTAATTTGTTATTAACATACACATAGCTTTATACTTGATTATTTAGTTTTAGTACATATTATGTCCTGAGGAAGAGAACACCGTTCTCGAAACATGTCGATGTGTTAAAATAAAGATTATCGTGGTAAAAACAAAGTGTTTGAATTTGTTATTAATAAAATGGTGCCACAAAGTGAATTTGCAAAATTTGAAGAAAAAATTATGTATCAAAAACTATAATTAATCACTTTACTAAGAATTATTTGAATTAATCAGACCTTCATTACCTTTACAGAAATAACTTCATCTTAAACATCTATCGTAATATTTCATTGAAATAAAAAAAGAAAGCCTCCCTCTCCTGTAAAATTTGTTAATGGTCGGTAAGACAATTAAGAACAAGAACTAAGGCGACGACATATCTAGATTCTTGAATTCCATATCTTAAACCCACGGATCTTAATAAATATTGACGGATCACAATAAATATTGAACGTGTAGCCCACGCTTCAATATTTATCACGATAAGTGGGTTCACGAAACGGAATTCAGGAACCTAGACATCTGTGATTCATATCGTGATCCGTCAATACGCTAGCCTACACAATCAATAAATATCACGATATTTGATACATATTGACGGATCAAAATAAATATTTAATGTGTATGGTAGCACTGCAATCTGTATTGATGGATTACAATCCAGGCATAGGCTACACGATTACACGTTTATGTTCACGTTCATACACGATCCTATAGGTCTTGGGTAGAAAGGGGAGGGATAACCCGATATAATATATCTGTAAGCAGTGTAGAGCCAGTCAAAGAGGCCACGTGGTGTACAAATGCCATTAAGAACGATTGACCAGCAGCTGAGAGTAAAAGTTTTAAAATGCTTGCAACTGTACAGGGAGGTTCCAATGAGAAAGATCGATTATTCTCCGTATCAAATTTTTATATTGAAAATTTAATATCAATTTCTTTCATTCAAAACTTGCTTTAATATATACCTACATTCAAGTGAGCAATAAAAATGTTAAATAAATTATTTAATATAGAATTACTTCTTGTAAGTATTTTTTGATCTTAAGTATTTCTGATTTTTTAATAATGTATAAAAAAATAAGTGTGTAAAAAAAGAAAAAAATATACAAGACGTAAACCCGATTGAATATTCCCGAGTTAGAAAAATGAAACAAAAAATTACGATGATTATGGCATGTTTATTTTTTTTTTGACGAATAAATTTTCTACAGCGAGTCTAAGTTTCCCATTTTTTAAATACCGCTAAAACGATATGTTGCTATGACATGTGACGTCGTGAGCGTTTACCCGTTTCTGACAGTAGTACTCTGTTGTTTGTTGACGTGCGTATTTGGTGCCATTGCCAATCACGAGCCGTTTTGAGTTTGTCGGTTTTTAATCGTTTTTAAAACCAATTTTGAATTAAAACACAAAAAACAAACATTTTTAGTAGGACGATTAAAATTAGAAAATTGATCTTTAAAAATTTTCAACAGAATCTCTTGTTTGTGAAAATACCCTATTGTATTGTTCGAATATTCAATAACACTCCTACAATTGTTCCGTAATACAGAACCTAAACCAGTTTCAATGAGGCTTTTCCTTCTTATATAGTGTTTTGTTAACCCAAAAGTTTAATTATCGGAGGCCTTGGTAATCCAATTAGGGGATCCAGTTCTGGTCTCAGGAGTAAAATATAAGGCTTCAAAACTGATCTCTCGAACACGGTTACAATTTTCTTTTTTACAATTGCTAATGGCTTCTTATCGTTTCTTTACTTGGAATCATTATATTATTTCTTAATTTTTTTCTTTACGCTTACATTCGCCTTGCATTCTTTCCAGATCTCCACATTTCAATTAGGTAAAACCACACGACAATGGAGACAATTCAATCAGATACTCCCAAAACCTACAAAAATTAAAAAAAATTGTTGAGGATTTTTCTTCACTAAAATGAATGAATTTTATAAAATGAAGCAAAGGATATTTGAAGAAAAAACGTGATATACATTTTTTATTTACTGTCACTTTCAAGTAATTCAAGTATTTACAAATTGGGAGGCGGTTATGGGTACCGTAATGGGTAAGGAATCATTTATTGGATAACCAATACCTCTGCCGTAGATCAACCCATGTAGTTCGCTTGGTGTTTGGTAACTCAGTAGGTGCGCCTGGGTTCAGGGTTTATCTAGGTCTTGGTGACGAATGCGTTTGCACACATGTTGCGTGGCCGCCAGATCAGGAGGCCTTTCCAGCCTCGGATGGATGGATTCCTAGATACCCGTTTCCTACTTTTCCTTTTTCCTTCCTTTCCCTAAAAATACCCTTCACAAAGCATATAGGTCACGATTGGCGCGTTAAATAAACAACTCCGTAATTGGATACGTTTTTAGATTTTCACGGCCAAAAGCATTTTCGTTGTTTGTTTCCAAGTAAATAAGCACACACTTAACACAACAAATTCACATCGACGGATCTGCCGGATCTGTCCTGATTATGGACACTGTAACGCTGGCCGAAACGTCGGCTAAAGAAGGAGGTAGCACAACACGGCATAACACCCCAAAAACAAACAACGGAAAAACTCCGTAATTAACTATCAAGTGTTTGTCATTACTGAATACGCCAAGCAATACCTTGGCGTGTTCAGTAATCAACACAATAGTACTAAAATTTCATACATTTCGTGGACTAACCATTAAATCCCTTTGTGGCGAATATTGACTATTACAAGTTCATACCACTACAATCCCTCGACTGAAGAACATTTGAAAGACGCTTTAAATCATAATACGTTATGTTTCATAAAATACAAGTAGATGGAACAACAAAAAATATTTTTTTGCATTCAACTCTCTACGTTTTTTTTTTGTAAAGTTTACTTAAACCACATTCTCGTTTTAACAATGTGAACGCAATTATCTCAGCTTGACATTATTCTGGGTCACTTAGTTTCTGCGCTAGCCGCCTCAGTTATATTCTGAGTTGACCTTCACCTTTATATATTGTGTCGTCTGTAATATAACGTTTCTTATTAAAATGACAAGCGGCCACACACAGGCAAATTACGTATCTTCCGCAGAGCCTCCTGTGTAGAGTTAATGTAAAAAAAAAATTACAAATATTCCCCGTTGACAAAAAAATTACAAATTTACTGCAACATGATATTACTGTTTTTTGAAATCAGATAAATGAGACTTCCAAATTATAATATTACAAACAGATATGCAATTAAAAATATTAAAAAAGGGACTTGTTACGTTTTTTTTTGTAAATAGTAAAAATGTCACTTTAAATTAAACTAAAAACAACAAATTTAATTTTTCAAACTCGTTATAAAATTTATTATCACTTCATTTTTTTCGTTTTCTTTTCAACCATTTTTTTTTTACATTAGCTTCACAAAGGATCTATCATCTTTCGGGATGCCGTATGGAGGGTATTTCTAAGGCAAGGAAGGAGAGGAAGTTCTGGGATGGAAAAGGATATAAAGGTTGGGTATGAATCTGGGGTTCAGTGTATCCAGATCATCCGCCGCCAAGACCCAGACAAATCTAACCCCATGAACTCGGGCATCCCTGCTAAATCACCAAACGATGAAAAATTCGCAAAACTGGCGGACGATGACCTTTTTGGAATATATGTACTACATTTACATGAAAGTGACTATTGTAAAATTTTAAACGCAAATACAAAGCGTGGTGTTACCATTTTCTAACACCGCCTAAAGCCTATATCTAACAGTAATACAAAAGGAGATAGAACAACTTTTATGGGTTCGTCCCAGTTTCTCCTGTAGAGTACACAAAAATACTGCTATCGATGTACCGTATACTAAAAGGCGCCAAAATACCCTGGGGTTTGCTCTGTACAAAGTTGAGTACAACCTCCACCAATAACAAGCCGTATCCTTAAAGGTAGAAAAGTTTCAAGAGTCTTGTACTTACTTTGCGACAGGCTTCTGATCCCGGAAATCCTGCAGGCGCCTCGTCAGGTCATTTTGTGCCTCAGCGTACCAGTATTCTCGATCTGAAAGCAAAATTAAATAAATCAGATGAAATCAATACTATTTTAACAAGAGGAAGAAGAAACGCTTGGAAAAACATTTCTGATTTATAAGTATTTTTGTGAAAGCTCAATCCGGAAGCAAAATTTAGCATAGCAGATGATATAAATACGCATTTGAACCTAAAAAGAAAATAAAATAAAAGAAAAGCATAGCAGATGAATTCAATTCGCATTTGAACCAGAAGAAGAAATACAGCTTGGAAAAACATAACCGAATTTTAAATAATATTGGGAAAACTATCCTAACCTAACCTATCCATTTCATTGTCCAATTAGACAAAAGAATGTCTAACTGGTCAAAACGAACATACAATTCCAGTTGGACATCCAATTGGACAAATGGATGTCCAACTGGAAAAAATGAACTTCCAATTCGACAAATGAATGGCTGATTGAACAAACAAAACTCCAATTGGACAATTAAAAATATGTTTTGTCCAATCAGCGAATGTCTACTTGGACAAAACTAACGTCAAATTGGACAAATGGATGTCCAACTGGAAAAAACGAATGTCCAATTGGACAAATGAATGGCTGATTGTACAAAACTCAATTGTACAAAGTTCAATTGGACAAAACTATCGTCTAATTGGAGAAATGGATGTCCAACTGGAAAAAACGAACTACCTGATTGAACAAACAAACCTCTAATTGGACAATTGAAAATTTGTTTTGTCCAATCAGCGAATGTCTAATTGGACAAAACTAACGTCAAATGAACAAATGGATGTCCAATTGGAAAAAAAACGAACGTCCAATTGGACAAATGAACGGCTGATTAGACAAAACAAACCTCCAATTGGACAAAACTAACGTCCAATTGGACCAATTGATGTCCAACTGGAAAAATAAATATCCCATTGGACAAATGAATGGCTGATTGGACAAAACTAACGTTCAATTTGACAAAACTAACGTCTAATTGGACAAATGGATGTCCATCTGGAAAAAACGAACTTACAATTGGACAAATGAATGGCTGATTGAACAAACAATCTCTAATTGGACAATTAAAAATTTGTTTTGTCCAATCAGCGAATGTCCAATTGGACAAAACTAAAGTCAAATTGGACAAATGGATGTCCAACTGGAAAAAACGAATGTTCAATTGGACAAATGAATGGCTGATTGTACAAAACTGAATTGTACAAAGTTCAATTGGACAAAACTAACGTCTAATTGGACAAATGGATGTCCAACTGGAAAAAACGAACTATCTGATTGAACAAACAAACCTCCAATTGGACAATTAAAATATGTTTTGTCCAATCAGCGAATGTCCAATTGGACGAAACTAACGTCAAATTGGACAAATGGATGTCCAACTGGAAAAAACGAATGTCCAATTGGACAAATGAATGGCTGATTGTACAAAACTCAATTGTACAAAGTTCAATTGGACAAAACTAACGTCTAATTGGACAAATGGATGTCCAACTGGAAAAAACGAACTACCTGATTGAACAAACAAACCTCTAATTAGACAATTGAAAATTTGTTTTGTCCAATTAGACATTCGCTGATTGGATGTAACTGACGTCAAATGAACAAATGGATGTCCAATTGGAAAAAAACGAACGTCCAATTGGACAAATGAATGGCTGATTAGACAAAACAAACCTCCAATTGGACAAAACTAACGTCCAATTGGACCAATTGATGTCCAACTGGAAAAAACAAATATCCCATTGGACAAATGAATGGCTGATTGGACAAAACTAACGTTCAATTGGACAAAACTAACGTCTAATTGGACAAATAGATGTCCATCTGGAAAAAACGAACTTACAATTGGACAAATGAATTGCTGATTGAACAAACAATCTCTAATTGGACAATTGAAAATTAGTTTTTTTCAATCAGCGAATGTCCAATTGGACAAAACTAACGTCAAATTGGACAAATGGATGTCCAACTGGGAAAAACGAACTACCAATTGTACAAATGAATGGCTGATTGGACAAAACAAACCTCCAATCGGACAATTGGAAATTTGTTTTGTCCAATCAGCGAATGTCTAATTGGACATAACTAACGTCAAATTGGTCAAATGGATGTCCAACTGGAAAAAACAAACGTCCAATTGGACAAATGAATGGCTGAGTGGACAAAACAAACCTCCAATTGGACAAAACTAACGTCCAATTGGACAAATGGATGTCCAACTGGAAAAAACGAATATCCAATTGGACAAATGAATGGCTGATTGGACAAAACTAACGTTCAATTGGACAAAACAAACGTCTAATTGGACAAATGGATGTCCAACTGGAAAAAAATGAACTTACAATTGGACAAATGAATGGCTGATTGAACAAACAATCTCTAATTTTACAATTAAAAATTTGTTTTGTCCAATCAGCGAATGTCCAATTGGACAAAACTAACGTCAAATTGGACAAATGGATATTTAACTGGAAAAAACGAACGTCCAATTGGACAAATGAATGGCAGATTGGACAAAACAAACCTCCAATCTGACAATTGGAAATTTGTTTTGTCCAATCAGCGAACGTCCAATTGGACAAAACTGACGTGTCTAAAATGTCCATATCAACACAATTAATTTTTTTTCGATTGGCCCATAGATAAACAATAAAAAGGAGGCCCTGAGGGCTTCTAGATTGTTTAACATAATTCCATTAGAAGAATAGACTAAATAATAACTAAAAATGGGATTAGAAATTATGAAACAATTTTAGGGGCCCTCAAAATTAAAAAAGCCGTTAATAATAAATCAAACATAATTAATAAATAATAATAATAATAAATCAAACATAATTAATAAAATTAAAAAAATTCCAAAATGTCCTGCATTGGTTCAATAATAACTAAATGGTTGATTGGCTTGGGTAGGGAGGAGTCTGAAAAACTATTATATAATGTGACTAAAAACGATACATGGTTACCTATGAATGGCACATTTAGTAAAAACTTAGTACATAGGTATTAATTTAAAAAAATAATAATAATTTAAATTGCATTTGGCACTTTACACACTTTGGTTCCTTAGAACAGGCAATCTGCCTAGCTAGGAACTAATATCGACCAAAAACAATGTAATTACACTTGTATTAATTTTAAATATATTCTCTTATTATGTAATATTATTTATTATTTTGGCTTTAAATGTATCAAATGTAAATAAATCAAATTGATTTAAATGATAATCAGATCAATTTAACTGATATTCCCATTAATTAATTATAATTTATTCCCCTTACCTTAACCTCTGCTGAAACTGTTTCCTTCCTCTCCCTGTACCTACCTAGCCATAATGTAATACATTTTTCTCCGTCTTTTCTATTTGAATCTCTTTCTGTCACCAATAAGGAGTATTCTATTTCTAACTCTTTCACTGTTTTTTTTATTTTTTGATATGTGTGTTGTGTGTAATTATCTTTAGTTGAAATAATAAGTCCTCGCAAAGCTTGAGCTTAGCGAAACCCGGTTGGCTGTTAAATATTATTTAAAATAAAAAGAGATTTTTTATTTAAGTCTATTAAGGAAACATACAGTTGTGTAAAAGATCATTTAACATAAGATAGTGAATATAATATCAACCGATTAAGTTCCATTTATACATTTTTATTGTGATTACTGATTAGGGAAGTAATTAATTACAAGTTATTTATTTATTTATACTGGGTTTTACAGAAAACAATCCAGTTATAAAAGTATATAGTTTAAGTGAAAAAATATTTAAAAAAAAAATAATAAACAGTATGGAAGTACAATAATATAAATAAACAATGCTTTCGATACGTTTTTAGATTTTCACGGCCAAAAGCATTTGTGTTGTTTGTTTTTGGGGTGTTATGCCGTATTGTGCTACCTCCTTCTTTAGCCGACGTTTCGATCCGGCAGATCCGTCGATGTGACATCGACTGCCCTGATGATGGACACTGCAACGCTGTCTGAGCGATAAAACAATTCGAAACTTTTTTTCGGATTGCTAAAGAAAATTTTAACGCCCACATTAAAAAAATCATATCTCCGAATTTGAATATGGAGACAAACAAACTGATTATAGTTCTATATGGCCACTGAATTCACCTATATTTTGTTTATTATTACATGTTCGTAGGATTTATAAAAAAAATATTATTAAATCGTTTATTTATCAACATTTTAAAGAATCTAGAGAATATTTGCCATATTTTGGCAACAAAACGAGGTTTTGGGAATAGTGCGGTATTGTGGCAAAAAGCGCTCGAGTGGTTAACCATTTACAATAAATTATATGGAATGATTTTTTATTCAACTACTTTTTTTTGCAGAAGTGTGGCAATATACAAAGAAAGCACGTAATTTCTTCTTGAATAGATTCGTCATCAACGCAAAGATTTTTTTTTTCAATTTTAATTTCTTTATCGTATAACAATAAGAAATACATTTAAAACTAAAAAAGGATGCTGGATCACGTATGTGATTATGTCTAAACTGTTTGCTAGTAGAATAGGTGCATTGTGCATACGTAAGGACATACCTGTCAGCTACATTATAACGTTCTCTGGGTTTTGTTAAAATAACTTTAAAATGTCAATTTCAATTTCATTGCCGGCAACCCACGCGTTTATTAAGGTAATATAGTATTTTATAACAAGTTAGTTACCCGCCTCACTAGACGTTGTCTGTTATGAGACAAGTAATTATTAGAACATTAAAAAAATATTAAAAATGTACAGGAAAATAGTCAGAATATAAACACGAAAATACAAGTTGTATTAATCAAGAATAATAAATCAATAAGAAGAAAGAAAAAATCTCTATAATTGGTAATAAAACATGTGTAAATAAAGGATGAGAAATTATCTTAGCAAATTATATTAAAATAGAGATTAGCATTAACTTGGTGATGCATTCTCTTTTTTGTGTAGTAGCCAAATGTTGCATTGATTGTATAGCTATTTTAGATTTTTATGAGTACACGAAACATCGTGAAAGAAACAAAGTTTAATTTTGTAGTGCTTTCGTAGTTATTCAACGCAAACCTAAAGCTGGTTAAATTAAATTAATATTATTTGTAAATACCGCATTCAATGCTATTATTACAAAAGTTTTCATCTATTTTGCCAGAAATCTATAAACAAAATCAATGCTTGCGGTCAACAGATATTTACATAACGGCGTAGGTACGGTCTTCATTACTTTAGCAATATGGTGTGGTTAGTTATTAATTAATTTTAGCAATGGATGATATTTAAAATAAATTGGAATTATGTATTAATAATTGTAAAGGTAATAATAATAAATCCAGAGTATGGGAAGGATAGTACAATCCCACAATTCCCATATAATTATACATATTATGTTGTGATGTTAAATCATACAGTACATTATTATATTAATATTAATCAGTACTTACCTTTTTGTTTACAATATTCAACACACATAATTTATATTTATAAAAGAGATCAGTTAAGTGCGGCAATCGGAAGCGGAATGATTTTTGTGTGTGTGGTGTCGCTGATGATAGAAGGTTCATGTGTACTATTGGTGTACGAGCCGCCAATAGCAGGTATCTGCCGTAAAGGCACTGCATTGTTTGCTCATAACGGTATAATTAAATGAAAATCAAATATACAATTTTTTTTTACTTCCCAACCTTCCTCTTTAATCTCATTTCCCTCCTCCTTCAGCCTCACACCTTCCCGCATATTTATTTGCTGTAGACTAGCCTCCTAAAGGCTAGAAGTGGTATTCACATTATAAAATTTGGGAGGCGGGTACGGGAACCATTTTTTGAATAACCGACACTCCTGTCCAAATGGTTCGCTACGTTTGGTGACTAAATACTTGGTGGTGTCTGGGTTCATATGGTGAGGTTTTTCTAGGTCTAGGTAGCAGGTCGGATCGGGATAATGTGGTTTGGCGAGATCTTTTGTCCTCTACAATTGGACTCATTTCTCGATCCATCGCCTTGCAGCGCAGTGGGAGGGATGGATTTATACGTCCGTTACTCCTGGACAGATTGACCCCCAGATTCCTACCTTTACAATTTTAAAAAATTATCAATGTAATGTGAAATAATTACTTTTTTATATAGAATTTTTGAGGCGGATATATGTACCGCCGTCCCAGGAACAATTTATTGGAAAGATTTAACTACGTTTGGTGACTTAGCAGGGGTGCCGTATCGGGAGAGACTTGTTGAGTGAGACCTTTTGGCTTTCAGCTGGACTCTCTCGACCCATTGTCTTGCTCCGCAGTAGGAGAGGAGGATTCACACCCTCTTCACTCTTTGACCTCCAAATTCCTGGCCACCCCACATACCTTTTGCCTTCCCAGCACTTCCTCTCTTTCCTTTCCCTAAAAACACCCTCCACATACTCCCTGAGATATTTTTTCCTCAGGTCCTTCTATGTGAAGATAATGTAAAAAAATAACTGTACTACAATGATTTAAAAATAATAATAACGATAAAATAAAACACAAGTTTTTTTTAATAGTAACATTAATGAATTAAATAAAAAATGTAATGAGCACGCCGAGACTGGAATCCACCACCCCGAGACTGGAATCCACCACCCCTTGCGAATTTTACCAGATCCACCATGGTCTAAAACCTGGCCAGGGATTTTTTGCACTAATTTCAGTAATATCAACAATAACGCAATAATAATGGTGGCAACGCTACTGACGTTAATTAAATATTAAAAAACATTGTTACAAAATTAGGAAGAGTGCTTAAGAGGGTATTACCAGAGAACACCCGAAATTAGTCCCTTTTAAATCAAATTCTAGACGTCTTGACAATTTTTTTCATTGATTTTGAAAGATTGATATTTTATATGGTAAACGCATTTTTTTAATTTTGAAAAACTAAGTTTATTTTTAATATACTGAGATTATACCGTTAGTCGTTGGCAGATTTGTTAAATTTTCAAATGACATATAGTATTATACAACACAAATTTCAATTTATATAATCATACAACAAAATAAATCAATACATAATCTAATAAACACATTTTTCAGAATTTTAATTTTTGTTAAATTAAAATCATTAAAAAATAAATCCGTGAACGTGGTTTGTGACGAAAATACCTCAGTTTTTCGATTTATTTAAGGACCAAAGTGAAATAATTCAGATTTTTTTAGACATTATTGAAAAATCGTAAATACTTTTGATCAAAAAATACTTACAAGAAGTACTTAGTACACGATATTTAAAAATGTATCGTTGTGCATTTTGAGCATTTTCTTTGTTTACTTAAATGTAGGTATATATTAAAGCAAGTTTTGAATGAAATAAATCGATATTAAATTTTTCATTTAAAATATTTGATACGGGGAATAATAGATCTTTCTCATCGGAACTCCCTGTACGGTTGCAAGCATTTTTAAACGTTTATTCTCTGCCCCTAGTGAATGGCTCTTAAAAGGTGGATTTTTCACAATTTTTTAAATGTGTTCTTTTTAGAACTGTAATAAACAAAAGTGAGTAGGATTTGACAGATGGATTATCCGGGGGAAACAGAGCTTAGGAGGAAAAATCCGAGAGAGGAATTTGAGATCCTTTGGGAGGAGGAGTGTTTTGCGTAAATGATTAAGTAAGTGTAATTTGAGAATAACCGGAGGGGCGAATAAAACATGAAATTATTATTTTATATCACAAGAGCCTTACGGTAAGCATGCCAATTTCTTGTTATATCATCCCAACAAACGGTTTTATCTGCTCATTCGATTGTATCGATTCAATTTAGGAGGCAGATATTTATTTATTTTTATTTATATATTACAAACAATACAATACAAAATGATCCTTTGTCTGTCCAACTGGGAAGGATTCCCGTTTCAGGACAGCCAAATTGTGTATTTAGTCCCTAAAAAAATTGGCGTATTTTGTCAGAGGCTAAAAAGATTCCCGCTTTGCAATAAAATCCAAATAAATGGAACATTTGTTAACGTATTCGAAAACTAAAAACTGTTTTCTAAAGGTGATGAAATAGGCTTTCAAATTTCTATATTAAAAACTACTATGGATTTTTTTAAATATAATTTTTTTTTGCGAAAACTTAAAAAAGTTTTAAAAATGGCTCACTTTACTTTTTTTTCTAACTAAAATTACTGATAATGAAAAAAAATAAAACACATACTTATTTCATTAGATAAATGAATTATAAACCTTACTGTCACCTCACTTTTTTCGTTTCATGTAAAAAAAAATCTTAAAAAATTCCCAAAGTTCCATAATTTTTTTCAAATTGTTATCGGAAACTTTGGTTTCAGAAAGGGGTAAATTTTATTTTTTTTTGTTTTTTTCTTTTAGATTTGAATATATAGTTTGTTGTATTCTCTTTCCAATACTGTTTAGATCACATTTCTGACTATGATAGTAAGGGAAAAACAACGATTTCTGTGAGAACTATGTGAGCTGGGACAAATATGGTCTCATGTGATTAAACGGGTTAGTACATATTCTTACAATGGAATGGCGATTCTGTCAAGACAACTTTTGAGAACATTAGTAGTTGCATTTGTAGTGACGGGATTGTTTCTTTTTCCTTGAAAGAATCGCCAAGGTGTAATTATTTTACCAGGGTCATTTTGGATAACATTAGTAACATAATAACATTAGTATGGATACCACTTCCCCGAGAATCATTTATTTGTTAAAACAACACATCTGCCAAATGCCACCATATGTGGTTCGCGATGTTCGGTGACTTAGCAAGGGTGCCTGGGTTTATGCGGTGAGGTTAGTCCGGATCTTGGTGGCGGATGCTTCTGGCCACTAACTGCCTGGCGGGCCAAATTGGGAGAGTCTGGTTGAGAAAGACCTTTTGATCTCTCCAGCTGGACTCTCTCGGAAAACGCGTTGCACCGCAATGGGGGGGATAGATGCATACGTCCGTCACCCGTGGACACACTGACCTTCAGATTCATTCACACCTTTCATACCTTTTTCCTTCCCAAAAATTTCTCTCCTTCCTTTCCTATAAAAAAACTCCACACAGCATCCCCAAAGATAACATCGGTTCTGAGGGGAATCATTTTCATCAGGGCCTCATTGTGGAGCAGAAGCAAAAAAAAAAATAACAAACAACATAAATCTATTGGGAAACTAAATTAATTTAAGCTAAATTAAGAACACGTACAAAAAAAAGCTTCGTATTATGTTAAAAATGTATGATAAAATGATTTTTAATTACTACAGAGCACATTAAGTTACTAGTATACAATTATAGAGGCTCCGCATTATGAGGAACGGCTGTCTGGCCTATGAAAAAGGCCGGATCAGTAGGATTTATCGGTCCAGTTTGGAGTCCTACTGATATGAAAATATCTGAAGTCGGTGAATTATTTTCCTATTTAGTCTCTAGTGGGTTGATGTGTAGTTCTTATTTTGTTTTGTATTTATAATTAAATAGTACAATTGCATAGCATGGATAGACTGGATGATCATTTGTGGAAGGGTTAAGTTTTTCCTAAGGGGAAGATTTTACCCGGATATAAAGTCGTAAAATAAATTATAATAATATATATATCAAAACAGTTAAAATATGTTTCTTCCGATGAGATCGTAAATATCAGACTTTAGATTGATTTAAAGGGAATTAACAAACCTTGAACAGTTGGTACGCCCGTTTCTGTTGGTGCTGACTTCATCAGCGATGCACTGATGATGCACAGGAACAGTAATCTCCTACTCTCCCAGCAAGCCATCTTGGAAGGGTCATGTAAGGATGGCTCGAGTCTTGTCCAAGAACGACTCAAGAGCGACACAGGCCAGCCAAGTAGGACTTCAGTGTGATTTAAAATTTTTGAGACTCAAGTGACTGAATTGTGACTGAAGTGTGACTAAAGTGTGACTCATGTTTGACTCAAGTGTGCCTCAAGTGTGACTCAAGTGTGACTCAAGTGTGACTCAAGTGTGACTCAAGTGTGACTCAAGTGTGACTCAAGTGTGACTCAAGTGTGACTCAAGTGTGACTCAAGTGTGACTCAAGTGTGACTCAAGTGTGACTCAAGTGTGACTCAAGTGTGACTCAAGTGTGACTCAAGTGTGACTCAAGTGTGACTCAAGTGTGACTCAAGTGTGACTCAAGCGCCTCTCGGGAATGACTCAAGTGTGTCTCAAGTGTGATTCAAGAGTGACTTAAGTGTGACTCAAGTGCCTCTCGGGTGTGACCTAAGTGTGACTGAAGTATGACGGTGTGTTTCAAGTGTGTTTCAAGTGTGTCTCAAGTGTGTCCCCAACGTGACTCAAGTTTCTTGATTTTCATCGATTTCGGATTGATTTAAAACCACTTTCAGCTACAGCACTATTTTTTCACCACTGCGTCGAATCGTTCCACTGTTTTCATATTTCAATCAATGCACATCAATTTTTAAAAACTTTTCAACGACGTTTCAGATCCACAGCACAGCAATTCATGTTCTCTTTTTATTTTTAACACAGATTAAATTGGGTGTATTTTTATTTAAACACAATATTTGCAATTCGTAAGTAGAACTTGTATATTTTTTTTAAATTACTTTTAACAACACTGACTGTAGGGAAAACGAAGGTTATTACAAGAAAAAAGGATAATATTTGTTCATTCTTAATACAAGTGCCATTAAAATCACAACGTTGAAAATTTGAACAAAAGATTTCAGTGCCATTACAGAGAATTAAAAACATTATATTTCAACCGAACGTATTTAAGTCTGACGTTTACTGGGAAAAGAGTATTTATTTTCCGATTTTTTTTTCATTTGAGTTTTTCCAGGAAAATTGAACAGCTTTTGTCAAAATCATTTCCGTGGTATTTAAATATCCGCCATGTTTATAATAAGGTTGATCTCTCAAATTAAATAACCCCAGGCATAGAGAAATTAAACTTTCAATTAAGGCACTGAAAAGATACAAACAATATTAAAGATCTTTTCATTCCTTGCATTGGTTAGTGGTCGAGTGATAGCCCCCGTGGTGGAGGGGTAAGGCTCTCGATTACCATTTTGAAGTTGCGAGTTCAGTCCATTAAAGGATCAATCAATTGCCGATTAAACCAGACAGGATATTTATTGATTTTAACACATGATAACATATTTGTTTAACCTTTCCCTTACTGTTGTTTAATCACTACACAAGCAGAAATGGTCGATTTAAAAGCCGAAAAAAATGAATATTCATAGCAAATCCGTGGGGGAACCGAAGGAACATACACCATTGACGACTGACCAGGAACCACACGGTCCTCTTTCTCGTGCTCACTTATATCGAAGTAAGTGAGAGTGAGACCTGCATAGTGTCACATAGTGCACTAGCCGCACGCTTCACGCATTTGTACATCTCACCTGCAGCACTGATCATACGCCAGACGTTTGATTGTATTGGTGAATTTGTTTTCGATTCTCACAAAATACCTCTGATGTGCCCGAAAGGTAGTGATTATTTTTTTTTTATTATTTTTATTTAATGAGTAAATATATAAAAGCCGGTAACAACGGAGGATTAACTAAAATCTGAACCCAGAATTTTCCATATTTACGGAGATATTAAAGGTGCAAGAAGCAATGTGTAGTAGATACACATCGCAGGCAAGGGAGGGTTAAATGATGGTAAAAATATTTCCCACAATTTTTCATGAAACAAGAGAAACATGTTATTCACATTTTTATTATATAGCAATAGATCCTGTCGACATTCAACATAGTTTCCCTTCCTGAAGTTATATTTTGAATAATTTTTATTTAATTCTAAGAATCGTATTTTTTTTTAAATTTGGTGTCTAACTTAATTAACGTGGGTTATTTCACAACTTAAACCATTCGTACATGCAGATACTTACAAGCGACTCGAGTTTCATGCGCGTAGCACACGCGCCGTTCTTATATCAGTATGCTATTTGTGGTTGATTCTGTTCTATGTCCGGTCAATCCTGTCGAGATGGTAGCCGTATTTGATAGTACCTTTTTATTCCACCAGCGCGCCCGGGAGCGTTGCGACTGTTGCGAGGTGATTGATCAACAAGATGCGAAGTGTAATTTAGAATTGCTTCACAGAATTGCTACCTAGTTCAAAACGAAACTACTAAAAACTTTTTACCTTTCTTTTATCTCTGACCAATCGGTAAATGCAGTTCCATCACGTTTTTATTGTCAGACCTCTGCAATGGGTCACTCCAAGTGTTTCGCTGCATTAAGTGACTTAGCAGGAGTGCCTAGGTTCATGGGGTGAGGTTTTTCTAGGTCTTATGGCCTAGTGGTCTCAGGGCCTATGTCATCCGTAGTGTTGCTGTGTGGGGGGTCCTTTTACGGAAAGGAAGGAGAGGAGAAGTTTAGGAAAGGAATAAGCTTTGAGGGGTGGGTAGGAATCTAGGGTTCAACGTGTCCAGTATGAATCTATCCCATGGGTCAAGAGAGTCTGGCTGAAAACCAGTCTCTCCTGATCCTGCGTGCCACGCGTTAGGTGGGCAAACACATCCGTCGCAAAGACCTAGACAAATATCACCCCATTAATCCGGCCAACCCTGCTAAGTTATCAAACGCAGCGAACCACTTGGAATAAACCATGACATAAGTGTTGGTTATCCAATAAATGGTTCCTGGGGCGGCGGTACCCAACCCGACTCCCAAATTAAAAAGCTTGGATAATTTTTTTTTAATCTCAAATACCTATAGTAATATCGATGTATATTATTTGTAACTTAATTTAATTAAATTTGTATAATTTAGTAAATTATAATTCAATTTATCAACCATCATACTATGTAACTTATAAATAAATTATTATTTATCTGTAACCCACATTTCCATAAATTCATTGTCATATTATCTGTAAACTACACTATCATCAATTATTTTATTATCTGTAACTTCGTTAACATAAATTCAATGTTATATTATCTTAAATTTCATCTATCAATTATTATTTTATCTGTAAATTTCATTGTCATAAATTCCTTGTTATATGTATTACCTGTAAACATCATTATCATCAATTACTATATTATATGTAAATTTCATTATCATAAATTCATTGCTGCATTAACTGTAAACCTCATTATCATAATTATTATATAATCAGTAAATGTACTTCATTACCCATATAATCTGCATACTTCACCCGCCATAACACAGGGACATCCCTAGCATGGCGGGCGAAATAACACATTATGTACACTATGTATAAAATTCTTTAATAAATAAATAAATAAAATAAATAAATAAATAAATTAGTAACTATTTTTTTTATCAATATAAACTATATGACGGTAATTGTTGTCGTGAGTTAGTATTTTCACGAAGATATGCGAGTATTAGTTCCTTGTTTTACCAAACTCTTTTATTTTTTACATTAGGTCCACACAGGAGGCCCTGAGGAAAATAATTTCCCTCAGGGCCTATGTCATCTTTGGGGATGCTGTGGGGAGGGTATTTTTAAGGAAAGGAAGGAGAGGAAGTTCTGGGAAGGAAAAAGGTATGAGGGTTGGGTAGTTTAGTTAGGTAGAATCTGGAGTTTAGTGTGTCTAGATCATCTGCCGCCAAGACCTAGACAATGAACCCCATAAACCCCGGCACCTCTGCTAAGTCACCAAACGTAGCGAACCACTTGGGGTGACCTATGGCAGAGGTGTTGGTTATCCAACAAATGGTTCTCGGGGCGGCGGTACCCAATCCCGCCTCCAAAATTGAACAAAGGTAGTGCTTGACGGTGCTATTTCCCTCATCCTATATTTTAGTGTCAGCAAAATTTAGTACCTGTTTATGAATGTTTGTTTAAAGGCCACTTTTAAATGACAGCCATTCGACAACCATAATTTATTTCTCTCAGCCAATTTGAGAGTATTGATTTATCGCTTCAATTTCCCGAAGCAAATGGGTTTTATTTTGTGGTGGGTCACCCACCCGTCTAAAATTAATGAATATTAATTCCCCCGGGGCCAATATGCCTTTGACAGTTTTCTTATTTTCGCTGACAACGTTTACCAACCACCCCGTTTTATTTTTCGACGGTTGAAGTGAATTTTTCGAACAGTTTTGAAATAACAAACAAAGGAACTGTTCGGCTTTTTCCAACAAGAATTCATGTAATATAATAAAACTTATTTATTGACCGTAAGGCGCTCCGCCCACTGAGGCAACTGAAAACCAACTAAAACCAACTGTTTTCTCTGTCTTGATTGGTCAAAAAGCTTGGTTAACCATAGATGACGAACAATCAGCTGACAGTTGGCAACTATCAATGGCCGCCCAGGGAAATCAGCAGTGACAGTCGCAAGTCACCGCTTGCGTTACCATTGACAACGGGGTTTTGTGTGATTGTGTAGTGCGCGGGCCATCACATTGTCATACAAAGACAGTTGGCAGTTGAGAGTTTTCAGTTGCCTGAGTGGGCGGAGGCGCTAACCGGTTTCTGCTTGTTAAAGCCATCTTCAGAATGATCAGTTTCAAAAATAGAAATATTGAAAAGTGCAAACACAGCGACACTGAGGAGACTCTACAAAAAACCCATTTTTGAACAACGGATGGCCTCACAACGTCTGTGGTTCAGTCGAGAGTGCAAGAATCGGGGCCTTGTACCCAACTACATCAAGACAAACACGGTCAGAATAAAATCCTTGTAGACCACCCCTCTCCCCCTCCCTCATATGTTGTGTATATAAACCGTAGGTTATTAGGGTATTACCAGAGAATACCGGAAATTAGTCCTTTTTATATCGAATTCTAGACGAATTGACTCTCTTTTACAAAAAAATATAAATTGATTTTGAGAGATTGTTATTTTTTCTGGTACGCGCAGTTTAAAAAATTTGAAAACTAAGTGTATTTTTAGTATACTAAGGTTATACCGTTGGTCGTTGGTAGATTTGTTCAATTTTCAAACGATAGATTCTATTAAACAACACAAATTTCAAATCATATAATCATACAACAAAACAAATCAATACATAATCTAGTCAACATTGTTTTCCGAATTTTATTTTTAGTTCAATTAAAATTCGAGTAAATAAATCCGAGAAGGTGTTTTGTGACAAAAATACCTTAGTTTTCTATTTATTTAAGGTCTTAGAAACTAAAATATACCTTTTTTTTACATACTTATTTTGTTAAGACATTATTGAAAAATCATAAATACTTATAATCAAAAAATACTTACAAGAAGTATACGATATAATTTAATAATTTATCATCGTGCGTTTTGAGCATTTTTATTGCTTACTTGAATGTAGGTATATATTAAAGCAAGTTTTGAAAGAAATAAATCAATATTAAATTTTTAGTTTAAGAATTTAATACGGGGAATAATCGATCTTTCTCATTGGAACCTCCCTGTACAGTTGCAAGCATTTTTTAACTTTTATTCTCAGCTGCTGGTCAATCGCTCTTAAGAATAATTTATACCAATCTGAAGATGGCTTTAACAAGCTGAAACCGGTTACGGTCAATAATTAAAAGTAAAAAAAAAAAAAATTTAGTTATATTGTACTTTACCCCTTTAGTAGTAAATTTATCGATCAATAAGGGACAGAGCATTATACACTATCTAACTAAAAAGTTTTATAAATGTATAGATAGAACATTTTGAAAAGTTCTGAATTCACATATCGCAAAATCTAAGTGCTTTCTGTCTGCATTTTATCCATTAGGGTCCGCATTTTATCCTCTTTTTTATATTTTCCCATCGTCCACAAAGATGCTTGTACTCGTTTTTTGTATAAACACAAACAAAAAAACATCTCCATCTTTGTCAAGCACTTTAAGATTTCGTTATCGTATTATAGTGTTGAGAGTGCGATGGGCTTTTCTACTAGATAAGTGGATTGTAAAACCTCTATGTATAAATCCATACCAAAACTCTAACTTTTTTAAATATTTTTTTTTCGATTGTAAGCTACTAGAACCCACAAATTGAATTTTCTAGTGACATAATTTATTTTACTTATAATGTTCTTAATTTTTCATATTGGGAATAAACAATGTACCGTCATTTTGATGTCGATGATAATTTTTTAAAACCAGAAAAAAACTTTTTTTTTCCGTAATTAAAGGGAAAAAAATATCTTTGAGCCACTTTTAAAACACATTAAACGATGATTCGATTCGATATACAGGGTGTTAAGGAACGTACTCGACTTACTTTAACCAGTGATTCCTGACATTATTTGGAGTTAAAAATGCGAATGAAATTTTGGTCTCCAGTGACTTTCCCTATGACGTTTTTTTTTCTAATTTTTTTTTCTTCAAAATCTAACAATATAACACTGGTCAGTCAGTTGGCCGATTAACCGCCCAACCTCTTATCCCGCCCTCAATTGTCCAACACCTACTTCTTTTTTATGTTTTTGTAGAAAAAAAACATCAAAAATGTCACCGGTTCCCAAAATTTTATTTGCATCATTTACTTCAAATAATGTCAGGAGTCACTGGTAAATGTAAGGTTAGTACGTCCCTTAACATCCTGTATATAACGTTTATTTAATTGGTCTAAAAAAATCCAATTTGAGCTAGATTTACTCGAAAACGAAAATTCAATTCACTAAACGTTATACCACAAAATCGACTCCAAATGTGATGTAAATTCACCAGTTTACTAATTAATATTTCTTGAACTAAGAGTTTCCAGACACTGTGTATTATTGTAAACTTTTTCATTATTTAATATACACACACATAACAGATTTAAAAAAACGTATGGTTCTTACAACTAGTTACAATAAAGTAATTTCTTGTTAACTAACTACCCAACTCAATAGAGAAAACATTTCTCGTGTTTGAATTTGATACGAAAGTTGATACAACTCAATTATTGTGGATTACTAATTTCGCTTCTTTTTAAAACTTTTCACTAGTTACTCCAGACCTCGGTTGATATTACAGGTATCTGTTTTACCCATCTTTCAACATTTTATCAGCCTTTCCGACTGTCATAAACATACTTTCCACATCCACAAATTCGTCCACCTGCTTCAAGTGTTCAAAGTTCACAACTTTACCGCACAGCGTTTTCGTATTCTCTCTGTACGACACAATTTCTTTGGATTTAAGGGGTGCGCGGGCCGATTTTGCCCGTTTCATAAAAATCTTAACTTAAAAATTATTGTAGTAATCGAAAGAAATATTAAATATCTAATACGAATGTGCGCTACTTTATTTATTTTATGTTTTAAATTACAAATATAGGCCATTGAGGCAATTTGGGTAATTATTTGTGATTACATTTAAAATCAAAATTTACTAAGTTTATTAAAAAAATATGGTGATATACAAAAAGAAATAGTTATTATTAAAAAAAGCATTTTATCAAACAAAAAAAAGGCGGTTTTAAATCAAATTCTAGACGTATTGGCTCTCTTTACAAAAAAACTAAAATTGAATTTGTAAGATTATTATTTTATCTGGTA
Source organism: Limnephilus auricula (assembly GCA_951813805.1). Taxonomy (NCBI): domain Eukaryota; kingdom Metazoa; phylum Arthropoda; class Insecta; order Trichoptera; family Limnephilidae; genus Limnephilus; species Limnephilus auricula. The sequence goes on along the minus strand of OX638406.1, from coordinate 9,258,754 downwards.
AACGCACTTATTAAATTTTTAATATATTAAGGTTATATAGGTAGTCATTGAATTTTTAAAGAAAATATTGTATTACACCACACAAATTTCAAATCATATAATCATACTGTAAAACATATCAATACATAATCTAGTAAAGACACTTTTCAGAATCTTAATTTTAGTTCAATTGAAATCATTAAAAAATAAATCCGAGAACGGGTTTTGTGACGAAAGAAAATACCTCAGTTTTGCTATTTATTTAAAAACAAACTAAAAATATTTTTTTTTTTACACACTTATTTTGTTCAAACATTATTGTAAAATCATACTTATGATCAAAAAATACTTACAAAGAAGTAAAACTATTTTATGATATATACGATATTTAATAATTTGTCATCTCTCTTTTTGAGCATGTTAACTTAGGAATGGATCTGCGTAGCAGTTCACCAGCTTAAATTATATTCACAGTTCTGGTCAAGAGCTCTAAGGAACCTAATTGAGATAAAACTCCGTCTATTGGGTGGTTGTAAGGCTGAAGGTAGTGGGAAGGGGAAGGAGATGGGGGAAAAGGAAGGCGGGGAGGTACCAGGCTATTTAGACCTGACTAAACACGACTGAAGCCATTTGAAGCAACAAATATTTCATCTTAAAATTATAAGACCCACAAAAAGTATTTAAGCGCCGTTTCTACTTTATTTTTATTTTTTATAGTGAATAATACCTCACTAGAGTCCCAACTGCTCCCGTCTGGAGCCAGTGAGACTATGGCATCCCCAATTGGGGTATATTATGAGGCTGAATGTAAGTGGGAAAGGGAAGCAGACGTGGAAGAGGAAGGTGGGGAAGTACCTGGCTATTCAGATCTAGTCACTAAACACGGCTAAAGCCATTATTAAGCAACGTTTCAATTCTGAATGGTGGTCTTACACCAGGGCGATACTAAGAGTATCTCCCACTCTGGAACGTGCCGCAAAAATATAATATATTAATTTAAATAATTAATTGTGAAATAAGACAATTCAATTAAATAAAATTTATTTGCGCACGCCGGGTTCGAAGCCGCGACCTTCGGAATGGCAATCCAACGCTCTCCTGCTGGACTACGCCGGCCGTCATACTACTAGAGTACTATAATTTGAAGTGCCGTTAAATTGTGTTGTTCTTTGAAGCACATAATAAATCTAAACGAAACATGAAACAGAATCAGACACAAACAAATAAAAATGTAAAGGTCGCAACTGAGACTTGAACCCAGGATCTCTTCTCTTACTCTTCGTGACTCAGCGTTTTAACCAACTCAGTCATTAGACCTATAACTTTTCCATCATTTTTTAAGTAAAACTTCTTTACGCACGCTTGACTTGGGGAGTAAGCTGGAGAATGCGTGACGACAGCGTTACGAAAAGTGTGATAGGGCGAGGCGAACGATAATAAATTTAAATACTTATAGAAAAATGTATATGTATATATTATACACGTAATCATATATATGCATATAGATGGAACCAAAGAAGTTTTACGTCGGTCGTGTGGTCTAAAGCACACTCTTTTTTTGTTTGTTTGTGTTTTAAATGGTTTGATTATTTTTATTTTGGTTTGATTGATTTTTTTGATTTATTGGAGGCACTCCAGAAAACCAACTGCATTCCAGGAGAAATCCTGAATTGCAGCTGAGCAGTGACCTTTTCGACAATAGAACCAATGTTTAATCAAACATGTTATTTTGTTCTTCGTAATGCGAGATCATTTACTAATGGAATTGCAATACGGAATGCAATGTCGAACATATGAAGCACTTGTTCGTAGCATCCTGAAATATAGCTCCATTATTTGGGCCGCTTCTGAACAAAACCATATCCTAGAAATAGAAAAAGTACAAAAAAGATGTATGCATTACTTGTATATGAGGGAATATACGTACTATCCATTCCTGTATCCATCCTTGTTCTTAACAGGGATGCTCGATTACAACACCTTAGAAGCCCGCAGAAAAATATTTTTAGGTAAACACTTTTTTAAGCTAATCTCTGGTATCATACTCAATGCGCCTATGTTAAAAGAGGTTAATTTTTATGTCCCTAACAAGTATACTCGTGGGAGATCCCATGCACTTTTTTGTGCACCGAAAGTGAAGACTTCAACGCGCCAATAAACAGAGCGACTCAACTGCTTAACGATTCTGCATTGACCATCGACATTTTTTAATGTCACTTACAGACAGTTCAGTAATTATCTTTTAACACATGTCACAAAATAGTAAAACTGCCCTTGTGTACTTTGTAATTTATAATCTTCTCCATGATATATTGGTATAACTGTTCTATGGAGAACATGAAAAAATAAATAAATAAATGTATATATATGTAAAAAAAAATCTATTGATAAATAAACGATTTTATTATTATTATTATTTTACGTTTCGATTAGATTCATTAGTATTATTTTCTTCTTTTGATATATAACATAAATTGGTGATAACATTCAAAAGGCTACCAAGAAACCTTCTACCTTACATTAATTAAAATAATCTCTAAAGCTAAAACATGATCAACGAAATATAACCCACCCAAAAAATAATAGTTGACATTTCAATTTCGTCTTAAATACTTCAATAATTAATGAATTATGAATTTATAAACTATGTTTAATTTATGAGAATTCTAAATAGACTGTATTAATATAAAAATTTCTTAGAACTTTAATAATGACTAGCTTGTTTTCGTCTTGTAAATGAAATAAACAATTCCGTTAAATTTAAAGGAAAATTATTGATTGGGACTCGGCACGGATAAAGTATTCAATGAGGCCCTTATTAACAAATAATTGTAATTTTGTAGATATTTTATCTAGCGTAATAATGAAATATTTATTGTAAATTTGCATTAAAATTTATTGTTTTAAAATAAATTGTTTTATCCTTTGGTATATCAGAATCAAATTATGCTGTTTATTAACAATATTAATTTTGGTAAATTTTTCAAATTAAAATATGATTTTTTATTTATGTGAATACCGCGCAACAGTTCCAAACCCTATTGGGGTGTGATGTGAGGCACTAGCACTCTATTCACCAAACATGGTTAAAATCCATTAAAAGCAACGTTTCAATTATCATTCCTGTAAAAAAGTTATTAAATTCAAGGATATTGCTACTTTTTAATGTAGGTATTGCTAATATGAATAAATATATAATATTAACTAGCTGACCCGCCCACGCGTTGCTGTGCCTAACGAAACACAACGCCATCTACTGCATGGTTACCTAACCTAGAGAACTGGACAAATAATTACAAATAATTGTCCAATAAAAACATTTAATTCGCAATAATAAATATTGAGGTTAATAATCGAGATAAAAACTATCCTTACTTTTAAGTTGGACCAAATTACACATAGTAAGTAAATTTCATCAAAATCGGTTAAGTAGTTTCGGAGTTTACCTAGGACGAACGTTGTGATACGAGATATGTTTATGTATAAAGATAATAATAATAATAATAATAGATTGATTTGTATAGTGCCGTTTTTGTAAAAATTATCACAAGGGGACTGTACAAATTTATATATTTATTATATATATTTACATAAAAAAGGTGTAAAGTCAAGCATTAAAATATGTTTTGAAATAAAGCATTAAAATAAATATTCCTAACTACTCCTTACTGTTCAGAACCAGTCGGACTAAGGCATCCCAAATTATTGGGGAATATTGCTGAAGGGATTGAAGAAGGTTTTAGAAATTATAACAAGCACAAGAAAAAAAAATGTAAAGTGCCCTTGAGGTGATTTTTCACTAAACAATATTGTTTATTAATATAATCTAAATATTATTTTGAAAGAAATAAAATTTAAAAGAAGAAAGTTGAGACGAAATTTTTTATTCCGACTTGATCGCCAAATACGGCTAAAGCCATTTCAAGCAACGTTTCGACACTGAAAAGTGGTCTTTCGTTAGTGCGATCCTGAAAGTCTCTACCACTCTGGAATGTGCAGCAAAAATAATATATATAAAACGACGTATGTGCGAACTATTTCTACCAATTCTTTTACATTTATTTTTGGGGTGTCATGCCGTGTTGCGCTACCTCCTTCTTTAGCCAACGTTTCGTACAGCGTTACAGTGCCCATCATCAGGGCGGATGTGACAGTCGGACACTAACATCGTATATATTTCTACCTAGTTCATAAACTATTGAGAAAAAAAATTAAATACTTTTTTGTTATTTATTTTTGGGGTATTATACCGTGTTACGCTATCTCCTTATTTAGCCAACGTTTCGGACAACGTTACAGTGTCCATCACCAGGGCAGATGTTTAAAATAAATAACAAAAATACTTTTGGCCGTGAAAATCTAAAATCACACTAACAATTAAATACTTTTGTATTCATATTTTCGTTGGTTTCATCTTTCCATCAAATTACGATCAGCTAACAACATGACAGTTGTATCTACTCATTAGCTAATTATGATTTTGAATATTTTTTTAAAACTTTAAACTCACCTAGAATCAATTCAAGTGACACAAAAACAATGTGGTGCCAAATATCCATTTGATGTGATAATGTTACATTTTTCTGTGAGACACATCGACCAAACGTTTTGTATGTGAATACCGCACAAGAGTCCCAAATAAAGGATATGGCCAGATTATTTATTTTTATTTTACTTATTTTCTATATTAGCTATATTTTGTCAAGTCTGATATTTTATGTAACCTATATTTTGTTTCTTATATTTTATTTTAACTGTATTTTGTTAATTCTTAATTTTAATTATATTTTTTTTTAAAGATGTACTTTCTGCATTATATTCAAAATCTTATCGGCTTTTAAATAAAATAAATATTTCTAAATATTCTCATATTAATTTAATGTAAAATAATGCTTATTGCACACTGGAAGAGTAACACGGGTAATAAATAAAAAGTTAATGTAAAACGTCTCACTCACCAATTCGTATATTTTAATTATATAAATACATTTAATTACCTTACTACTGAAACGTCCATTTAAAATCTTACACGTTTAAATGTACCACTAACCATGAAAATACATATTTTAAAACACTTTTTTTTATTAGCAAATAATCCAGCTGCACGAAAATTTTAATAAGTTTATTATAAACTAACTTTTTTAAATAACATTAAAACGTCTTTTACGTATTATAAAACCAAACTTTTTTTCACTTGCAGTTTGAAATACGCTTTCACAAATTTTGAGCTCTGTATTGGATCGTAAAGTTTGTAAAATTTCGTAAGGATTCACCCTTCGCTGCCGACCGACGCGAAGGAGTTTAGTCACTCTACTGAAGGTTCTATGAAGTTTCATACGCATGCGTGCAAGTCCAAAGTATATGTCATACACGCGATTCTTTTGAGGACTTTTGTTTTTTTTTGGCAGAGGGTCTATTATGACTAATTTTTCTGTCTTTTAGTCATAATAGACCCTCTGCCAAAAAAAATACAAAAGTCCTCAAAAAAATTCATTTATTCATTCATTTTCTAAAAATGCATTTGTTTCGTTTTCCTAATATGATACTATATTATGGCAGTCAATCAAGTTATGTTTAATTACCAAACTTTGGTAAATTATTTTTAATAAAATTATTGTGCCTAAACGTATGTATAAATGTACCTAAATGTAGACGGCGCTAATACAGAACATCCCGATTTAAAAATATGTTCTATATTATCCGGAAAATCCATACATTTTCTACATAAATCATCAATTATTTGTATCTTTGATTATATGCTTCCTACAATTTTTAGTAGATATTAATGACTCTATCATGAATGGTTAGAATAAATCCTTCTATTTCTGCGCTCAAATCTCCAATACTCAACCATCTGTTTGACGAAAGTTTGTCAACATGCATATGTTTGGTTGAGATAATTGAAGTATTTTGCGTGAATAATTTTATTTTGCCAGGAATTACGAATTACGAAATATATTTTTTTTCAAAACTTCCGGCCATTTTAGCAAGCTAATAGTGAACACCAATTTCATTTATTGTTACTTTTTGGAATAGCTACAGATCATACGCTACTTTTGAGACCCAGGGCGTTTAAAAATAAGGATTTTTTACAACGTAAGAAGATGTTTTAAAATAATAAATCCTACTAATCATATTTCCGATAGTTCCATAAGTCATCACTTGATGTTCTTTATAGTTATTTTTATGTTTTAATTTGTTTTGTACTGTGTGGGAGTTTGTAATATAAAAAATCACAGCGATTTTGTACCCTTGAGTATATTTTGAATGTAATTTTTTTGCCACTGGCTTTATGAGTGTGTGAGGTTTTTCCCTCTGTGTTTTTTGTGAGGTTAATGTTCATGGATATTTTTGGCATACATTTTTGCATACTTTTAACAAACTGTTTAAACATTTCTGTTGTTGACGTTCTTATGGGGACCTTTAGTATAGTTTTTACGATGCAATTATGAGTTATCTTTAGTTTTTTTACTTGATTGAAATGGCTTCAGCCGTATTTGGTGACCAGTTCTGAATAGCCATGTACTTTCCCAGCTTCCTCTTTCCAATTTCCTTCCCCTTCCCACTATCTTCAGCCTTACAACATACCCGGATTAAGGATGCCATAGTCTCACTGGATACAGATGGGAGCAGTTGGGACTCTCTTGCGGTATTCACATAAAAATAAAAGAGAATTATGATCAAAAGCTTAAGGCCAAAATTACGTTGTGAGCTTAAAACTATTGTGTAGTCCTTAAAAATAGAGATTAAAAAATCGGTGCAAATTTCATGACGCCAGAGATCACCCTTCAATTTAAATTTTAACCCTTGGAACGCCAAGCTCCCGCGATCTAATATACCTCCCTCTTGTGCCGACGTGTGTCATGTTATCAAAATTTTGGGCGGCCCGCGGCAACTGATTATGTTTTCATAATAACTTACCTACTTATTTTTTTACAAAATTATACAAACTTCCTTTTTTTAATTTTGCCGTTTTACTACATAACATAATATTATTTATGATAATAGTATATAATCTTCCTAGGTAGTTTACCCAGAATAAGTTAAGAATTTTTTTTTCTTTCTCTACTTAACAAAAAATATTCTATGGATATACGACAATATTATGGATTTATATTTTAATATCCATGTAAAAAAAGTTTATTTTACAATAAAACACTAAGTGGCTTGTTTAGTGTTTTATTTAGCCACACGAAAATTCGTGTGGTTTGTTTAGTATTTTATTGCAAACGTTGTTATTGTTTTAAAGTCAATGATCTTTACAAAATGAAAAGCCAGAACTCTTATTTAATTCATTATTTTTTTGCAAATCGAATAAGGTTTATTTTAGTAAGCTACGAACATTTTTGCACAATGCAAAATCTCATTAAAAGAAAGTATGTTTTGGCTATCGGCCACATTGTTCAACGGATACAATCGGTGACCGATAGATACTTCCGGCTCTCAAAGAGTTAAATAAGAAAATCACATAACTATATTTTTAAAACCAAAATTTCGAATAAAAACTCTCGACCTTCAGACCCTAATGTGAGTGCTTTTATAGATACTTACATAGAACTAGGCTTTCTGATGACCGGCTTGACACTATCGCTTCAGCATAGATAAAGACTTGTCAATCAAAATTCTGAGGATGAAAAATGAGTTTTCCATTCCGTATAGTGTAGAGGGAATTATTGTCTGGGTAACAACTTTTAATGATCTTAAAGTTTATTTTAAAATTATTTATTTTAACACAGCTTTTTTTTTTCTCTGTTCGATATTTTTATACAGTTTTTTTTACATGCTTTTCGACTTCCACACTAGACACACGTCTGTATTATGGTAGTCGTGGCTGAAGAGACCTAACAGTCCGGAGCCAGAGGGACTATGGTATCCCTAATTTGGGTATGTAGTAAGGCTGAATGGAGAAATGGAGAAAATCTGAAATGGAGAGAGAAGTGGAATGAGATGGCGAATAAAAATACTAGGAAATATTTAAATCTGGTAACTAAACGTGGCAAAAGCAATATCAAGCAATTTTTAGATTTTAAATGGTGGTCTTTCATCAGGACGATATTTAGAGTATTTACAACAACAGCCATCCCGTATTTGTCAATGAGTCGGATAGTTACGGATACAATAACGCAAAAAAACATCCGGTGTTGTGATGTTGATCGGAAAATAGATAGGACCTCACAAAAATAGACTTAAAATCTATCCATTTTTGGTAAATATTTACAAAATAGGGACACCTTAACCTTTAAGAGGCCGTTGGCCCACCGGTGGCTACCATTGAAATTTTTTTTTTTTTTTTTTTTTTAAATCATTTTATTTTGTTTACGAGTTAAATCTGAAAGAATTGTTACTGAAAACATAAAAAATGCGACACAAAAAAAAACTGAAGTGACGTTTGATTTTTTTTGAAAAAAAAACCTGGCCTAATACGCACTTTAATAATTATTTTAAAATGTAGTTGATAGATAGTGGTTAATAGTAGGTAATACAGTTACCGGAATTGAATAATTAATCATTTTAATTAATTAAATCGAACAAAATAAATATTAATATGCTTTATTTTTCATTTCCGAAAATTGAATACTTTCTTCCTCTTATCATCTAACTGGTTCAAGTGATTCTTCTTTTGAAAGTCGTAATTTGTAACATTGATCATTACCAATGACCGTTAACAATAACCATTATTTTTCAATCCCGGTTACTGAATTACTTCCTACTAACCATTGTCTAACTTCAAAATATTTTTAAAATGCATATTAAGCCTGTCCGAAGCCTGGCAGAAATGCGAATGCTTAGATGGTCGGCAGGAGTGTCACTAAAAGATAAAATTAAAAGTTCACGCATTCGTGGTAGCCTGGGTGTCACGGACATAAACAATAAGCTAGAGGTACGACAGTTGAGATGGTACGGTCACATAAAACGAAGACCACCAGACCACACAGTGAAGCAGGCAATGTCTATGGAGCTTCGTCGACAGTCATCCAGAGGAAGACCAAAGATGGATGACTCAATGCTCTAAAATCCTAAGTCTGGATGACAAAGACTGGATGACTCAATGCTCTAAAATTCTAAGTAGAAACGGCCTGGAAGAGAGCGATACCCAGAACCGAAGAAGCTACAACCTGAGAACGAGGAGAGCCGACCCCAACAGCCTACCTAGGCAATGCGTTGGGACAGTGCAAGGAAGAAGAAGCATATTAAGCCTGTCCCTATTTTATAGATATTTACCCTATATTTTTTTAAATTATCTCCACATTGGAAACCCCGAAAAAAAAAAACATTTTGTGGAGGGTATTTTGAGGAAAGGAAGAAGAGGAAGTTTAGGAAAGGAAAAAGTTATAAGAGGTGGGTAGGAATCTGGGGGTCAATGTGTTATAGAGTGAATTCTTCTCTCCCGCTGTTGTGCAAAGTGGTAGGACAAGAGCGTCAGCCTTGTGAGGTCAAAAGGTCTCAAAAGTTGGGCAAAATTATCCGCCGCCAAGACTTAGACAAACCTCACCCGTGAACCTGGGCCCCCCCTGCTAAGTCGCCAAACGAAACTAAACGCTTGGGGTGACCCATCGCAGGAGTGTTGGTTATCCAATAAATGGTATCTGGGGCGGCCACCCAAATTGAACACATCTATTAATAATGGCATCGCTTATACACGACAATAACATATTTTTTTGTTGTCAAAATATGAAATCTCACGACTAGGAGTATTCTAATATTGGATATGTTTGTGCTTCATATTCCGTCGCCTCGAGCAGTCAATTTTCTTAACAATGAAAATATTTATCAGGCATTCAAATTTCTTCGAAAAAATTTACCTTTCTTACATGGTTGTAAATGTAACATACGAGGCGTTTCTTTGGGGGAAATGTGTTCGGTTAAGTGCTACCTTTTTGGGTCGTACTATTCCACTAGCCTACCTAAATACGAGGGTCGTTCGATATTATTAACTATCCCATTCCCGATCGGTTGAGAGGATTATGTAAACGAAATTGTCAAAATGGGTTACGACATCTATGTAAAATACACGAAGAAATATACGACGTATTTTTGATAAAATATATACGGAAATTTTGGCATTTTATATTCTATATTTTGATTTGCTTTTATGCATTGCAGTAGTTGTAGCAATTACATAAAAAAAATATATATTTCTTATTGTAATTGCAAAATGTTTTGATTTTTATAATTATTAAAATAAATAATACCCTTTGTTATACACCACTTTTTATTCGTATTTAATTAATATTTTACACCCAACCAGGTTTCGCTTAGATCAAGCTTCGTCAGGGCTTATTTTGTTAACTAAACATTGGCCAGGGTTTATTTTGTTAACAAAACATTGGCCAGGATTTATTTTGTTAACTAAACATTGGCCAGATTTTATTTTGTTAACTAAAAATTGGCCAAGGTTTATTTTGTTAACTAAACATTGGCCAGGGTTTATTTTGTTAACTAAACATTGGCCAGGGTTTATTTTGTTAACTAAATATTGGTGTATTACAAAGTGTGTTTTTTTAATTTAATATGTTATATCACATCCCAAAGTATTTGCTCCCATCGATAAAAATACAAAATAAATAACTGTATATTGTACATCACATATTAAACAAAATAGTCGACGCTTCAAAACTAATGGTTTCTTCGTCAGCATAAACGTATAATAAAAATTAACAAAAAATTTTTTTTAATCATCAACGTGATAATGGGCTCATATGGATAGGAAAAAAATATTCCCAAAATAGTCCATACAGAAAGAAAAAAACATTATAATGAGTGTAGAATAATTAATAATTAGGAATCCATAAAAGACAACTAAGTATATAAAATAAATAAAAAAATTATTAAATATTTTATTACTTTAAATATGACAATTTTAAATTAATTTAAATACTTTTATAAATTAATACAAAATTTTTAAGGAGTATCCAAAATGTCTATATTTATCAGTTTTTATCTTGCCAAGTCTTGTTATATCTTCCGCGAATTTTCCACGAGTAAACAAGATAATGGGTCGCTTCTGTGACTCGTTCTTGAGTTCAACAGCTTGGCTGTGTATGATTTGTCGGCTACTGTGTTTCCTTATTTCCTGCCTCCTACAACATGGGTCTCATTAATAACCATGTACACTAAGGTGGGTCACGAATGTATGGGGAAATTTTTTTTCTTGTTTTGATTTGTCTAATAGTAATAAAAGGGTGTTAAATGAAGATAAAAAAGCGCGTAATTTTTTTGATAATATTTGGATATCATCTTCTTCCTCCGGATTGACTTTTAAATTTCACATATTAGAGAAAAACTCACCCTTGTTAAATATTTAAAAAATATTAGATAAACAAGTAAAAATTATTTATTTTTAATAAAACGCAAAATAGAGGGAATGTTTCGAATTATTTATTAAAAACATATATGAATATAATTCAAACTATCTCAAGGTAGTGAATTCAAATACCGGCAAAATCCTTCTTACTCTCAAATTTCGGCATTATTTTGCGAGACTCAATCTTCACCTTAATAAGACTTTCTCTTGCATACATCGTACATAAAGTAGTCAAGGCTTCAATAACAGTCGTTACACCTCTTTCAACTGCTTGAGTATGACATGGCAGTCGCAGAAGAGGCAATCTACCTTCTCCCCCTTGAGCTACAAATAATTGAAGATCTTCATCCGATATATGCTTCAGTATTGCGGGTTCGGTTACAATTTTCATCCAAATAATATGATGCATCGAGGTTTGTTTGGAAGTTGGAACAGCCCTGTTTTACTTAGTTTCTTACTGCGTGCTTTTAGAATACGACGGGCAGCTAATTCTTGGATATGCTTGTGAGGGTCTGTCAACATTGCAAGCAATAAATTTTCGGGGTGTGCGAAGTATCTGTTTCTTTCTATAACTGAATCAATTATAGTTTTTAGTTCAGCTGATAAGTATCTAGGCGCTGAGATTAACTACCACAGGTGACGTGCTCCATCTTTACAGGTGGGATGAGTTTTGATGCTGAACCAAGCGCCGGAGCATAAACTTTAACAACGTACGTTTATAAAATAAAAAGATTCTCTGAAGGAGCTTCCGTTGAAACATAAAAACGAAGAATTCGGTTAGCACTGGTAAGCTATTTGGCATGAGACATATTCCAGGAGATTTGTGGCATAAATCTTTAGGTAATTCCCCCACCGTAACTGCAGATACTATTTTAAACAAATATAACTGATCTGTATCCACGTCTTTAGTAAATAATTCATGCAACTCTCCGTCAATTTTCTGAAAATGAACCATAGGCTTTTTTTCACAGTTTTCCAAAGCTAGTCCTATTGTGCCTGAATATGTTTGAGGTCCATATGTCTTATCTTCAAGATGTGCGATTAAATGCCGAAATGGTAACTCGTTCATGTGAAGCAAGCAAATTATCCATTGCAATGGTTTGTAACTTTCGAAGTGCCAGAGTTTGGTGCAATAAAACCTAATTATATTGAGTCTGGGTCTTTTATCAATGAAATATGCTCTTCAATGCGCATTATCTGTATTGCGTCCCCTCCCTTTCCTGATAATTAATGTTTTATCTTTCCGGCCATCAAAATATATTGGGGATTTTTATAAAACTATGAGTTGTGCCCTTAATATTTCCTCTTGTTTTCTTTCCTTCTCTGCAAAGTTTACTCTCGTCAATAACTGGAATATTAGACTTGATGTCATACAGAACTGATGAGGCAATGACTGCATCTGCCTTATCCAACACTCCATATCTATCACAAGTTTTAGACAGTGTGGAATGATCAATATTGACCGCAGCCTGCTTCTGAAGCGTTTGAGGTATAACATTTGGTTTGAAAACATCTTTACAATCGGATTCATTTGATGCAGAAGACGTGGAAATATCGAGTAGAGAGGTAGTTGGCTTACCTATGCTTTTCTTTTTAGACGGGCACAAGGATTTTTGCTTCAAAAGTTTCCCTTTCAACGCAGTTTTCATTTGTTTTGTTGAAGCGATATCCACGTTTCCTATTATCATTTTTCGTATAGAACGTTGGTCAGTAATGAAACTCTATTCATTTAGAGGTATTTTTTGATCTCCAAGACAGTCACATTTACTGAAATCATTGCATTTGCAAGACGAAATATCAAACAGCACTTTACTTTTGCGGCGGAATTCCTCCATTTTTTCTCCGGTATTAGTGCAATCGGTACTCCCCCCGCCCTCACCTCACGCCTCCAATAGTCAAAACCGAGACTTTTTGTACATGATTTCGTAAATATATACTACATTAGCTATGGAAGATTACAAAAAATATGATTAAAAAGATTCATAGTAACTTTTATACACACTAGAAATAACCCCTAAAATTTAAATTTTTCAAAATTTTGAAGTGAATCCGGAGGAAGAAGATCGTATCAGAAAATTTTAAAAAAATTAACACGTCGTTTTGAACCCATTTGGCACCCTTTTATCGCTCTTAGAATTTGAAATTAACACTTTTTTTAAAATGACCCACCTTAATGTACACTCGGAAACACCCTCCACACAGCACCTTCACAGAGATAGGGCTTTCTGTGTGAAATTAATGCAAAAAAAAGCCAATTTTTTAATTCTGAATGGTGGTGATACTGAGGTGGTGATCAATCTGGTTGTATATTAAATTATTTTTATTAATTATTGCTTTGAATTGTTACCGTAGAAATTAGAAATGGCTGTAAGCTTTATTTTTATTTCATTTAATGGGCGCCACTGGTCGCTGAGACAAAAGCCGACAACGGAGAGCAAGATTCTCTTTTACAAGGCCGTGGGGACTAAATACACTTTAATGGGTAATTAAGGAAATCAATTAAAAAACGGTAATAAAAACGAGAAATAGGTTAAAGTATGTTTAATATAAAACAAATTATTAAGTTATAGATAAAGAGGTTAAATAAATTATACAGATTAGAAGCTTACCCCGGGATCGAATGTTTAAATAACCTAGTCTAGCTAATGTGATGTTATATGGTGTGGTTATCCATCCGTCCGATCCCCGGTGTTTGGTAATGTTCCTCAATGAAGAGATCGCTCCAACCAATGAACAATGTCCTGGCGAGTCAGATCTCTCCGTGGATAGCTGTGGCTTCAAAATTCCCCTCTCCCTGGTCAAACAGGGGCCAGCCATCCTGTGGTGATCTTCAAAATTACACGAGTACTCTGGCTTATAGCTTATAGGCGGGCTTGCCTATAACAATGCACGCTAGTTGCGCGTGTGGCGTATGATTTTAGTGGAAAACTTGTTTCGCTCCGATTCAATAATCAGCGAAAGCCGAAAGCCACTCGAAAGAAAATTTACTTTTCTTAATTATTAATTTGAACTTAATGTGAGTAAAAATCCCGATTTACTGGACAGAAGACTCTAAATGCTTAAGAGATCGAGAGGTCACGTTTTGACCGTCGATTAAGGTTCTGACTCCAAAGAAACCTGACCAACAAGCATAAATAAACCAATCCCCCAACAAGTGACAAGCTTTTTTTTTTTTTTTTTTTTTATACTTTTTTTTTTTGCTGTTTCGCTGTTTCGCCCTCTGAAGGCAGCGAAACAGCTGTAACACATAATAATAATTACGAAGCAGAACTTGTTTATAATAAACTGTTTTTTATACATTGAATAATAATATTATTGAATGTAAAAAAGAAATTAAAATTAAAATGGAGTTCTACAAAATAAACTTAATAACAATAAATAAAGTGACAAGCTCTTGCTTTTCGTAAAAATTATGCGTTTTTTTCTCTTAGTTCGAAAATAAGAAAATTCGCTGAATTTCCATATTTAAAACAAACTAACTTACAATAGGCAATTATTAATTTATTTTAATAAATACTCGTCTATTGTTGTTGTGATAAGCAATTATAAATTAAATTGAATTAATTGTATCATAACAACGTTTTATGTATTTTATAATATAACAAATACCAAATATAATTGATCTTAAATGTGTATGGAGAGTCTTGTCAGGGACAGTCATGTTTTATATATCGTTAACGATCTTATTGTTTTTAAGAAGTCTTCTTAAATTTTTACCTTGCATTTTCAATGACTTTTTACAATTTTACTAGAACCAAAGACGAGAGTGTGGAGACAGTTATTCTTTTAATAATTGTTTACGTTATGTTAAAATAATTATTGTGTTAGTGTTTAATATATTTTTTATATAAAATTCTAGTACTAAAGGTATTTGATACCAAATTATAAACAACGTTTTTGAAAAGTTGTCATTTTTTTCAATTTAATACCCCTTAACATGGAAAATCACAAGTCCCGTGGGATCCCGCGAAATTTTTCAATTCTATTCCGCATTCCTGCGGGGTTTGAAAAAGGTGCGGGATTTGCAAACTCTAACCCCTGCGGAGCCCCAAGTTCTGAGGTAAGATCTGTACGGGTTCTCAAACTTATTTCAACCACCGCCCACATTAATATTAAAAAAATAACTCACCCATATTTTTATCTTATCTTGTTACATTGAATTTTGTATGTTGCGTAACTCAAAAAAGGTGATTGCAAATATAGTTTTTAAAAAACAATATTATATGGATGGGATAGATAGGGTGGTGTGTCGCATATCCTATTTCTGAGGTCAAATAATGTTTCAATGTTTGAATGACAGATAAAATTTCAATCCATATAATTATCCAAATGGACAAAATGTATGTCCAATAGGATTCCAATTGGACAAAAAGTTGTCCAAATGAACAGTTTCTCAAACTCCTCAAACTTATTTCGACCACCGCCCATTGATATATAAAAAAATCTAGTGTCTCCCATATTTTTAACATACCTTTTTTACATTAAATTATATGTTGCGTATCTCCAAAAGGTTATTGCAAACATATTTTAAACGTGCATTATTATAAGAATAGGATAGACAGGATGTGACCCATATCCTACATCTGAGGTTAAAGAATGTTTCAAAGTTTCAATGAATGACAAATAAAAGTTCAATTGACATAATTATCCAAATCGACAAAATGAATGTCCAACAGACAAAAAGTTGTCTAAACTGACAAAATGAATGTCCACTTGGACAAAAAAATTGTCCAAATTAACAAAATGATTGTCCAATTGGACAAAAAAAAGGCCAAGGGTACAAAATGAATGTCCAATTGGATAAAAAAATATTCAAATGGACAAAATAAATTTCCAATTTGACAAAAAGTTGTCCAAACGGACAAATTTTCCATAGGTTCTCAAACTTATTTTGACCACCCACAATGATTAAAAAAAAAATCTAACGCCCATTTTGAAAATTTTCGAAAAAGTTTGGAAAAAGTGTCGGATACCACAGATAATTTTATTTAATTACCTTAATCATAAAACAATATAACATTATTTCATGCTTAACCTGGACCCATATTATTTCATGCCTAAGCGACTCTAATTTAACCATATTTTATGGTACTCGAGCATTCTAATAGTAAATCGCGTATCGAGTGATGTCGTGTGTAGTTTCCGTCGGATTTTTATAGAAGGAATTCGTCTGCCATCGCCCCTCTAGATTTCCTTAACACCTCCTAATTTTCTTTGAGACTTCTACTGCCCCCTTGAAAACGTACAGCACCCACGAGGGGGCATTATCGCCCACTTTGAGAAATACTGGTCAAAGGTCTAAATGCTCGGAAATGCGACTTTGTATACCGGAGGCACCGTCGTGACACTGTTCCCCAAAATCTAAGCCTGAGAACAGAAGCTCACGCCTTGGCTTGGGATGACCATTTCAGTTCGTGTTTCCACTTCCTGAGTGATGGGTTCGTTACACTCTCCACACATATGTGATTAAAAACCAGCGATTTAACTTTACGGACCATGAACCAAAATTTTATAATATCCCATAATATAAACTGTGCACATATTTGTATTCGTATCTGGAAGCGCTCACTGTTTGTCGTAACATAATAATTTATCTTCATTCTACCAAAAGATTAAATACTTATTATCTTTGACCTTTTCTTTATTATCGAAACATTGAAACTGTCAACATTATATTTCATCACATCCAACAAAACAGAAGCGTTAAAATATTATACCACAGATTCATATTTAGGATTAATGTACTTCAAATTAGAAGAATTTAATACGAAGATATAACCAGATTGATAAATACCCTCATTATAAATTAATCTAAACTTTTCTTGAAATTGTTTTACCTCTAATTGGTGACCAGATCTTTTCCCTCCTCCTCTCCTTTTTGTCGCAACTTCCTTAAAAATTGTAATATCTCTTATGTTCTCTCCAGAGACATTCGTAATTTTGTAAGTAGTGGGAACTGTATTCTCCTGTACCTACTGTAGGGTGCTAAATGAAAAGACCTTTAACCTAAGAGTATGGATATTAGAGAGACGGCATGTGAAGTGTGCCCGCGCGCTCCAAGTGTGCCTTTTCGAGAATTTTACCCAAACGGCTTACATTGGCTGCTGGTTTTTGGTCGTTTAATACGATCCAACAGCAGCCATTTTACGTGGTGACAGCCAATGTCAACCGTGTGGGTAGAATTATCGAAAAGGCACACTTGGAGCGCGCGGGCACACTTCACATGCCGTCTCTCTAATATCAATACTCTTAGCCTTTAACTTATGACATAGTGACTTATCATAATTTATAATAATACTTCTGAGGACAAAAGTTTTTCCAGGTTGAAAGCTATTTTGCCGAGCTGCTCATCTTTAACGATTCCTTACATCTAATTTCGGTCACATTCAGCACAACTCGGCAACGAGACCATGTGACCTGTAGAGCAATTAGACAACTTTTTAAAAATATGAATACCACACACAGAGAAAAATGTTGTTCTGAAATGCGATCATTTTATTCGTAAAAACTGGTTAAAACGGGACTGAAGTTCTTACGAACAAATTAACAGTCTTTCAATGTTTATTGGCGGGAAAATGTAAGAATAAACATTAAAATCCTATTAATTTGTTCGTAAGAACTTCAGTCCCTTTTTTAAACGTTTTTACGAATAAATGATCGTATTTTAGAATAACATTTTTCTCCGTGCACAGTCCTAAGCGTCATGAGCCAGTGAGACTGTGGCATCCCCAATTGGGGTATGTTGTGAGGCTGAAGATAGAGGGGAGGGAAAGAAGATGGGGAAGAGGAAGGTGGAGAGGATCCTGGCTATTCAGATCTGGTCACCAAACGCTAAAGCCATTTCAAGCATTGTTTCAATTCTGAATGGTAGTTTTTCAACAGGGCGATACTGGGAGTATCTTCCACTCTATATATCAAATATAGTTATGTAGGAACTAAATCGTAGACTTAAATTATACATTACAAAAACCCAACAATACACCACTAGCTACGGTCAGTTTGCACATCCACAAAAATAACGAAAAAATATAAAACCGAAAATATTCTTACAATGATTTAATCAATAAAATACATAGGAAATCATGTTTTTTTTACCAAAAAAAATGGTTTTTTACGATATTTATCATCAATCACTGTGATATTTAATTGTTCACGTATTCCTTGATTGTCACAAAAACGATAAACCATGTTCATAAACAAACATTCACATAAATTAGACTTTTTCAACACTTCACATCATATTAGCTTGAGTACAAAATGGATTGTTTTTTTTCCAACGATCCATCACTTTCGCGGTGTTAATTTTTTTGCACCCTTGCAACACTCTTCAGCAGAGTAGAATTCTTGGCTGTCGTCGTCGTCTTTTGTCTTCTGTTCGCCTCTTCCTTGCTCTTTTAGTAAGAACTTATTACTGTCGAGTAATTCTTTATCTTTAATTAAAACCTTTTTGCCATGGCCGTACATTGCCATACCACAAATTAAAACAATTAGAAAAATATACTTAAAGAACAGCATTATTGCAAATTGAAAATCAAGTAGTGTTAACCCGATGAGTGATTATTTGAGAATGGGGAAAACGTATTAATAATACGTTCGAATGTTGATAAATAAATTATCGCATGAGGATGCAGATATAGAATGATTTTTTTTTAAATGACATAAATTTTATGAAGAGATAAGTTTATACAGGATGTTACAGTACGTACTGGACTTACTGTAATTAGTGAATCCTGACATTATTTTTTGTAATAAAAAGTGTAAATAAAATTTAGGTATCCGGGGACAATTTTGCAATGATTTTTTTTTCAAAATCTTATAATTCATACATCTTCTCATACATGCTCTTCTATTATTCCGACTTCTTACATGGCCCTACTCGAGTATCTGGTTCACTTGATCGTGCCATGTCCACAACTTCATCTTCCATTCACTTTTGCGTCATATTATATCCTCCTTACACTCGTTTCTTCGTTCATTCGCTCTACTTGCCCAAACCATCTGAGGGTCCCTTTCTTAATCTTCCCCATTACGCTGACATCAGCCTTGCATTCTTTGCGGATATCCACATTTCTCACACCATCATACATGGTTTTACTACAAATACCTACGCCTTAGGGATCTCATCTCTACAGCATTCAGTCTACTTTCATCCTTTCTCTGCCAATTCCATGATTCACTGGCATGCATCAGGATAGGTAATAAAAGGATGCAATCCATTCTAGACTGCTAGCTTCGCTTCTTTGGACAGCTTTTTGTGGCGCCAACGGCGTTGAGTCCACCATTAATGGAGTTACCTGCATTCACCGTTCTTTCAATATCCTTATCAGCTTTCCCCTCTCTCGTAAACATACTTCCCAAACACACAAACTCATCCACCTGCTCCAAATATTCACCATTCATAACTATATTGCACACTGTTTACGTACTATCTCTTTCAAACACAATGACTTTAGACTTGCTTACATTCATCATTAACTCATTCTTCTTATACACACTTCGTTCATCCTAGACACTAGAGACTGTAGATCTTCCATTCTGTTAGAAATCAGCACCGCATCATCAGCATACAACAGGCAACATTCTTTCAGATTACTCAATTTTGCGCCCAATCATACATAATAACATCTATAATAGGCGCTTTGAGCTGCAAATCTGAAAAATGATATTATAGACTCTATAAATCGCGTTTATAGAGTTTATAATACATTTTTTATGTATTACACTATTATTATGTATTACACTAAGGCATCTATATTAATCTGCATTTTAAATACTTTGATCGCAAGTACTATATTCTCTAAGATTATTTCGTTATACTTTGAGGTCAGATGTCGAACTATGATAATATACAGGTCACGTAATTAAAATTGACCTAAACAACACATAATTATACTCGTAGTTGAGTACTTTGGTGCATATTTATACACTTCTAACAGTGATTTTCTTACGAAAAATCACGGAAAGCCTTTTGTCTAAAAATAAAGTTTGCAAAAACTTTTGAATTGAACTGAAACAAAGGCCGAAAAACAAAGAAGAATATTTTTCTATTATTCTTTTAAATAAATTTTAGGGGTGCTACCATTGATCAAAGTTTTGAATATGCGCGACGTTTGGGGCAATGATTGCAACGGTTTAAACTAAACATGTTTCTGCGTACAAAATTAAATAAGTCACAGATAGGTTAAACACGCCCCCTCCCGACCCCGCAGTATTGTAAACAATTCAAAGCATTTTAACGAGTTTATATTGCAATTAGAGTAATTAAGTAATGACACACTTTTTCTTTTAGACTGAATGTACAAGCGTGACATAAAATGGCGCCAGCAAAGCGTACACGTGTAACATATAATAATTTAAATTATTTAAATCTTGTGTCAATATTCAGTTTAAATACCAACGTCTTACTATATTCGTAAAAGATGTAGGTACTCTATCCGCCTCACATAGGCAACGTACCGATGGCAAAATGAAGAAATGTAGGAAGACTGTTTCCATTTCATGCGATGGAGAAGGAAACCACCATCTACCATATTGGCATCATCTTTTATTATCAGGGCTTGGTGGCAGTTTATTTTGGAATTTCCCAGGATGCCCGCTGATATTAGCGAATCCAACTTTGGAAAGGGATAGTCATTGAACCATTCGTGAATCTTAGCTCGATCTCGTGAATCTCTCGTTTGCTGTGATACCCGGAAATCAACGTGCTGCTCTCCAGTTGCGAAAACCACTTCAGCGAACTCCTCCAATGACGTGCAGATGGCGGTGCCTCCTGGTGATCCACTTGGCGAGTACAGAATCATTAACCCCTAAAAAAATTGGCGTATTTTGTTAGAGGCTAAAAATATTCCCGCTTTGCAAAAAAATCCAAATAAATGGAACATTTATTAACGTATTCAAAAACTAAAAACTGTTTTCAAAAGGTGATGAAATAGGCTTTCAAATGTCTATATTAAAAATTACTATATATTTTTTTACATAAAAAATTTTTTGCGAAAACTTTAAAAAGTTTTAAAAATGGCTCACTTTACTTTTTTTTCTAACTAAAATTACTGATAATGAAAAAAAATAAAACACATACTTATTTCATTAGATAAATGAGTTATAAACCTTACTGTCACCTCACTTTTTTTCGTTTCATGTTAAAAAAAATTCTTAAAAAATTCACAAAGTTACATAATTTTTTTTCAAATTGCTATCGGAAACTTTGGTTTCAGATAGGGTTAAATTTAAATTTTTTTGTGGTTTTCTTTTAGATTTGAATATATAGTTTATTGTATTTTCTTTCCAATACCGTTTATATCACATTTCTGACTATGATAGTAAGGGAAAAATAACGATTTCTGTGAGACCTATGTGAGATGATATAGAGCTGGGACAAATATGGTCTCCTGTGATTAAACGGGTTTTCTTCTTCCAACAATAAAAACTTGCTTGACAAGGATATAATATATCTTACTATTATTGTAGCTATTGTAGATTTTTTTCCATACTAAGTGTTAATAGTATTCAACCACATATGGTCGTTAGCATAGATCACATTTCTGACTATGATAGTAAGGGAAAAACAACGATTTCTGTGAGACCTATGTGAGATGATATAGAGCTGGGACAAATATGGTCTCCTGTGATTAAACGGGTTTTCTTCTTCCAACAATAAAAACTTGCTTGACAAGGAAATAATATATCTTACTATTATTGTAGCTATTGTAGATTTTTTCCACACTACGTGTTAATAGTATTCAACCACATATGGTCGTTAGCATTGAAAGGGTTAAGGCACTTTTTTGGTTTAACAGTTTCTTTTACAGTATTAACCCTAAAAGATAATCTTATTTTGACCTACGTACATTAAACATAATGATACGTCTTAAAGACGTACAAAAGAGTATTTTTTACAAAATATCATACTTGCACAGTTTAAAGGTAGTTGAATAATTAGTTTAGGGTTTTTTATTTCAAATAAAACCAAAATAATTTTTAAAAATGTATTATAAAGTAATTAAGAAATAAAACAAAATGTTGTAAACCTCTTACAAAACATCTCAAAACTATGAAATTCTGCGAATAAAAAATAATGTTTCATTTTATGCCTAAATCGTTTTTTTTTAATATGTTATGAACTTCTAAATGTGAATCGGTCATTATATCTAAAAATAATAACATTTTATGCCAAAATCAAATTAAAAGAAGGAGTCCGAAAGTTACACAAAAAAGTCTTTCAAATTTATGGTGTATGCATATCTGCGTAATTATTGTAATTAACTGGGTGACATAGCCACACCCTACAAGCTCTGCTCGGCAACAGAGCTAGTTGAGATAGACATCGCTACTTTGCGAAATAAAAAAAAAATACACCAATACTGGCTGTCACGCTAACGTCGCAAAGACGTAGATTATCCTTCTAGGGTTAAATAATCTAGACGAAAAATAAGGTCGTGAAAAAATGGCACTTTCTAATTTTCTCGCGGACTTTGTCAGTTGCCCTGATTAGGTTCCAAAGCTTTGATAAAATTAGGGACAAGGTTTTTAGGTGTAAAATTTCAAATTTCGGATTTTTTCATTAATTAAAAATACCCGTATACCTTTCCTCCGCCGAAAAATCTCATTTTAGAGATAGATAAAATTCCAGATTGCTTGAAAATTTCGCTTAAAAAATGACAAAGGTAATTTGACATTTTCTTTTTACGACTATTCTTGTTTGAATTGTGATGAACAAGAATTTGATTGCCATATCAAAGGCGTTATCATATCTTGTTTTAATTGAGTTTTATAATCCTATTGTGAAAACATTTTAAAAATTAAGATGGGATCATTTGAAATTTTATTATTAAAATATTATCAATGGTGTAATTTTTGTAATTTTAGCAAATTTTCATTCTGTTTAATTAATTCTGAAATTCGTCGGTTTGGCTTATTCAAATCATTTTTCTTTTGGTTCCTGTATTGTTTTTGTGGTCCTTTATTTTGTTATTGTTCTACTGCCGAGAAGCCACTCGAAGAAGAGTGCCAATTTAAAATTGGCAACAAAAATAAGTATTAAAAAAGCGTTTGTTTTCAGAAGGGGTGACTGAATTTAATAAGAGATTTTGAAAAGGAAGAGCTGCTCGGCCTTTTTTATGCCAAAACTAATTTTTGATTTGAAGCCAAAGTACCCAACCAAATTGAGTATTTATTTTTTAATCAAAACTTATATTAAATATCTAGTATGGATTTGTGCTGTTTTATTTTTTTTAAATTACGATAAGGTAATTAATGAATTAAATTTTGCTGAATTTTGAAGAAAACTTTAGAATATTTTTTTGGGTTAATTATAATTAATACTGTGTTAATGTAATGAAAAATAAAATTAAAATTAACCCTTCCAAAATTTGGCGTTTTTTGTCAGAGGCTAAAAATATTCGGGCTTTGCAATAAAATCAAAATTAATGGAATACTTGTTAGCGTATCTGAAAACTAAAAACTGTTTTTGAAAGGTGATAAAATTGGCTTTGTAATTGTATTATTAGAAATAATCATGTATTTTTAAATATAAAAACTTTGGATGAAACCTTTAAAAAGCTTTAAAAATGGTTCCCTATATATTTTCTAACTAAAATTACTAATAATAAAAAAAAAATTTTTTTCATTAAACAAATAAATTATAAACGTTATTTATAATAATAGTAAGGGGGGCACAAATGTTCTATGAGACCTATGCGAACCGTGACAAATATAATCTCCTGTGATTAAATATTTAAAAAAAACGTTTTTTGAGTAGTAATTTAAATTTTAACATATTCGACATCAACTGTTTTTTGTACGATTGCGATGTGCAGTTGTCCCAGGGAACGATGAGAAGTTACCGATAGTTATCCTATCGATCGTTATCGAGTGAGTTTGCTAGGGCTCCTGGCCCTCTAGCGCAGTCAATCGATGAGGATTGACAGGATAACTTTCGATATCTTCTCGTCGTTCCCTAGCATGACTGCAGATCGCCAACGAATAATTAACAATTCACAAATACTAAGTGTCCTTAATATATTAATATCTCAATATTATTATTAATATTACAATTTATCAGTTGATATATTTTCCTTAATATATCAACTGTTGTTTCTACGTTAGCGATCTGCAGTTGTCCTAGGGGACAATGAGGAGTTACCGAAAGTTATCCTATCAATCCTTATCGATCGAGTGTGCTAGGGGGCCTGGTCCTAGCCAATATCTCCCAATGGAAGGAAACTCTCTCTTTGCTGGCTTAGGAATAGCCTTTGCGGATACAATGATTTCATTTTCTCCTTTCCCAATTCCAAACTCGAATGCTGTGAGCTCAATCTTCTGGATGTCTCTTACGTTACAAGTGTTGTAATTTCATTAGATGCAAAAAAGGAAACAGGTATATCGTGCTCTGGATTCTCGTGACTTTCAGATATACGAAGCTCTTCTTCTGTTATGATTTGAATGAACATCTGTTGATAATAGGGAAGTTGAGTGAAAAATATTTTGACTTATAAAAAATATGTTCATGTAGATGACATTCAAACTTAAATACCAGTATTATTTAATTTTTTTTTAAGTTCGTTTTCATAATTAAATTAATTCTACAAGTTTGAATTTTATTAAAGCCCGCCAAAACGGCGGCAAGAGCACAGCAGAGTCCGTGACGTAACCCGGCCCTTGCTGGTATGAAATATAAGAGAAATATTTACAAAACCGGGACACGCTTAATACGGACGAAAAAAACAAATTTAAAAAGTTGTAGTAGTTAGTTAGTTTACTAGTATTAATCAGTTCAGTTACCGGAATTTCAAAAAAAGTGCATTTTAATGGTTATTTTTTAAATTTAAAAACACGAAATGTCATTTTTCACCGACCGCTATGTTCGGAACTGTTGCAAGTTTCGTTGAAAAATGACATTTTGTGTTTTTAAATTTAAAAAATAACCATTAATATGCACTTTTTTCGAAATTCCAACTGAATTGATTAGTACTAGTAAATATCTAACTACTACAACTTTTTAATTTATTTTTTTCGTCCATATTAAGCGTGTCCCGGTTTTGTAAATATTTTCCCTTATATTTAACACACGCAAGAGCCGGCTTACGTCACGGTATTATGCCCTTGCCGCCGTTATCGTGGGCTTAATAAAATTCAAACTTGGCAAATTAATTTAATTATGAAAACGAACTTAAAAAAAAAAAATAGTGGTGTTTAAGTTTGCCTATGAACATTGATAATTTTTTTTTTTTAAAAGTACTCAAATTCCTTATTGATGATGGATGGCCAATAACTCTAGCTAGCCACATAATTCAAATGGGCAATACTGTCTTCGTTACTATATTAACCAACCTTCATCTCCGGTACTGACCGGTGCCTTCATCATCAATTGGAACCCATATCATCAGTTAGACGATTTAATCAACAAATTTGACATGGTGTGTGTGAGATAGGTATTAGCGTCTACATTGACTACCGCAGTATGTGACAGAGATGGAAGATGAAAGAGACAGAGTTACTATATAAAGCCATTGTAGTAGGTAGTGTTGCCCTCTGTTCCCAGCTCTCAGTTATTCTCAACATACTGTAAATACTCGTCGTTACAATAAACTGTATTATAACGTACCATTATTATAAATCATCTAATAATGATCCAAGATTAACAGTGTGGCTGATATTCCGTGCCTAAAAAGACATTTATTAGTAATTTATCTCAACAGGAAGGCAGCGGGATCCGCAGCGTACCTGTCTCCCAAATTGAAAATATTGCATATTATATTAAAAACATATCAAAAAACGTATTGGTAAATATAATCTCTTCCCATTTTCGCTTATAATAATGTTTAGCAGGTATAAACAAGACAAAGGGATATCACTGTCACTGTTGGCGCAACTATGCATATATATATACCTACCTTCCTTCCTTCTACCTACCTATCATTTTCTGAAAACCCACCAGTGGACAATACTATGTATGAGCGATACAATCTACATGTGTTCAAACCAGTCTGTTTTTGTGCTCAATGCAATAAACATCGACCTTATGAAGTCTGTTTTTGGCGATGTGCAGCGATGTACCTTCATCCCTCCTCGTCTTTTACATCGATTATTAACCCGTCTGCTTTTGTAGTGTGCAATGGTCGCTTGGACCTCTCTTTACTAAACATCGACTATTATCGGAAGATATTATGTGCATTCTGTGCAGTGATCGTTCATCCTTCAGTACTTATAATATCGATTGTGCAAGTGATAACCAGTGACATAATTATCAAGAACGAAGACTAGGAAATCGGGGTAAGCCAGAATTCCTTCCAGCATCCGAAATCCCAACCCAATAGTTATGTCAAAGTATATTTTATTTTCATCAAAACTTAAATCATTGATTTCAATCCACTTTTCATGATTCGCATCTTTGCAACTACAGTCACTAATACTCACAATTGTAGGTACGTGCATGTTGTGTGGGTAAACTCGTTAAGTTTATTTCTTAAACGTTTAAAAACTATTTTCGTTATGAAACTTCAAATAATATAGCCTTAATTCAATTGGACGCATGAATTCATCTGAAGCAGTGTTGGAAAGTTTCCAGTAATAATTACCAAAGGCTCCACCGCGAGAGAATGAAGCCTG
This sequence comes from Limnephilus auricula, assembly GCA_951813805.1. Lineage (NCBI taxonomy): Eukaryota > Metazoa > Arthropoda > Insecta > Trichoptera > Limnephilidae > Limnephilus > Limnephilus auricula. The sequence continues at coordinate 9,231,864 of OX638406.1, read as the reverse complement.
AAGAGAAGTCGTTTGTTCCGATCTCAGACATTCAATTACAAGGGTGGCTTTACTCGAGCCTTTCACGAGGCTTGTTCCATCAAAGGATGAATCCTTTCGGTTCAATAATTATCCGAGATGTCTTCAAAACGCAAAATTTTCAAGTAGTTTGGGCAAATACCTACCAGATTTAAATTACTTATTTTGAGAAATTCAATCTAATCGAGGGATACGTATCACAACACACTTTTTTTTACTCAATAAAGTAATATTGCATTGCAAGCGCATTCGCAGCATAATGATTGTATCCTATTCATCAAATTTTATAGTTAATTTTCAAGTTCTGTGAAATTTCTACTCAAGTTCTGTTATTATTTCATTATAGGACAGTTGTTTCACAGAATTGAAATAATAATAGAACTTGAATAGAGCTTTCACCAGGCTTGAAAATTAACGTCCAAAGAAGCGAAGTTAGCAGTCCACAATGGAGTGCTTGTACTTACCCTGATGTATGACAGTGAGGCATAGAACTGGCAGAGGAAGGATGAAAGTAGACTGAATGCTGTTGAAATGAGATCCCTGAGGCGTATGTGTGGTAAAACCATGTATGATCGTGTGAGGAATGTGGAGATCCGAAAATAATGCAAGGCTGATGTAAGCGTAATGAGTAAAATTAAGAAAGGAACCCTCAGATGGTTTGGGCATTTAGAGCGAATGAACAAAGAAAGGAGCGTAAGCAGAATAAATTATGCAAGTGTGAATGGTATAAGAAGTAGGGGACGTCCGAGGAAGACATGGCATGATCAAGTGAATCAGATACTTGAGTCGGGCCATGTCAAGAGTCAGAAAAATAGATGAGTATGTACGAGACGATGTATGAATGAAGAGTGTGTGCCAAGACCGAGGTATATAGCGGTCCGTCCTCTCTGCCTACCCCTGTGGTTAGTTAGTTTGAAAATTAACTTCGAAATTTGATGAATTTTTCAAATTCTGTGAAAAAATGCGTTCTTAGTTTCCATTGTTAATATAACGTAAGATGTATTAAGTATGTTTGAATTAAGTTAATTTAAGTTTCATATAATTACTAGTGGATTTAGTAACTTATCGTTAATGTTACAATGAATATTGAATTCCGTTCAGACGTCCTTACTAGACTAGTCCCTAAGAACAAACTGCATAAGAAGCATTCGGATTACTTGTTATTTTCTGCAATGCGATCCGAGCTTGAAAAAGATATTGCAATTGCAAAACGTCAATATTTAGAAAAAGTTGAGTTTGGGATCAAAGATAAAGTCATATATTTTTGGGATTGTATTAAATCCCATCCCATGCACATACCCAAATTAATTCGAGCGACGGAACGGAAACTATTTCTGATACCGAAATGTTAGCCAAAAATTTTCCGACCATATCAAATCAGTATAACTTTTCTCGAACCGAGGATCCGTGGAATTTCGGCAAAATCGGTCTTGGGCTAACCTGTTCAGAGGAAATATATATAGCTCGATAAGGCTGCAGGCCCAGGCGGAATGCCCCCTAATATAAATGCTTATATGTAAAAAATAATTAGACATCCACTAGGTTATATATTTAATCTTAGCATATCAACTGTTTGTTTCCCCCATTCGTCGAAACTCACGCGTGTAAGCCTAATTTTCAAAGCTGCACGGAGAAACATGTTATTCTAAAATACGATCAATTTATTCGTACAAACGGTTAAAAGCGGGACTGAAGTTCTTACGAATAAATTAACAGGGTTTCAATGTTTATTCTTACATTTTCCCGCCAATAAACATTGAAACACTGTTAATTTGTTCGCAAGAACTTCTGTCCCAATTTTAACCGGTTTTACGAATAAAATGATCGTATTTTAGAATAACATTTTTTCCGTGTGGAGTCAAGGCTGATGTGAAGGATTATAGACCTATTGCCATGCACTATACCAAAAATATTTAAAAATATTTAAAATTATTTTTTAATAAGAAATTATTTTATCAAATTAAGTCATTTCTAGGAAAAAACAAAACGGTTAAAAAAATTGCAACGCAAGCCACAAAAGCTTCATTATACTTGCATAGAGATATCACATTCCGAGCTTACTGATGACATGTCACAGGATTGCACTAACCCTCCCCGCAAAAACCCATTATGCGAAAAAAGTGCGGTTGTTCGGCTTCATCTGCCAAGTCCACGTTTACTCCGTTCGTCGGTACTCTTTATTTTTACTCTTGGCATGTTACCACGTTAACTGAAAAAAATACAGAAGACCAAAGATGATATTAAAAATATTAGAATTTCCTTGTTTATTTCAGTCTTTGGTGCATTGTTTTGCAGATGCCTTTAACGACATTGCTTCTGAGAAAAGAAATCGAAAATTCGGGAAAATTCTGCCTTGGGGAGCGATTATTTCGCTCAGTTTAGTCACGAATTGAATATTCACGAGATTAAATATTGCAAAGGTCTTCCGTCTTAATTCTCTCTTCCGTAAGAAGTTTATCTTTCACAACATGCTTATTTTGGTTACTTGAACACATCCATAATATTAAACAACGTACTTTCCTATGTGAATCGTGTGTTCCTACATACGTTTAAGTGAGAATTAACTATTAATAAAATTAATAAACTATTTCTTTATTCAATACATTAAGAGAGTATTAATAGAGAATACCGGAAATTAGTCATTTTTAAATCAAATTCTAGACGAATTGACTCTTTTTTACAAAAAAACATAAATTGATTTTCAAAGATTGTTATTTTATCTTGTAAACGCATTTTTCAAATTTTGAAAAACTATGTTTATTTTTAATATACTATGCCGTTAATCGTTGGCAGATTTGTTCAATTTTCAAACGACATATAGTATTATACAACACAAATTTCAAATTATATAGTCATACAACAAAACAAATCAATACATAATCTAGTAAACACATTTTTCAGAATTTTAATTTTAGTTAAATTAAAATCATAAACAAATAAATCCGAGAACGTGTTTTGTGACGAAAATACCTTAGTTTTAGTATTTATTTAAGATCTTGCAAACTAAAATATTTGAGATTTTTTTACGCTCTTACTTTGTTTAAATAAATAAATAAATACTTTGATCAAAAAATACTTTCAAGAAATACACACGATATTTTATAATTTATCATCATGAGTTTTGAGCATTTTCATTGCTTACTTGAATGTAGGTATATATTAAAGCAAGTTTTTAATAAAATAAATCAATATTATATTTTTAATTTTAAAAAATTGATGCGGAGAATAACCGATCTTTCTCATCGGAACCTTTCTGTACAGTTGCAATCATTTTTAAACTTGTATTCTCAGCCGCTGGTCAGTAGCTCTTAAAAACGGGTTTATTCAAAAAATTTGTTTATTTAATGCATCAAATATTTGAAATTAATTTTCACGTTCTGTGTAAGCTCTTAACTTCAAGTTAATTTTTACGTTTTGTTTATTGTATATATATATTGTACTGTGTAAGCTCTGTTCAAGTTCTGTCATTATATCATTACAGGCCAGTTGCTTCAAAAAACTGAAATAATCACAGAACAGAAGGTGAAAATTAACTTAAAATATATGATGAGTTGTTAAATTTTACATTAAATATTTTTAGTTTTTGGTGACTTGGACAGATTCTTCATTAAATATTTTTAGTTTTTGATGACTTTGACAGATTCTTTATTAGATCTTTAGTTTTTGGTGACTTTGACTGATTATCATTAAACATCTATAGTTATTGGTGATTTTGACAGATTCCTCATTAAAGATCTTTAATTTTAAGTGACTTTGACAGATTCTTCTTTAAATATCTTTAGTTATTGGTGATTTTGACAGATTCCTCATTAAAGTTCTTTAATTTTTAGTGACTTTGACAGATTCTTCATTAAATATCTTTAGTTATTGGCGACATTGACAGATTGATTCTTCATTAAATATTTTTATTTTTTTATTAGAAAAACTCTCTTTTTTAACTTTTGAAGGTTATTCCCATCAATGTAATATATCATTGAAAAAGAAAATAACAATAATAATCTAATTTTTCTGTGTCTTGTTTATTTTCATATTTAAAAAAAAAAAAAGGAATATTACTGTTATCTTCTTCTTCAATGAAATATTTTTAGTTTTTACTGACTTTGACAGATTCTTCATTAAATATCTTTAGTTTTTTGTGACTATGACAGATTCTTCTTAAAGAGTTTTGGGTGGTTTAGATAGATTTCTCGTTAAAGTTCTCTAGTTTTGAATCTATGATAATTTCGATTAAAAAACAAATTTATAAATCAATTTTTGGACCAAACATAGATTTTTGTTCTAGTATTCTGTATGTTGGCAATGTAAGTAGCTTTAAAATAGACAAAATTATCCAGAGTAGAGAAATGATACAAATTTAGAAGTGAAATAATAATAAATAAGCCAATACAAAAAAACCTTTGGAATTAGATACATTGAAGAAGCAAATAATCTTATTAAACTTTTTAATTTTTATCTACAACTTTTTAAAGTAACTTACTTACCAACTTACTAGTCTATTTTAGAGTCGATCTAGAGTACAAGGATTGGGAAAGAGAATTTAATTAATGAGTTTTAATACACAAACTATAGAAAATAGAATGAAAACATTCGATTGATAATATTTATCAAGTCAAAATATCAGAAATGTTTACTATGTAAGGGCATCTAAATGAATGGGTTAGTTCCCAGTCAATTTTAAAATGTTCTTAGAATAAGCATATTTGTAGAAAAATGTCAAATTTGTGTAACAAGTATTTGAAATAAGTAAAGTGTTAATAAAAATGTTAAAATGTGTGTTTATAAAATTTCACGACCACAATAAGAAAAGGGTCAGGCAGCAAATATGTTTATAATTTTGATCAGGTCAACTTTATAATCTCGTTATCGAAAAAAAACAGTTGTATCGATTGCCGTATAAAATTATTACGTACATGCTTCAACGAATAATCGAACCATAAATTGTTAATTTTCAAAACAAAAATAATTAAAAATATATTTACGGTTTTCATCCTTTGTTTGTTTTAAAATCGGGTATGAATTTTTTTGTAGATTACCGCGATCCCTTCTTTTAATTTTACAAAAAAATGCTGATTACGGGATAGCCTCAACGGTAAAAAAAAGTTGCGAAAATAAGTTAATTTAAAAAAATATACATACAAACATAATAAAATTAAATGAGATCAGGTTGGAAGGTTTTTCAAAGATGGGGTATTTTTTTTAATACGTGAATAAGTAAACTTCACCCAAAATAAATGTTTCAAAATTTTCGTTTGAGAGTTGTTAAGAGGGTATGACCAGACAATACCGGAAATTTGTCCTTTTTAAATCAAATTCTAGACGTATTGACTCTTTTTTACAAAAAAACATAAATTCATTTTGAAAGATTTGTTATTTTGTCTGGTAAACGCACTTTTTAAATTTTGAAACACTAAGTTTATTTTTAATATACTAATATTATACCGTTGGTCGTTGGCAGATTTGTTAAATTATCAAACGAAATATTGCATTATACAACACACATTTCAAATCATATAATCATACAGGAAAATAAATCAATACATAATCTAGTAAAGACACTTTTCAGAATTTAAATTTAAGCTCAATTAAAATCATTAAAAAATAAATCCGAGAATGTATTTTGTGACGAAAACACCTCAGTCTTTCTATTTATTTAAGATCTTACAAATATTTCAGATTTTTTTTACACACTCTTTTTTTATAGACATTAATAAAAAATCGTAAATACTTATGATAGAAAAATACTTACAAGAAGTACACGATATTTAATTATTTATCATCATGAGTTTTGAGCATTTTTATTGCTTACTTGAATGTAGGTATATATTAAAGCAAGTTTTGAATGAAATAAATGGATATTAAATTTTTAGTTAAAAAATTTTGATACGGGGAATAATCGATCTTTCTCATCGGAACCTCCCTGTACAGTTGCAAGAATTTCGGAACTTTAATTCTCAGCCGCTAGGCAATGGGTCTTAATGAATAATTTATTAATTACTTATACTAATTATTACAATTTGAGGTACTATTCAATAAGTTATTCCACCATAAAAATATTGGCTATTGTAAAATAAAAAGGAACTAAATATAAAAATTATACAACAATTCTCTAATCTAAGCAGTACAAATGAATTTAATCCTGCACACATTTATTTAGACACGTATATACCAAATAACATTTATTTATACACGTATATACCAAATAACATTTATTTAGACACGTATATACCAAATAACATTTATTTATACACGTATATACCAAATAACATTTATTTAGACACGTATATACCAAATAACATTTGCTTTTACCCTCTATAAATAATAATTATTGTAAACCAAACACAACTGTCATAGGTCATCCCTAGTAGTTCGCTTGGTGACTTAGCAAAAGTGTCCAGTTTCATGGGGTGAGGTTTGTCCAGGTCTTGGCGGCGGAAGTGTATGCCCAACATCCGCGTTGCGGGCCGGATGAGGACTGGCCGGTTGTGACCCTGTGACCTCTTCAATTGGACACTATCGACCAATTGCTTTGTTCGACAGTGATGGATTCAAACTTCGTCACTCCTGGACACACTGACACCACTCACAACTTTTCCTTCCCAGAACGTCATCCTCTTCTTTTCCTTAAAAAGTTCCGTCACAAAGCATTCATCTTTAGGGAAAATAGTTTCTTTGTGATCTCCTGTATAGGTTAACATTTAAAAATTTCCTTGTAATAATATTACATTTAACTGGAAAAACGTATACTGTATTTAATTAAACCCTTTTAAATAAAATTAACACCATTTATGAATAAAGCTACCTCCCATGGAAAGGGTACTAAAGCTATCTGCCATGAAAACCCTTCACGACTTCACCATTGGTTTTAGTCTAGACAAAGGCAATCTTAACAAAGAAGAGATTTGCATGTATCGGTGGTACATTTCAACGCAGAGTTGCTCAGCTTTGCTCAAAAGCGGGGAATTTCTATCAACAATTTGCATTGGACCATACAACTGTACAGGAAAGGTACTTTGACTTGTTGAAAGCCAGCATAAAAAAAATTTTTTTTAATACGACGTAAAATATTTGACAGTTCTCACCTTTCTTACGAATTCAATTTTTATAACATTTCTTTTGTGATATAATACAAAAATTACATCAAAATAATCACTCAAATCTATGCTTTCCACAATGGATTTACATAAAAAACAATGAATAAATATAGACTTCGAATATGACAGCGTTCATATTATCAACCGGCAGCCATTTTTTCCGCCATCTTTGGTGCCCGGCGCGTCATTAGCTATTAATATGAATTATTTGGAGTGGCTAAACGCTATCCAGTAATTCGTAATGTCAAGAATGAAGTAATGCCCAAGCGATTCTGACCTTGTTCTTCATACAATTTCTTTATACATAAGGGGCAAAATCGCTTCAACATTTTGTTGGTATTTCGAGACAGAAGGAAGTGTGGAGGAGAAGGCCATGCGTAAGATAAAGGTTTGGAGAGTACTTACGTGGCTATTCAGATCTGATCGCTAAACACGGCCAATCCTGTATCACCAGAGCGATACTGAAAAAATCTTCCAGTCTGGGACATATAGTAAGTATCATGTTCACAATATACAATATTTGTCAACTTTTTTAAAGTTTACGACAGTTGTTAACTTTTCCGCCATTCAAAGTTGTGGATTTCCGTGATTTCTGAAAAAACATTTTTGAACAAAAATAACTTTCCTAAAGGATTGTTCTTTTGAAGGCGGACTATCCGGGGAAAAGTCAAACAAGACAAATCGATCAATAAAAACATAATTGAAAGGCGACGGACTTTGGGAATACGTCAAAAAAGTCCTCTCGAAAGTAAAGTTTTCTGTTCCCGACGGTCTGTCTCACATTAGGACAAATTCAGCCATCGTGTGTCTTCATCGTCGTTTTTTTTGCAACTAGCATCAAAAAAGTTTATTCTTTCCAGACTCTTAAAACTTAAGGGGTATTCTAATCAAGAATTTCGTATTTTAATTTACGTAATTTATGTATTTTCAATGTTTAAAGATTTAAAAAAATATATCCTTAAAAGTATTTTTCGAATTTAGAATTATTTTCTCTAGCTATAGCTCTTTTTGTGTTAGATCACTTTAATTTTAACCAAAATCTACCGGTTTCGGAAGCACCCATGCTTATACGAAAAACACAAATATTTTATATCCAAAAGAATTTATATTTTTCAGAATTAAAACAGAAAAACTTTATTTCTTAGGTTAGTACCCGGCATTGTAACACGTGCCGGGTACTCCCTAGTTTGAAAAATAAAACACTTCAAAAGCAGAAGTTCCCAACTTAGGTGGAGGTACTGTGAATGCAATTAATAACTACTGTTGCAAGTAATGCCTTGAAGTAGTAGTATAAGAGGAAAAACTAGGGATTTTATTTTTTTTTTTTATGGGACGACCGCGCATTTGTCATAACTACTTACAACTAGCCCGAACCATCGGGAACCTAAAAAGTGAGTGAAGTTGGGAAAGAGATGGGTAAGAGGAAGGTTACGGAGTACCCGGTATTTTCAGATGTGGTCACTGAATAAACACGGCTATAGCCATTTCAATTAACTTTGTTTTCATGAAAAAATTTCCCTCAACCTTTGGTAAGCCAGGTTTTTTTTCAAAAAAAATCAAACTTCACTTCAGAATTTTTTGTGTCGCATTTTATAAGTTTGCAGTAACAATTCTTTCAGATTTTGGTAGTTTATACAACTGTTCTTACTAATAATATTATTTTGTAATAGAAACTCGTAAATAAATAATGATTTTAAAAAAATAAATTTAATTTTCATTGGTGGCCACCGGTGGGCCAACGGCCTCTTAAAGGTCAAGGCCTGTATTATCTTTAGAGATACCTAATGTAAGAAAAGTATTTTTGGGGAAAACAAACAGTAAACCTCGGTATCGAAGAGACCCACGTTGAAGAGAGTTTAGATTCTGAATGATGGTTTTACATCAAGCCGATACGATACTTACAGATTTTTACAGATTTTGAAGAATTCATCAAATTCTAAAGATAATTTTCGTTTTCTGTGAAAGTCCTATTCAATTTTTATTTTAATTACTGCCCAATTGAAACAAAACAATTGGCCAATGAATAATAACAGAACTTGAATAGACCCTTTATAAATAACTTTGATGTTTGATGAATTGTTCAAATTCTGGAAAACAATTGGAATCACTCAGATGGGGTGAAAGAAAACCTCCCATAGAAGGAAAAGTTTTAAATGAGGAAAATAAATAAAATCTGAAGACAAAAAAGCGTAAGAAGCTCCATACAGGAGGCCCTGTAGCAAAAATTTTCCCTCAGGGCCTATCTCATCTTTAGGGATGATGCGTGGAGGGTCTTTTTAGGGAAAGCGCCCTTGAGGTGATTTTTCACAAAAACGGCGCTACACAAGGCATCCAAATATTATTATTTAAGTTTGGATAGGAAGTTCTGGGAAGTAAAATATAAAAGGGGTGACTAGAAATTTGGGACTAAATGTATCTATGAGTGACGGACATATAAATCCACCCCTCCCAGACCTAGACAAAGCGGGCACCCCTACCAAGTCATCAAACGTAGCGAACCATTGGGATGACCTATGGCAGGGGTGTTAATGATCCAATAAATGGTATAAAAATTAAATATAACATTGAATAGACAAAGATTAATAATCAAAGAAGAAGAATAGAGTTTTACTGTGAAGACTACACGGAGAAAAATGTCATTCTAAAATACGATCATTTTATTCGTAAAACGGTTAAAAACGGGACTGAAGTTCTTACGAACAAATTAACAGGGTTTCAATGTTTATTGGCGGGAAAATGTAAGAATAACTTGTAGGTATACGTACAAAATTTGTTCTAATAATTAATAATAATAATTTATTCTTACATTTTCCCGCCAATAAACATTGAAACCCTGTTAATTTGTTCGTAATCAGTCCTGTTTTTAACCGTTTTACGAATAAAATGATCGTATTTTAGAATAACATTTTTCTCCGTGTATCAATGGTGTTTGACGTTAATACTGCCTTTTTAGTTCTTTCATCAGTGCATTTTCCTCTTTGCGAACTTAATCCGTTAGTTGAGACCAATTTATTATTACTGTGATAGATTCGACTTGCGCAAGTCGGCGGAGTTTAATAATAACCGTGCCAGGGCGGAGTTTAACCATAACTATACCAAAGCGGAGATGCACTTGCATAAGCACCAGCGTCAGTTCAGAGTTATAATTTAACTGAGTTGTGGGAATATGCCACAACTCTCTGAGCGATCATCTCAGGGATTTTGTTATTATACGTATATCAAATTATTATTAGGCATGAGAGATTTGGTTTGGTATTACAAACAAACAGATATTCTCATTTTGAAAGGGAACATTTTGATATATATTGGGAAGGCATAAATATAGCCTTTAAACTGGGTGAAATATAAACACAGTCAACCGCACAACATCTTAATTGATAGCTAATATTAAAAAAACGTACCTACTTGTGTTTGTGATTATACAATTTAATTTGAATTTTAATATTATTTGTGGTAATTTTAATTTAGATTTATTTGATTGAATTTTTATTTTATTTTGTTTTATTTTTAACTATTTGTATTGCAGGGTGTTTCGGTAAGTACCCGACAAACTTTAAATAGTTATTCATTATCATATTTAGAGTAAAAAAATGTTATGGCGACGTTTCTCTCCGGTAACGTTTATTTTCAATAAAAAAATAATAAAAATTCCACACCCCGTCACTGTCCACAACTCCGGCATACCCCAATATATAGCAAATTCATTGACAGATACATGTGTTGGCAGCGTATCTGTTTCTTATTTATTCCCTAACAATATCGGATCGACTCTCAGCAGTGCAACCGTGCTCAGGATATCGATATAAACTAGTCGGAAGCTACGCCTGTCGATCCGATATTGTAAAGTTATAGATTTCACTTCTCTAGACCCCTAGAGTATCTTTCACTTTGCAAAGTTCCGCGAATATTATTTTATTAAAGTTTAAAATAAGATAAATTAATTAAATTATAGATTCTTACTTTCACACGTCTTAATTTGAAACGGTGACCTGACAATTTTTAGCTAAGGATTGTAATCACACAACCACTTATTATTAAAAAAAAACTTGAATGTAAAATACGGGACATGGGTACTTGACTTACTTTAAACCAGAGATTCCTGACATTATTTGGAGTAAAAATGTAAATGAAATGTTGGTCTCCGGTGACTTTTCCGGTCCTGGTCACTCAGCCGAATAACCGCCCGACCTCTTACCCTGCCCCCTAACTGTTTAAAACCTACTTTTTTATGTTTTTGTAGAAAAAATGAAAATGTCACCGGAAACCAAAATTTCATTTACATTTTTAACTCCAAATAATGAGGGATCACTGGTTAAAAAGTAAGTCAATACCTCCCCAACCCCCCTCCCGTATAATAATATAAACAGAAATGAATCAGAAAAAATCAGAAATCATCGATAAAATCAATCAATCTCTTGGTTTTCGGTAAAAATAAAACGAGATTTTTTTTTAATTTAATAGTTTTTCTCATTTTTTATTAAACACGTAAATCGTTAAATATCTTACGGCCGAGGTACTTATAATGGTGTTGGGCAGCTGTCGTGTTACATTTAGGTAGATATTTATATATTCCCAAATGTTATAGGTCTTACGTTTGTGGACGATTTCAGATTCTAATCTTTTAGAATAATGCTTTTTCAAATAATTTAAAACAGGTAGGTTGTTAAATTTATCAAAAAAATTTTTTGAACATCTCTTTGTTTTTTAAGTAACTTTAATGATTTTTTGTGTTATTACTGATGGAAATAAGTTAGTCTTTTAAATGCTTCCCCGTGCGATTACACCATATGCAACAATGACTGTAGGTGTAGAAGAGCAAAGTGAACCATTTGAATATTGAATAGTATAAAGATTTTTCTTAATCGCATAAACATGTGAGTTTTCTAAGTCTTTTAACACAGTTATCTACAAGTTTCTTAAATTTCATATTATTTTCTATAGTAATCCTTAGGTATTTGGCATCTGAAGTTTTTATTTTCGTTTTTCGTTTCCCTGGAATTTACATATATCGTTACATTCACCTCCCATACATAAATGATTTTGTATCATAACTCCAATATTAGAGGCAGGCATCTACCGGTACGTTGTCAAATTCAAAATAAGACATTTTCTTTTCTATTTATTCTCTGTACCAACACAGACAACTTTAAACTTATTCAAACGAGACAAATAATCGCACAAATTTAAGCCATTTCACAATGAATTGCAAGCCAAAGCAAAGTCTGTAACTTGTTTATGTAAATATGAATTTACCGCTGTTGGAATATTTTAAATTGTCGTGCGTTATTTTAGTAAACGAAAATTTTATGTTGAATTTAAAGTTTTACGAAAAAAGTGTTATTTGCAAGGTACGTGAAGCGCCTTTGAGATATTATTTTATAAATTTTTTTAACAGAAAAGGAATGTTTCGAATGGATTACAATATTTTCCGACAAACTTTAAGCAATAAATTGAAGTAGAATTAAATGAAAATGTTACTAAATGAATGAAGGAATTATAAAGGCGTGGCACACTGGGTCGACGCACCCGTTAAGGCCCACCCAGACTCACGGCGAGAAGTTTCGCCGAGACTTCTCGCGAGAACAAGCAATTTATCTACCCTCTCATTTTCTCGCCTGTTCTCCGATGCGAAACTCCTCACATTCACGCATCTCGGGTGTTCTCGAGGTTTCTCGCCGTGAGTCTGGATGGGCTATTACACGCAATACTACGTTCCTAGATACGCATCCTTCTACGATTCTAGATACGCATCGCGTGTGACCACGTGACGAATGGTCTATAGATATTGCGTACGTTGCGAGCAGGCGCAGCAGTTGATTTTTCATTTATTTTTTAGGTTATGTTTATTTGATTCACTTCTCAGCACACGTAAATCGTAGCTTTGTCATTTCTTGTGATTCTGAAAGCGAATTTGAAGTTAATCGACTTAGATTTTTATTTTTAAATGAATATTTTCGTGAAAAAACATACCAACTGTCAAAATAAACATGACTACAGAAATACCGAACATAAACTTAGATGCTAGATAACACTAATACATGTACAGCTCAGCCTAGTGAGGTGATATATACCAAAAAAAATGTATTTGTATATATTGTGAGATTATCGGGGTTAATAAATAATTTTAAAAATAAAAAAACAAAGATTTTTGTGCCGTCAATAAATAATCAATTTAACCCATTTTGGGTGAAGTATTTACAAATCTATAGTAAACAAGGAGGTGAAAGGATAAACGACATTACAAACAGCAGAAAGGAGACAAAATAAATACCCTAAAACGAAAATCAACACCAGGTTACTGAGGCATGGAGTTGTGAACACAGCGGAGGGAAAAAATGTAGTCACATTAATGAAATCCACGAGCAAAAAAAAAGCTTGTTTGGTCGCTATACTCGAGTGAACTCATTAAGAGTTGTTTTTTTACTTTTCAAATGTTTTTATTGTTTAATGATCACTGTATGTGTTACACATCGTCACCTTGTTGTGTTTGTTCCTCTAAAATTGTCTCTCGCTCTGTTCATCAGATCTTATCTGAAGGGTGATTCTATGTCTTCTTTTTTACATTAACTCTAGACAGGAGGCTCTGAGGAAGATAATTTCTCTCAAGGCCTGTGTCATCTTTGAAGATGCTGTGTGAAAGACCTTTCTAAGGAGGGGGGAAAGGAATGAATATGGGTCTTGAAGAGACCCGTGTAAAAGAAAGGAGAAAACAGAGAGGCTACCCAATCGTTCCACAGCCGATCTGTTAAAACTCAAGAACAAGTCGTAAAAGCGCCCGTTCTGTCTATACAAAACTAATGCTTCAAAGCGGAGTTTGATTTATTGGTACAATAAATTTCTTATTTATTTCATTAGTTATGGGAACTTTTAGTCGTGTAATGAAAAATTCACATTTGACATAAGTTTAATTAGTTCGTTTTATATAAATTAACATTTTAAACACCCTATTTTTTGCTCGTTTTGAGAAAATATTTATATGGTTAGCAACACCGACCCGTCAAATTAAGTGTGTGTATCTGTATTGTCTAATCTTGACGGCGGTATTGGTCTTGTGACTTATGTATAAATATACTTATGGGACAAATATATATTTCCTTTTTTTATTTATTAAGTTAAAAGAAATTTCACTTTCTTAACATAATTATGTAGATATAAAGTAATAATATTAATTTTGTTCTTTTAACTTAAGGTTAAATAATTTTATTTTAAATATATTTACACTTTTCTCCGTTTTTAGGGAAGGAGATTATAAATTTGAACACCCTCGTGGCCAATGCTTCTCTTGCCACTTTCAGTTTTAACAGTATTTGTATACAGTTTATTATATTGTCTAGTATAATGCTTGTGTATTTGTGACGTTTTATAAATGTTGTGTTTGTGTAAAAGTCCATTTTGTATTTTGTAGATTAAAAGGCCAGTGTTATATTCGTACAAAGTTGTTATTTTCAGAAGGTTCAAATCCTGGTATAGTTTTTTTTGTGGAAGTATCTGAGTTATAATGGAAAAGTTTTTTAATGACTTTGTTCTGTATTATTTGTAAGTCGTTTAAGTATGTAATGTATGTGTTATATACCATATCTTTATTAAATAATTTAGGTGGGACTGTACTAAGCTAAAATATAAACCCCTCTTTATCTGTTATTTATAAATGTTTAGTGGATTCAAAACTCCGTAGTCCCGGTTTTAGTAATGGTTACACTTTTTTTGACGGGCGATAATGAGGTTTGTTCCTCTAATTGTTTAACTCAATGGGTTAAAGTAAGTCAAGTAACGATGTTTACCTAAAAATAGTTATAAACAAACCGTAACCGGACAACTCATTCCTTTGAAAAGTCATTAAAACTAATGAAAAAAAAAACTTGGTTAAATAGGTTATATTAGGTTAGATAATGGGTTCTTTTCACTTTTAATGACTTTTCGAAGGGGTGTTGAAATGCCACTTTGATGAGTTGTCATGGAACCAAATAAACTAATCGCATCATGCTGGAAAACATGCCGTGAAACTCTATTGCAACTCTTCAATATTTGCAACAGGGAGATTTTTATTTAAAAAAACTATGTTATTTAAAGATGTCGATTTGGCGATTTCCCAGTCTATCGTCACACCATTACATACGTCGATCAGTCCACTGTTCAATAAAGTGTTTAGATTACCATTAGCGATATCCATTTTATCTCCAGTCCTTGAATTGAAGAGGATAACTTATCACTATTACCAATGGCCCCTGCATCTGTCTATATTACTGGAATGGCCAATTCACTGCCCCCAGCTTGGACCTTTATGGTTAGCAGAATAATATATTATTATAGTTCTTGAGAAGAAATACCCATGCAGTTGCGAACATTTCACACATAAGAACCGGAGTAATTATAATAAAGAAAAAAATTAAAATATATTTTAAACACTTAGCCGAGCTCATTTTTTAGAGGTCTTGAAGAATATAAATATACTGTGTGGAGCGTTTTTTAAGGAATGAAAGGAGAGGAAGATTTGGGAAGGAAAAGGGAATGAGGGTTGGGTAGGAATCTTGGGTCCAGGAAAGACAGATGTTTAAATTTATCCTCTCCACTGCGGTGCAATGCGACGCGACGCCGACGGGTCGAGAGAGTCCTGCAGAAAAGGTAAAAAAGGTAAAAAGGTCTCTCTCAACCAATCTCTTCAAATCCACACATTAGGTGGGTAGACACCTACATCTAGACAGTCCTTACCCCATGTACCCGGACACCCCTGCTTAGTAACCAAACGTAGCAAATCACTTGGGGAGACTTATGGCAGAGGTGTTGTTTATCTCATGAATGGCTCTAGGGGCGATGAAACCCTTACCAGCCTTCCAAATTCAATTGAATTACATAGAGGCAAATTGTATTTTGACGGCCTCCGTCGTCGAGGGGTGAGGCTATCGTTTAGCGATCCGGAGGTTGCGAGTTCAAATCCCGGCGTGCACAAATACATTTTATTTGACTGATTATGTTACTTCACAATTTATTTTTATGTTATTTTACCCAGTTGCAATGGGTAATCTCTTATTTTTCTGTGTGATGTTCATTTTCATGTTTTCGTTTAGATAATCAGTGTTATCTTCTTCTTCGATGATATATTACAATGAGAGTTATTCTAATAAAAAAAAATTAAAATTACGTTCCAAAAACTTCAGTATTGTGAAAAATCTGTTCTAAAATAAATAAAAAAATAATGATTATAGGTCTACAAAAAACAGAAGAAAATATTTTTTTTATAAAAAAACTTTTTTTTCGCTCTCCTGCACAAATATTAACTATGTCCAGTGGCGGTTTTCTCTAAAGTGCGGTTGTGCGGTGAACCCCCATTAAAAAGATGATAAAATAAAACAATCTTGTTGTATAGTAATATAAGCGCATCACAGATAGCTCGACATTAAAATTCCGTCTTTAAAACTCGCGCCACTGAAAAATACGGTATCTATTCCCATTTTGTGCGCGTTGCGATCCGCACACATTTGTCCATACGAAAAATCATAGCTGATACGAATCGCTGTGCCGGTAGAATGGATAAAACTACGCAGCTTGGTGCGCCGATCACGAGTCAAGATCTCACGTGATCTCCGAACTTTGACGAGTCTCGCCGAAACGAAGCCCGAGATTGTCGCAGGATGACCGGCTGACGGTCGACTTTTGCACCGACGGATGTAAGTTAAATGTTATATATTATGGTATTTAACTTTGTAGTCATTTTTGTACATTTTTATTTTCTTGTTTCTGCATTTCTCCAACCGTTTACTAATGGCATTTGTAAATCTACTATTGAAGTGGACCGACTTTGACTTCTGTTTTCGTATTTTATTTTAGATAAGTCGTTATATCCCGTAGTTACGAGTACATTTACTTAAGTTTCGGCAAACAACGTCGCTAGTTTTTTTTGTATAAATGAAAAAAAGCTCATTTTATTTCGTGCCACCTTTATTTGTGATTCTTGTTTTTTTTATGTTTTAAAATATCAATTATATTATATTCTACATTCTTATTGAAAAAAAACAATCATAATTAGCAACGTACATTGAGTGTTGAAAAAACCATTAAACAATTTAAATCTTCTAAAACTTTTTTTGGTCGTTTAATAATTGTGTCGAGGAGTGTCAAGTTATTTAAAAACAATAGTATTTATTTAGGCACCCCTCCACTAACTTTATTTAATTTGTATGACAAGAGTAAATTTTGATTAGACAATATAAGATATTATCTTCTCTTGAATTTCTGAACCCCCCGTTAAAAAGATCACGAACCGCCACTGACTATGTCACGACCAAATTCTTCGCAGACATAATGTTTTGGCGGTAATTTATTTCACAAATTTAAATGCTTTAAATATACATACATTTAAAACAAAATAATGAAAACCTTTATTCGAATCAATATCATTTTATATTTTATAATTTACATTTTACTGACCAAATATGTTTGTACATATTTTTACTATACTCAATTTGTGCTCATTGCACAAAGTTTTCCTGTAAATCTCATATAAAATAAATGTTGTACATACTATTTTTGCCAAACATATTAGTTTATTTAACGCTTGTACACCTTTTAAATACTTTTATGTACATTTATTATACATTTGTCCAACTTTTACAAACATATCAATTCGTATGAATTCGTATGACGTAACCTTTCCGCAACTATATTCCCTATACACAGCGTTCATCCGTCCCCACTTAGAACACTGCGCACCCATCTGGGGTGCTAGCTTGGTCGATCGATATGAAGTTACCGACCGATTGTCGGTAACTTCTCATCGTTCCCTAGGACAACTGCAAATCGCAAACGAATGTGTGACAGTTCACAATGACTAAGTGTCCTTGATATATTCTATATCAACTGTTGCTTGTACGTTTGCGATCTTCAGTTGTCCTAGGGAACGATGAGAACTTATCGACAATTATCCTACCGATCCTTATCGATCGACCATGGTAGCACCCCTGGACTCCTTTAAATAAATTTTTAAACACATACATTATAAACAAAAATTATACTTCACAAATTACACCAAATCTGTTAATTACCACAACTTCAACTCCCTTCATACGTGATATTTAATTTTTGACCAAATCTTATTATTTAAAATTATTAATAATGACCTAGACTCGCCAGAGCTAACTATCTTAAAAATATTTATATTCCGACAAGATCAACACAGTAATCCCATTTGTTCCATTTGCCTACATATAGGACTAACTTTAGAAAAAAATCACTAATTCCCCGTATATGTGCACAATATAACACAAAATTTCAAAATATGGACATTTTTAGCAATACACTTCACAAATATCGATTAGAAGTAACACGTACGATCGAAAATTAATACAAGAGTGTGGAATGTATCCGGTGCATCTCCTATCCTCATCCTATATTTCTCTTCCTCCTCTTCTCAGATAAATTTATTTTTTATATGTATTAAAACTCCATCTCCAATTAACTTTATCATAGGAGACTTTTTTGGCTTGACTTCATTTAACAATGTATATATTTATCTTTATATTTTATGTGTAAGCTGTTTGTCTCTTACCAATACATAAATAAAAATAATATTGAATACTTAACATTTTATCATTGAACAATCATCAGAGCAGATCCGGCAGACCCGCCGGATCTGCCCTGATGATGGACACTACAACGCTGTCCGAAACGTCGGCTAAAGAAGGAGGTAGCACAACACGGCATAACACCCCAAAAACAAACAACGAAAATGCTTTTGGCCGTGAAAATCTAAAAACTTATCCGACCAAGGATTTGTTCTAAAAGGTTAAATTTCGCACAATAGATTCAAGCCAAAGACGTCGATTACAGAAGACAAGGATGGCAACCCTATTTACGAACTAGATAAAGTCGATAATAAATGGACACCTTTGTAAAAACAAGTAATGCTCTCATAGACTTAGAAACGGTGAACGACTGTATATACCTATGCTAATCTGTAATGCCTTGTTCTGACTGGGAGAGTATTTTAGTCGAGTAGCTAATATATTAGTAACTAAACATGTCCGAACACCACAATTTTAGTAGCGTGGGCTAGTCGGCTCTTTAGTAGATTGAATCCATTTGGGTCTATTCTTTCGGCGAGTAGAGTCCTCATCCACGCGTCCCTGCGCACTGACATGCGCAGTTCATTCGTAGACACGCGCAATATGTCGTCCCGTTAGAGCGAAAGTGCTACTCTAAAATTCTTTATTTTGCGGCAATTAATCTATTTTCGTGACCATAGTTTCACCTCACTAATTTATTCTTCCACTTCTTTTAAAATAACCATTGCACTCAGCTTAATTAGTAACACTTTTATATAGTATTTTTACTTTAAGTACTTTATATTGTCGTTAAATTAAAAAATAAAATAACAAACTTATTAATAATTGAATGCGTACATACTGGATGTTATGAACTTTTTCACAAGTTATTATTTATCAAAAGAAACTAATATTATTTAATGAGTTTACCTATCGGAGTAAAATGCACCTCGTTAAATATTATTAAATTTAGCTGAACAAATGAATTAGCATTTCCGATAAAAATATTTTTCTATAAAGCGTGGAATTTATGTGGTTTGTGTTTCAGAATACAAAAAAGTAATGCCCAAGTGGGAGATTAGCATTTTTTCCTAAAAGCTTTTAAAGGCAGCCGCAAACTTTTGAATTTTAATTTACGTGCAGTTTTAAATGTAGGTATTTTGTGTCGAGCAGAATGAAAATAATAAAAATACGCATAGTTCAAAAATATATATCGATGAAATTTTTTTAATCGAAAATTAACTATTGTCGAGGATACACCCGAACCATTGGAAAAATATGTCATCATGTAAAATTTTATATTTGCAATAAAAAAAAGATTGGAAGGTCTTCACGGTACTGCTCTGGAGATATACCATCTTTCAGAATCGAAATATTGTTTGAGATGTGTAGTGTATTGATTATTCACGTAGTTTCAGCTTCTTTCAATAGATGTCGATGGTTACGTTTGTAAAAGGAAGTTCTGCTACATCTCAACAGATGGCAGTTGAATAGAATATCAGAAGAGCACCAGTCGTTCGTAAGTATGCACGGTTACGATGATGGCCGAGGGCATCGGCGAGATGGGTGGGTTTCTATAATCCTTACTTAATGCCTAGTCTAGTAAGGGAGTCTGTCCAGTTAAATATTTACGATAACTAAATAAACTAATTACTCGAACCTTTAACTTATTCGGTAGATACCCAACACATATTTTGTTGACTTACTATTGGAAGTGAAGAGATAAAACAAGATGATTTCGCCGACGTTTAGTGACCAGATGTGAATTACTCGAACACATAACTTATTTGAAAGATACCAAACACACAATTTGTTGACCTACTATGGGAAGTTAAGAGATAAAACAAGATGATTTCGCCGACGTTTAGTGACCAGATATGAATTGCTCGAACACATAACTTATTCGAAAGATACCCAACACAAAAAAACTAGTTGAGAATTTGTTGAGTTTGATTTGAATTGAGTTTTCAGTGTAATTAGCGATACAGTCAGTGTGGTCACATTTTAATTCGTATATGCCACCATTATTTTTTAATTATTTTTTTTAATTGTTTTTTTTATTTATTTAAAGATACAGACAAAATAATTCAATATCAAACTAAAAAAAAAATAATGCAAAAAGAGATAAAAGTCCCAATAAAGTACTTTTAAATACTTTGTCAAATGGGGGTTTTTAACTTTGAAAATAAAAATAATACTTATTTTTCTTAGTTATTGAAATATTGTACAGGTATGTAATATGTATAAACTTACCTATCGACTTATCACAATAAGAAATAATAGGATGTTGTGAAATTGTATGAAATTGTATGGATGAAAATCCAAACAATTCAGTTATATTAGTGAAAATGCTTAAACCAAAAGTACAAAATAATCTTACCAACAATATATAATTGAAACAAGTGGAAAACTAGTTATTTAGAAGTGTCAATATTCCAAAAACGTTCTCAAAATATTTAGTGTCCAGAAGTATTTGCGAAAAGAAAATATTTGTTCTTTACATATAACAAAATGCCTCCACCGGTTTTATGGTTCCTGCAATAGTGATACGAATGGTATGCAGGAATATCATAAAAATTAACAAGTTCCGCACGAATTGCAGTGTCGCATAACATGAGTACGTCAATGAGATTTAAACGGTCTTTAAAATAAACAGGTCCCAGAATTTACATATTGATCTAATGTTTTGTTCCACAAAATTAAGTTTACTCGTTTCACATTTCCTTGTATCTTGCTTTTGAAACCGTTCACACAAGTTACCTTGCAGAAATCAATGTCATTGTCATTATCTATGTAATCAAAACCATAGATAATAATATCAAGGTTGACTTGAATTAGTTTTGGTGACAATATTGAATATCCTGGCATTATATTTCTAGTAATAATACTATATAGAGATGCATTAGTATGAAGTATATACATTTTGCTTTGTATAAATATTTTACAATCATTAACACTTTGAGAGTAGGTTATTATTTTTTTTTGGCTTAAAATATGGATATTTCTGATTTTTTATTGAATCGTTAACACTTTGATGATAGTTTAATAAAATTATAATTTTTTTATTATTTTAAAATATTACACAAATTTCTTGCTAAAATGTGGGGATTTTCAGAAAACAAGCGCATTTTGCGCAACAACATAAAAATAATTTTTAATATTGAGTTTTTAATATTTGAGCATACTATGGGGGCTATCATTGTTAAGAATGTAAAAGTAGGTTCATACCTATTCATAATTTATACGCCCTTGGGCAACAGTCATAATTTTTTTTTAAATATGTACAATTTTTGCTGTTTGCTTCTTGGTTTTTGTTTGGGCAGTCTTTCCAAGAATGATCCATGGCGCAGTGTAGACACGCAGCATTCTTGTCCTTATTTAAACAGTTGACAGCTGAATGACCAAACTTCAAACAATGAAAGCATTGCATAATTGGATTTACATCCTCCACCCGCACTCTGTAGTATCCAATATTTATTTTCTCTTTAGGTATAAGATATTTCCTTAGTTTTCCACCTGTTTCTATTATATAGTTGGTAAGATTATTTTGTCCTTTTGGTTTAAGCATTTTCACTAATTTAACTGAATTGTTTGGACTTTCATCCATGATGATTTTAACTCCATCATTTTCAGTTTTTATTGATTCTTTTATTAATTCTTCTGATAAGTCGATAGGTAAGTTTCTGATGAATAGTTTTAGATTTTTTTTTTCTAATTCTTTCGCGATCATATTATTTTTGAAGACCTATTTATTTCTTCTGTTAGTTTTTTATGTGATGTTTATTAGAGCAAGAGATTTTATTTATTTATTTATTTATTTTATATTACGGAAACAAACAGAACATTGGTTACAGTGATGAGACAGTTTACAGATATTAAATGATATTTCACGGTGGGTACCTATGATATGTTTCTGTGAGTATGTTTTTTTCGTAATTTGTAATTACCGGGTGATGTGCGTAGTGTATGTGTGCGTGAGTGTATGTGTGAGTATGTTGGTAGGTGTGAGAAGTGTATGCGCATTGAATAGTTTATATCATTGACATGTTTATATCATTGCCTTGAAGCTCTTTTTAAATTTGGGCAGTGAATCGGAGAAAATGTCAATGTTGTCAATGTAGATGATTAATTTATTGTGTGATGCATTTTGCACTCCATTTACTCCAATTCCCAATTTCAATGTTTTAATTTTTTTACAAATCATATCTCGAATATCCTCAGATTTTGTGATTGTATCTTCACTAAATTTGTATTTAAATTAAGGATTTCTACAGAAAGCTACATTTAAACCGCATTACACAGTCACAATAATAGAATAACTAAAGTACTTGCGAAAAATAATTATGAACCTTATTTTTTTTTTAAATAAATGGAGTTTTCCGAAACAAACACAAATTATTTCTTCAAACTTCGCAAAATCACTTCGTGGCGTCATTTTAAATTAAATTAAACAAATAACTTTGTATCAACCACTATTATATAATCACAATTACCAAAAGAATTAATTACATAAAGAATTAATCAATAACCGCTATTACCGTGCATGTAGAAAACCTAACCTAACCTAAGAATATATCTGTAGGTATCTCGGATGTTATCCGAACATGTGCTTTACGACTCGCAAAAGTAAATCTATGTTTAGAAAATACTTTTTATTAAACAGTAATTAGATGTGAATTGTTTAAAAATCTTTAGCGATTTTTTTCCTTAGATTATCACTTATTATTTTATATACGATAAAACGTGGGATCCTGTGTATAATACTTACTGCTAAGTCCTGATTTAACACCTAACAATCTTACAACTATTTATAGATTGTCAAATAAATTGTTTTAACTACTGTAAGGCAGAAATGAGTTAACGATTCCGAGTTTTGGAATTCAACCATTACCGCCATTGTTATCCTCTTCAAACAAATACATCGCCGAAAGATATTATAATATTCCTTAGAATTGTGGATGTTATCTAAGAAAACAATGTTTGTGCAAACTTTGTATAAATCTGCCGAGATAGCTAAATAATTTATTTCAGATAGCGCAACTTTAGAGTTCTGAATCGAGGAAGAATATTTGTTCTTTTAACCTTGATACATTTAGAAAACGAAAAGCTTTTGTTAAAAGAACTTTACAGTATTTGACTAGGTGTTTTTAGACTATGTTTGAAATGTTAATTAAGAGTTAATATAGAAGATAATAATAACAAATCTGAAAAATAAAACACGAAGAATAAAAGTTTATTGAGTAAATATAAATCCTGTGATAATTTTTAATAATAAAGCCCATTTCTTGACATTAGCTGAAATCTTCTATAAAATTTAAATTAAGGGGAATAACTATGCCATCAAAATTTAACTTTTTACCCCATTAAGACTCAGTCATGCTAACAGACTATAATACCATAAGATACACGGAGAAAAATGTTATTCTAAAATACGATAATTTTATTCGAAAAAACGGTTATTACTGTTTATTGGCGGAAAAAGGTAAGAAAAATTTGTTGATATAGGTACGAAATTACTATACCAACAAATTATTCTTACATGTTCCCGCCAAAAAACATTGATACCATCTTAATTGGTCGTAAGAACTTCAGTCCCGTTTTTAACCATTTTTTACGAATAAAACGATCGTATTTTAGAATAACATTTTTCTCCGTGTAGTTTCACCGCAGGGGTAGTCAGAAAGGAAGGACCGCCAAACAACTCTGTCACACTCCTTGCTCCAATCACACTCATCTATCTTCACGTACACTAGTAGGTAGGTATGTATATGCGACGATGTATGAATGTCATTGAATCAAGGAATGTGCAGAAAATGCTTGTTTTAATTAGGAATGTGAACTTACTGTATTAACTAACTAACTAACTAACCATCACGCCGTTTCCCCGCAGGGGTAGGCAGAGAGGACGGACCGCCAAACAACTCGGTCTTGGCATACACTCCTCGCCTCATTCACATTTATACACCATATCATAACACCTTATCATAACCTCACCATAACACGGGCATGTGCCTAGTATGGCGGCCATAAATTCCACAATTGTTATATATTTACTATTCAAAGAATAAAGAAACATTAAAAAAAAAAATCATATCATACATCTCTTCTATTATTCTGACTCTTGACATGGCCCGACTCAAGTATCTGATTCACTTGATCGTGCCATGTCTTCCTCGGGCGTCCTCGACTTCTTCTACCATTCACATTAGTATCATATATTCTCTTGACACTCCTTTCTTCGTTCATTCGCTCTATATGTCCAAACCATCTAAGCGTCCCTTTTTTAATCTTACTTATGACGCTTACATCGGCTTTGCATTCTTTTCGGATCTCCACATTCCTCACACGATCATACATGGTTTTACCACACATACGCCTCAGGGATCTCATTTCTACAGCATTCAGTCTACTTTCATCCTTTCTCTGCCAGTTCAATGCTTCACTGCCATACATACTGTATTAACTTTTGGGAATATAATACAAGCTATGTATTGAACATGACTTTAACATAATATAAAACATAAATATATAACAAAGCAAATACAACAACAAAAGCTATTCTATAATTACGTTCGTCACCGTCAATAAAACACGCAGCATAGATAGGGCAACGAAGCGCGTTGGTGTTTGAAACGATATAGATTTTTTAAGCTGATTTTGCACAAAAAAACCCTATCCCAATTCAGTCACCGCCGTGTCTGAACCGGTGTAGGTTTTGGAAAAACGCCACCGGGAATCATTACATTAGTACTTTGATTATATAAATGTCTAGATAGAGCGCTCGAGCGACGAAACGCCAAAAAAAAAATCAGCCTACTGTTCGCCTTAAAGCTTGTCCTGTCCGCTCAGATGCAACAGTATCGTTGTGCGGTAAACACGTGTTGTGTGACATTTGAAAATGACGATTTGCGCTATAACAGTGTGCAGGAATTACAAAGGACGGTTGAAAACAACTAAAAATGTTACCTATCATCGGTAAGTTACATTAAAATAACCATTTAGTTAAAGAAATAATTCAGTTTTAATAGTGTAATTTGGTCTTAGAACAACGCCATTTGACGCCATGTTGCCTGTTCTTTAAATAACATTTTCCCATGAGTGCGTTGTTAATTTTAAAATAGGTTTTTAATAATTACCCAAAAGTACACTATACATAATAATAATATAAATGTGAAAGTTTGTCTTTGTGTTTAAGTGTTTTTTAATTCTTCACGTTGACACTATATTTAAAAAAGTTATTAATACGAAATTTGTTTATCTATTAAAATTACAAAAAATGTGACAGGTTTGTTTGGTGAAGTATCAAGTAAACTTTTAATTTTAATCATATATATTATACAGAATACCTAATTATCCTATATTAAGAAGTAAGTAAATAGAAATAATAAGAAAAAGCCGCTGAGAGGATGTCTGGCAACTAGCTAAAACAACTGTCATTTGCTCTGAT
Organism: Limnephilus auricula; assembly: GCA_951813805.1. Classification (NCBI taxonomy): domain Eukaryota; kingdom Metazoa; phylum Arthropoda; class Insecta; order Trichoptera; family Limnephilidae; genus Limnephilus; species Limnephilus auricula. The sequence goes on along the minus strand of OX638406.1, from coordinate 9,205,771 downwards.
CATTTCCGTGCCAAAGACCTGTATTTTGTCAACATTCAAAAGCGTCGAAGGTTAAAAAAGGAAGCGATCCCGTGTAAGGTAATTTTTTAAAATTGTAATAATGTTTTTAGCGGCCCGTACCAAAAGGTGCCAAATAACGTAAGTCTATTACTAAAATTCTGCAACCGTCTTTTCGTATTTTTGACCTTACTAAGTAAATTTTATTGTTCTTTGTAGTTTTAATTTGTTGTTCGAATAAAATATAATAATAATAAAAGTAATATGTAAATGATTTCTAAAACTGTTAAATAAGTCTTTATTATATAACTAAATAAAACCGTTTCTAATGATTTTCGTTGTCTTTATTTGTTAAAAATAATCAAATAAAAATAAAGCTCTTTTAACAATGATTTTCTTTTGATTTATATCATTATATGTAGAAAACTATTTTACTTAAATGAATTCAAAATTAACGAATTATAGGTCCCGCAAAACCGAAACATATATTTTACCCACTTTTATGGGAAATATTTGTGAGCTGGTATCACTCAACACGCCCGCAGCGCTTGTAAAACAATACAAGTTACGCATACTTGTGTGCGTGTCACGCACACTAGTGTTTCAATTCTGGCCTGTTCTTTTTGTTGCAATTACAGCGCATCACTCTATCTAGACATTTATATAATCAAAGCATTAGTATAACGAAATTTCTTAAGAATAACTTAGAACACAACACTTTTGCTGTATATTTTTCATTACAGGTTTATCTGCATTATAATTGTTTTGGTGGTGTTTATGAGTAATCTGAGTATTGTACCAGATAGAAAGAACACTTTTACATATTACTGCATACCTACTCTACTTATTTACTACATCAACAGGACGATAAAAGTATTAATTCGATTCGCTTCATTATTTTTTTACCCAATATTTTGATCAAAGTTCGATAAAAGTAATAAAAACCTTTATTTCTTATCTTATTCTCTGCATTAAATTTAATGTCTCTCGTTTACAGAATGATATTTCGTCACTTGGGGAACCGTTGGGAAGGTAAAACAAAATTTTAAAGGAAAATGGAAAACTAATTTTCAATCTTTTCCTCATTTAGAATCGCTTAGGGGCTGGCGAAAATATAAGAATACTATTATTTTGCCGTTTACATTGATATTTTTCCCTTCTTTATGCATATTTTATAAGTATGAAAGATTTGAGAAGACAAAAAAGTTGTGGGCTTAAAGATATTCAACTAAAACAATAATTCCGAAGTGCGTAGCAGTCCTTCCTCGTATAATTATTTCATTTTATTAATTTGTTGTTATGAAATATGCAAATTTAGGAATAACAGGACTATAATATTATTATATTTCCACAAAGTAATTTTTAACATATTAAAACCTGTAAAAGACCCTGATCAATTGCTGGCATAATGTACACATAATTTTTTTTTCTTATCAGTTGAAATACTTAAAATAATTTATATGTCACTGGCAGAATCTATTATACGATATGGATTGACAATATGGGGAAATACTAAGTCCAAGTTGTACAAAACGCAATTGTAAAATTATTGATCGTCCCTAATATTTTCAAACAGAGACAAAATACACCGTCGCTGTTTCAGAGTGCCACAATTTTACCTGTTAAGGCTATACTATGCCACAAAATTATAATTCAGCTTATATTATACCCCGCAGCATAAAGAGAAATTATAACATAAATACAGCACTAGATTCACGCGCAACGACGGGTTAATAGTTTCGAAATTTAATAATAAGTACCGACAGAGAACGTTTGAATGCAACATACCGAAGATATTTAATTTATTACATCTGACACTATAAAGCAATTGAATTCTATGAATAAGGTTAAATATATGGTGAAAAATTGGCTATCGGAAAAAAATATTTATATTGATATGTATGAAAAAATGATGAATCTGTAGATATAAGATGAAAAATATAACTCTTAAAATGTAACATGTAACTAAACTATAAGCACCTGTTGACAAGCCAATTCAATTGGCTTAGCTGGACTTGTTTGTTCATTATGTGTTAACTATTTTTTATTTTATTTAAAAAAATATATATATATTGAAGAATAAGATAACACTAATAATCTAAACGAAAATATGAATATAATAAGTCACAGAAAAATAAAAATAACTTAACGTAACGGGTTCGAGTACCAGTTGCGATCGTTATCTTTTATTTTTCTGTATCTTGTTCTTTTTCATTTTTTTCTGTTTTATTATATTGATGGAAACAACCTTCAAAGTTATCAAAATAGAGTTATTCTAATAAAAATTTAATATAATATGGTTTTAAATACAATACTTTGATGCTATGATGATCGGTTTATATAGATAGAAGTTTTATTTTCACGTGAATACCCCGCAAGAGTCCCAACTGCTTCCAACCGTCTGGAGCCAGTGATACTTTGGCATCCCCAAGTGAAGTATGTTATGAGGCTGAAGGAAGTTGGGAGGGGAAGGGATGGAAAAACGGAATGTGGGGAAGTGCCTAGCTATTCAGATCTCATCACCACAAAAGGCTGAATCCATTTTAAGAAAAGTTTCGATTCTGAATAGTGGTATTTTATCGTGGAGATACTAAAGGCATCTACAACTCTCGAACGTGCCCCAATTGGGTTTTATATTGGTATTATTTTAAATGAATAAATTATGACATAACACAAATTAATGCCTGCTCCCAATTCTGGTTCCTTAGCATTAAGGGTAACTGGGGAAATAGTACTTATAAAAAATCACTTCAAAGCACATATCTTACAGAAAAAAGGTCTGAAAATACCTAAAATAATAAAAAAAAGAATGGAAAAAAGTACTACCGTACCAAAATTGCACCTCCCCCTTCTCACATATCAAAATAATATTAAGTGTTTTTATAGTACTTTGTGATTATTTTTTATTATGTAGGTGTATGAATGTAAGTGTATGTGTTGTTATATGTATGTTTATGTGCAAATACATGTGTGTATGTTTGTATTCATGTACGTAGGTGCATATAAGGGAATGTATATTTTATGTCTGTATACAAGTGTGCACATTTGTATGTACATGCGTGCTTGCGTGCACAAATATTATTAAAAAAAAACGTTTTGTACATTTTTATAATTTAATGCTTATTTACTTCTATTCACCTTTCTATTTTCTACTTTTTTTTATAATTTTTCCAATTTTCAGCTTCATTTATACTAATTACATGTTTACACTAGACTTCATATTTCATACAAAGTAACTGTTCTACATTGGTCACAATGAAACAGACAGCCGCCTAGTATGGTTGTTTAATATATCCAGTCACTATATGTAAATGTCACAATTATCTAACATGTAGGTATTACATAAATAAATAAAAAACAGACAAAAAAATTATTAAAAAAAGATTTAAAAAAGTTTCGGGGCTTTCTGGGTTAAGCATGAAAATTATAAAGATGTGGTTTATAAATGAAAAATCTGTATAAACAAAGAAGGAAAAGAAAGATAACAAAACAAGTTTTACGTCTAATATTAAAATTTATATTGAGGTAGAACCTGCAGACGAGCAGCCATGTGGCAGCTTCGCATCGCATGGAAAGCATCGCATGGAATCTATACCTCTACACAACGCTGAAGACGTCAGCGACCGCGTTGTCCTCGGATATATTTTCAAATACAATAATCGGAAATTAACTCATTAAAGTATGCATTTACACAACATTTGTGACATCGCTGGGTGATTTGGCCCCGAGTATACTTTCGAATTAGGATTTGGCGGGCACGCATTTTAATATATACCCGAACGCAACGACGCAATCTTTTCTCGTCAATTTCCTTTTCACCCGCTAGTTGTCACAACTTTTATTTACTTGCATCATTTGTCATTCTTGTCACCATAGGTTAGTTTAGGTTAGATTAGGTTAGGTCAGGGGGAGGCGGGGAAATGGAAGGATAGGTGAGGTTAGGTTTGGTTAGGTTAGATATTATAAAACTCGACGTCCCTCTGTCTCTCGTTAGCGTAATTAAAAGTCGAGAGACAATTAACGGGTATAAATTATAGCATCGCAATATGGAGTTCCCAACTTAATGTATACCCCAAAAAAGTGTTGCGGTCGTGTATATTTTAAAATCCTTAACACGGCCGGATTTATTTTTAATGTATACCTGAGTTCAACGGCATTGAGCGTTCTGTTAAAGGTATAGATTCCACATACGCAACTTCGCGGTACTACCTATTTATTGTCTAAATTATGATATTTGTAAAGTATTTTGTTAGAATCAAATAAAAAAAATTGAATTAAAAAACAAATATAAAATAAAAATCAAATAAAATTTACATTTGAAATTTGCCGGGTTTGAAACAGCGATCACCCGATTCGTAGCCAAGAATCGTAACGACTTAACCACGGAGGTCGTCATTTGGAAAAATATGATTTTTAAATGGAGCTGCTTAAAAATTAATAACTTTAAAAAGTACGTTAGTACTTTTAGTTACAACGTTTCCATAATTTAATGTGGTACTTCGGTTAGGGACTACCTAATTGTGTTCCCATGAGCTCCATACGAGACAAGAAGGTATTATATTTCAACGTGAATTAATTAACCACCACTCTAATGATCCCTGAAGTCGAGTCTGTTTAACTATTATACTCATGAAAATTATCCCTAGAGATTGTCTGTGCCGAACTAGTTGATCAAATACAAACTGGTAAAATAAAAGTTTTAAAATATCTGAAGAAAGGGGTATGAAGGATTAACACCATATTTTATTTTAAAATAAAACAATAACTTTGTATATACTACTTTTTTTTATACTTTATGCCGACCGGGTTTCGCTACAACTGTAGCTTCTTCAGTGCAGTATAATCTCTACTACTGGTAGAGGAAAACTATCTCATTGGGAGCCAATTTGTGGGTTTAAAAATAATCTTTTTTTTTTAATTGAATAAATATTATTATTGAAAATTTAAATAAAAGTAAAGAAAAAACTTTGATTTAAAATAAAGTTCTGCTAATTAAACTTCATAACAATAAATTTTCTTTTTTACATTTATTTTTTCTTTATTCATAAAATATCTTTGTGTACAATTTTTTTACATGCTTTTCGACTTCCACACTAGACACATGTGGGGTATTTTTCAGTAAATGGAAGAGAGGACGTTCCGGTAAGGAAGAAGGTGTGAGGGGTAGGTACTAATAGGAATCTGGGAGTCAGTATTGGAGGCGGATTCCCGTTATTTATCTTTAGCTAAGGAATATACCTTTACCACTCTATTTAACTTCGGCGTAAACTAGAGCGGGTGATCTAACCGCATAGCAACAGGAGTGACGTATGAATCCATCACTCCCGCTCACGAGGTGATAGGTCAAGAGAGTCTGGCATGAGAGGTAAAAGGATTGTTAATTGGCCTCTCATACGCATCTGCCATCAAGACCTGGACAAACCTCACCCCTTGAATCCTGTTATACAGAGCTAAAATAAAATCTATTTTCACACCGTTTTAGAGTGGAAGATACCTTTTCTCAGTATCGCCCTGTTAAGTGCGCTTGATTATAGACGTTCATAGCCACGTTATTAAATAATCCCATTTTAATCTTTCCTATCTCCTTCCACTCTCCACTTTCTTCAGTCGAAACAGATTCTTCAGCTTTACTATTATTTTAGACAATTGTGACAGGTTTGGAATCGGAGAATTCATCAATAGCTCTTTCAAAAATGGCACTAAGTTAATTATTATTAATAAATATTGCTATTTGAATAATAATTAAATAATCTGATAGTATGTTGCCTTTTGTATGCTGATGGTGCGGTGCTGATTGCTAACAGCATAGAAGATCTGCAGTCTCTCGTATCTAGGATGAACGAAGTATGTATGAAGAATGAATTAATGATGAATATAAGTAAGTCTAAAGTCATGGTGTTTGAAAGAGATAGTCCGAAAACGGTGTGCAATATAGTTGTGAATGATGAATACTTGGAGCAGGTGGATGAGTTTGTATATTTGGGAAGTATGTTTACTATAGATGAGAAGGCTGATAGGGATATTGAAAGAAGGGTGAATGCAGGTAATTCCATTAATGGAGGATTGAACGCCGTTGGAGCCAACAAAAAGTTGTCCGCAGAAGCGAAGCTAGCAGTCCACAATGGAGTACTGGTACCTACCCTGATGTGTGGCAGTAAAGCGTGGAAATGGCAGAGAAAGGATGAAAGTAGACTGAATGCTGTAGAAATGAGATCCCTGAGGCGTATGTGTGGTAAAACCGTGTATGATCATGTGAGGAATGTGGAGTTCCGAAAAGAATGCAAGGCTGATGTGAGCGTAATAAGTAAGATTAAGAAAGGGACGCTTAGATGGTTTGGGCATGTTGAGCCAAAGAATGAAAAAAGGAGTGAAAAGAGAATTTATGACGCGAATGTAAACGAGAAGCCGAAGACGTGGCACGATCAAGTAAATCAGATACTTGAGTCGGGCCATGTCAAGAATCAGAATAATGGAAGAGTATTTATGAGAAGATGTATAAATGTGAATGAGGCAAGGAGTGTGTGCCAAGACCGAGTTGTTTGGCGGTCCGTCCTCCGTTAGTTAGTTAGTTTTTTTTTTTTAAATATTGTTATTACAAAATTGTACTTCTAAGCCTTTGTTGAAAGAACTGAGTTTTTATAAGGACAAACCTTTGTATTCATATTCATATTGCCTACGTACTGGCGCAAACAAACAAATCATCATAATATTTTAAAACATAGCTTGCAAAAATTATTTTTTCCTAAAATAATTCATTTTGAATTCATTGAAGAAGAAGACAACAATGATAATCTTAATAAAAGATGAAAATGAACAAGAAACAGAAAAATAATAATACATTCGCAACTGGGACTCGAAGCCAGATCTCACGTCACTGGGACGGCACTCTAACCAATTCAGCCATTCAATTCAAGTTAAAAAGAGAGCTTTTCTTATAAAAAATGATTATTCATTAAGACTTTTATAAAATGTCAATAGTTGTTACATAAAAATAAAATCGGATATATTTATCCTAGACACCATCTAGGTAACAAATACATTCTTTGAATACTTGTTTCCAATAATAAAGGTAGCTGCCAATTATAGGAAGAAAAAATTAGTCCAAGATAATATTATTGTTAATTCTGAAATTTGAAATATGAAGTTGGCAAATACAACAGTCTCTTAATAGATCGCAATGGCTGAATTGGTTCGAGCGACCGACGTAAGATCTGGGTTCGAGTCCCAGTTGCGAACATTATGTTTTATAATTTTGTTTGTGTCTTATTCATTTTCATATTTTAATTTATATTACTATTGTTGTCTTCTTCTTCAATGATATATTACATTGATGGGAATAACCTTCAAAAGTTAAAATTAGAGTTTTTCTTCCCTTAAATAGATCCGTGTTTAGTGTCCAGATCAATTCTAACTCTTTCTTCTTCCCACTTCTTTCAACCTACCCAATTATTGGAAACGCCAAAGTCCAAATTGCTCCTGACAATATTCCCTAAAACTACAATATCGCGCAATATTCACAAAAAAAAACATTTAAAGGGTGAAACATTAAAACAGATTTTTTTGTCTTTTAAAAAAAATCCCTTATTATTTTATGACTATTCCATGGTAATGGTTTTTGGAGAAGTTGATTATATTTTTTTAAAGCTGTACAAACACGAAAACCAATTTCAAGAATTCAACGAATTGAAGCAATTAACGGTAAATAACTACTGTAACAGTACTTCTGGAAAGCTAATTAAATTAAATTGAGTTTAGGAAAAGCTTTGGAAAAATATCCAAGCAAGAATACAAGTACAGCTGGTCATTCCCCTGTGATTCAATAATATAGGGTGTACCAACAAGTTTTTTAAAATTAAACTCATTATTTATTTAAAAAATCATAATATTTTTTCTTCAATCCTTGCAAACTAACTTTGTGGCATCATTTTATTTAAATGAAACAAATTACATTTATGTAAACCACTGAAATCAATGTTATAATATCTACATGTTTCAAAACCGATGTTTAAATAACCTGATTATCTTTTCTTAGTTTTTTTTTTAAATATTTTAATACCTACATAATGTTCATATTTTAAAATAATTTTTATGCTTCATTTTATATAATTGTTTTTATAATATTTTTATGTAATTAATCACCTCTCTCTGTAATATTTTTGTCTATTGTTCTTTTTGACCATACTTGTTTGTTTCTTTTGTTATTTTTATTAATATTATTATCCTGACGAAACACGTTTTCAAACATGTACATGAAATTATAACATTGATTACAGTGGTTTACACACATGTAATTTGTTTCATATACATAATATTTTTATTTGTGTATCGATTACACGTTAATGCGCGCCAAATATGTCCTGTCAAACTCTTTGTCTTTGAAGAAATTTAGGAATTTAAGTTAATATCGTTGCATAATAAAAACTACGTATTTAATTAGTTAGGGGTCAAATCGACGGTGTGGTCACCTAGTTATGCTAGTCATTCATTCACGATAGAAAGAATCCAAAATAAATTCTTAACATTTATTCATTTCGGAATGGGCATTACAAGGGAATGTGTCGACATCGATTAGTTAATATGTCAACTTAATTTATTAAAATTGTCCGAATGTAGAATAGTTAATAACTTAACATGTTTATATATATATTTATGTATATTTTTTATATTTTTATACACGAGCTCCTAGAGCTCAACTTATGGAGTAGTAGAATAATAATGAATAATTGTATAACTTTGCATAATGTAATCACTTGTACTGTTAGATTTTTTCTTGTAAATAAAAAAAAAAAAATATATATATATATATATAAAATCGTAAATTCAATAATTGGCAGCCCTAAACTATTATATTTGATTTCTTTCCATATACCTCGCAAACCAACATCGATGCAATGCCCACCATTTTATTGCGACAACTCCAACACGGAATCACAACTGTTTACTTCAGTTCGCCGTATACAGATTTAGGAAATGATTATAAGGATGTTATTGACATGTTTGACACATCATTTATCAAATATAAACAACTCACAGTTGAATGTATATCGGAAAAAAGTACAACAATATTTTTAATTGAATAAACCACATATTTCTCCCTCGACTCAATTTGTCTACATATTGTTAATAAAGAAGTTTTGGATTTTTTTGAAAAAAATTCTGTATTCTAGGATCAATATTTTCTCAACGTGATAGTTTCCAAACTTCAACTATGAAAATCAAAAAGATATATAATGTCTAACTAAACATAACGTTTTCCAAAATAAGATGGGATTCTTGTGCAGTATTCACATTGAAAGGGAAGGTAAGGAGGAAAAAACTCGAATTTTACAACAAAATATACAATTTCGGGGACGTTCCTTAATTTTTTGAATTGTGTTTCAGTAAATTTCTTAGTTCAGCCAGAGTTGCAGTTCTCTCTTTCTCTCAATATTCCAGGGAGAGAGGAGGGGGTTACCACTGACAGTGACAGTGGGTCGTATTCATAAAACTGAAGGATATCCTTGTAAGTATAAGGTTTTGAATTGAAGAAAAGGGTAGGAGTATAAGCATTTCCTTTTTTTCGTATTCATAAAGATTACCTTATACTTGCAAGAATATCCTCCAAGAATAAATAAAAGGTTGTTAGAATGTTGGCTTGTGACTGTTATAATTTAGTTCAGCACCTGGAGCTGGATTTCTGAATGAAGTAATGAGCCACGGCTCTTTACCATACCACCGACTTACACCCAGTGCCTTGACCAATGCCTTTCTGATACCAAGGTCACTGAGATAGCGTAAACATATCTGCATTTTTAGAACGAATAATAATGCACCTTCTCGAGTTTCAGCATTATTTATTCCCAAAAATCTGTTGGCAAGCCATTGCACATTTTCCTCTTCAAACCGGTATAATTCTTTGTAATCACAAACTCTCAGTTCCACAATATCTGCCATCGCTACAGCTGATACTACACGATTGAGTCTGCTACTGACCATACTCGAATTTATTGAAGGATATCCTTTTTATTTAGAGTAAAAGGTAAAGTTTATGAATAATTAAATAGTTTTGTGAAGGATATGCTCATACTCTATAAGTATAAGGTTTAACTCGGAATATTATGAATGCGAGCTGAAGGATTTCCTTTATGTTCTGCAAGTATAAGCATAGCGTTTTTTCTGTGAATACGGCCCGGTAATAGTTTGACAAAATACCAATTATTGAAATTTTTCGCGACCGTATTTCTTCTTATGAATTGTTTCAGCAAATTTCTTCATTTTTATAGTGAGTTGTAACAATAATAACGCCATGTTGTTCCGTGTAGCGTCTCTGATTTATGTTGTATTTACGTTCCATAAATAATATGAAACGTGACACATATGCATTTTTTAGTGCTTCCAACTTCTGTAATAAAAAATTATGAGAAATTTTAAATCCGGCGCTTTAGTTGGGACAATCTGTATAAATGCGCTTTACCCTAAAAGTTCGATTTGTTTTTTTAATATGTGGGTTGTTATTTTGAACGTCAATACTTTTTAGTTTTTTACTCATTTTTTACGATTGTTTTGGAAAAGGACAAATCTGTAACAGCTTGACAGACATAGACCATTTTGTAGGTGGTCAGAAGGGTTTCTGAAGAAGCTTTTTTTTTGGTCCTTTGGCTAAGTAAATATCCAAATATATATTTATTAAATATAGTTTAAAGCTATTCAAATAATAGCAATTTACGACAAATTATTGTTATTCGTGGCAAATTTTGGCTTTCTTGAAATTTAGAAACATTAAAAAACGGGAAATATTAGTATAAGAATGAACTGTTTGCCAGTATTAGTTGTAGTATCAGTTTTGCGGAAAATGGGTAAAAATATTAACAGTTCGAGAGGTAAATGAAAGACGTTCGAGGCTTCAAATCAAAGAAAAAAGAAAATAACATTTTCACTTACTTAACTATAATTTGAATTAATTACATTTCATTACAGTAGATTAAATTACATTATATTATCATACAATATATTGTCATACAATATTATTCACTTTCACTATATTGTTTTTTGTGAATAAAACTGAATAATTTTTTTTTAAATTTACACACACTTTTTTCATTTTTAATATCATCTGGAAGGCAATTATATAAATTGCCCCCCTCATAGCTGATGGATTGCTTACCGTAGTTAGTATGAATAGTGTATGTATGTTATCGTGTTGTCGTGTAAAATGTTTATGTACTTGGGACATTTTAATGAATTCTGTGTTTGTATGTATGAGTTTATTATTTATTTTGTATATAAGGAGACATATATTGTATTCGTATAGTTTTCTTAATGTTAACAGTTTGGTCTCCAAATATAGTTTTTTGTGGATGTTTTGGATTCGTAGTGAAATAGTTTTTTGATTAGTTTATTTTGAATTATCTGTAATTCATTAATGTATGTTTAATACGCATTTCCCCAGATTTCAATTAAGTAATTTAAATGTGAGTATACGAGACTATAATATAAACTTTTTTTAAATTTAATTGGTAATAGATAAGATAATCGGCTAAAAACGTTGTTAAGGGTGTGATTTTATTTTTAACATCTTGTATATGGTTTTTAAAAGTTAGATGCTTATCGATGCACAGTCCAAGATATTTTTCCTTTATCAGGATTTGCAAATCATTCTTTTCAATTTTTAAGGGTACGTGATGAGGAATTGTCTTACGGGTTGAACTTAAAACCATGTATCCTATATTTTTTATGTTCATTGTTAGGATATTTGATTGGAGCCAACTGCAATTTTTTTCTAGGTCACTTGCTTCAGTTGGCTTTAGCCGTGTTTGATGACCAGATCTGACTATCTTTTTAACCTCCCCTACTACATTCAACCTCTCAACGTTCCAGGTTGTTCAGAGTACTTTTAATTATTAAAAAATACATTATAAGTGCTCGGCAACTACCGATTTGTCCGGAATTCCGTGTTTGCACTTTCGAGAATGTTCCAACATCCTTTTGGTAATGGTCCGTCAACTGTTAAATTATTGGTTCGTGTAAAGAGAATGAAATTTGACCCTTTGGTCAGCGTAAAAGTTTTTTGAAAGTTATTTTCAAGTTTTGTTATTTTATTTATTTTATATAGTAGAAAAAAACAGTAGGTTTTAGCGATTTACAGATAATAAATTATATTTTTCAGTGGGTGCCTAAATCCATTAGACTATATCTCTGTCATGTTTGTTTACGTTATTATTTCACCATGGGCTGGTTGTTTCACGGTAGGTTGCTTAAAACAAAACTTGAATTAGACTTTCAAAGAATTTAATGTAAAATTTGATGACCTATTAAAATTCTGTGAAACAATCCATCTTAAGTGTCGCCCAGATGAAATCACCATTGGATATCGAAACATTGATATTGTTTTCAATGACAGAAGCCGTGTTTAGTGACCAGATGGAATAGCTAGGTACTTTCCAACCTTTTACTACCTCGCTTATTTCCCTTCTTTACACTACAACCTTACAACATATCCCAGTTGGGGATGTAATAGACCCACTGGCAGTTGGAAGTGGATTTAACGCGGTATTTTATAAATTCTTTAAAAGTTTTTTATATCGTCTGGTCTATTTGAATTAAATTTAATTTAGAAGTTTTCAAAAACACAGTGATACTATTTCACAGAATATTATAAAGCTTTTTACGTGACGTTTGATAGAATAGAGGGATTTTTGTCATCAAAGGATTTCAGAGAAATCTACATACACTCTGAATCCCGGAATTCTTTTGTTAAAATCCTTTTTAAGTAATATCGAGCTCGTTAGTTCTGTGTTTGATGAAGTCAATTTACTTACTGCAGAGTTAAAGTAATGGAGCTTGTTGTTACATCAGTTTTGTTGATAATAGAATATAAATATGATATAAAGCAAAGATAAGATATATATAATATAAATATGATACAGAAAATAAAAATACAACCTTGGAAACTGGGACTCCGGTCAAGACAAAGCGAAAAGCTGCAAAAAGCAAAGATAAACTGAGAGTAGTCATGCAGTCGTAAAAAACGTCTCCTGAAGTTGGTTATATTGAAATGGGAGATGTTTACCCCGCTGGTGGGGCAACACGGGGCAAATGATAGTTTTGTTATATTTTAGCATTTTATTTAATGGAATAATACAGCTAAATAACCAAAGTTTATTCGAATAAAATAGATTTGGTAATATTTAAAATACAATGTTTTATTTATCTTTAAACATAACTACCCCGTCTCTCCCCCCCCCCCCCCCCTTCCACCCCTTCCCATATGCCTTAATTATTGTATTAACTTCTATAACTTTGTGACTATTTTCTTCTATGTAATTATGTACTATTTGTCTCTGCAAAGTTAAAAAGTTAACTACCCCGTCTTGCCCCCGCCTCCTATATGCGTTAATTATTGTATTAACTTCTCTAACTTTGTGACTATTTTCTTCTATATAATTATGTACTATTTGTCTCTGCAACATTAAAACGTTAAATACCCCATCTTGCCCCCGCCTCCGATATGCGTTAATTATTATATTAACTTCTATAGCTTTGTGACTATTTTCTGCTACATAATTATGTACTATTTGCCTCTTCAATATTAAAACGTTATATACCCCGTCTTGCCCCCGCCTCCCATAGGCGTTAATTATTGTATTAACTTCTATAACGTTGTGACTACTTTCTTCTACGTTATTATGTACTATTTTTCTCTACAAAATTAAAACGTTAACTACCTCGTCTTTCCCCCGCCTCCTATATGCGTTAATTATTGTATTAACTTCTGTAACTTACTTACTATTTTCTTCTATGTAATTATGTACTGTTTGTTTCTGCAAAAATGAAATAAAAATATAAAATGACAATGCTACAAATCGAAACATATGGAAACATATGGAAATATGAAAATATATGACATATGGAAATCCGAAAAGATTACATTACAGTCAGCTTAATGAGTTAGATTAACAAAGGGACGATTAGGTAGTTTGCATAACCGTTGCGTCAGATTCTGATAATCCGGAATAATTTTTGATGGAAAAGAGTTATTTTTGGACACTACTGTGAATACATCAATGTTCATTAAAAAATAATAAATCATCTCAACTTATGCACGTATCATTTTCCCATGAGGCATTCACGCTGAATTAATGTGTATTCTATATAACTAGGTGTGACGTGTGATGAGGGTAAATTGAGATACCAAAAAAATTCATGAAAGCACTCTTTTTTCGCGAACAAATTATTATTATGAGTGTGATAATCGTGGTAGGTACCATCTTCATAATTTTAGAAAAATGTGTATTTACTAGCGCAGACCCGTGAAAAATTTCAGAATATTGTAATTATTGTAGAATTTGTAAGTTGAAAGTATTTATAAAATATTTTCCTTTGGTAATAATGTTAAAAGTTCTTAGTCGATGTATGATACAGTTAAATATGACCAAAGGGATAGCGTCCCATTAGCTCAGTCGTAGATCAGAGCCCCGGCAAGGCTCAAGGGTTCAATTCCTAGATAAGAAGTGTATTGTATAATTAATACAAAACAATACAAGAACAATATGTTAATCTACCAAACTATTAAATGGGAAAATAATATACCGACTCCAGATATTTTCATATCAGAGGTTCGGCACGGTGGAATTCCTAATTTGACCGATAAATCCTACAGATCCCTCAATATAAATATTTAAAAAATCTTTCGTAATCCTACGATTTTTGCATTTTTATATACAAATTCTATGTCAAATCTAATATGCCTAAATTTTTAATGAGAGAGCTAGGTATAATGCCAGTAGCCGAAATAACAAATAGTAATATTTTTATGGTCTGAGAATGCCAAATTCTTTTAATTTCATTTCCTAAATCTGTATACTTTCTTATTTTTTCAGAAACAGATTTATCAATATTACAGGAATTTGGAAAAGCTACATCAATGATATAAGTTTTTTTTTTTAATTTCATCGCGTAAAACTATATCGGGTCTATTGTGACTAATTGGTCTGTCTGTTAGTATAGTTTTACCATAGTAAATTTTAAAGAAATTACTTTCTAAAAATGAATTTGGTTCGTATTCATAATATGGTACTATATTATGACAGTCAATCAAGTTATGTTTAATTACCAAACTTTGGTGAATTTTTTTTTAAACCTGATTGTGCTTAAATGTATACTCAGACGGCGCTAATATAGAACATCCTTATATTTAAAAATAATATTATTAAATTAAAATAAATAATATTTTAATTAATGAAGATAATATTGGAGAAACTCAATCGAAACTCTGAAACAAGCCGAAAAATCAATAGATGTCGCATATTAATAAAAATGAATAAATTCATCCTGACACTATCTAGATAGTGTCAGGATGACACTAAACTGAAACAGGCCGAAAAATCAATAGATGTCGCATATTAATAAAAATGAATAAATTCATCCTGACACTATCTAGATAGTGTCAGGATGACACTATCTAGATAGCATTTTGTTCGAGTTGAATCTTGATGACACTATCTAGATAGCATTTTGTTCGAGTTGAATCTTGCAAACATACACAAAGAAAGCAGTCAATAAAAATTTGCGTTGTTAGTAGTTCTTTGTCGAAGTATGATACAGTTAAACAGGGACACACTAGCGCAGTT
Source organism: Limnephilus auricula (assembly GCA_951813805.1). Lineage (NCBI taxonomy): Eukaryota > Metazoa > Arthropoda > Insecta > Trichoptera > Limnephilidae > Limnephilus > Limnephilus auricula. The sequence continues at coordinate 9,190,166 of OX638406.1, read as the reverse complement.
GGTGGAGCAGCGTCCCGGAAAGCCGGGTTCGTCTCCCAGATGTGCCCGCATCTTTTTCTGATTTTTCTGTTTCAGATTTTCGATGGAGTTTCGCTAATATTGTCTTCATTAATAAAAATATTACATCTCAAAATCACTTTGTGGCGTCATTTTTAATTAAATGAAATAAATAACTTTATATCGACCACTATTATATAATCACAATTACCTACATGTTTCGAAACCGATGTTACGAAAAAACGTCAGGGTAGTAATAACATTAAATAACAAAAGAAACAAACAGGTATAGACTAAAAAGAACTATGGTTAACAATATTATAGAGAGGAGATTAATTAATTAAAAATATCGTAAAAAACAATTACTTGAAATTAAATATAAAAATTATTTTAGAATATTAAAAAATTACATTATATAAATTATCAAAGGGTAATCAAGATGTTTAAACAACAAAAATATATTTTTTTAAATATAAGTATTAATAAGAAAAAAAAATTAAGAGATGGCAATTTTTAAAAATATTTGGTTATTAATAATATTTAATTTACCTTAATGTTATTACTACCCTGACGAAGAAACCATCGGTTTAGAAACATGTAGGTAATTTTGATTATATGCACACTGGTTGCTACAAAGTTATTTGTTTAATTTAATTAAAATATTACGATTTGTGGTTTATCTCGTTAAGTAAAAAATAAATATGTATTAGATTATAGTTGTAAAATGTTATTCTATCACAGTGATACTCTCTTTGATTTTTTAAATTCCTTATCCTTGAGGTTTAATTAGTTCTTATAAATGACAAGATAGGGATGTTCCAGGAAAGCGACACTAAACCTAATGGTAATTTGAATACTGTAATGATTTAAGGATTGAGCAATAAATCAATGTAGGGAGTGACTGGTCCCTTCATCAAATTAAATCCTTACCAATAAAGGATATGTTCTTATACAACTGTTTCCGACAGTTGATTCATCCGGCTAAGAGCTCATTCACACTTCCGTTTTAAAAACGGAGGCGGGTTCCGTTTTTAAAAACGGAGCCCCACGGCACTATTCACACTTCCGTTTTAGCGCCGGATCCGTTTTAGCGACGGATCCGTTTTAGCGACGGATCCGTTTTTAAAAACGGATCCTACTCTACGAAAACAAATAATTGTCAATTCAACCAAAGATTATAGGTAGATTATTTTGTAGGTACTTATGTAGGTTCATATTTAGGTACTTAGGTAGATACTTAGGTAGATTATTAGGTAGATACTTAGGTAGGTTTTCAGGTAGGTATTTTGGTAGGTTCTAAGATAGATAGGTATTTAGGTAGATAGAGTAGATAAGTAGAAAGGTACTTAGATAGGTACTTATGTAGATACTTAGGTAGATTATTTTGTAGGTACTTAGGTAGATACTTAGGCAGGTACTTAGGTAGGTACTTATGTAGATTCATATTTAGGTACTTAGGTAGATACTTAGGTACGTACTTAGGTAGGTTCTCAGGTAGATAGGTAGATAGGTCTTAGGTAGATAGGTACTTATGTAGATAGGTACTTAGGTAGGTACTTAGTTAGGTACTTAGGTAAATATTTAGGTAGGTACTTAGGTAGGTTCACAGGTAGGTACTTAGGTAGATCCTTAGGTAGGTTCTCAAGTAGGTATTTTGGTAGGTTCTAAGGTAGATAGGTACTTAGATATGTACTTATGTAGATACTTAGGTAGAATCTTTTGAAGTTACTTAGGTAGACTATTTTGTAAGTACTTTTGTAGGTTCGTATTTGGGTAATTAGGTAGGTACTTATGTATATTCATATTTAGGTACTTAGGTAGATACTTAGGTACGTACTTAGGTAGGTTCTCAGGTAGATAGGTATTTAGGTAGATAGGTACTTATGTAGATACTTAGGTAGATTATTCTGAAGGTACTTGTGTAGGATCGTATTTCGGTAATTAGGTAGGTACTTAGGTACTTATGTAGATACATACTTAGGTAGATTATTTTGAACATACTTGTGTAGGTTCGTATTTGGGTAATTAGGTAGGCACTTAGGTACTTATGTAGATACTTAGGTAGATTATTTCGTAGGTACTGGTGTAGGTTTGTATTTGAGTACTTAGGTAGGTACTTAGGTAAATTCTTAGGTACGTACTTAGGTAGGTTCTCAGGTAGGTACTTAGGTAGGTTCAAAGGTAGACAGGTATTTAGGTAGAGAGGTTCTTAGGTAGATAGGTACCTATTAGATGGGTACTTATGTAGGTACTTAGTTAGGTACTTAGGTAGATCTTTAGGTAGGTTCTCAAGTAGGTATTTTAATAGGTTCTAAGGTAGATAGGTACTTATTTAGATACTAGATAGGTAGATTATTTTGTAAGTACTTGTGTAGGTTCGTATTTGGGTACTTAGGCAGGTACTTATGTAGACACTTAGGTACGTAATTAGGTAGGTTCTCAGGTAGGTACTTAGGAAGGTTCTCAGGTAGGTACTTAGGTAGGTTCAAAGGTATTTAGGTAGATAGGTCTTAGGTAGATAGGTACTTATGTAAATAGGTACTTTTGTAGGTACTTAGTAAGGTACTAAAGTAGATACTTAGGTTGATACTTAGGTAGGTTCTCAGGTAGGTACATAGGTAGGTTCTAAGGTAGATAGATATTTAGGTAGATAGATACTTATGTAGATAGGTTCTTAGATAGGAACTTATGTAGATACTTAGGTAGATTATTTTGTATGTACCTGTGTAGGTTCGTATTTGAGTACTTAGTTAGGTACTTAGGTAGGTTCTCAAGTAGGTTTTTGGTAGGTTCTAAGATAGATAGGTACTTATGTAGATACTTAGGTAGATTATTTTGTAGTTACTAAGGAAGATTATTTTGTAGGTACTTGTGTAGGTTCGTATTTGGGTACTTTTTTTTTTTTTTAAAGAAAGACAAACATTCCCGGGTTACGAATAACCCAACAACATTTGAAAATCTCCTACTACCACCACACTAAGCGGAAGATGTTGCTTGTGTTGTGGTGGAGGACTTAGCCAGCCGAGGAATCGAACACGGAACGCCTGGGTGAGACCCAAACGCGATGCCCACTGAACCACTGACTTGGGTAGGTACTTAGTTAGATAGTTAGGTAGGTTCTCAAGTAGGTATTTTGGTTGGTTCTAAGGTAGATAGGTACTTATGTAACTACTTTGGTAGATTATTTTTTTAATTACTTAGGTATATTATTTTGTAGGTACTTGTGTAGGTTCGTATTTGGGTACTTAGGTAGGTACGTAGGTAAATATTTAGGTACGTACTTAGGTAGGTTCTCAGGTAGGTACTTAGTTAGGTTCAAAGATATGTATTTGGTTAGATAGGTATTTTAGTAGATAGGTTATTAGGTAGATAGGTACTTGTGTGAACAGGTACTTATGTATTTACTTAGTTAGGTACTTAGGTAAATACTTTTTTTTTAACATTAGGTCCACACAGGAGGCCCCGAGGAAAATTATTTCCCTCAGGGCCTATGTCATCTTTGGGGATGCTGTGTGGAGGGTATTTTTAAGGAGAGGAAGTTCTGGTGTCACTTGGGGTGACCTATGGCAGAGGTGTTGGTTATCCAATAAATGGTTCCCAGGGCGGCGGTACCCATTCCCGGCTCCCAAATTGCAAATACTTAGGCAGGTACTTAGGTAGGTTCTCGGGTAGATACTTAGGTAGAACCTTAAGTAGGTATTTTGGTAGGTTCTAAGGTAGATAGGTACTTAGATATGTACTTTTGTAGGTAATTAGTAAGGTACTAAGGTAGATACTTAGGTTGATACTTAGGTAGGTTCTCAGGTAGGTACATAGGTAGGTTCTAAGGTAGATAGGTATTTAGGTAGATAGGTTGTTAGGTAGATAGGCACTTATGTAGATAGGTACTAATGTAGGAACTTAGGTAGGCACTTAGATAGATACTTAGGTAGGTACTTTGGTAGATATTTGTGTAGGTTCATATTTAGGTACTTAGGTAGATACTTAGATAGGTGCTTAGGTAGGTTCTATAATTGGTAGTTCTCGTCCATTATTACAGTTTTAATTTATGAACTGAGGAATAGAAAAGCCAAAAATATTTTACTACCCCTCCGCGTGTTATTATCTGCACAAGGAAAGTAGCACCAAAGTTGTTTTTATTATTTTTATGAATAATTTTACAAGAACGAAAAAAAGTTAGTCAATGGATTGAGTCAAAAATAATCTTAGCCATAAAGGGGTATTTTTTAAAAGTTGTTTCTTGTATGTAATGAAAAAACAAAATATTTAGTACTTTACGCTTATATTTTTTGTAACGTAATTAATAAATCTATCTTAATTCCAATAAATTTAAAAGGTAGGAAAAGTTTCAATGTATAAATAGCATATTTTTTCACATTCATAATGTAAACCGATTCGTAGTAAAGAGAAATCTAAATAGTGATTTGGCGTATACCTTCATCAAAACAAACAGATGCGACCACGCAACTCTCCTGCTTCCTCGCGACTGGGAGCGTTCGGGCTGAGGAGCGGGGCGTGGCGGGTTTCGCCGGAGCTAAGAGGCGGCAAGTGTGAACAGCTCCATGCAAACCTATGGGCGAGCGAGACACATCCGTTTTTACAACGGATGCGCTGCGCTGGCGATCTCTCCGACAATAAAAACGGATCCGTTTTTAAAACGGAGACGGACAAGTGTGAACAGCTCCATACATCCACTACAGCCGCTAGGACATCCATTTTTAAAACAGGACCCGCCTCCGTTTTTAAAACGGAATTGTGAACGCTCACTACCTGGTATATTGCACTGATTACTGCACGGCCGTCTCTATCTACTACCTCGCTACGCATTATAATTTTGACCACCTTCTGGAAAGAGCTCGGATCTGCGACACATAACACACAGCGCTGCGCCGCAACATCGAGAAACTTCTCGCGTGTGCATGTTTGACCTACCTTCCATGTAACTTCAGGTCGGCCTATATAAGGACTCGAGCAAGCCAAGTCAATCAGTCGATCTTAAAGTCTCCCTAGCAGCGTTCATTCTGCAACGGGGCGTGGGCACGTCAGCAGTCCTCGTGTCGGAATATTACTACGATTGTAAATACTATCACATTTGTAAAATAGTGTACATTTGTAAATATTGTAAATACATTACCTCATCATCATCATCCTCCAGCGTTTATTATTCCGACCTGCGGCACGCGGAGATATCACGACCCACCGATATCTCCTCTCCCAACCGGGGGCCCACAAATCTCCTCATCATAGGAGACACGCACTTGCCTCTAAAGATTTGATATTTGGAATATCGGACCATCAAGCTTGTTCACTTTTGATACGCTTATATTTATGCCAGGAATAATACATGAATTCTCGTAAGTGGTCGATAATCGACTCTTTTAAAGTCAACAAACATCTTCCAAGTGGTTAGAGACCCAAAAAGTCCACATAAAAATATTGGAATATCATGCCATAGAGCTTAGTATAAGCTTCCACGAGAACCACCACAAACATAAGCTTTAAGAGAACGAACCTGAGAAAAAATCATAAAGCCATAACCTTTTTCTTGGAACTTTCTGTGGTTCTAAAACCTTTTCTAAAAATTCTATAAATAATTAATTTTTATTGTATAACTTTAAATATTTGTCATTACATTTTTTTCCCATTTGCTGTACCCGTTCAAAGCCTGCGGCGTCACAAACCTGAGTTTTTTTGTATTGTACATTCGTTCTCTTAGTTAGACACGGTTCGATCTGACATTTTTTCAAATATTACCTTTGAACGAAATCCATTTCTTTTGATCACTTCTATCTGTGTTGTATTTCTGTAGATACTTAATATTTCAGCATATTTGTCTTTATTTGCAAGTTTATTGTTGTAGGAGCTACATTTCCTTTTCATAAATTCATTTTGATCGGAGATGATGTTGCATCTATCAATCAATGTACAAAATTATCAAAGACAATAATTTTGGTTTTTTTCACGTTTCCACACAAGACGCCCTGAGGAAAAAAAATCTCTTGGCCTATGTCATTTTTGGGGATGCTGTGTGGAGGGTCTATTTAGGGAAAGGAAGGAGAGGAATGTTCTGGGATGGAAAAGGGTATGAGGGATGGGTAGGAATCTAAGGGATCAATGGGTCCACGAGTGACACATTGATTCAAGATTAAATATCTGGATCCATCGTATGAATTAACCTCTCCCACTGCGGTGCAAGGTGATGGGTCGAGAGAGTCCGGCTGGAGAGTTCAAAAGTTCTCCATCAACTAGTCGGCTCGCCACGCATTAACAGTTGGTCAAATGCATCTGCCGCCAAGACCTAGACAACCCTCACCCAATGAACCCGGGCACCCCTGCTCAAGTCACCAAACGTAACTAACCACTGGACGTGTGTTTTTCTTAACTCTAATTCAATGAACTATGAAGCTCGGATGTGCTTTGAAATAATTTCATTTTCAAAATTAGGACTGAATGTGTGAAGACTTCAGACAAGCGATAAAATACGAACCTATCTATAATATAATTTATTTATTTATAGAATACATGATAGTACATTAAGACATTTTAATACATATGATACATTAGATCACCACACTAGGCGACTGCCTGTTTCATGGTAACCAATGGAATTGAATTAATGTGTGAGGTCTGGTGTTAACATATGAATTGAGTATTTATACATGTTAAAAGTATGAAAGATTATAGTAGAAAAATTATCATGGAAATTGAAAATATAAAATTATAAAACAGAAAACCGAAATAAAATTAAATAAGAAAGAATAAAGAAGAAAAAAAAGAATACAGAAGAATAAAACATGCTATTATGCAGGAAAATATCATATAAGAGTACTAATATTTTGACAGAAATTTTTTTTGGTGGCTATTTTTGAAATTGGAACTGATTAGTCAAGAATTCTTGACTATCCTGTGATTTTGTATGGGTCTGCGCTGGTGTATAATGTAATAATATGTGAATATTATTTATTACTACTTTCGACTACAGGCTAAAAGCACTTCTGGTTGTTACAGTACAAACACAGGATCACAAATACTCAAAGCTTTTACAAAAGCTCGACGTTAGATAAATATACAATGCAGTAGGAGAGCTTCGAGAGTTACTCAGAAAACATAGAGCATAGGTCAACACGATATGCATTTGCATGGCGAAGGATTTATTACCTAACCAAAGCTTCTTAAAAATACTCTGGCAAACGGAAAACGGGTTGGATTATAATTAAATGTTTTACTAATTAGGAATTTCAATGAAAGATGTGATCACTCTAAAAGTATTAAGTATAATAAACAGAGACAGAAGAGCCCATTTATTTTTACAGGATACAAGTGTTGCAGATGAACATGGCAAAACCATGGTATGTATTTACGTATTTTTATTTTTGACGAAAATAAGTTACGAACTAAACACTACCAAGGAATAAAATATGGAATCATTGTAAGGGGAGGAGCAACAAACTCAGCTACAAATCATATGGAAATCATGCCGAAAACCATCTTAAAGGTATTGATTAAAAACATACCTAGACTAACTGATACGGACCAAATAGTATGACGTAAGATAATTATGTATACGTTAAAACATTACTTAATTACATTTAGGAACAAAAAACAAATTTCCAGAAAAATAATCATAAAAAAATACAAAAAAATCCCAAGAGTAAATAAAAAATTTTAAATTTTTGTAAAAAAAAAGATAAATTTCATTAATATTCAAAATTGGGTGGTCATCTAACTATTTCATTACGTGATACTCGAATTCGAAGTGTTACAAATCTAAAAATAAATCATCCCGGACAGGAACTTTTATATTTCATTATAATAATAAAATATTATTTTTACGGTAAAATTATTAATTAATAAGTATGTAATTAATGTTAAATAACCTCATCTTGGGCGAATTTAACAACCATATTTATGAAATAAATCTTTAATTTTATTTTTTACCAGGTTTTATTACTGGCAATACCATAAGAATTCTACGTTTTGAAAGAAACATACGTTCGCAAAAAGTCTATAGGAATATCATTAAAGACATTCGACATCCTAGTATCTTCTCTCTTTTTCGTTTTCAAACAGGATGTATGAGAGCAGCAAGATTTTTATGATCGGTTTTTATGACGATCGTCAATGATCATCTCTCCCTGGGACTAATATATTATAAAAATCGTAAATCACAATAATATGCGATAAAGATCGTGATTTTGTAATATAATTACTTCATCCATGGGGAAAATTTTTGACGTCATTAACTAGAGGTTTTATAAATTGATTATAATACTTTCAACTTCTTTGATCATTAGGGGTAACTTTGTTATTTCGTACTTGAAAAATACGGCTTTAAATCTTCGCCTTTATTAGTGGCAATGACAATTTTGACGAAATTGTATCGTTCGTACCTAACGCCAATCTCAAGTCTCATCTTGGGGCTTAATTTCTGCCGGCAAAATACACCGAATATTCTCCCCGACTTCGGTTCGTTTCGGTCTTGAAATTTCAGTAGAACGATCATTATTTACAAAGGGGATTTCGAACGGACAGCTGAAAATCCTTAGTGATAGGAAGAGAAATTCTTGTTTTTTTCTCTTAAAATTCAAAATGAAACTTTTGAACGGCGGCGTTCCACAAGGATTCCGGATTCTTGCCCTCTTATCATTGCATTTCAACAGAAATATCTAAAGTATACCTATTTATTGAGATAAAAGAAGCGTCCAGAAACTATAAAATATATTATAGGAACCACTTTAAGCAATATAAAATGTAAACTTCATGTGCAAATAACTTAAATAAAATATGAAAATAAATAAGAATTATAAAACAGTGTTAATAAAAAATGTTAACGTATTGAAAATTTAGGTTTTTGTGTATATCCCTAATGTTGTTTAGTTAAAATAATGTGATAAAAATAAACCACTTATTTTGGGTAAAACCGCAAATTTATAATTTATTTATTTACCGACCGGTTTCGCTTATACATGATGTATTCTTCTATATAAATATAGAGGGAGATAACAAGATAAATACATCAAACTGCGGATAAATTTGCACCAACACAAAAGAGATGGGAAAAAATTACAATACAGACAATTATGCAGAATAATTGGTTATAGTCCCATTTTCTTCGTATTGATGTAAATAATGTATCCTCACGGTTTGATATTTTTATCTTGTTGTCTCCCTCCGTTTTTAAATATAAGCACACACTATGTGATTCTTGATTAGTATTAATTTTTACCATGATGATGCTTGAGCAGAGCGAAACCGATCGGAAAATAAATTAATTAAAATTAGTGGTTTTACTCAAATTTTAGTTTTATTTTTATTAAACATGTGAAACCACAAAATGATCGCTTTCTACAATAATATAAAATAATTAAATCACGATAAGTGTATGTGATTTTAATTGCGTTAATTAATTCAAGGGACTCACCAGTGTTTGGTAGAGAGTGTTATTACAGTTCATTATACATTATTTAAATTTATGAAGAACTAGAATTAACATTAACTTCCTCTTTTCTTGCAAAGGTTTTATCCTCAATAGGTAGGTACAGTTGTTGGTGTGCAGAGAAATTAATTTAGATCTTAAAACCAGCTACACCAAATTAAAATGTGTGTTTTTTCTTAGTTCCATTGGGTTCATCATTCAGACGATTCAAAATAAAGAAAAAAAACTTATGTAATTAAAAAATTATAATAATTCATGATTCTATTGCCAAACTGTGATATCTAAGTTAATAGTTTTTTTTATATATATTTAAATGCATTTGAAATCAGCCTTAAATTAACAAGTTCTCGAACGCTTTCCACAAAGTACATATTGCTAGAGAATATACAAATTTATAATAAAATCTTACTAAATATTATGCATCGTGGATTACACTTAGCTCACCCTTTGAAACAGATTTCTCAAAACTCAAATTTCTAAAAATAAAATATATTACAATTAATATTTTAAATCACAATATTTTATTGCAAAAACACAATCATAATTTGAGACACGTTCTGTACAAAAGGTGTTGTAACAAAACAATATAATTTTCTTCTGTGTACTCATATGTGTGCTTTTTCAAAAGAGAAACAACTGGTGTGTTAAGAAAAATATCAAAATCAAATTTCTAACTCTCTGAAAATAACACATTTGGCCATCGAAGCCCGGTAAATCTCCGGGACATGACAGTTGATGTATTGAGCACGTAAGATAGGAAAGTAGGTACATACTTAAACTACAAAACATTCTGTTCGACGCAGTCCTCAATCATAACTAGCTATCGAGTATAATGACGTAAACATTTTTAGTCCCGATATCGGGACAACCCAACCCGAGCAACTTCAGCCAATTGCCAGCTAATTTCCTTGGCAACTCTAATTGCAAAACTTTTTGGAAGGGTATATATATAAATTGAATACAAACTCAATTCTAAAGACAATTAGATAGGCTTAAAATGTAGGTTGTCCAATAATATGGCAATGTTCTCAGAAAAGCAAATAATAGATGTTTAAAAGAAACGAAAAATTACTGTGTCCGGATGCTTCAAGACCTAAGTGAAAGCGAAAAATTTACCTGCCATATAAAAAACAACCCCCTATACAGATGGCACCCCTAGCAGGAAAACGTCGTACGGTGGGCAAGTACGTACTCCCAGCCGATATACTTGTGATCGGTGATAAGTCAAGGAGATTCTATGTCCCCCATCCTGTTCAAAGCATTCATGGAAGAGTTATCAAATCGCCTTGACACCAGAGCGGGCTGTCTGGAGACAGTATTCGGCTGCCTAAATCACACATTATGCTATGCAAACGACATGATACCTCCGTAGGTTGAGAATATTATTTAAAATCTGTGAAGAATATGCAAATGACTACAACATATACAACCGCAAGACGACGGAACTAATCGCATTCCAGCCCATAAAAATCCTGAGTAGATGCTCCTCGTATAACTTAATAAGAAAAACATAAATACATCTAAGAACATGAAATACTTTGGGCACTGATTATTATTGAAAACCTTTCAGACGTTTGTGATATTGAACAACAAAGGCGAAGTGTCAGTTTACTATATAATATGATTGCCGGAAGATTCTTTCAATGCAGCAAAAATATTAAAAAATGCTTTGTTAAGTGCATTTTGTACTAGTGTGAAATAAAGTGTCACTACCGAATCAGCTCGATGAAATGACACAATAAAGCCCGTACGAGTATATTTGGATACGGAAGGTACAGCAGCGCGTAGACATTTTTTTATGGAACTAGAACTGAATGGATTCGCGAACCGATGAGACACCGGGTCACTGGAGCCAGGATGCGGCTAATGGCCTTCGACAACACTGTGGTGATCGCAGCCTTCCAGTATCAAACGCCACCCTTGAGTAAGCGCTGGGCCCAAGCATGCAAATTTTTTTTTTCTATTCTACTTGTTTTTTTTACAATTTTACTGTATAAATATGTAAAACTATATGGGGTATGTGGGATTGCACTATTCTCTCCAAATTCTTGAATAAAACATTATTATTATTGTAGTGTATTGGACTAGCAGGTTAAGTAATTAAGCCGTAGATGGCAGGAGTCATTTAGCTTCCACTAGGTTCCGTCAGGTGGCGGGATAATAGAGTTATCGATAGGATCGGATATAGGCGATGCGCACAAAGCTGCGCGCCAGAATTTACCTACCAGTCGCCATAGTATAGTCACATAAGCTCAGAGTTATTATTTGTAAATAAACAGTTTAAAACGAACCAAGTATTTTTTTAAGAAACGCCCAACTGTGTTTGAACGTGATTAAAGCAAACATAATTATTTTTTATTAAACAATCTTCCTATCACACTATAAACGAACTTTGGTAAAAGAAATAACAGAAAAACTCTTATCAGCATATTCCTAGAAAGTCTTGTCATACCTTCTCCAGTTTTTTAATGGATATTGGGCGAAATTGCGAGCGAAGGTAATCTGTTTGTATCTCCGGAATCATTTTCCGAAAGCCGGTCGTAATTACCTTTTTTGTTTAGGACGACGATAGAATTTTTGTCATTGCGATTTTTATATTGAGGCACAGCTGTTGGGGCACTTCAATCTTATTTCGCACAGCCGTCAGTTATAATTTTGAAAACGAATTTTTTCGATACCTTTTCAGCCATTTCCTGGTATTAACGAAGCGATTTTTGCCTCTGATATTAAATAACACGCTTTCAACTTTATCCAAAGCAATTTGATTCCACTGCCCACTTGTTTCGCAGAAATTAACGTGTGACAAAGCTACCTATTCAGTGCCAATCCGTTTTTTTGACATTTGAAAGGTGCCCGGTAAAGGCCGATTCCAGGTGTTTTTCAGCTTTCTATCAAATTGTAATAAACTAACAAGTTTTAACAATTTTTCGTTGTTTGTTTTTGGGGTGTTATGCCGTGTTGTGCTACCTCCTTCTTTAGCCGTCGTTTCGGACAGCGTTGCAGTGTCCATCATCAGGGCAGTTCCGGCAGATCCGACGATTTTAACAACATTATAGTTGTCTCTTTTGCTGATCAAAATTTGTTCAAAAGCTGAAACGAATTTAAAATTAGCATTTACCTAAATTTCCTTAGTCAAAAAAATAAAATAGCACTGAATGACATAGTAATGACAGTGTTAATTTGATTTTTTATAAATATTCAATCACTAATTTTTCTTTAAACATTTCAATCCGACAGTTTCGGCAGTACATTCGTAAATTAGCTATTAAACCTTTCTTAGAAAATTTTAGGCCATTTTCCACAACTTTTAGATTTTTTCAAAATGTAGTAGGTACTGCGTAAATCTCATATATTAATGATAAATATTTGTTGTACATATTTACAAAGTCTAAGTCTTCTGTGCAATCACAGAAATGGTAATACTCTGTACAGAACAGTGCAAAATTGCAAAATGTACCAGGTGATTAGGGACGTACCTGAGACTTGCTTTAACCAGGGATTCCTGACATTATTTAAAGTAAAAATTGTAAACGAAATTTTTGTTTTTTTTTCAGTATTAGACAGTTGGGTTCGGTCTGGAGGGTCAGGGAGTAACTCGGCTGATTGACGATGGAAAGACAAAAACCTCGGTAAATAGATTCCTGAACTTCTTGATTTGTAGATCGCGTTGGATGGATACTACGAAGGTGAGCATTAAAGATGTTTTAGCCTAAAATAAAGCTCAACGGTCGCTCAGTTTGATTTTTCAATTGATTGCAACTCCAATTATATAATTGCAATATGAATAGCGTGATTAATACTCGGGTAGACAATATCAGCATGAGAACTTACCAATCGCTATTACCAGCAAGGTACGATTGGTTTAATTGCTTTGGATAAACACTGTAAGATATGTAAATACGTTAAATTGAGTTTGCATTTGCATGTAAGATATATAAATAAGTAAAATTGAGTTTGTATTTGCCGGTAAGATATATAAATACGTAAAATTGAGTTTGCATTTGCAGGTAAGATATATAAATAAGTAAAATTAGTTTTCATTTGCAGGTAACATGTATAAATAAGTAAAATTAGTTTTCATTTGCAGGTAACATGTATAAATACGTAAAATTGAGGTCGCATTTGCAGGTAAGATAGGCATATATATACGTAACATTGAGTTTGCATTTGCATGTAAGATATATAAATACGTAAAATTGACATGTTCGTAAGCATTAACTTTGTGGCTCGCCATAATTTACAATAAAATATATAAATTTGTTTTAGACCACTTTAATTTTAATTACACTCTACCGGTTTCGGAACCCCCCTTTGACCTCCCACTCCAGCACCTAAATGTTTGGTATATATCTATCAATATTTTGTATCATAGGTTAGTTTTAATATTCTCCTGACGAAGGAAGGGTTCTTCCGAAACCGGTAGAGTTTAATTAAAATTAAAGTGGTCTAAAACAAATTTATATATTTTATTGTACGTAAAATTGAGTTTAAATTTGCAGGTAAGATATACAAATAAATAAATAAAATTAAAATTGATTTTGCATTAGCAGGTAAGATATATAAAAACGTAAAATTAAGTTTTCATTTGCATGTAAGATTTACAAATATGTAAAATTTAGTTTGCAATTGGATGGAGGACGACAAGATTTTTTCCAGTGGTGAAATCACAATGTCAAATTGCAGGATTTTTTTTCTAAGTAGGTAGGTAGGGGAGACCCAGGCAAAGCGGATGTGTTAAGGGAGATATTAAATAAAACACACAATGTTTGCATAACATAAAAAAATGTATAAAGTGTAATGTTAAAAACACGTTTTTCTACAAAAGTAAAATAACTGAAAAGGTAATATTAATTAGAATTATAAAAATAATGTAAATTAAAATATATATTCGTATTATTCACTTTGCCGGGGTACTCGGGCAAAGTGAACTTGGGCTCCGGGCAAAGAGAATTAGGAGTCACAATCATAGCAAAAGTAAGAACCATATCCACTATATGAGGTTCATGATTCGTGAGCCCTACTTGTATACTGGCTACTGACACAAAATATGTCTTCGATTTGATTTGATGTATTTTAACAGATACCTATGAACAAACGATACGTGTAGAACGTTTATGAAATAGCCACCGGAGACCAAGATTTTATGAATATTTTTTACTGAAAATAAACTCAAAAATCTCCGGTTAAAGTAAGACAGTTACGTCCCTGAACACCCTGTAAATCGAAAATGTTCATCCGAGACACCATCAAGGCTAAAATAAAATTCGTTAAAAAATTTTGTATACTTAAAAAAAAATAGCTGCCAAAATCGTGAAAAAGAAAATTGTAGAGGATAATATTGTTAATTCTAAATTCGAAAATAATATTAGTACGACAAAAATTGCAGAAAAAATATAGACCCCAATGTGCTGAGTTGATTAAGGCGCTGTATCCTGGTAAGGCAAGAGATCCTGGGTTCGAATAAGATTTGCGACCTTCACATTTTTTTATTTTCTCTGTTTTATGGTTCGTTTAGATTTCTTAGCATTATCTTCTTGTTTAATGAAATATATTTTACCTTTTATACGAAAAAATAAATAGCACATATTAATTATGCAGGTAAGTACCATAGAATAGAGAATATTTAAAATAAATAAAATACTTCTAAACATTTCTAGAATTTGTTTTTTATGTATATCTTGTGACTTAAAAAAAGATTATTGTGTTTAGTTGGGTATTTTCGCCTCAAATACAAAAGTAGGTTTTTATACTTTTAAAAAAACCGCTCAGCCTTTCTTATTATAAGAGATATCGATGTAATTTTTCACTGTACTAATAATAGTCAGTTTTTATAGTTTTAAAATACAAGTACATTATTTGGCGTGCACACACACCATGGGAACTTGACACATTTTAACGTT
Source organism: Limnephilus auricula (assembly GCA_951813805.1). Classification (NCBI taxonomy): domain Eukaryota; kingdom Metazoa; phylum Arthropoda; class Insecta; order Trichoptera; family Limnephilidae; genus Limnephilus; species Limnephilus auricula. The sequence goes on along the minus strand of OX638406.1, from coordinate 9,174,833 downwards.
TTTTTACAAAACGTGATTTAAAAGAGAAAAGGACAAAATGGCGAAAAATATACACCGAAAATGTTTTTTCACGCCTTTATTAACGGCTATAAAATAAAATATTCTTCCATTATCGAAATACTCGTTAGAGCGTACATAAAAATATGTTCCATTCACAGACACAATATAAGAGTTTTCGCCACTTTTCGATATAAAGCTACATCATTTTAATTTGGGAGGCGGGAATGGGTACCGCCGCCCCGGGAGCCTTTATTGGATAACTAACACCTCTGCCATAGGTCATCTAAAGTGGTTCAATACGTTTGGTGACTTAGCAGGGGTACCCGGGTTTATGGGCTAGGGTTTTTCTAGATCTGGCGGTGGATGATCTGGACAAACTAACCCAAGATTTCAACCCAACCCTTATACCTTTTTTATGTTGTTTTTCCTAAAAAACACCCCGCACACAGCATCCCAAAAGATGACATAGGCCCTGAGGGAATTTATTTTAGTCAGGGCCTCCTGTGTGGAGCTAATGTAAAAAAAAAAAAATACGAAACGTTTCTATTTATAATGGAAAACCAGTTGAGTTTTTAATATATTTGTTTTTGTTATTATTTTAACTCAGAACCTTGAAAAATCGTTAAATATTATTTATTTTATTTTAGCGTAATCAACACTTTACAATTTGGTTTATATACACATGTATAATTTACCTAACTGGGAAACCAATTATAGATTTCCTCGTTGTACTATTTTACTATATATCTAAACATGAAATATTAACACTTAACAAATTTTTACACCATACTCACAATAACTAAAAATATTACATTATTATAACAGGAGAGAGACTATTACGTTATTATAACGGGAGATACTACATAATATAAGCCATTACAAAATATAATTTAATACATTTTTAAAAGTAAACTTCTTTGACTGTTGTGACAGGTATTATTAAAACGGTAAACTTATTTGATTGTTGTGACAGGTATTATTAAAATGGTAAACTTCTTTGACTGTTGTGACAGGTATTTAAAACGGTAAACTTCTTTGACTGTTGTGACAGGTATTATTAAAACGGTAAACTTATTTGACTGTTGTGACAGGTATTATTAAAATGGTAAACTTCTTTGACTGTTGTGACAGGTATTTAAAACGGTAAACTTCTTTGACTGTTGTGACAGGTATTATTAAAACGGTAAACTTATTTGACTGTTGTGACAGGTATTATTTAAACAGTACAATTCTGCCGTCTGGTGCCAACGGTAAAATGACGACCAACGTGATCGAGTGGCAAGGCTCTCGACTCCCAATCCGAAGGTCACGGGTCCGAACCCGGCTTGCATAAATAAATTTTATTTATATAATTTGTGTTATTTCCCAGTTAATTAATTAAAAATAATATATGGTATTTTTGCGGCACTTTCTGGGGCGGAAAATACTCTCAGTATCTCCCTGTGGTAAAACCACCATTCAGAATTAAAACTTTGTTTAAAATGGCTTTAGCCGTGCTTGGTGACCAGATCTGAATAGCCAGGTACTTCCTAACACCTTCCCCTCCTCACTCCCTTCAGCCTCACAGCATACCCCTAATGGTAAGCCCTGGTCTCACTGACTCCAGAGGGGAGCAGTTAGGACTCTTGTGCGGTAATCACGTAAAAAAAAACAACAGCAATGCAATTATTACAATTGACAATATATTTTAAATGATTATTATCAATAAATTAATTCTAATTATTACACGTCTCGACCTGCTTATTCCTTCCTACATGAACATATTTGCACAAGTTTTTTTAAGGTTTGGTTATGGGTATCGCCGCCCTTGGAACCATTTTTTGGATAACCAACACTTCTGTCATTGGTCACCCCGAGTAATTCGCTACGTTTGGTGTCTTAGCAGGGGTGCCCGGGTTAATAAGGTGACGTTTGTCCGGATATTGGTGGCGGATGCGTCTGCCCACCAATTACGTGGCAAACCAGATGCGGAGAAACTGGTTGAGGGAGATCTTTGAATTCTCCAGCAGGGCTCTCTCGGAACATCTCTCGCACCGCAGTGGGAGGGACGGAATCATTCGCGCGTCACTTCTGGACACACTGGCCCCTGGATTCCTACCCACCCCTCATACCTTTTTCCTTCCCATAACATCCTGTCCTAAAAATAATCCACACAGATGACAAAGGCCCTAAGGCGAATTATTTTCTTCAGGGCCTGCTGTACGAGCTATTGTAAAAAAAGGGTAAATAAATGACATATGTAATAGAAAGTAATAAATTTCTTTACCGTAAACATTTAAGAATAATGTTTGAGAACAAAATGAATACTTAAATATCGTTCTCAATAACAGGAAATAATAATAAAATTCCAATGAAAAGGGTACTATTGAAGAATATTAAATATCAAATATATCTTTATAATACACGATTGCCATCTTTAAAAAAGCTAGAATTTCTTTTCGGATTCGTTTTCCAAAGAAAAATTACTTTTTTTTTAAAGTAGATATATTTTATTTAGTTATAAAATTTTACTAAGCCCTCCATTGCTCAACAATCTTTCCAAGTGCCTTGCATAGATATGCTTGGTGTAACTGAACCGTAAGTGAACAGCTCAAACAAGGAGGCTCCTTCGAAGTTAGAGTCATGTTAACCTCTCAAAAGCTAGGCATGTAGTACAGGGCCAGCAGATACTTTAACAGTACTCCACTGATGACCTTGTACAAAGTGCGTCTCGTCTGAATTTGGCAGCCAACTCTGATCTAGAGCCTTTAAAAAAATTGTTTGTTAGATTCCATTATCAAAAATGGATTGCAATATTTAGAACACAGGCGGGATTGATGTCCTTGTTCGACCGGTATTTCAGTAGAAGAGGCTTTGAGAAACTAGCTATGTTGATCAGCGTAGTCGGGAAACGCTTTTTTTATTTTATAGTGTACACCTCACAAGAGTCTCAACTGCTCCCTTCTGGAGCCAGTGGGACTATGGCATCCCCAATTGGAGTATATTGTGAGGCTGAAGGTAAGTAGGGAAGGGAAGGAGATGGGGAAGAGGAAGGTGGGAAAGTACCTGGCTATTCAGATCTAGTCACTAAGCACGGCTAAAGCCATTATTAAGCAACGTTTCGATTCTGAATGGTGGTCTTACAACAGGGCGATACTGAGAGTATCTTCCACTCTGGAACGTGCCGCAAATATAACATATATTATTTTTATTATTTAATTGTGAAATAACTCAAATTAATAAAAATAAAAAAATTTGCGCACGCCGGGTTCGAACCCGCGACCTTCCGAATGGGAGTCAAGTGTCTTACCACTCGACCATGGACAGTCTTGTTCTGTCACATGAGAACTGGTCATTTCTGCGACGTTCTTGAGTTCAAAAGCTATGGAATAATTTGCTGTCTCTGTGTTTCCTCAAATGGTATTCACAAAAATAATATGGGCCCTGGGGAAATTATTTTCTTCAGTCAACAAGGAAATTTTGCCGCTAGTGTAACAATTATAAGTATCCATTGATGTAATCTTATGTATAAATGTGGCCATGAGTGTGTTGAAGTATTTTGTGTGCCTTTGAATGTGTGTATGCCTACGAGTATGTTTCCTGTGTTGTAATTTGGTTTCGTTACGGTTTGGTTGTGTTACGGTTTCTCGTTTTTTTGTGAGCTTTAGTGTTAAAATTAATATTGTGAATTTTACCAGCTTTGACAATTTAGCGGGTGCGTATAATCTTCTAATATATAAACATTTATTTTAGTTTGTTTGTTTGATTGTGATGAAACTTTTTTTTTTTGTGAGCTTTAGTGTTAAAATTAATATTGTGAATTTTACCAGCTTTGACAATTTAGCGGGTGCGTATAATCTTCTAATATATAAAAATTTATTTTAGTTTGTTTGTTTGTTTGATTGTGATGAAACTTTGGGGATTTGATGTGCGCATGCCCGCGATGGTTATAAGGTAGTGAGCTCTGACATTATGAAAATGTTGTGCAAACGTGCCAACGAAGTTCTATGTATACGAAAAGTATTTTACGAAATTTGCATGAAAATTTCATGATTGAGTTGTTTGAAAGGTAGGTGTGTTTTATGGCGTTTAGCCGCAGGTAAAAAGGCTGGATGGGGAGGGGATTACAGGATGGGCGGAGGGGAATTAAGGAGGGGGTTCACGGGAGAAGGGACAAAGGAGGGGGGAAGGCAGAGAGGGTCGAAGGAAAATGCGTGAAGGGGGTGTTCGCGAGAATGAAGACAGCAGGAGAGAGGAAGGTCAAAGGGGAAGGAGACGGGGATGGAAAAGAGAAGATTGAAGGGGAACGGGACGAATGGGAAAGGACACGTAGGGAGAAACAATTTATTTATTTAACTGGCAACGCTACGCAAGCCGGGTATCAGCTAGTGATGAATAAAAAAATAAAAAATTGGAAATCAATAAATAGAAGGTTTAGTATTATTTTTTAAATAATTTACTTTACTTTCACAAAATTTTAAATCGCATGAATTTAAATTTTCTCTTATAACTTTGTTCATGTCAATAAAAACTCCAACGCGAAATGGTTTATCCATGCTTTTCAAGTGTTTAATAAGGAAAATGATTTGGATAAACTAGTGTTGAAACTCGGCTTAAGTCAAGAAGTAACAACTAAGCTTGTTTACAAGAGAATTGTAGGCTTAAACTTCTAACTGTGGCCTGGATTAATTATTATTTCATAATCTAGTGGACTGACTCAGTGAATGGAATCAAACTACCAATAGAATCAGTATTAAATTATTAGTTCTCCTGGACATGAGTCGAATCCGAGGGAAACAAACAAAATAAACCACAAAACAACTTTACACAGACATATAGAACACTTTTTACTATTTTTTACCACTAATAGGGCCAAGATGGTATAAAATTATTCAAATCGTAATTAAAATACAAAATAAACAATCTGGCATTGAAAAACAAGTAAAAAACTGTAACCAGCCAAGCGAAAGAGACGGATTACAAAATGATTAAAATTAAGAGGCTAGACTTTGAACCACACGCGGAATACCCACGTCTGTCATTCTGTCTCGCTCACAATAAGCTCACGCACACTTACAATAAATGCATGAATGCAAAATGTGCCAATGAGACAACGCTCAAATTTACCTACAGAAATCGCTCGAAAAGGGGTTTATGGAGAATACACTTTTCTACACCGAAACTTTCACGAAATTGAAATTTTAAAAAATACGTATGTTTTAGAAACAAGAAGCTACGTCGGTAGCTTTTTTAATTTTATAATTCTTTATGAGAGTTGAGTTAGCAGCACTTTTTCCTTAAATAATATTTTTTGATAAATCGTATATGTTTGACAGTGAATGTTTACGTGAATACGAAACGCATCGAAAATTCTAAAACTTACCGACATAGTTTTTACCCTCTAGAAGGCAGTATAAAAAAAATATATTCATTTTGTGCAATTTTCGATGTAGAAAAGTGTTTTTTCCCGGGCGTCCTTTTTGTATGGGCCGAAAAGCGAAGTCTATCGTCATAAGAAAGGGACCCTCAGATGGTTTGGGCATGTAGAGCGAATGAACGAAGGAAGGAGGATACATATGACGCAAAAGTGAATGGAAGAAGAAGTTGTGGACGCCCGAGGAAGTCATGGCAAGATCAAGTGAACCAGAAGTCGGACCATGTCAGGAGTCAGAATAATAGAAGAGCATGTATGAGAAGATGTATGAATGTGAATGAAGCAAGGAGTGTGTGCCAAGAGTGACCACCAAACAACTGGTGTTTGGCGGTCCGTTCTCTCTGCCTACCCTTGCGGGGAAACGGCGTGTTGGTTAGTTAGTTAATTAGAAACAAACTGGATATTAAAGAATGACATCTTTAAACTCGGCTAACTTCTTTGGTAGCACCATTTTAAATCAAAATTATCAATTTCCTATTGTTTGTTTTCGTTTAAAACTAACTAATTTTATTTTGAGGTATTCATTTCACAAACTTTTGTCATTATTATTATGGTTTTTCTAACATAGTACATAATGTGTTAAATTTGTGATCATTTCTTAAAAATGAATGCCTTTAAGAGTGTATTACCAGAGAATCCCGGGATATAGTACTTTTCAAATCAAATTCCAAACGAATTGAATCTTTTTGACAAAAAAACATAAATTGATTTTGAAAGATTGTTATTTTATCTGGTGCACGCAGTTTTAAAATCTTGAAAAACTAAGTTTATTTTTAATATACTAAGGTTATACCGTTGGTCGTTGGCATATTTGTTCAATTTTCAAACGATATATTCTATTAAACAACACAAATTTCAAATCATATCATCACACAACAAAATAAATCAATACATAATCTACTAAACACAGTTTTCATAATTCTAATTTTAGTTTAATTAAAATCATTACAAAAATAAATCGGAGAATGTGTTTTTTTATAAAAATACCTCAGTTTTTCTATTTATTTAAGGTCTAACAAATTAAAATATTTAAAAAAAAAATTTTACACACTTAATTTGGTTTAGACATTATTAAAAAATCGTAAATACTTACTAGAAGTACAAGATATTTAATCATTTTTCACATCGTGCGTTTTGAGCATTTTTATTACTTACTTGAATGTAGGTATATACTATAATTTGGTAGGCGGGTATGGATACCGCCACCCCGGGAACCATTTATTGGATAACTAACACTTCTGCCATAGGTCACCCCAAATGGTTCGCTGCGTTTGGTGACTTAGCAGGGGTGCCCGGGTTCATGGGGTGAGGTTTGTCTAGGTCTTGGCGGCGGATGATCTGGACACACTGAACCCCAGATTCCTACCCAACTCTCATACCTTTTTCCTTCCCCGAACTTCCTCTCCTTCCTATTCTTAAAAATATCCTCCACACAACATCCCCAATTGAGGAATTTTATTTTCCTCAGGGCCTCATGTGTGGAGCTAATGTAAAAATAATATATATATTAATAAAAAAAAATTATACGGGGAATAATCAATCTTTCTCATTGGAACCTCCCTGTACAGTTGCAAACATGTTTTAACTTTTATCGCTCTTAAGAGGCTAGACTTTGAACGACACGCGGAACACCCGCGTCTGTCATTGTGTCCCGCTCACAATAAGCTCACGCACACTTACAATACACGCGAATTCGAAATGTGCGAATGAGACAACGCTCAAATTTACCTACAGAAATCGCTCGAAAAGGGGTTTATGGAGAATACACTTTTCTACACCGAAACTTTCACGAAATTGAAATTTTAAAAAATATATATATTTTAGAAAGAAGAAGCTACGTCGGTAGCTTTTTATAATTTTATAATTCTTTATGAGAGTTGAGTTTGCAGCACTTTTTCCTTAAATAATATTTTTTGATAAATCGTACATGTTTGACAGTGAATGTTTACATTAATACGAAACTCATCGAAAATTTGAAAACGTACCGACATAGTTTTCACCCTTTAAAAGGCAGAATAAAAAAATATATTTATTTTGTGCAATTTTCGATGTAGAAAAATGTTTTTTCCCGGGCGTCCTTTTTGTATGGGCCGAAAAGCGAAGTCTATCGTCTTAAGAGGAATTAACAGTCCACTAGAGTATTAATCGCGAGCCGTCTATTACAAACATTACCAATGACATTATAACATCGGCAATTCTACTCGATGATGGCTAAATTAATGCCCTGTAAGCTCATCGTTTACTAACATAATCACCACTGATGATTCGATTATTCCAACGTAATTTGAAGTGTGTTGGTACCTCAAATGATAATCCTGTTCAAAATGGATAACAATTGGTATTATGAATATGGCTTAAATACATCAATGGTCCTACATTTTCCCATCCGCAGACCTAAATCGGCTTTGTAACACAATATACATAGGTAATACTGTAATGCGCGAAATCAGACGGTTCACTAATCGTTCATTTCCACATTTCATACGGCCTATTTTACTCGGAATGACACGTCTGAAAGTGCCGAATACTGCCGAATGAAATCTTCAAGTGAACCGATCCAACATTGTTGGATATTTTCATTCGACATCCTTCACTCGCGCGAGGAAGAGAGCAAAGTGAAACGTCTGAACGCGGGGTGAAATCTCAATCAGTTTGTCTCGCGTCCTGTACTGGAAGGACGCTATCACGTCGCACGCAAAACGTCAAAATGGTATTCGTTCGGGTAATTTATTTTCTTTTGGGAACACGTCTCATAGAAATTGTTGAGTTTCCCTTATTATCCATGTGTTATATATTTTTTTTTAATATTTGTAAGATTAATAATTTGTAGGTAAATGTTCGTAATAAAAAAAGTTAAATCAAATTGTCTTAATATGTCATAAAAAATAAAAAGGTTTATAAGACGAAACAATACTATTTTTTTAATTTTTTTTATTTCATTGTGTCAACAAAATTGCGTAAAAATCGATGCATCTGACATGTTTTTCCTTAAAATTTGAGGCCGGACCGCGCTGGAAATCAAACGAATTCCAGCGCGCCTGACCTCGCTCGGCGACGCTGTGGTGGGAATGGACGAGTGAACGCTTATTTCTATAGCGCCGTCTGAACATGGAATGAAACGAAGATGGAACATTAGGTCGATGAAACATGGCGTAAACCTTCACTCGAGTGAACTGTCTGATTCTTCCTTAAACAAACCACAGCCAAACGACGGACTGTAATCGTGTGGCCGAGTTGTAATTGGCGGGTGTTTTATCAAAGCACTACACGTATTTTTGTAATTTAAGTTAAGAGCGATTAAATACCGGCTGAGAATACAAGTTTAAAAATGCTTGCAACTGTTCAGGGCGGTTCCAATGAGAAAGATCGATTATTCCCCGTACCAAAATTTTTAAATTAAAAATTTTATTGGGATTTTTTTCTTTCAAATCTTGTATTAATTTTTTTCATTAAAAACTTGCTTTAATATATACCTACATTTAAGTAAGCAATAAAAATGCTCAAAACGCACGAAGATAAATTATTAAATATCGTGTACTTCTTGTAAGTATTTTTTGATCGTAATTATTTATGATTTTTCAATAATATCTAAACCAAGTAAGTGTGTAAAAAAATTGTATTATTTTAGTTTGTAAGACCTTAAATAAATAGAAAAACTGAGGTATTTTTATCACAAAACACGTTCTCGGATTTTTAATGATTTTAATTTAACTAAAATTATAATTATGAAAACTCTGTTTACTAGATTATGTATTGATTTATTTTGTTGTATGATTATATGATTTGAAATTTCTGTTGTTTAATAGAATATATCGTTTGAAAATTGAACAAATCTCCCAACGACCAACGGTATAACCTTAGTATATTAAAAATAAACCTAGTTTTATTAAATTCAAAAAAAAAAATCAATATAAATATATATTTTTTTAATTATAAATCATATAATCATACAGCAAAATAAATCAATATATAATCTAGTAAATACACTTTTCAGAATTTTAATTTTAATTCAATTTAAATCTTAAAATGTGTTTTGTTTTCTTATAAATCCAAGAATGTGTTTTGTGACGAAAATAACTCTGTTTTTTTTTATTATCTAAGGTCTTACAAACTAAAATATTAAAGTACACGATATATTATTATGGGTTTTAAGCATTTTTATTGCTTACTTGAATGTAGGTATATATTATATCAAGTTTTTAATTAAATAAATCGATATTAAATTTTTACTTAAAAAAATTTGATACGGGGAATAATCAATCTTTCTCATTGGAACCTCCCTGGACAGTTGCAAGAATTTTGGAACTTTAATTCTGAGCCGCTGGTCAATGGGTCTTAAATTCGGAGCCCAAAAATATCTATTCATGAGCTTTGCGACAAAACATCCCAAAAACCAAAACGTATGAAAGTTGTCTATATTCGGTCCTACTTATAATAACATCTTTTGAGATACCCTAAAACTGCGTACAACTATATATACTGACGACATCTGTTGAACAATGAAATAACATATATATATATTTACAAACTTAATGACTAACCCACAAATATTTATTTATTTTAAGTATTTCATAACTCACATATGAAAGGGGTTGTGAGTTTTTCAACATTTTCGTGTGAAATATTGCAATTCTTTTAATATCATATCAATATAAATCTTAATGTGCCAGCCAGAAATACAAGGTCAGTACTACCATTTTATTTTAGTAATACTGCGACCAGGGCCCAATTCAATATACCACTACAGAGAATTCAAAACTTGGGAAATATGTATTCGCACGTAGATGTATGGAATGTGTCGCTGATACAATACAAACATGAAATTATTAAATCATTCATGTCAGAATGTGAAATCAGACGTGTTTAATATTAGTTACTGTTATTTAAAAGATTCCATAATATTTTGATGTAGCATATTCTTATAATGTAGGAGCTGTTGCACATATTTTTGTATTATTTCTATTTATCTATAATGTAAAAACTTGTTACTCTCTTTTGTTTTTCTGTATTGTAAACTTTTTCTTGTATTACACATCTGTAAATTTCTAATATTAACTTACACTATATTTTATTATTTTTATGCCATCTGCAATTTAAAAACTGGTTTCAGTTTAATTTATTTTTACTTTTTCTCTTTTATTATAATATAATATTTCTAACTTACTTTTATACCTACCATTTTTATAATGTTAATTGCTATAAGTTTATATTTCTTATTTAAACATACATATATATCACTGTATAATATACTTATTATGTAAAAGCCCATCAGGGCGTTGAAAATTAATAATAAATAAATAAATAAATATTTATGAAGGATTTAAGGTTTGGGTAATTTCATTTTAGATTTCTTCAAAATAACCTAAAAACAAAATTGCGCATAAATTTAGTTTTAGTAATAAAAACGCTTTAGACTATTCTGCATGAAACCACTGAACATTCTGTAATATGAAACATTTCCAAAAGATGTGAATTGAAGAGTTACCAAAGCACAATCGATATCATATCTAAAAGTTTTTTCATCATTTTGCAATGTAATAAAATATTATTCGTAAAAGAGATATCGAGTTTAATATCACCGGTGATTACGCGATTCACGATAATATTCTCAAATAGAAAAATATATTTCCATAAATGAAAAGAGATTGTTTTTGTTTGCTGGGGCATTATTGAATATTTAGATTTATTTAAGTTGTTTGTATAAAATCCAAGGGGATGTATGGCAAATACAACACACGTTACCCTCCCCTTCTGACTTACAAAATAAAAATAAATATTAAACCGATTAATTTCAAGGTTGTTATGCCATGAATTTTTCCCACAATCTTTAATTTTAATTTTAGAAGTGGGTATGGTAGCCGCGAGAATCATTTATTGGACAACCAACACTTCTGCCATAGGTCTCCCCAAGTGGTTCGCCACATTTGGTTTTTTAGCAGGGATGCCGGGGTTGAGATTTGTCTAGGTTTTGGACGTGGGTGTGTCAGCTCATTTACTGAGTGGTGAGCCAGATCGGTAGAGAGCGTTTGAGAAAGTCCATTTGACTTCTCCAGCCGGAAATCGCCTTGCACCTTAGTGGGAGGGATGGATTCATACGTCTGTCACTCCTAGAGACACTGACCCCCAGATTCCTAACTACCCCGCATACATGTTCCTTCTCTCCAGGTACTTTGGGGCTCCAGACCAGAGGTGGCGGCCAAATTCAACCGTGCGATTTGTACAGGGTTAGCAGTTAGCTAACTTAACTCTGGCCTCGATGGAGCCCCCATATTCCCACTCCAAAAATGACATAGGACCTGAGGGGAATTATTTTTCTCGCGGTCTCCTGTGTGGAGCTAATATAAAAAAAATTATGACATAATCCTCGAATCGAAAAAAAAATTTGTGTTTTCTATGTGATGTTTATTTACCAGTTTTCCGCTTGTATTACGAGTTTCCGAAAAACTGTGTATATGTTCCAAATATAGAACAAAGCAAATATTTTATATTGCCGTAGGAAAAATCTTACTCACCCATTTCCTTTTTTATTTAATGAAGAAAAATCTTTATGATATATTTAATTCTTAAAAGGGAAGATTAAATTCCGTTTTTTAAGACAATTATGAGTAGATGAAACGGTGGACTGACTGCGTGGGAGAGGATTTAAGTATTGTGGGATGATCTCGGAGTATTAAAAAACTAGTTTTTTAACCTCCTACGGTTTTTAGAGGGTAAATTTTAATTTTCTTGATATTAAACACTGTTGAAATTTTAAGTACCTGTCTCCAAACGATTTGTTTTATCATTTAATTAAAAAAGGATTTTAAAAAAATATTTTTTAGATTTTTACGAATTATAAAAACTTAATGAAAAAGTAGAATTAGTTTTTTATATTAGGTTTTTAGAATGCTTCAGAAAATGAACATACCTTTAAATATTATTCAAGTAAAGAGCTTTACAGACATAATTACGAAAAATAATAAAGTTAAACGTTGTCTATATAAAAAAAATATAATAATGATCTGAACTTAATTCTCACAAAATGAAAAGGTCTTCATTAAAATTATTACTTGTTTTAATTAAAGAAAATTTAGAAAGCATCGCTAAATATTCAAAACCATCTATTTGCTAAACATACCCATAGAGGAAATTTGTAATGCTGTAAAGGACAATAAATCCAAAAATAAGTTAAATATATCTTTTTCTCCGTTTTTTCTCTTTCCGTTTTCATTGTCGAAATATTTCTAATAAAAATAAGTGCATATTTGACTTCATGCACTTTAAGCGGATTTTTTCTGAACAATTAAAAAAATATATTTTTTTAATTTTAACTTAATCTGTATAACGTTGTAACTCTAAGTGACCAGCTCAGATATGGGGGCTCCATCGAGGCCAGAGTTAAGTTAGCCAACAACTGCTAACCCTGTACAAATCGCACGGTTGAATTTGGTAGCGACCTCTGGTCTGGAGCCCCAAAGTACCTGAAAAACACCCTCGACTCTGGTCAGAAGGGCGGTCCGTTTGATAGATTCTCCCTTCTTAACAAACGGATCGCAATCTTTAGAGCACAGGCGTCGGGTGGGATTGCTATCCTAATTCTACCGTTATTTCAAAAAGACCCTCCACGCAGCATCTTCAAACATGACATAGTCCCCTAGTGAAATTATTTTCCTCAGAGCCTCCTGTTTGGAGATAATATTTAAAAAAAAATAACCTCAAATTATAATATTTTAATTAATGAAGACAAAATTAGAGAAACCGAAAATCTGAAATAGAAAAATCAGAAAAAGACACGGTCACATCTGTGACTCGAACCCAGGACCTTCGCCGTGTCAGGGCGCAACTCTACCAATTCGCTCTATCAATAAATTAGTGTGTCCTTATACGATTCGGACATATTTATCAATCATACTTCGACTGAGATCTACCAAAATTATCTTCACTTTCTTAACGCATATTTTTATTGGCTGTTATCTTTATGTATGTATGATTGCACGACTCAAATCCGAACTAAATACTTTCTATATAGTTTATTGGATAAATTTATCCATTTTTATATAATATCCGACATCTATTGACTTTTCTATTAAGTCTAGGATGAATATTTATTTTTAACTTTATGAGTAAAACTACAAATTGTTATATTTAAAAAAAGACAATATATTATATTAAAAAAAATTTATATCGAAATTCTTTCTTGAACAAATATTCTATTTTAATGGCCTGTCTGGCCTTGAGTTGAAGAATTATGTGAATTGGTTAAAATCTATATAAATCATAGTTCAAGGTTTTATCGACTTCTTATTACTAGAAAAATAATAAAGCTTTTAAATAAGAAATTGAATTCACATAAAAACTAATAAGCCCGAAGTAAATAATATTGTTTCCAAGCAATTTAAGCAATATAAAATATCGACAAAATAATCGAAAAACTCTAAATTTTATTTATTGTTATCAAGTTTAATTAGTAGAACTATATTTTTATTTTTATACATATTCAATAATATTATTATTCGATTTATAGAAACTGTATAATTTTAAATAAGTTGTAAATATTATTACGCGTGACAGCTGTTTCGCCTTCTGAAGGCATTATCTTGTATGTATTATCTGTAAGTGGGCTACCCACAGTTTGATAATGCCTTCAGAAAGGCGTAACAGCTGTCACGTGTAATAATAAATAACACAGCAGAACTTGTTTAAAAATAAACAGTTTTTTTAAATCGAATATTAATATTTTACTGAATATATAAAAAAAAAATAACATAAACAAAATTAAAACTCTCAATTTTAATACCTACACAAAATACACCTTCCTAACCTTCTTTAACCTTCCTAACCTAAATAACCTTCCTTTTATTTTATTCCGTGCGAAAATTACATTACATTTAGTGCTTTATCCCTTGAATTATATGGTAAATAAATAAATCGTAATTCGAAACATATGGACTCTTAAAAGTTTATTCAGTGGATGGTGAAATCTCTACTTAAACTGTTCTCAAAATACCGATTATTTGATCAAAGTCTTTTTAAGGGAGACCGTATCTTTCACTAATTTTTCTATTACAGATTTTCGATTTAGTTTCGCTAATATTGTCATCATTAATTAAAATATTCTATTTGCGGTTTTACCTGTTGCAAATAATAATAAAAATAAAATAGGTGATATGAAATAAGGGAGTTCGCTCAAATATTTATAGAAAATTTCTCCCGCCAAATCACATCCCGCTCTCATATAAATATTTTATTTTCTTGGAAGCAAACCTAAGGATCAACCAAGATGTTAACAGCAGCACAAACAACTCCAAAATGTACAGAAAATTGCCAAAGTTCTCCGTTTGCAAGGTTTTACTAAGATCTTTCCAATAAAATAGATTTCTTTGCGACAGGGCTAGAAATCAGCAAGCACTAGAAATAATAAACAAATAAAAATAACTAATTTCATTTAAGGATTTTAAAACTATCTTTTACGACATTGTAATCATTAACATCTGATGATGTTTGTGTTTAATTTAATTTTAGATTTAAAGCATTAGGTTCTTACTTCGTACAAGATTCACAGACACAAGGACTATGCTGCGCTGCTGAAAGGGTGGAGAAGTGAAGGAGATGGGAAAGAGAGACATTGGAAAGTACCTGGCTCTTCAAATCTGGTTACTAAATATGGTTAAAGTCATTTCAAGCATGTTTCGTTTCTGAATGTTGGTATTTCCGTACACCGCCGGGTCTATACTTACAGTCAGTTGATTCAAAGAATTTTAACAATTTATCAAATTTAAGCGTTAATTGTTAAGTTCTGTGAAGGTTCTTTTCAGGTTCTATAACAGAACTCTTGATCTTTAAAATTTGATGATTTGTTCTCTTCTGTGAATCTTCAGTTCTATCACAGAATTTGAATAATTCATCAATTTCAATGTTAATTCAAACAATACATTTCAAGTTCTGATAAAGTTTTGTTTTTTAGCTACCAGCCCATCATGATACAATAACAGAACTGGAATAAAACTTTCACAGAACTTGAGAATTAACATTGAAATGATTTGTTCAAATTTTAATGTTCTGTGAAAGTTCTAGTCAAGTTCTGTTATAATTTCGGATTTATATAACAACTAGCTTATAATGACATAATAAAAGAAATGTCAATGTCAAATCAAACTTTCATAGAACTTGAAAATTAGCATAGAAATTATTTGCTCACATTCTGTAAAAAATCCCGTCCCTGGAGTCAGTTATTTCACAGATTTTGATTAATTTATCAAATTTCATTGTTCATTTTCAAGTCCTTTTGTTATTTCAGTTTTCTGTAGCAACTGTCCCATAATCATATAAAAACAGAACTGCAATAGAACTTTCACAGAACTTAAAAATTAACATTGAAAATTGTTAAGTTGTTCAAATTCTTTAAAACAATCCATCCTAATGAGTATCTATCTACCACTCCAACAGAGTGATAAATTTGGTAGTGGAAAATAACTCCAGTGTAAGTAGATACTTATGTTGTTAACAATTTCTTATTTAAAAAATATATTCTGTTAAGCCAAGTGATTTTTTGCGCAAATATTATATATTTTCACTTTCGATAAAATATACAAGCACCTAGAGGAATTTTAGATACACCTAAGAAAATGTTCGTACGATAAAAGCGCCTAAACTGACTTCAAAGCAATTTTTTCGCTCCTCCGCTAAAATATTTATTTTTTCGCTTTAACTTTCAATGACATGAAAAGAAAGTTCATTTCAAAGGGGTTAACAATGATATTGAAAAGTGTTGTATGCTAGCGAAGGGAATGAAGTGGTATTTCGGAAGAAGTATCAGAATACAAAGTCGTGTGTGGTGGAAAATCTTCAGGAGATCTGTTACATAATTATGTACCCACGTCTTTATAAAATGGTTTGCGGGATGTGAACATTTACCTCGTCACATCAATAGGGTATTACCAGAGAACAACGGAAATAAGTCATTTTTAAATCAAATTCTAGACCGATGGATTATTTTTGACAAAAAAAACCTAAATTGATTTTGAAAGATTGTTATTTTATCAGGTACATGCAGTTATAAAATTTTGAAAAACTAAGTGTATTTTTAAGATACTAAGGTTATACCATTAGACGTTGGCAGATTTGTTCAATTTTCAAATGATGGATTCTATTAAATAACACAAATTTCAAATCGTATAGTCATACAACAAAATAAACCAATACATAATCTAGTCAACACAGTTTTGAGAATTTTAATTTTAGTTAAATTAAAGTCATAAAAAAATAAATCCGAGAACGTGTTTTACAATTCCTACAAGAAGTGTACGATATTTAATAATTTATCATCGCGCTTTTTGAGCATTTTTATTGCTTACTTGAATGTGGGTATATATTAAAGCATGTTTTGAATTAAATAAATCGTTATTAATTTTTTTTTTATTTTAAAACATTGATACGGGAATCATTCTCCTTTGAACCTCCCTGTGCACTTGCAAGCATTTTTAAACTTGTCTCTCAAAAAAAAACTCTCAGTCGCTGGTCAATCACTCTTAAGTGGAAAGAAAGCTTTAATTTTGGCAAAAATATTAATGCATTTCATTTACCAACACTATGTTTATTTACCAGTGGGAAATAGAGAATTAAATTTTTCACTACTTTGTTAGATTTTTACTAATCCAAAACTTTTGCATTTTCCTCAGGGCCTATGTCATCTTTGGGGATGCTGTGTGGAGACTTCTTTTTAGGAAGGAATGGAGAGGTTGTTCTGGGAAGGAAAAGGGTATCAGGGGTGGGTAGGAATCTGGGGGTCAGTGTGTCCAGGAGTAACGGACGAATGATTCCATCCCTCCCACTAAGCTTCCGAGAGAACCCTGCTGGAGTAAAAAGGCCTCCCTCAACCGAACTGGCCTGCCACACGATTGGTGGGCAGACGCATCTGCCGCTAATCTTGGACAAACCTCACCACATGAACTCGGTCGCCCCTGCTAAGTCACCAAACGTACACTTAGAATATAATATCCTTCGGGAATGTGCTGTTACAACCTGTATACAACTCTGCAGTTGGTGTTTTTTGTAGTCGAGTATAGGTACCGCTGCCCCAATAACCATTTATTGGATAACCAATACCTCTGCCATAGGTCACCCCAAGTGTTTCGGTAAACGGAGAAAAGTGTTATTCTAAAATGCGATCATTTTATTCGTAAAAACGGGACTGAAGTTCTTACGAACAAATTAACAATGTTTCAATGTTTATTGGCGGGAAAATGTAAGAATAATTTGTTGGTATACGTACGAAATTACGTATACCAACAAATTATTCTTACATGTTCCCGCCAATAAACATTGAAACACTGTTAATTTGTTTGTAAGAACTTCAGTCCCGTTTTTAACCTATACAGAAATAAATTAGATAAATGACTTACTGCGGAACACTTTTTTTCTGTCGAGCAGGGTCATGAATTGCACTGCATTTATAGCGGAAATATTTTTATTAGTTGAGGAACGTTCTTCAGCGGCGGCGAAGAGCAAAAAAGCGGATGAGTGATGCGGAGATGTTTCTGCGTTGCGGATCAATTGATGACTGGATTAATAGAAAAAATGAAATGTAACAATACTAACTACAAGTACAGCGGTACATGGTATATGTACAGATGTATAGTGTAATTAAATGTAACTGAGTATCGTGTAAAGGTCCAACCACTATTTGTTTTGAAAATAATAATAATCAAACAAAAAACACATGTTTTTTCACAATTCTTCATCCTTTTCATTCGTGTAGTTGAGCTGCGCAGCAGAATATTCCGTGAATTATTCATACTGGATTGAACATATCGGTGGATTCGACGTATCGATGTTTGGGGATTATTAAAGGTGGATTCAGAGAGACGGGGAGAAGGGAAGGGTGAAGACTCTGTTCAATTATTCCGTGAATTGTGTAATGTGTGGGTGGAACTCGAATGTGAGAATTTTAAATTAAACTCGTTGAACTCATCGAGTCGTTGATGAAATAAATAAGTCAACTCATAATGAATGATACATAAGGGTGGAGAGTTTTTAAGCCAATGTTTAAAATATAACTTCTGACGGGTTGTCACAGAAATTCAAAGGTAATATTGTCATCAAATGGCCATTCAGCGTCATTTTGTTTTTTGGCAGTTTTTGAAACGGGTATGGTTACAAGAAAAGAAAAGGAAAAAATTAATGACAGACATTTTTTTCAAGTGAGTATCTCAACTGCTTCCAAAGTCAGTGAGATTATGGCATTTCCAGTTAGGGTATGTTGTAAGGCTGAAGTTAGTGGGAAGGGGATGAGAAAGGTGAGGAAGTAATTGTCTATTTAGATCTGATCATCAAACATGAATAAAGCCGGATATGATTTTAGATTTTCACGGCCAAAAGTCTTTTTGTTATTTATTTTTGGGGTGTTATGCCGAGTTACGCTATCTCCTTCTTTAGCCAACGTTTCGGATAACGTTACAGTGTCCATCATCAGGGCAGATATGTTCGTTTCGGTCAACGTTACATTGTACACTGTAACGTTGTCCGAAACGTTGGCTAAAGAAGGAGATAGCGTAACACGGCATAACACCCCAAAAATAAATAACAAAAAATGAATAAAGCCATTTCAGCAACGTAGCAACGTTTCGCTTGGTAGTGGTGCTATATGGTGGTCTTATAGCAGTGAGATACTGTAAGTATCTACGGTTCTAGAACGTGCCGCAAATCTTACTAACATTATAAACGCGAAAGTTTGTATGGATGTATGTATGTTTGTTACTCTTTCACGCTAAAACCACTGAATAGACTTTAATGAAACTTTACAATAATATAGCTCATACATCAGAATAACATATAGGCTATAATTTATAACCAAAGCTTGCTATTTTCCATGTAGTACAAATAGTATTAATTGTTTAAAAGAAAATGTCAAAATTTGTGAATGACATTTTGAAAAACAATGATTGTAAAACCAAAATGCTATTTTAGAAAATATTTAAATTAGTGAATTTATTTGAAGTATCTACCCACTCTTGAATTGAATCAGGAATTATAGATATTTTAAATAAATTGGTTAAGAATTTTGGTATAATGGGATAGATGGGACCTACGAAAAGAAAATAGGCTAATCGAAGTAGTCATCCTGCGCAGACGAAGTCGTGGGCAGAAGCTAGTACACAATATATTTTTTTTAAATTATGAAATAACACAAATAATCATTTGTAACCGCCACCTCCTTACTCGTAGCCAAGGATCGAAATCATTCAAATTATGAGTCGGTCATACACCATAGAAATAATTCGCATTTAATCCAAGTGGTTGGTGTGAGCGCAACAGAGTTGCTTCAGGCTTCAGCCTACAGTGTGAAGCTTTGCGGTCGAAGCATAGTCTTGTGTAGGTTACATAATTAATAATTTTAGTATTCGTGAGGTTGAAAGTATTTACAAAACATATTTGCCAGGATCATTGCCTTTAAAATAAAAAAATAAAAAACGAACAAAGTTGTGCCACCACTTTTGAAAAGGATAGCCTTTCAACGAGCCGCTAGAGTATGGACCTAGTTCGGTGAAGCATTACAATAAAAAATTATAAATTAGTTTTTGTCCCTACTTTATTGTTTTTGTGATGTAAAAACTAGTTCCAATAAGATTGCAACTTATGAACAATAATATAATGAACAATAATACATCTATGGACAACTGCAGTGTTATGACCAGTGATTTCCCGCGGTCCTTATAATCTAACCACAACAAATAATAGTGATACAAAAACCCAAGAAATATTTAATTAACTTAAAAACACACTACTTCTTAAATATTTAAAAGTGTTAGTTGATAAAAATACCAAAGTAAAGTGATTTTCTTGCACAAGTAAACTATTGAACATAACATAACCTCAAACGTCAAAGCTAGTGTATTTTGTCTAAGCAATCGAGAAGAGTCAACAATAAACACAGTGTTGCCAGTATAAATTTTTGTGAAGGGGCATTTCTGAACAGAATAATTTTAACAAAAACAATGTCTCCCGCTCGAAGCAAAAATCAAATTTTCGAAGATAAAATAAGCACGGATAAAATAATTGAATATATTGATAAAAAATTTGAAACCTAAAGAAGGAAATTTTCATAAAAATTGATTCACAGACTTCAGAAACTACAAAGAGCATCGAGTTTATTAGTGCTCAATACGATGAACTTTTAAAAAAAATGGATGTTACAAATAAATTAAACCAAGTGATACAAACTGATTTCGAAAATATGAAAAAAGATCTGTCCGAAAAAAATACTATCATCAAGAAACTTGAAATCAGATTCGCCGACTTGGAGACCATTTCAAAGTGTAATAACCTAGAAATAGCTGGGATTCCCCAACAAAACAGAGAACAACCCACTGAAATCGTAAGAAAAGTTGCTGCTGCAGCTGGGATCATTATAAAACACACGGATATAACTGACGTCATCCGAATCCCAGATAGACGCAATGGGGCTCCACCTAAACTCCTTGTTACTTTCTCTGAAAAACAACAAAGAGATTCCCTCCTTGAAAAAAAGAAAGACATAAATTACGAAGAAATCAAGGATCTGACAACATCGCCAATTTTCATTGGGGAAGAAATAAGCCCCTATCACAAAGAGATTTTATGGAAAGCCAAACAAGTGGCTAAGGAAAAAAATTACCAATTTGTGTGGTATAAACAAGGAAAAGTTATGCTAAGAAAACAACAACATGAAAAAATTATTTACATTAGGCATTTAGACGACTTGGTGAGAATAATTTAATATAAAATAAATACAAAAAAAGCCTTAACATCCACTTAAGAATTTAGTTTTCTAAAATGAATACCACAATAATTACCTCTGAACCAAAGACTTTAACTACTTTAAATAATTATTTCAAAATTCTACATACAAATATAAGAAGCATAAATAAAAATTATGATTGATTTGCAAATTCTATTAAAATATATGCACTACTTTCTGAAAGCAAAAACATTTAAAATTAACTCGCTTAGAGTATATTCTGAACTCTATATATTCCCGCATATTACTTATTTCTCTAAAGTCAATGTTAATAACAATAACTACTACATTATTACTACTAATTATACTTGGAAATGTAACTTCCTTAAATTACATCTTATGGAACTATTTTTTATTATTTTTAACAATATTATTAACCTATGGAAACATCGTATAAATGATCTAATAACATGCCGTACCCGCCACATCATTTCTTTTACATTTTCTTATAGTTCCCGCTACATCATATACACTGCATTTTACTATCACCTTTGTAAAACTTTGATATTCATTAGCAGATATCATTATAAACACATTAATTGTCTATGTAAACACATTGGAATCGTCCATACTCCTATATTAATCGAACAGTACTTGCTCATTATGTCTTATGCAAACCTACTTACAAACCATTGTTTAAAATACATACTGTACTATGCAATTTATACTTCTCAAAGTGTAATTGTGAGTGTGTACTACCGGCGACAATCTAATATCGTATTTACTAATTATACCTCAAAATAAATGACTTCATAACTAGCGCAATCGATGATTGCTTTATAATAGATGAAAGAATTTTTGACACCATAAATGAAACAAATTATATTATAGATATAAAACCGACATCCAGTCTAATAATAATGCACATGAACATTAGAAGCTTGGAGAGGAATATCGATGAATTTATTTGCACAATTAAATCTTTAAAAAGACTTGACTGTATAATATTATCAGAAACGCATTCATCGAATGAAATTAATTACCATATACCGGGTTTCTCGTATTATGCAACGGCAAACAAAATTATGTGAATGACATTTTGAAAAACAATGATTGTAAAACCAAAATGCTATTTTAGAAAATATTTAAATTAGTGAATTTATTTGAAGTATCTACCCACTCTTGAATTGAATCAGGAATTATAGATATTTTAAATAAATTGGTTAAGAATTTTGGTATAATGGGATAGATGGGACCTACGAAAAGAAAATAGGCTAATCGAAGTAGTCATCCTGCGCAGACGAAGTCGTGGGCAGAAGCTAGTACACAATATATTTTTTTTAAATTATGAAATAACACAAATAATCATTTGTAACCGCCACCTCCTTACTCGTAGCCAAGGATCGAAATCATTCAAATTATGAGTCGGTCATACACCATAGAAATAATTCGCATTTAATCCAAGTGGTTGGTGTGAGCGCAACAGAGTTGCTTCAGGCTTCAGCCTACAGTGTGAAGCTTTGCGGTCGAAGCATAGTCTTGTGTAGGTTACATAATTAATAATTTTAGTATTCGTGAGGTTGAAAGTATTTACAAAACATATTTGCCAGGATCATTGCCTTTAAAAAAAATAAATTGACATTACGATATCTATCTAATGACATCATAAAAATAAAAGATATGCTGAACGAACAAAGTTGTGCCACCACTTTTGAAAAGGATAGCCTTTCAACGAGCCGCTAGAGTATGGACCTAGTTCGGTGAAGCATTACAATAAAAAATTATAAATTAGTTTTTGTCCCTACTTTATTGTTTTTGTGATGTAAAAACTAGTTCCAATAAGATTGCAACTTATGAACAATAATATAATGAACAATAATACATCTATGGACAACTGCAGTGTTATGACCAGTGATTTCCCGCGGTCCTTATAATCTAACCACAACAAATAATAGTGATACAAAAACCCAAGAAATATTTAATTAACTTAAAAACACACTACTTCTTAAATATTTAAAAGTGTTAGTTGATAAAAATACCAAAGTAAAGTGATTTTCTTGCACAAGTAAACTATTGAACATAACATAACCTCAAACGTCAAAGCTAGTGTATTTTGTCTAAGCAATCGAGAAGAGTCAACAATAAACACAGTGTTGCCAGTATAAATTTTTGTGAAGGGGCATTTCTGAACAGAATAATTTTAACAAAAACAATGTCTCCCGCTCGAAGCAAAAATCAAATTTCCGAAGATAAAATAAGCACGGATAAAATAATTGAATATATTGATAAAAAATTTGAAACCTAAAGAAGGAAATTTTCATAAAAATTGATTCACAGACTTCAGAAACTACAAAGAGCATCGAGTTTATTAGTGCTCAATACGATGAACTTTTAAAAAAAATGGATGTTACAAATAAATTAAACCAAGTGATACAAACTGATTTCGAAAATATGAAAAAAGATCTGTCCGAAAAAAATACTATCATCAAGAAACTTGAAATCAGATTCGCCGACTTGGAGACCATTTCAAAGTGTAATAACCTAGAAATAGCTGGGATTCCCCAACAAAACAGAGAACAACCCACTGAAATCGTAAGAAAAGTTGCTGCTGCAGCTGGGATCATTATAAAACACACGGATATAACTGACGTCATCCGAATCCCAGATAGACGCAATGGGGCTCCACCTAAACTCCTTGTTACTTTCTCTGAAAAACAACAAAGAGATTCCCTCCTTGAAAAAAAGAAAGACATAAATTACGAAGAAATCAAGGATCTGACAACATCGCCAATTTTCATTGGGGAAGAAATAAGCCCCTATCACAAAGAGATTTTATGGAAAGCCAAACAAGTGGCTAAGGAAAAAAATTACCAATTTGTGTGGTATAAACAAGGAAAAGTTATGCTAAGAAAACAACAACATGAAAAAATTATTTACATTAGGCATTTAGACGACTTGGTGAGAATAATTTAATATAAAATAAATACAAAAAAAGCCTTAACATCCACTTAAGAATTTAGTTTTCTAAAATGAATACCACAATAATTACCTCTGAACCAAAGACTTTAACTACTTTAAATAATTATTTCAAAATTCTACATACAAATATAAGAAGCATAAATAAAAATTATGATTGATTTGCAAATTCTATTAAAATATATGCACTACTTTCTGAAAGCAAAAACATTTAAAATTAACTCGCTTAGAGTATATTCTGAACTCTATATATTCCCGCATATTACTTATTTCTCTAAAGTCAATGTTAATAACAATAACTACTACATTATTACTACTAATTATACTTGGAAATGTAACTTCCTTAAATTACATCTTATGGAACTATTTTTTATTATTTTTAACAATATTATTAACCTATGGAAACATCGTATAAATGATCTAATAACATGCCGTACCCGCCACATCATTTCTTTTACATTTTCTTATAGTTCCCGCTACATCATATACACTGCATTTTACTATCACCTTTGTAAAACTTTGATATTCATTAGCAGATATCATTATAAACACATTAATTGTCTATGTAAACACATTGGAATCGTCCATACTCCTATATTAATCGAACAGTACTTGCTCATTATGTCTTATGCAAACCTACTTACAAACCATTGTTTAAAATACATACTGTACTATGCAATTTATACTTCTCAAAGTGTAATTGTGAGTGTGTACTACCGGCGACAATCTAATATCGTATTTACTAATTATACCTCAAAATGAATGACTTCATAACTAGCGCAATCGATGATTGCTTTATAATAGATGAAAGAATTTTTGACACCATAAATGAAACAAATTATATTATAGATATAAAACCGACATCCAGTCTAATAATAATGCACATGAACATTAGAAGCTTGGAGAGGAATATCGATGAATTTATTTGCACAATTAAATCTTTAAAAAGACTTGACTGTATAATATTATCAGAAACGCATTCATCGAATGAAATTAATTACCATATACCGGGTTTCTCGTATTATGCAACGGCAAACAAAATTATGTGAATGACATTTTGAAAAACAATGATTGTAAAACCAAAATGCTATTTTAGAAAATATTTAAATTAGTGAATTTATTTGAAGTATCTACCCACTCTTGAATTGAATCAGGAATTATAGATATTTTAAATAAATTGGTTAAGAATTTTGGTATAATGGGATAGATGGGACCTACGAAAAGAAAATAGGCTAATCGAAGTAGTCATCCTGCGCAGACGAAGTCGTGGGCAGAAGCTAGTACACAATATATTTTTTTTAAATTATGAAATAACACAAATAATCATTTGTAACCGCCACCTCCTTACTCGTAGCCAAGGATCGAAATCATTCAAATTATGAGTCGGTCATACACCATAGAAATAATTCGCATTTAATCCAAGTGGTTGGTGTGAGCGCAACAGAGTTGCTTCAGGCTTCAGCCTACAGTGTGAAGCTTTGCGGTCGAAGCATAGTCTTGTGTAGGTTACATAATTAATAATTTTAGTATTCGTGAGGTTGAAAGTATTTACAAAACATATTTGCCAGGATCATTGCCTTTAAAAAAAATAAATTGACATTACGATATCTATCTAATGACATCATAAAAATAAAAGATATGCTGAACGAACAAAGTTGTGCCACCACTTTTGAAAAGGATAGCCTTTCAACGAGCCGCTAGAGTATGGACCTAGTTCGGTGAAGCATTACAATAAAAAATTATAAATTAGTTTTTGTCCCTACTTTATTGTTTTTGTGATGTAAAAACTAGTTCCAATAAGATTGCAACTTATGAACAATAATATAATGAACAATAATACATCTATGGACAACTGCAGTGTTATGACCAGTGATTTCCCGCGGTCCTTATAATCTAACCACAACAAATAATAGTGATACAAAAACCCAAGAAATATTTAATTAACTTAAAAACACACTACTTCTTAAATATTTAAAAGTGTTAGTTGATAAAAATACCAAAGTAAAGTGATTTTCTTGCACAAGTAAACTATTGAACATAACATAACCTCAAACGTCAAAGCTAGTGTATTTTGTCTAAGCAATCGAGAAGAGTCAACAATAAACACAGTGTTGCCAGTATAAATTTTTGTGAAGGGGCATTTCTGAACAGAATAATTTTAACAAAAACAATGTCTCCCGCTCGAAGCAAAAATCAAATTTCCGAAGATAAAATAAGCACGGATAAAATAATTGAATATATTGATAAAAAATTTGAAACCTAAAGAAGGAAATTTTCATAAAAATTGATTCACAGACTTCAGAAACTACAAAGAGCATCGAGTTTATTAGTGCTCAATACGATGAACTTTTAAAAAAAATGGATGTTACAAATAAATTAAACCAAGTGATACAAACTGATTTCGAAAATATGAAAAAAGATCTGTCCGAAAAAAATACTATCATCAAGAAACTTGAAATCAGATTCGCCGACTTGGAGACCATTTCAAAGTGTAATAACCTAGAAATAGCTGGGATTCCCCAACAAAACAGAGAACAACCCACTGAAATCGTAAGAAAAGTTGCTGCTGCAGCTGGGATCATTATAAAACACACGGATATAACTGACGTCATCCGAATCCCAGATAGACGCAATGGGGCTCCACCTAAACTCCTTGTTACTTTCTCTGAAAAACAAC
This sequence comes from Limnephilus auricula, assembly GCA_951813805.1. Classification (NCBI taxonomy): domain Eukaryota; kingdom Metazoa; phylum Arthropoda; class Insecta; order Trichoptera; family Limnephilidae; genus Limnephilus; species Limnephilus auricula. Next base: position 9,148,073 of record OX638406.1, on the reverse strand, counting down.
AAAGAGATTCCCTCCTTGAAAAAAAGAAAGACATAAATTACGAAGAAATCAAGGATCTGACAACATCGCCAATTTTCATTGGGGAAGAAATAAGCCCCTATCACAAAGAGATTTTATGGAAAGCCAAACAAGTGGCTAAGGAAAAAAATTACCAATTTGTGTGGTATAAACAAGGAAAAGTTATGCTAAGAAAACAACAACATGAAAAAATTATTTACATTAGGCATTTAGACGACTTGGTGAGAATAATTTAATATAAAATAAATACAAAAAAAGCCTTAACATCCACTTAAGAATTTAGTTTTCTAAAATGAATACCACAATAATTACCTCTGAACCAAAGACTTTAACTACTTTAAATAATTATTTCAAAATTCTACATACAAATATAAGAAGCATAAATAAAAATTATGATTGATTTGCAAATTCTATTAAAATATATGCACTACTTTCTGAAAGCAAAAACATTTAAAATTAACTCGCTTAGAGTATATTCTGAACTCTATATATTCCCGCATATTACTTATTTCTCTAAAGTCAATGTTAATAACAATAACTACTACATTATTACTACTAATTATACTTGGAAATGTAACTTCCTTAAATTACATCTTATGGAACTATTTTTTATTATTTTTAACAATATTATTAACCTATGGAAACATCGTATAAATGATCTAATAACATGCCGTACCCGCCACATCATTTCTTTTACATTTTCTTATAGTTCCCGCTACATCATATACACTGCATTTTACTATCACCTTTGTAAAACTTTGATATTCATTAGCAGATATCATTATAAACACATTAATTGTCTATGTAAACACATTGGAATCGTCCATACTCCTATATTAATCGAACAGTACTTGCTCATTATGTCTTATGCAAACCTACTTACAAACCATTGTTTAAAATACATACTGTACTATGCAATTTATACTTCTCAAAGTGTAATTGTGAGTGTGTACTACCGGCGACAATCTAATATCGTATTTACTAATTATACCTCAAAATGAATGACTTCATAACTAGCGCAATCGATGATTGCTTTATAATAGATGAAAGAATTTTTGACACCATAAATGAAACAAATTATATTATAGATATAAAACCGACATCCAGTCTAATAATAATGCACATGAACATTAGAAGCTTGGAGAGGAATATCGATGAATTTATTTGCACAATTAAATCTTTAAAAAGACTTGACTGTATAATATTATCAGAAACGCATTCATCGAATGAAATTAATTACCATATACCGGGTTTCTCGTATTATGCAACGGCAAACAAAATTAACAAAAACAGCGGCGTCGCCATTTTCATTTCTAATGTTTACGCTGTCACAAATATAAATGAAATCAAGATTAATAGTGTAAATATATTAAATATGGAGATACGTTTTATGAATAATTCTTTCAATATCATTGCTATTTATCGCACACATGCGTCGATCATAACTGCATATATAGAAGAATTAAAAAATATACTACGACATCATAAAAATAAAAAAACCATTATTATAGGAGATATCAATTTAAATATCGCTAACGACTACTCCTCGAACGACAAAGATAATTATTTTAATATGTTTGCGGAATTAAACTATATTTCATGTATAAATTCATATACTAGAAACATTCTCGGCCAACGACCGTCATGTATCGACCATTTATTTACAAATATCAAAGATACACAAAATATAACATCGGCTGTAATAAAAACAACTATAACGGATCATTATGCATGTGTATTTAAATACAACTATAAACAAGAAAACTCTCCAATACCAACTACAACGGAACTAAATAAGACAAATAAAAGCAATTATAGAATCAATATAAACTCTCTCATAAAAATATTAAATAACGAAAAAGAATGGCAAGAAATATATCAATGTAACGATGTAGAAGATTGTTGCAAAATATTTTATAATAAATTAAGTCTACACATAAATGCCTGCAGAAATACCTCACCTCAAAAAATATCATCGAGGCTTAAACCAATTAAACCATGGATAACCCATGGATTAATCGTTTCAATTAGACACAAAGAAACACTTTACAAACAATCTATAAAACAACCGGAAGACATAACATTACAAAAACATTTTAAGGATTATAAAAAAAAACTTGCGTATCTAATAAAAAACACAAAAGATAATTACTATAAACAAAAACTAGAACTTACTGAAAATGATAGCAAAAGGACTTGGTCCATCATAAACGAAATTATTGACAAAAAACCATTCAAAAATAAAACAATCAACAACATCAACCATCACAATTCTAAAATTTGTTGTAAAGAAAATCCCTTTGAAGCCGCTAATGTATTTAACGATTTTTTTGCAAATGTGGGGAAAAACCTTGCTAACAAAATACAAAAAGACCCGTGTCTCAATGAACCCAACTCTACAGTAAATAATGAGCAAAAAATTGAACTATTTCAACCAACAACACCAGAAGAAATCGAACAAATCATTACAGGTATGAAAGGAGGTTCGGCTCCAGGTTTTGACGGAGTCACAGTCCCAATATTGAAAAGCATAAAATCATTAGTATCAAAACCTTTAACTCATATCGTCAATACAAGCTTTCAAAGCGGAGTATTTCCATCTATATACAAACAATCTGTAATTATACCAATATTTAAAACCGGCAATCCGGAAGAAACAACCAATTACCGCCCAATTTCTTTACTATCAAATATAGCAAAAGTTTTTGAAAAAATTGTAAAAAAAAGAATAAATCATTTCATTAAGACTAATGACATAATTCATGAAAACCAGTTTGGTTTCATGGAAAACAGAAGCACAAAAGATGCTATTGCTAAATTATCTCATACTATACAAGACGCATTAGATAAATCTTTAAAGTGTATTGGTATATTTGTTGATCTTCAAAAAGCTTTCGACAGCATTTCTCATGTCAAATTAACACAAAAACTAAACGCTGTGGGTTTTAATGGCAGAGCCTTAAATTGGATAAAAAGTTATCTTAATAACAGATCACAAGTGGTAAAAATTAACCATACATTGAGCAAACCTCTTACAAGTGATTTTGGAATACCACAAGGTACTGTATTAGGGCCATTACTTTTTATCATGTATGTCAACGACATTTTTACACAAAACCTCAGTGGACGCGTTATTTCTTACGCGGACGACACTATCATCATAGTTAAGGGTCAGGACTGGAATATTCTAAAGAAAAATGCAAACAATGACATGCAAATCCTAAAAAACTGGTTCGACACAAACCTGCTCTCAATTAATGCAAAAAAGACACTTTACATTCCCTTCTCAATAAATAAGTTCAGAACTCACCCAAACATCGATATAATTATACACAATAATAAATGTAACAAGACTGTCTGTAATAGTTCATGTAAAAAATTAAATCATACAACTGAAATAAAGTACCTCGGTGTAATTGTAGACCAACATATGAAATGGAACAGACACATATGTGAACTTGTTAAGCGCATTAGGAAATGTATTTATATATTTATTAGATTAAGAAATATTCTCAAGGTAAATAATTTAAAAAAGGTGTACTATGCACTAGTACAGTCAGTAATTCAATATGGAATTATTGGATGGGGAGGTGCATATAAAAAAATTGTAAACCCTGTAAATGTGGTTCAAAAACTAATTATTAAAGTCATTTTAAAAAAACAACCTACATTCCCTTCTGCAACATTGTTCAAAATTTTCGAAGTTCCAAAAATTGAAGATCTCTATAAAAAAGACTCAATATTACAAATATTCAAAGATAAGACATTAAAAAATAATAAAGTTAACTCATCGTTGAGACGTAAATATAATATCCAAATTCCATTATTTTCTACTCAACAGATGCAAAATAATTATGTATACAAAGGGATAACTTACTTCAATAGCCTTCCCGAAGAAGTAAAAAAAATAAGAGATTTAGCATTATTCCAGAAAAAGATCAAACTATTCTTAAAAAACTGTATGCAATAAAACCATGTAACCTTAATCCTGTAATTCAAACCATCAAATATTGTATAATGTCGTCCTTAATCTAGTACTTAAGATATTATATTAATTATGGACTAAAAATTGTATATTCTTACATAACACCTACACCAAGCTCAAGAGCCAGTTCTCTTAATTGGTGTAGAAACCAAAAAAATTATGTTTTCACCTTTTTGTTATACCTTTTTATTATATTTTTGTTTTTATTTTAGTTATTCTATTGTTAAACAATGATTAAAATGTAAAATTGTTGTGTGTAAGAGGTGAAATAAATTGAAATAAATAAATAAAAAAAAATAAAAAGTTCATATTTTTTCCACGTTACTAACTTATACGTAAACTTACATCCGAAATTATCGTGTTTAATAGTTTTTATAAATCATTAAATATTCTTGAAAGATATTACGACATGGCTAACTAACTAACAAGACAATAAAAGTTCGGGAACACACTGCTAGTTTTATACACAAGGGTATCTTGTCTCATTTTGACTTTTTTCACGACCCGGCTCAAGTATTCGATTCGCTTATCGTGGAATGTCACCCTAAAACGTCCCTGACTATATAATATATATGGACTTGCTAGTTGGATCTCTCTCTCTGGTTTCAATCCTGGGATTAGTTTGCAGCAATTTCCTCCAGCAATTTTTCTCTTCCATTCTTCCCTGTCTTGTGCAGCTCTTTTGAAGTCTGCATATGATGAGCAGCGCATGTCCACCAGCAGGTCCTCCAGGTACTCTCGGCGTGGGCGTCCCCTGGAGTTTGTCCCCTCGGTCATACCTTCCATTATGGCATGCAAGAGGCCTTCTTGTCGTATTATATGGCCGATCCATCTTGCACCCCTTTCGGACAAAGTCCTAAGCAGGTGCCTTCCTTCTTTCGATTCTTTGGAGAACCTCCTCATTAGTTGGATAATGATGTATGGATGCTAGTTGGATATTCCTGTGGTATTCCTTTTTAAACGCTCTTCCATATCTACCACTCATGCATGTCTAGATTTTGACAGAATTTTCTCGAAGGAGTATAATCAAACATTTGCACAGATAAAATATTAAAACTTGCACAACGTAATATATCACTGAAACAACCGCTCGCATGTCTTTTATTTAAAAAAATCATCTCGACAAGTCTAGTCATGTGTAAACGCCTTCAAAAAGTGTTATATGGGACATCCCACATGGTATGTACTGGTATATGTAAAACAATAATCGGCAATAATAATTTTTTCATTAAGTAAATAATTTTAAGAAATAAAATCATAAAAAAGCAAAGATAGAATTTAAATTGTATAATTATTTTTTTTCTTAAAAAATAAATGATTATTATTTTATAAATAAATTGGTAATATTTTTAAAATTATTTTTTATCATCTACAAGTTAAATTCATGTAAGTTCACTTAATAACTTCGCTTAGTAACTTAACTTCGTGTTCACCCTTTTCTTTTCTTGTTCATACATTGTTCCTAAACGTTTACTCTGGTTATAATATATTATGATGTACTCTAACTGTTACTATCATAAAATATAATAATAACACTTTATCTAAAACATGCGAATACCTCAGTACAGGTTTTCCTAGTGAGGTGTTCACAAAACATTTACACACAATTATTAAAAATTATATGACACTCTTACTACCATGTTTTATATTACAAACATGTTTGTATTACTTGCACGTATAATAAATTATAATTACCTCTAAACTGTTTATATGAGTATAAATAAATATAATATAAAAAGTATAAATACATAATGCCTCTGACTCAGATGTGTCGACTATAACAAGAGTGTGCTGAAGTGGATATTTTCTTCGATAATTTGTACGGATTTAGAAAAAGGTTAAAAAATATGTTAAACTAATTATATTTAGTCAATTGTCTCTCGTGTTTCTTATCTCTTGCACCTCATTGTAATATGCGTTACTTGAGTGAGCTTGTATATAATTTTGTACATTTTTTATTTGTAATGTTTCTGTTTTTCTAATTATATGTATCTGTATTTAATTGTAGATTTTTTGTAATTGTATGTCCCCATTTGTACAATAACTGAGTTTTTATAACTGGATTGTTCTCACGTAAGTGCGAATATCTGTAAATCACAGTATAAATAAATAAAAATTATATAGTACCAACAAAATAAAAACAATTTTTTTCCTTGTATTTTCACAGACCTTATATTATTCAGAGGAACATAAACCTTCTGTTGCTTTTAACGTAAGTCAACTGAGTCGGTAAAATAAAAGGTTTCTATTCTTAAAGTAAACTTGAGTCCTTACAGTCTGTCTGAGAAAACTCGCCCGTACATTCGAACTGAGCGACATATTTTATACTTTTTACTTGTTTAGTAAGAAGGTAGGTACTCCGCAATGTACATATTTAATTTACGGTGTATTCTTTGGATTCTAGAGACACCCGGGTTCTTTATCCGCTAATTTACTATTTATCAATAACAGTATCTACTCTTATGCCTAGTAACATAAAAACCTTTTGAAACTTCTTCTTACTTTTAAAACCAAAATAAGATAGTAGATTCTAAAATTTGAGAAAAGTAATTTTATTAAACGAGTTATTATTATTTATTGTTTTTGTGATTAATTCGTAGAACTCCATTTAATTTTTTTGAAATTTAATTTAAATTAAATTTAATAATGTTTATTATTAAGTTCTGCAAGTGTTATAGTTTTTATTATTGTGACAGCTGTTTCGGCTTACAAGGCCATTTTCAAACTGAGGTGTTTCATAATTAGACGACGATATTTATACGATTTAAAATGTCAATTTGAAAGAGAGCAAATTGATTTATTGTCGGTTAAACCGAATTCTTGGGAAAGTAACAGATTCTCCCCCATGGGTATTTTGAAATTTGTAAATGTGTTCTTAATTGTTTAATAATGACGTTAATGCTATGAATATTGTTTAGGTTTTGTGAAAATACTTAGAAGAGGTGAGTATATTATTTTCCTTACTTTATTAATTAATGTTAAATTAGGATCGTTCATGCGATTATTAATTTCTAATTGTTCGAGTAAATTTACTTATTACAGGAGCTTAATTTATTAACGGTAAGCAAACATTTAGTTTATATAATATGGAATTGTGAGCCAAAAATTAGGAAAGCGTAATGTAAAAGGAATTTTAAAACAAAATAATTACATGAAACAAATTACTTTGCGTAAACCACTATAATCACATGTTATAATATCGACATGTTTCAAAACCGATGGTTTTTTCGTCATGATAATAACATGAATAATATATACAAATATAATATCCTGACGAAGAAACTATCGGTTTTGAAACATGTAGATATTATAACATTTGATTATAATGGTTTACACAAAGTAATTGGTTTCATTTAATTAAAATGATGCCACAAAGTAATTTTACAAAGATTGAAGAAATAAAATAATTATGATTATGCTTAGTTAGAACTGTCACGGAATATCAAATGTTAAAAGTAAACTATTTAAGATGCTTTTCAATTTACCGATGAATTTTCATATGATATAATCTAATGACGTTAATACATAATACACTTTTTTAATGTGATTACCGCACAATAGTCCCAAATGCTCCCCTCTCGAGCCAGTGAGACTATGGCATACTTAATTAAAGTATGTTGTGGGGCTGAAATTAGTTAGGGGAAAGATGTGGAGAAAACGAAGGGGGAAAAAAAAACTAAGAGTATGGATATTGGAAAGACGGCATGTGAAGTGTGCCCGCGCGCTCCAAGTGTGCCCTTTCGAGAATTTTACCCAAACGGCTTACATTGGCTGCTGGTTTTTGGCCGTTTAATACGTTCCGACAGCAGCCAATGTCGGCCGTGTGGGTAGAATTCTCGAAAAGGCACACTTGGAGCGCGCGGGCACACTTCACATGCCGTCTCTCTAATATCCATACTCTTAGGTGGAGAAGTACCTAGTGCGATAGTGAGATTATCCTCCACTCTGAAACATGCCGCAAATATTCTGTGTATTATTTTTTAACTAATTAATTATGATATAATACAAATTATTCAAATAAAATGTATTCGCGCACGCAGGGATTTGAACCGGCGACCTTCGGATTGCTAGCCGAGAGCCTTATCCCTTGACCATGGAGGTTGTAATATATAACTAATATATAACTATCTATTTATCCACGTATTTTAAGTTCAAAATTCCTATTTAATAATTTTAAACATCATAATTAATTATAGGTACAAAATATTATTCATTCTGACACTCGCTCCTCTTCTAAACACAAGCGTCCGCTCCTATAGGAGAGACACAATCAAAAATCAAAAAAAAATCTGTGAAAACTTATTTTGTAATTTATTGTTATCAACATTGTTATACCTTGTAAACTTATAATTTAATAAATAAATTTAAAAAAAAAAAAAAAAACAAATGTACTAGGAACAATAAATTGATGGTTTGTACATCTTAACAACTAGCAAATATATCACGCCATATCTCCGCAAAGACAGGCAAAGAGAAATACCGCCACACAATTTTCACTTACTCCTAGCGATGAAAGCTGTGTACCTAAAAGCTTTGCAGGTTTTCAAGGGTTACATCATAAAGTTGTGAAGTCCAAATATAAAAGTAGGTTGAAACTAGTTGTTCTGCGATTATTAGACTTGCGCGTTTATAAAATGATGTTTCTATTTTCTTTTATTTAATAAATACAAACCAAATTTTCTCTTGAATCTTAATGATAGCGAAAATTTGAAATTTTGTAAAAGAACAATTAATCAAAAAAATAGTTAAACATGTCATTTTTTAAAATTCCAGGCAAATCAGTATGACGTATTCAGTATTGTCGACGAAATCATTATTTACGACGCACATTTTAAGAAGATTTTTTTCTGAAAAAATTTTTTTTATTCTGTTATTAAAAACAATGTTTAATATTCTGATAGATCTTTTTAATGTTATTTTGTAATAAAAATTCATTAAATTAGCTATACAGAAACAGAATATATGATTTTTTTTTAAAGAAAAAATCATATTTTCGCTCTCCTGACAAATACCACTTTGCCCTTTTGTAACGTATTAATTTCCATTTATGACTATGTCAATTTATTAAGTAGGTACTGAGAATATACGCATAAATTTTTTATATTATTTGGATTGTTTTTTTTTTTGTTCGAAAGGTTGGTGGCATTTACGGAAAGGCTGGTAGAGACGGTTTTGGGCAAAATGGCGGAAGACGTATTATTGAGCTTGTGACGGACGGGAGAGGTAAATTGTTTTTTTAGTTTCTTTTAATAAATATATTTTTTTTTTTGGTTTCCTCGTGTAATGGGCCGTGGTATTTTTTGAGATGGACGCCGGTGACGATCGGTGTAATCCGTGGAGTTGAACCTTGGCTATAATCATCCGCGTTCTCTAGAAGTTATAGCTCGTTCGGAGGTCGCCTAAACGTATATGGAAGTTGCTGGGATATGTACTTCCAACTCCAAAGGATGACAAGACGGGATGGTAGCCGGGAAATCCGTCTGTGGTTGGGCATACCGTTCTGTGAAGACCTATATAAGCGTGCTGAGGGTGATAGGCGGCCAGTCGGAGCCTTGATGACCTTAACCGGTTATGCTGGATGGAGCCGGGGCGAAAATATCAGTTCTGCTAAGAAGGGTGGCCTGAGGCGCTGATAGCTGCCTAAACGTGACTAAAAATAACAGAAATTTCTTTCTTTTCTTCCCCTATTTGATGAAACCATTATAAGGTATTTAAGTAGATTTAATATATAATATATTAATTTTCGCTTTATTGCAAATGTCAGATCGTGTATTTGTCAAGAGGATCAATTATACTTTATTCACTATACATATTTTATTATTTACAACACCAGATATTGCCTTTATCCCACTCAGGACCCTGTGAAAAGATAAGAGCTCATGACTACAGTATTTGCTTTTGCTCATCAGAGCAAATACTGGTTGCACTTTAGAGCATTTTAAATTTCTGCTATCTATACTTTTGTACATATATAAAAGTAGGTACTTAAATACCTAACTACTTGTGAGGAATGGTTGCACGGCAGGTTTTATAAAAAAACTCCTTTTTGGATTTCAGGACAAAATACTCAACGGAAATGATTTTTTTTAATATTATTTATTTGCGTTTTAAATTTAAAAAATTCGAGAATAGAGAGAATTATATTCGTAATTTAATTTAGAGGCAAATTAGGCATTCTTTTCAGAAGCTAGGGGAAATTGGAACATTTTAATATCATGTAGGTATAATATTAAAACAGTGAAAATGTTATAAAAAGTGACGGAATTTGCAATACCCAACATTTGCTTTACAAGTAAACCCTACAGGTTCTCAAGCGACAGACTCTACAAAAAATGTAACGTTCTTGATGTTCGTCAAAACTTCATAAAAAAGATTATTATACATGTACATAAAAATATAGAAAATTTTAATAAAATTGATCACAAATACAATACAAGAAGTCACAACAGAAAGGATCTCTTCGTCCCAGGGAGCAATACGGCAAAGTATCAAAAGACGTATGCGTATCTGGGACCGAAATTATACAATAAAATCCCCCCAGACTTAAATATTAAAAATTCAATAATAACTAAATGGTTGATTGGCTTGGGTAGGGAGGAGTCTGAAAAACTAATATATAATGTGACTTAAAACGATACATGGTTACCTATGAATGGCACATTTAGTAAAAACTTAGTACATAGGTATTAATTAAAAATAATAATAATAATTTAAATTGCATTTGGCACTTTACACACTTTGGTTCCTTAGAACAGGCAATCTGCCTAGCTAGGAACTAATATCGACCTAAAACAACATAATAACACTTGTATTCATTTTAAATATATTATCTTATTATGTAATATTATTTGTTATTTTGGCTTTAAATGTATCAAATGTAAATAAAAAATAAAAAAAATAAAAATAAAGTCACAAAATAAAACATTCTTCACTGTCGACTCCAAGTAAACCAATGGAAAAATAAAAATGAATTCTTCGCAGAATTGACACATTTTTCACACAAGAAGCGTTCTGAAGAAATGGCTGTAAAGTGCAGTGAATACTGAACATGTCATATATTTTTAGTGGTTTCGGTAAGGCATAAAAGACAGAGAGTAGAAGGAGATTTGTAGAGCAAGTGTAGTAATCATACTAAACTGTACTTCGGTTTCGTTTTTCGAGTTTTGGATTTTTGTTTCAAATAAAAGTTAAATTGTGGTCGAAATATTTCGTGCAGTTTAATTTTTAAGTTTTAATCTTTGGGGATGTTGGGTGGAGGGTATTCTTAGGAAAGGAAGTTCTGGGAAGAAAAAAAGTACGATAGGTGTTTATAAATGGTTTTATGACAAATCAGAATCATGCAATTTCTAACCCTTTAAGAGTTATGAAAAAAAATTGAAAAATAGTCCATACACTAACCTAACCTTATTCACAAAACGTAGTGAATAACGTGGCAGAGGTGTTGGTTATCCAATAAATGGTTCTCGGGGCGGCGGTACCCGTACCCGCCTCCAAAGTTGAAATTATATAAAAACAAAAAATACATAAAACTAATTATTGCAAACACAGCATCTCCAAAGTCGACATACGTTTGGGAGGCGTAAATGGGAACCGGAAACCATTTATTGGATAGCCAACACCTCTGCCATAGGTCACCCTAAAGTGGTTCGCTACGTTTGGTGACTTAGCAGGGGTGCCCGGGTTCATGGGGTAAGGTTTCTCTAGGTCTTGGCGGCGGATGATCTAGGCACACTGAACCCCAGATTCCTACCTAACCTTCATACGTTTTTCCTCCCCAGAACTTCCTCTCCTTAAAAAATACCCTCCACACAGCATCCCCAAAGATGACTTAGGCCCTGAGGTAAATTATTTTCCTCAGGACCTCCTGTGTGGACAAAATGTAAAAAAAAAAAAAATCCGTCTGTTTTGAGGGGTTAAGGTAAAAAAAAAAATGTAAAATGGGGGACTATTCTCGGGTGAGGCCCATAGTGGGTGCATCAGATGAGGCCCACACTATCAATAAAAGTTAAACTAACAAACTTGTTTTAAATTTTCCACAACTGAATAACAGCATTTATGTTATTCAGTTGTGTAAATTGTGATTAAATGTTACATTCCCAGTAAACAACTGTTCTGTTATTCCATGTTGCATGACTGAACTCAATAGAGAGTATATAGACCAATCAAATCTCATGGGGTGTGATAATCAAAACAAATTACAGTCGGAAATACAACGCATTACTTAAGCTTGGTATTCACGGGCGAGCATTTCTACAGAAACGCTCGTCGCTCGACTTGCTCGTCCGGACATGCTCGTCTGTGAATGCTAGGTTTTACAAGTGCAGACTACCGCCGTTCTTCCGTGGAGCTACGTTCAAGCGACGCGATCGCCGCTCGTCTGTGTTTTCCATACTAATATTATTGTTTGAAAACGCCGCTAGGCGCTACACTAGCGAAATGGTATGACAGGTAGCGGTAGCGTCGTTTGTAAGTAGCTACGTGGAAGAACGGCGTTAGCCACTGGAGCGAAAGGGCCCACCATTAAAAAAATCATACTATCTAGTGATTATTTATTTTGTTATATTTTAAATGTACAATATATTATATAGTCGTTTTATGTATAGTTTTAAAACCACAAGCAATTTAAAGCATGGCGGGTCATTTTGACGCCGGGTTGACTTTTAACAACCTATTATGTACTTAACGTTATTATTTGATGGGAGCGCATGAGTACGTTCCATACGACCATTTTACGATTTTAATTTGTTGGGGGTTTTTTTGGGCCATTTAATCGGTTTATTGTTAGTTCACAAGCTATTGTTTCATGATTATTCTAGGCAGCTTTTATTCTGAATCTTTTCCGGACCTATTTTCCGAGCCTATGTTTGAGGTTAGGTTTGGCATGGTCGTTAGCTAACCAGAGGAAGCGGGTTAAATAAGTAATAAATCGCGAGCAAGACACCCACTGTTGTACCTTTTCTATTAAATCCACCCTTTTAGTTGAGTAGAACCTCCATAATATAAACTGGAGCCTACTGAAATATATTATATATTTCGGTAAGATCAGGGCCGTATGTAGGCAATGGATTGCCTCTAGGCGAATAAACTATGCTGAATTTTTTTTTTTTTTTAATTGATAGGAACACCCACTGTTGTACCTTTTCTCTTAAATCCACCCTTTTAGTTGAGTAGAACCTCCATAATATAAACTGGAGCCCACTAAAATATATTATATATTTCGGTAAAATCAGAACCGCATGTATGCAATGGATTGCCTCTAGGCGAATAAACTAGGCTGAATTTTATTTTTTTTTTTTAAATTATAGGAACACCCACTGTTGTACCTTTTCTCTTTAATCCACCCTTTTAGTTGAGTAGAACCTCCATAATATAAACTGGAGCCTACTGAAATATATTATATATTTCGGTAAAATCAGAACCGCATGTAGGCAATGGATTGCCTCTAGGCGAATAAACTATGCTGAATTTTACTTTGAAAAAAATTATAGGAACACCCACTGTTGTACCTTTTCTCTTAAATCCACCCTTTTGCTTGAGTAGAACCTCCATAATATAAACTGGAGCCTACTGAAATATATTATATATTTCGGTAAAATCAGAACCGCATGTAGGCAATGGATTGCCTCTAGGCGAATAAACTATGCTGAATTTTACTTTTAAAAAAATTATAGGAACACCCACTGTTGTACCTTTTCTCTTAAATCCACCCTTTTGCTTGAGTAGAACCTCCATAATATAAACTGGAGCCTACTGAAATATATTATATATTTCGGTAAAATCAGAACCGCATGTAGGCAATGGATTGCCTCTAGGCGAATAAACTATGCTGAATTTTACTTTGAAAAAAATTATAGGAACACCCACTGTTGTACCTTTTCTCTTAAATCCACCCTTTTAGTTGAGTAGAACCTCCATAATATAAACTAGAGCCCACTAAAATATATTATATATTTCGGTAAAATCAGAACCGCATGTATGCAATGGATTGCCTCTAGGCGAATAAACTATGCTGAATTTTACTTTGAAAAAAATTATAGGAACACCCACTGTTGTACCTTTTCTCTTAAATCCACCCTTTTGCTTGAGTAGAACCTCCATAATATAAACTGGAGCCTACTGAAATATATTATATATTTCGGTAAAATCAGAACCGCATGTAGGCAATGGATTGCCTCTAGGCGAATAAACTATGCTGAATTTTACTTTGAAAAAAAATTATAAGAATACATCAGTCTTACTCCTTATGGCGTCACTACGGCATCCTCAATGGGGGTATGTTGTAAAGCTGTAGGTAGTTGGGAGGGAAGGAGATATGGAAGAAGAAGATGGGAAGGACCTGGATGTTCAGATCAAGTGTGCTAGCATGGTCGATCGATATGAAGTTACCGACTGATTGTCGGTAACTTCTCATCGTTCCCTAGGACAACTGCAGATCGCTAACGTACAAACGACAGTTGATATCGAATATATTAAGGACACTTAGTCATTGTGAACTGTCACCTATTCGTTTGCAACCTGCAGTTGTCCTAGGGAACTATGAGAATTTACCGACAATCGGTCGGTAACTTCATATCCATGCTAGCATCCCTGAGGCCCTAGCACGCTTGCTCTATAACGATCGATAGGATAACTATCGGTAACTTCTCATCGTTTCCTACGACAACTGCAGATCGGAAACGAATTGGTGACAGTTCACAATGACTAAGTGTCCTTAATATATTCGATATCAACTGTCGTTTGTACGTTTGAGATGTGCAGTTGTCCTAGGGAACGATGAGAAGTTACCGACAATCGGTCGGTGACTTCATATCGAGCGACCGCACACCTGGTCAAGAATTTCAAGCGACGTTTCAATTCTGAATGGTGGTTTAACACCCAGTGGCGGCTCGTGACTTTTGGGTGTGCTTGAGTGCAAATATAAAAAAAATGGCATTATTGACGTAGTTGTAAAAAAATTGTTCTTCGTTTGAAAAATTTCAGGAAATTTCAGTTTGGCAGCTGGTCCTAAAAATATTCATACAAAAAAACGAACTTCGAGAAAAAAAAATTTCTCAAGTTGTAGTGATATATCTTTTTGTAATAAATAATTAATAAATATTTTCATTTCTAGCGAATCATTCAAATCTGTATCTGAATTGGCTGATAGGGAGAGCGATCCGCTACTCTGCCTGAGTACGGCCATGTTCGTGTTGAATCTCGTACAGAAATTTGACTATGTACCATGCACGTTATTGTTCCAGTTAACCAAAGCTTGAGATTAAACGGTGACAGGAATTTCCGCCGCAACCGGAAACCGGAAGTCACGATCTTTTCAGCCAATAAATCCCGATTTGATTCCTGAATTTCTGGAACACAAAGTGGATTTGGGTGTGGCATTAACTTATGGCGCGGTGGATGGAAAAGCCACATAAATACGAAAAACAGCATATATTTGTAGAAATTCTTTATTTTTGTTGTACATTATCTTTAGCAAAATGCGAAAATACACCCGCTAAAGAAGCTTTGAAATCAAAACAAAAAACAATGTTTTTTAGTTATTTTTCTAGCATGGTTGTTAAAGCTCTCTCTTCGCGCTTTTGTAGATCGTTTATTTTCACATTGGAGGCTTTGCTGTGTTTAATTTTTTATCTGTGCTGTAAACCGCTTGTTTTTGTTGATGTATTAAATTAAAATATTTTCCTACAAGACCCGCATTTTTCTTACAAATCTTAAATTTAGATTTGAGGCTAAAACACTAAACAAAACTTAATAATATTAATACATTTTCAAAAGAATTGGCAAATATCTTATATTCATATACGCTACCATAATTATTTATCTTTCAAATTGTAAATCATTTGTAAGTTAATAATTACATGTGAAATGACACGTCAGATGCCATGTCATTTTAAAATAAAAAATTATTATGACAAAGGATCTGAATGAATTTATTTGATAAACGATGGGAGTTTTCAAGCTCTCGTAAAATTTAATCCAATATGTAGGGTTCTGTTAAAATAAAATATGAAGTATGGTACTCACTTGGTTTATTGATTAATGACAATGACGAAATAACAATTAACAGAGTTGTTGCTTGATACACCTCTCGTCCCAATGGTGGTGGGAGTATCGACACTCCACTTGCCTCCCCTCCTAGAATGATGATCATCCTTCCTGAAGTCCTCCTTGAAACCTCTAGCAGGTGGATGAAATATTGGACTGAAGAGGTATAGGTACATGAAGGAGAGACAGATAATTTTATGGAATGAAGGGCACAAGTGTTCGAAGATGTGCTTAGTATGCCAATCTTTCAGGGAATCTAACTCGTTCACCCGATCGAGTTGTTCTCTCTGGTGTTTTTTCAGTAACTTTTATTGGTGTAGTCGGTTTAATAGTGGGGATTTCTTTATCCTCCAAATCTGTTGGGAGAAAAGCAGGTTTTAGCCTATCAATGCTTATGTACTTTTGATGGCCGCGTATTTCCACCAACATTTTCTTAGAATCCCGCGTCAATACTTGGAAGGGTCCTTCATATGGCGCCTGCAAGGGAGCTTTTACCGAGTCTGTTCGAATGAAAACATGAGTGCATGTTCCCAACAAACCGTGTACAAAAGGTTTGTCATGGTTATGTGTTTAATATCTTGGTTTAATATCTATGGGTTTAATATCTCTCAACATTTCGGTGACCTTTCTAGTGAACGTCTCTGGATCTGTGGATGTGGCCTCCGTAAAAAAATTTCCCCGGAGCTTAAGTGGAGTTCCGTATGTCATTTCCGCGGGTGATATGTTCGCATCCTGTCGAACGCAAGATCTGAGGCCCAAGAGAATCAATGGAAGTCTCTCTGACTAACTGCTTGTGGAGGCTACCTTTAGAGCCCCTTTTAGTGTTCTATGCTTTTTGCGTTCGTTCTTATTCTAGGTTTGCTTGCGGGTGGTACGCTGTTGTTCTTAAGTGTTTTACACCACACAATTTCATGAGGTCTTCAAAGAGCCTACTTTCAAATTGTCGTCCTTGATCTGACGTTATTGTGTCGGGAACTTCAAACCTAGCTATCCAGTTCTTCATGAGAGCGAGAGCAATTTAATGGGAATCGCTTCTGGCCATCTAGTGAAACGATCTATAATGTTCAATAGGTAGTTATTGCCACGTGATGGAGGCAAGGCAACAATATCAATATGGATATTTCTAAACCTCTCCTTGGGCAACCGAAGCGTTCCAATAGGACTGTGGGTTTGCCAATTTACCATGGTTTTCTGGCATAATATGCAACGTGGTGACGAACTCTTTTACGTCTCTTTGCATCTTAGGCCAAACGAATCTTTGCCTAAGTGTTTTGTAGGTAGTTCCAATGCCGGAGTGCCAAATACTGTGCATGTTATCAAGTATATGGTCTTGCAACCCCAGTAGACTTGTCACACCAAAGAGTTGTAGGACTTCCGGGAATCTGGACACGTTCCAAACGTAGAGAAGTCTCGGTGTTCATGATTGCGATGAGTTCTGGGTCGTTGTGTTGGTCTAATGCCACCTCTTCATAATTGATTAATTCTTCTTAATATTTCCAAGCATGACTTGTAAAAAGCGGTTTTCCCTAAAATAATTATACTCACGCCATCTATAAAAGAGTAGATTATGAATTCTTTTAATTATTACCTTAATGTTTCTTCATCAGTTGTGTAAGATTTAAAACATGTTTATTAGCACGGGTTATATTGACTGTTATTTTGATGGCTTGTGTGGGTAGGCATTTACAAGTGTCGCAGTACAAATTTTGCACAAAAATGGGACCTGAAAAACAACAACATGTTATAAATATATTAATACGTAAGTACAAGTACATATCTAAAAATAACAGCTTTATTCCCAAGTGTCGTAATGATTCGATATAAAAATAGGAACCAAAATAGGACAACATGTTTTTAATATTATTAACTAGCTAATACCCGGCATGCGTTGCAATGCTAATTAAATAAATAAATTCTTTCTCCCTTCGTGTCATTTCCCATTCGTTCCCGTTCCCCTTCCGACTCCCTTCCCCTCCCGCGTCCCCTTCCCCTCCCGCATTCCCTTTTCCCTTTCCTGCGTTCTCCTTCCCCTCTCCTGTTCTCCCCTTTCTCGAGAACCCCCCGCCCCCTTCACGCATTCCGCTTCTACCTTCTTCGCCTTCCCCTCTCCCTTGAACCCACTCAACTGACCCTCCCCACAGCCTTTTACCCCTGTTGCCTAACTCCATAAAATACGCCAATTTTTCCAACAACTCGAGTGCCTAATTTAATTTTCTATGCAAATTTCATAATACCAGAGCTCACCAGAATAGATATAGAAGTATTCAAAACAATTCAAAAAAAATAATAACAATCGGATGAAATTTAGATCGCAATCTTATGAATAGTATCGGAAATAATTTCATAAAGCCAGAGCTCACTATCCTATAACCATCTCGGGTATGCGCACATCATATTCCCAAAGTTTCATAGTAATCGTATGAACGGTATAGCCGCGCATAAGGTACGTACAAACAAACATTAATTTTTGTATTATAGATATGTCTGTACTGTACAAATCTCATAAATAACGCGATTATATAAATTACGCCGTCGTATATTATTAAATTTACGTACCTACGCATTCGCAATCCGAATAATATATCCCAAATAACGGTTGGCTTATGAACTTAAGAAAACCGTACTACGTGATTACACGTCGACTAGCGAATGGTAGTTAAACCAGACGTCTGTACGACGTACATACACGTTAGCTAACCGCACTTCGTATGTGTAATATAATATGAACATTATACACACAGGATCAGATTCAACTAGACCCTAAACATATTATTATGTGGAGAGTTTGTCGGTTTATAGTCGACGTACAAGCAAAACAGAATAATTGAACAAAAATATCATACTGGATGTTGTATGGTAGACGAAATTACGTGATCGATCATTTCGTTTTGTTAAACTTTAGTGAGCACATAATTTTTGATTTTAAAACGTAACTTTTTCTCCACCCATACTCTTTCATTTTTGTTATTATTAGTCAACCAATGTTTGATTCTTTTCATTAGTTTCTACCTTGCATGGTAGGGTATCCTGCTTTTATCTAACTCGTATTTGATTTTGTTTTTGATTATGTTGTTGATTTTGTTTTTGATTTTGACATTGATTTTGTTTATGATTTTGTTTTGAATTTTGTTTTAGATTCAGTTTTATAATTTTATTTTTTGCTTTTGTTTGAATTGTTTGTAATGCTTATTTAGATGTACTTTGCTTTTTAATTTTTATTTTCTTTTGTGTGAAAAAGAGCTAACTAATTTAGTGTGAATTGAATGTAATGTTGATTTAGATGTACTTTGATAATAAAAAAAATAACATGTAAAAGCCCAGCAGGGCGTGAAATACAAATAAATAAATAAAAATAAAAAATAATTATGTTTTAAAACCCAGGCGAAATTACTTAATGACGTTTTACAGATTTACGTAATAGGTACAAAACCATGTAATTTTTTAAACACACTTTAAAATTTATTTTTAAGGTACTGTGTATATCTTATATAAACAAAATAAACATCCGCAAATATAAACAAAATAATTAAATAAAAACAGAATGGTTCAAAGTGTCCAGATAGTTAGAATTCAAATATTGTCAGGTAAACTGTGAAGGTTTTTTTTTTACATAGGGAGAAAAGATAAGTATTTAACATTTTTTTTGTTTTTAGTGTAGTTTTATGATGAACTTGAGATAAGAATAAAGTAGGGAATGAAGAATAATCTTATTTCTTCCAAAAATGCAAATTATCATTGTTTGTTTTTTTTTCATATCACTCTACCGAAAACGATATTTTGGGAGTTATTCTGTTCTGGTTGTGAGGCAATGAATGTATTTCCAATTATCTATTTTAAATACTCAATATATATTTACTAATTTCCTTATATCTTTACTTGTAATAGGTATTGATTTATTGTATTTAT
The DNA here is from genome assembly GCA_951813805.1 of Limnephilus auricula. Taxonomy (NCBI): domain Eukaryota; kingdom Metazoa; phylum Arthropoda; class Insecta; order Trichoptera; family Limnephilidae; genus Limnephilus; species Limnephilus auricula. The sequence goes on along the minus strand of OX638406.1, from coordinate 9,128,122 downwards.
GTCTCAAATTACCCATCTCAGTACATTAATTTATACATTGAAGGATAACCATGAAAGTACATTAAGTAAAATAAAATAATCAACCCGAATGAAAATTGAAATCGGTGATCTAAATTTGCGTATATATGAATATATTTTTTTGTCAAAATCATCACTTTCAGCATATTTTCATCTTCAAAAACATTAATAAAGACAACATCTGATTCAATTTTATTTTACAGTTTGTTCGCAGGTAAAAAACATAGGGTGGAAAATCTGTTTGTACGTAATGTAATGTACTTAAATTAAATTTTCTAAATCTCTTTCTACTAATTATTTCGTGCTTATCTTATAGAACCAACTTTATAGTATTTAGCTAATTTAGCTAATTTGCACTAAATGCTTATGTTGCTTTTTTACAATTATTACAACTGCATCTTTATACTTAATTACTAAAAAGTTATCATGTAAAGGCCCATTAGGGCGAGAATAAATAAATAAATAAATAGTCATAGCTAAGTTTTTTCTAACTTTTTAGATGAGGCTGGGGTATAATATCGAGACATGTTCTGTTTTAAACATTCGCTTAGTTTCGTAAATTTATTGAACGGCACTATTTAATCTCCGTAGTGTTAAATACGCCTTTCCCCTCTAGACTACGCCTAAGTATCTCTAGTACCCTTATTTCCCTTCCTGGCAATTTATAGATTCGATTCTATTCAACATTTCGTATTCTATTCAATAGGGAGTCCTTCCGAATTGTTTACATTAGTTTTACTGAGTATACTATACTAGAGTGTAACTAATGTTGATTTGGAAAGATAATAGGTACTAGTCACTAGACTTTTTCGTATATAAGGGTAAATATGGAATAATAAAAAAATAAGTATTCATTGACGTTTTATTTTATTATTATGTTTTTTCTTAAGGTAGTACCTAAGTAGCAAGAGTCTTTTGCTTGCAAAACAAAAACACTCACCGCTTTACAAAAAATAATAATAAAACAAATCTACTAAAGCCATAAACGAATTAATAAATCAGAAATTCTGTATTAGAATTTAAAGTCAGAAAACTAAATTCATTTTACTTACATATTTAAAAAATAATATTCATATTAAAAATGATAGAAAACCCAGACAAACATTACTTCTCCCAACTTCAAAATGTGGAAAGAAACTGTAGGGTAATCTAATATATAAAAATTAATGTTATTTTGTACGTAATGTAACCGTTCATCCGATTGTAATGAAACTTTGGGAATATGATGTGCGTATACTTAGGATGGTTGTACGATAGTAAGCTCTAGCTATGAAATTATTTACTATACTATTCATACGTTTGCGATTAAAATTTCATTCGATTGCTATTAATTTTTTTTGAGTTGTGAGCATGCCCGTGAATATTTCTATGTATACTTGTGAGCTCTGGCATTATGAAATTTGCATTAAAAATATTAAGTTGGTCACGCAAGAAGTTTGAAAAATTGGTGTATTTTATTTTATTAAAGACACGAGATTTAAGGGCCAAGTTTCACGATTATATTTTGTGAATAAATTCAGTAATGAGTGGACATTTGAGGGGGGAGGTCGCGCGCTCTCATTGCAGTTCCGTCCGCTGAACGAAAATATTATCCATGTATTTTATAGAAGGAATGAATGGGGAAATGGGTGTTATACAAGCAATCAACCAGCCAGTAGAAATTAAATAATTAATTATTTTATCGTGTAAAAATTAATGTTTCTTTGTTTGTTCCTTGTGCGGAACCTAAAGCATTCATCCGATAGCGATTCGTCGTGTACATGCCCTTAAAGGTATCTATACATAGCGCAAGTGGACTCTAGCGTTATGAAATTATTTCTTATACCATTTATCCGATTGTGACGAAACTTTGGTGAGTTGTTACGTGCACACCCACCATTTTTTTTATTTATTTACAATTAAACCTGCTAAACTACTTATGTAGTTTGTCAGCAGGGAGACAACATTTTATACAATTACATGATACAATTTAAACGGTATATGATGATTCATAAATACATAAGTTGGTCAAATTACAGAAAAGTTTACATACATAAATAGCAGCATAATCCTTATGCATATAATAAGCAAGTAAAAATAAATGTATGAACAAATTAGTATAATCATTAAGAACATCATTGTTTCTATAAATAATAGTGAGCTCTGGCGCCATGAAATTTGAAAAAAAAACATAAAAAATTAATGTTTCTTTGTTTGTCCCTTATTCGGTACCTAAAGCATTCACCTGAGTGCGATGAAAGTTTGGCGGATTTTTCGTGTACGTGTACATGCCCTTGAAGGTTTCTATATATATTATAGTGCAAGTGAGCTTTAGCGTTATGAATTTTTTTCCTGTACTATTTATCCGATTGTGATGAAACTTTTGTGAGTTGTTAAATGCACACCTTCGTAATTCCTTATACGGTACCTAAAGCATTACTCCGATTGCAAAGAAACTTGGGTGATTTGTTGTGCACATACCTGTAATGGTTTCTATAAGTAGTGCTGAGCTCTGGCGTTATAAAAATATTTCCTATACCATTCATTCGATTGGTGATTTGTTGTGCACACGCCCGCGAAGGATTCTATATACATATAGTGGTGAGCTTTGACGTCATGAGATTTATAGAAATAATTACAATATTTCCTTCTCATCCCCATTCACCTTCAGCCACACAACATACCCCAATTGGGGATGCCATAGTCTCACTGACTCCAGACGGGAGCAGGTGGGACTTTTGTGAGGTATTCATATAAAAAAAGGAGTGGCGGACGTATGAATCCATCTCTCCCACAGCGGGACAAGGCGATGAGTCGAGAGAGTCAAATAAATTTTGGGTAATTTGTACACGAGCTGCCAATAAGAAGAAACAGCTTCAGGAGCACAAATACTTCAAGAACTATTCAGGGTCGTCTACCGCGATGGAATACTAGTTCTACCGGTATTTCAGATATGGAAGATGCTCCGAGGAACTAGCGTCATTGATCCCTTCGGCACCGGTGCAAAGTCGGGAAACACGCCAAACGGTCGAAATTTGTCGCTTCTACCACTCGTTCTTGCTCAGCTGTGAAACGATTTGCCGGCCTCTGTGTTTCCTCCTTCATACGATATGGGTCTCCTCAAGACAACTTTCCTCAGGGCCTCCTGTGCGAAGTTATATATAAAAATTTTAAAAAAGATTTGACTATTATTGTTGAGAGGTTTAAAAATTCCGTACGACTAACATTGTTTAACACAAGTACTAAAGATAAAATTAATATCATTCTAAAATCCACAAGTCTTGGCAATTTTTGTAGGATATTATGCTGAATATTTGCATACCAAGTTTACATTCAGTTGATTTTATATCAATTTATATTAAATTCTGTGTTTTTTCATTTATGTGCGTCATTCTTCTTTTTGTTTATCTAGGCTAATATTTTGAAATATATTCTTTCTTGAGTACGAAAAAAATTTCCTATATAATTTTTTAAAAACAAAACCATCTTTTGTCATTTCTATCCCACTTAAAAATATTTGTCCCAACTTTATTTTATGATCTCCCTTTATTCACACCCATTATTTTCCGGTAATATTATAAATACAATTACTACCATTATATAAACCATACAATCCATGTCAAAACACCATTAGATTCTAAGTCACATTGAGTAAAAAACTGAGACGTAAAAAAAGGTTCAGGGCGTAAAAGATGTTTTTATGTATCCATTCCATTGCTAATATGATTTTTAGTCTATCAAGCTGAATTCATTATCTAGTAAACAAATTTAAATTTTATAGAGCAAGCGTATTTTTTATTTCGTACTTCATCAAAATGCTGAATGGTTTATCAATTTGGTGTCAATCTTATCCGAGACTGCTCCAAATAGACGGGTGAAAGTGCGGGTGGCTAGCGGCCCGTACAAGTATCAAAAATACCTAACTGCAGTGAAGCCGAGTTTTGATACCCCCCCCCCCTTAAGTCTCATAATATCATTTACATTCAATTAAAAATGGATTATTTACGTAACAAGAAAGCTGAATCTTGGGATATACGAAAAAATACTGACCCACAAAATGTACTTACCTACCATGTGTACTTATTTAAACTACCACCGCGTAGTATTAAAAACCCACTACATGTAAAACACGTGATTTACATTTTTTTTTAAATAAAAATCTGCTTTCAATAGAAATGAATTAATTATATAACATGAAACCTGGAGTCGAGAGAATGACTTTAAAAACGTTAATAAACCAACGCGTTAAATATCCCAAACGTTAATTTAGCCCCATTGTTGGAGTTTTTCATAAATACCGAAGTAATTTCCCCTTCAATGGCGGTCCAATTTTATAGCTTCCACGCCAAACCTTTTCTCTGTTAAAATTTTATGTTGGTTTATCCAGAGATTAAAGAACTGTACTAAACGTTTTTCGGTTTAAAAAATGTATTTTTATGTAGGTGCGAAATTTAAATATATATTATTAGCTGATACCCATCATGCGTTGCAATCCTTTCCCATTCGTCCCAATTCCCCTTTCGTCCCCTCCCCCCCTTACGCATTCCCCTTCCACTTTCTCCGGATTATCCGCTTCCTAGTCCCCACTACCACTGACCCTCTTCCTTAATTCCCCTCCTAAACTCCATAAAATACACCCATTTTTAAAACAACTCGTGTGTGACCTACTTAATTTTTTTGTTTCAAATTTCGTAACACCAGAGCTCACCAGTATATATAAATAAATACCTTCGCGGGCATGTTTACAATAATTTTTGGATGCAAACAATATCGGGTGAATAGTATGGGAAATAATTTCATAACTCCAGAGCTCACTATCCAATAACCATCTTCCAAAGTTGTATCGCAATCGGATGGACGGTATGGCAGCGCTTAAAATACGAACAAACAATGAAACACACAAACAAAAAAACAAACATTAATTTTTATATATACTTTTGTTTTATTAATCACCAACTCTATTTTTCTTTCTATGATTTATATTTGGCGTTTTATCTACTGCTGGATTGAATTTATTATAAAAACGATTCAACACTTTTCCTTTATATCAAAGAAATTAAGCTCTTAAAGTGTATCAGCCAAAATATTATCTCAAAACTTTTAGCTGATCTAAAACCATTTTTAAATGTTTGACCAGAAATACGTGTTGGCTATTACGTAAATAATAAATTTTAATTGGTTTTACATCTGAATTTTTATTATATCACCCAACGTATCATTTAGCAAAAAAGTGCTGTTCAACGCATTCTGCACATGCTGTACAGGCCAGAACTGTGGGTAGATTACACTGTATTCCAATGGCCTAAGCTAATAGTCACCTATAATAAGCAAATCGCGAACTATTCCGCCTACCGAGATACTGCAGCACAACGGAAATTTTCCTACGGGAACGAGTGCACTCTTTCAGAGCACTTCTCCACCAGCGCTGGCAAGCTTATGGTCGAGAATACTACGAGAATCCAAGAACACCATCATCATTGCCATGGTTGCATGGATGGAATTACCCTCTGATGGCCCTCTGGAGACGATAAATGGTTAAAATGTCCTCAATAACGACTATTAGCATAATTTCTTATTAATATTTTTGACATCTTTTCTGTTATTATTAATTTCACGGGGATATTGTTATTTTCTTTGACTCTGAATTGTGGAATGTATTTCATAGCACTACCCCGCACACCATCTAAAATAATTATTTTTAGACTTTTATTTGAAATTATATATATATATATATATCCTTAATCAACTAGTTAATTTACCCAGTTAGGATAGAATTATTCTCTTAATTATTCTATCTGTGAGAATGACTTTAAAATCGTTAATTAACCAGCGCAGCATTTTTACTATCCTCTTTTACATTTCTATCTTTAATTACAACTTGATAGATTTATTTTGTACCTTTTCTCCCGATTTATTGTCACGGTGTTCAACCGTTTAATAAGGAATCATTCAAATTCCAAAATAATTATTACATAAATAAACAGTATGACAAATGACAAACCCTCCATTGTTTTTATCATTCCTTTCCTTTGTAGGCGGGTGGATTGCTAGAAAGAGAAAGAGAAGTGAAGAAAAAGAGAGCTAAAAAATCGAACAGTTTTAACATCCGAGCTAAAGTTTGCTCTGTAATTCGATAAATGTGTGAGAAAAAACTTTCTTTCAAAAGAGAAGTCCCTTATTCTGAAAACGCCTTTTGTTATTATTTCTTCTGTCGTATTGTTTTTACTAGCCAACAGGTTTAAAGAGAATTTATGTTGTTGTAGGAACAAAATTAAAGAAGACTTAGTTATTCTCTGTTTTTCTACTTATTGAAATCATTGTTATTTTTTGAAGAGTTTATTTATCAATTTTAAAAATTCTTTGTTATCCACTGGAGCGACAGAGCTATTTAAAACCTTTTTCTCGGATTGCTAAAGGAATTTTTCCGCCCACATTAAAAAAAAATCATACCTCCGAATTTGAATACGGCGACATACAAACTTATTGTAGTTATATATAGCCAATGCCTTCGCCTAGCTTTTTTTATTATCACATTTTCGTAGGATTTATAAAAAAAAAATTATAAAATCTTCAACTTCAAAACATTTTAAATAATCTAGAGAAAAATTCCATATTTTGGCAACAAAGCAATCCGTGGTTTTGGAAATAGTGCCATATTGTGTCACTATGTTCGAGTGGTTATCATTCGGTAGCATTCTGTTGCTAAGTAAATTACCAAAAAACCATTTTTAAATGGGCTATTTACACCGATAAACCAATATAAGAGTGACGTGGACATGTCCGTGTCCCAGAGTGCACAATTTTTCCTACTTCTGATGAAATTGATTAAACATTTTAAATTACCGATATACTTTCTTTACTGTTTTTCAGTTTCAGGTATTCAAGCCTAGTATTAAAAAGTTTACATGTAAATTGGTGACTTAAGAGGAGCAGCTGTGCAGCCCTTTTCATACAAAACTTTTGGATTTGAACTAACTAAACAAACAGAATTTTTTTTTCATTAAAAGTCATATTAAATTTCTTACACTGAATATATGTTATTTTACCTTTTTTAGTTTTTAATTGTGATATATATATATATATATATATATATATATGTTATCAAAGAATTTAATTTCAAATAGGCAAACTTTGAAAAAATTTTGTGACTTTATTATAATTATTAAAAATATCTTGCCTTAAAAATAAAATATCTGAAATGTGTTTTTAAGGGTAAGCATATTAATTAATAAGGCAAATTTGTGTTCCGATTTAAATATGTCATTTATAGCTAAAATTACGCTTACGATCATCTAATATCTGAAATGTGTTTTTAAGGGTAAGCATATTAATTAATAAGGCAAATTTGTGTTCCGATTTAAATATGTCATTTATAGCTAAAATTTACGCTCATCTAAATGCTTTCTTGATCATTTTTATTTTTTAATTTACGTCTCATAATGTTTTTATAATAAAAAAAGTAAAATTAATATTTTAAATATTTATTATTTACTCACAAGTAGTTTCCCAAGTTATTTAGTGTAATTGATCTAAAATCATGAAATGAAATTCTGTGAACAACTAGCTCAACTCTGATAGATGAAAGAAAACCTCCGATAGAAGCTAATATGTTTGAAGAAAATGAACAAAAGTAGAAGCAAAAAAAGTGAACATGTTTTTTTTACATTAGCTCCACACGGGAGGCTCTAAGGAAAAAAATTCCATCAGGGCCTACGTCATCCGTAGAAATACTGTGGGGATGGTCGGTTTAGGAAAAGGAAGGATAGGAAATCCTGAGAGGGACAATGTATAAGGAGCGGGTAGGTAACTGGGGGTCAATGTGTCCAAGAGTGACGAACGAATCCATCCCCCCAATTGTGATGAAAGGCGATGGGTAGAAAGAGTCCGACTGGAGAGTTCAAAAGGTTTCCTTTAACAAGATTCTCCCGATATGGCCCGTGACTCGGTAGATGGGCAGATCCAACAACCGCCAAGACCTAGACAAATCTCACCCCATGAACCCGAGCACCCCTCCTTTATAACACAATTAGCGGACCACCTGGGGTGACCTACAGCAAGAGTGTTGGTTATCCAATAAAAGGTTCCGGTGCGGCGGTACCCATACCTGCCTCCAAAATAAAATTTGCGTTTAATCCTAAGTACAAGCGAATCCTGATATTGCTGTTGCAATTAAAAGCATTTTAGATCGAGGAGTTTTAGTTGGTATAAGGAAAGTTATCGAAGTATATTAATACGGTAATGCCCGTACAGTTCAAATTCAGGAACCCGACTCCGAGTAAATCTCCAACGCCACACTGTATGGACACCATCCGTGAATGTGCCTTTTTCCACGGAGCTGCTGCCGTAATATGCACGTTATCATGCTCGCTCACATGCGATTTTCAAATAAAAGTGGCGCCATCTATAATACTATATTTAAGGAAAAAAAACGTATGAAGAAGAAGAAACATTTTTCGCTTTCATTCAATAATAAGAAGATTTATCTTCCTCTCATTATTCACGGTCTTAATGTAAGAGTGTCTACTATTATATATCTACCTATTAAATATAAGTATTTTGTAGTTTAATGTTAATTGTAGTTAATTTTGCAAAAGGGTGATGCCTTATAAATAGTCACTAACACTTAAACCGGGCGAAGCAGAACGAAAAGCCGCCCGCAGGGCCTAGCAGCAAAAACCCTTGGAGCGGGTCTTTCACTGCTAGTTAGGATTAATAAATCAAGATAAATCAATCTGTCTATAACACCAATTGACTTTTAAAAATAAAAGTCAAATCGGAAATAATTTGTGGAAAGCGAATAATGCATTCATATTGGTTCCTCACACGCCAATAGCGATCCCTCAACATTTTCGCCATCTGCCGTGACTGACAGCAGTAAATATTCAGCAGTTGTAACTTACTAGATATACGCACAAACAAATTCCGACAAACAGAAAATATAACTAAAGATCAGTTAGACAGGTGTACAAAGAAAACATAACAACTCCGACGGTAAATACAAGCTTTGGACAAAGGCACTATCAATATCAAGCCATAAAAGCATTTAACAGTCTAACACTTGAAAGTAAAACTGAGGAAAATAATAATAAATTCATTCACAAAATTACAAAATGGATTAAATATCAAAAAACACAATATTATCCAAAATTCACAGCATAAAATAATAATAAAACATACAGGTAACACACAAAACCAGTATAAAACACACACCACACACAAACACACAACACATAAAATAAATACACCGATTTCAACTTAATATAATATTACTTATTTTTAATTTTGTTTTAATTTTAAAACGTTATTTTAAAATTAAATTTATCTTAATCGCACATTTTTATAAATATATATATAGGTATTTATTTTTTTCTTTATTCACCAACATTATATATGTATTTTTAATATATTATGTATAATTCTTTTTATATATAAAATGCAGACCTCAGCACTGGTAAACCACCCATTGGATTGTACTATAAAATAATGTAAAAATATTGTATCAAATACAACAAATAAAAAACGGATCCATTCTGTTCTAGACTGCCGAAGAAATAAAAGCTTTATAAATCGCTTCTTGTTCGCTCCAACTTTCATTTACGTATTCTTTATAAATATTAAATTATGGTTCGAATGTAAATTACAGTGTTAAATGATAATTTTGATAACAGATTTAATAATTTTAGTTCTTTAATTAAGTAGTTCTAAATAACAATGCTTAAAGTATTCTCTGTATTGAAAATATAGAAGCAGATGGTGTCAAAGAAGTTACCCGGAGAAAGGAGGTCAGATGTAACCAATATATTCGAGAATCGAAAAACTTTATCAATTAATTTCTGCTGAAACTCACCACCCTTAAGACCCATTGACTAGCGGCTGAGAAATAAAGGTCCAAAATGCTTGCAAATTGTACAGGAAGGATCCGATGAGAAAGATCAATTATTCCCCGAATGAATTTTTTTAAGCTAACAGCCTTTATAAAGATCTTAAAATGCAAATTATTTCTGAATATAACCTATAGAACCATTTTCTGACAGTTCAATTTAGAATACACGATTTTTGTGTCACAATTTGACTTAAACTAACGAAAAACAACACAAATTAATAGTAAATATATTGAGTACATGAATATAAGTGCGAATTAGTCATAAAGATTGAAATCATTAACTACAACATCATCTTAATCACACACATTCGCGACCGACTTTTTCTCATAGAGTGCGCATTCGCGGCTATTTTTTTTCAGCGGGAAAGCAATGCGCAGGCGCATCCATCACACCACCAAGCGGATTATTATGATAACTCCAATTTAAACAAGTAATATGCAGCGTTGCCAAATCCAAAGATTCACAAAACCACCGTATAACGGCCGCGGAGTATTTTTTTTTTTTAGTAAGGCTGTAAATGTTTAATATCGATTTATTTCATTCGAAACTTGCTTTAATATATACCTACATTCAAGTAAGCAATAAAAATGTTCTAAACTCATGATGTTAAATTATTAAATATCTTGTACTTCTTGTAAGTATTTTTTGATCATAAGTATTTATGATTTTTCAATAATGTCCAAATAAAATAAGTGTTTAAATAAATAGAAAAGCTGGGGTATTTTGGTCACAAAACATGTTCTCGGATTTATTTTTTAATGATTTTAATTCAACTAAAATTAAAAATTTGAAAAGTGTCTTTACTAGATTATGTATTGATTTATTATGCTGTATGATTATATGATTTGAAATTTGTGTTGTATAATACAATATTTCGTAACGACAAATGGTATAACTATTGTATATTAAATAATAACTTTGTTTTTCAAAATTAAAAAGTGCGTTTACTAGGTAAAATAACAATCTTTCAAAGCCATTTTTTTTCGTAAAAAAGACTCAATACATCTAAAATTTGATTTAAAAAGGACAAATTTCCGGTATTGTCTGGTTATACCCCCTTAACTATTTTGTAACACTCATTTCAGACCATAAAAAATTATGTAATTAATAATAAAAAAAATTACGATATTTCAGAAAAACTATTTAAAATGACCAATATTTTTTTAACATTATTATGCTTTGCTCTGATTCAGGATATGATTTGATGAAATAAGGTTTGAAGAGCCAACATTAAGAGGGAAATGGTTTGCTTAAAAATCCGAAAATGACGCGATGTTTCGTGTTGCTAAGAATAGAATTGAAATATTTATTCAGATCAGGCGTAATACCTAATGAGGCTTATATAACAAAAATAAGAAATAAAAATATAAAAAAGTATTTATTTTGTTATAGTAAGAAATAAACATTAAAAACATAAGAACCAAAACATTTTTTTTCACAAGTAATACATATAGTAACCTATTGACATCTATTGAAAGAAGCTAAAACATCATCGTGTGTATTGTGTGTATTGTTTACACTACAACCATCAAGTATGTTCTTCAGTGGGTAGTGAGTAGGTAAGAGTCCTAACTGCTTCGAATTGTGCTTCCCCGCCTGAAGGTGGTGGGGAGGAGAAAGAGACGGGAAAGAAAGGTGGAGCTCCTACCTGGCTATTCAGATCTATTCACCAAACACGCTAAAGCCAACATCAGGCCGGATCGGGAGAGATTTGTTGAGGGAGACCTTTGGGCCTCTTCAGCAGGAGTCGCTTGGAACATCGCCTTGAACCGCAGTTTGAGGGATGGATTCATATGTCCGTCACTTCTGGTCATACTGACCTCCAGATCCTACCCATCCCACATACCTATTTTCTTCCCAGATAATCTACAAAGCATCTCCAAAGATGACGTAGGCCCTGAGGGGAATTTTACTCAGGGCTAATATAAAAAATACTAGATACGAATATTATTTATATCTTGACTGAAACATGATTTTACGTCATTGTTGGGTTGGGTTTAATGAACCAAACGAGATAAGGAAGAAGAACAGATTTATCACAAAGGAAGACATAAATCATTTATTTTAGGTTTAAAGTCATCATTGAAACAACGTCGCATTTATTTAAGTGATTCTCAAAAATGGAAATCACCTCTTCTATTGAAATAACTTCGCAGCGTTATTCGTTTGGAAAAAAACAAGCTAAACAAAAGTGGCTAACGGTGACAGGCCATGGGATGAGATACGTGCCATTTATAAATTAACCACAAAGCTTAAGATTTATTTGATAAAGCAGCAAAACCTCTCGAACAGTGAGCTCTTGTATCTTGATATTTGCACTTATTTTATATAAAATCTCTTTGTACGTGTAATCATAAATCTTGTTGTATATTTTTTAATATGTTTATTAGAAACAATTTATAATGTGTTCAATTTCACTGAAAGTTGAATAACAAAGTTATAAATAGTATTGTATTTGACTCAACGCTTGAGTATTGTATTTGACTCAACGCTTGAGTATTGTATTTGACTCAACTCTAGTTGCAATGTGTGCCGATCAGAGTCAAGAAAAAAAACTTGAAATTGGTAAAACGACCTATTGGAGTTTTTCTTTGGTTCTCTTCCAAATCGGCACAAAATGATTGGTGAGTGATTATTTTAGGGAATACAAACAATGAAATAAATAAAACATAAGCGTTCACGTGAAAGAAAACACGACGATGTAGAAATTCTGACAACTTCCGAATAAATGGCAATACCTCCTTTGCCCCTTCGACCTATAAGATAAAGTAAATGTTCTCATCTGATCAATGAATTTAAATCAGTCTTTCTCAAAGTGTGCGATAACGCCCCCCTTGTGGGTGCTGGAGGTTTTCAGGGGGCAGTAGAATCCTCAAAGAAAATTAGAGGGCGTTAAGAAAATCTAGAGGTGCGTCGTCAGACCTATTCTATCTATAAAAATCTGGCGGAATCTAGACACGACACCACTCGAGATGCGATTTACTATTGGAATGCTTGAAGTCCCGTGTAGACAAATAAATTAGAGCCACTAACGCATGTAATAATGTGGGTGCAGCATTATTTTTCGTGTACGTAGTCCATGGTCAAGTTATCTAAATAAAATTGTATATGATTTTCGATATTTTTTCATACAAAAATTTTTGTTCGACCGCGGTGATCCCATGCCTAAGCGAAATTCTTGAATTACGATTTTAGCCTTGAATGCTTAGAGACCCGAATAGACGAAAAAACTAGAGTCGCTTGCGCATGCGCTATACCGCTTTTTATTTGAAAAACCTGGCATCTCTGGAAGGTGACCAAAAAGGCGTTTTGATAAGTCAAAAATTCTATGTGGTGAATTATTATTTATTTATTATTAATTTTCAACGCCCTGATGGGCTTTTACATTATGTGAAATATGTGTATGGCCAGCAAGTAGCGCGCTATTTTAGATTAATATTTAATTGTTTACCAGCTAATGATAGGTTTTTCAGGGATAAAAATGTTATTCTAAAATACGATAATTTTATTCGTAAAACGGTTAAAAACGGGACTGAAGTTCTTACGAACAAATTAACAGGTTTCAATGTCTATTGTCGGGAAAATGTAAGAATAAATTATTATTTTTTAATTATTAGAACACATTTCGTACGTTGGTACAACGTACTTTTTCGTTGTATCGTCATGTTGTATTATTATCAGGGAACTAGATAAAACATTTCTAAACGAATGTTTCCTCTTTTATATTTTAAATTTTATTTCCTCACATTTAAACATTCTTTGATCTCAGAAATGGGATATGTATCCTATCAGTATGATAATTCTTTTTTTAAAATTATATTTACAAAATATAATTTTGTAATTATACGCAACAAATATTCTAATGTAAAAAGGTAAGTTAAAAATTTTGGAGGAGGCTAGATTTTTTTTTAATATCAATTTGGGCGACGATGGTCGAAATAAGTTTGAGTACCTTTGAATTATACATTAATTTTGTCCAATTGGACAAAAAATGGTCCAAATGGACAAAAAAAATGTATAATATAACCAAAATTATTTCGACCATAACCGCCATGGACATTAATTTTGTCCAATTGGACATTAATTTTGGGCATTAGGACTTTTTTGGATTTTATCCATTGGGGCAATTTTCTATCCAATTCGATAGTTTTGTCCAATTGGTCATTTATTGTCTTTATTGGACTTTCATTTTATCCATTTGGACAATGTTTTGTCCAGTTGGACATCAATTTTGTCCATTTGGACTTTTTTGGATTTTATCGATTGGGACAATTTTCTATCCAATTCGATAGTTTTGTCCAATCGGTCATTTATTGTCTTTATTGGACATTCATTTTATCTGTTTGAACAATATTTTGTCCAATTGGACTTATCCATTTGTATTTTTTTGGATTTAATCCATAGGGACAATTTTCAATCCAATTCGATAGTTTGGTCCAATTGGTCATTTATTGTCTTTGTCATTCATGTTATCCATTTGGACAATGTTTTGTCCAATTGGACATCAATTTTGTCCATTTGGACTTTTTTGGATTTTATCGATTGGGACAATTTTCTATCCAATTCGATAGTTTTGTCCATTTATTGTCTTTATTGGACATTCATTTTATCTGTTTGAACAATGTTTTGTCCAATTGGACATTAAATTTGTCCATTTGGATTTTTTTGGATTTTATCCGTTGGGACAATTTTCAATCCAATTCAATAGTTTGGTCCACTTTTATATGTCATTCATTGAAACATCATTTGGTCTCAGAAATAAGATACGGGTCACACCCTATCTATCCAAAAAAGTCCAAATGGACAAAATTAATGTCCATTTGGACTTTTTTGGATTTCTCCATAGGGACAATTATCAATCCAATTCGATAGTTTGGTCCAATTGGTCATTTATTGTCTTTATTGGACATTCATGTTATCCATTTGGACAATTTTTTGTCCAATTGGACATCAATTTTGTCCATTTGGACTTTTTTGGATTTTATCGATTGGGACAATTTTCTATCCAATTCGATAGTTTTGTCCAATCGGTCATTTATTGTCTTTATTGGACATTCATTTTATCTGTTTGAACAATGTTTTGTCCAATTGGACATTAAAACATCATTTGGTCTCAGAAATAAGATACGGGTCACACCCTATCTATCCAAAAAAGTCCAAATGGACAAAATTAATGTCCATTTGGACTTTTTTGGATTTCATCCATTGGGACAATTTTCAATTCAATTCGATAGTTTGGTCCAATTGGTCATTTATTGTCTTTATTGGATATTCATGTTATCCATTTGGAGAATGTTTTGTCAAACAGGACATTCATCATGTCGATTTGAACAATATTTTTTGTCCATTGAACAATTTTTTGTCTAATGGACATTTATTCTGCCCAATTGGACATTCATTTCGTCCAATTGAACTTTTATATGTCATTCATTGAAACATCATTTGGTCTCAGAAATAAGATATCTATCCAAAAAAGTCCAAATGGACAAAATTAATGTCCATTTGGACTTTTTTGGATTTCATCCATTGGGACAATTTTCAATCCAATTCGACAGTTTTGTCCAATTGGTCATTTATTGTCTTTATTGGACATTCATTTTATCCATTTGGACAATGTTTTGTCAAATTGGACATTTATCATGTCAATTTGAATAATATTTTTGTCCATTAAACAATTTTTTGTCTAATGGACATTTATTCTGCCCAATTGGACATTCGTTTCGTCCAATTGAACTTTTATAAGTCAATCATTGAAACATCATTTGGTCTCAGAAATAAATACGGGTCACACCCTATCTATCCTATCCATATATGTATATTCAACACAGCATTTCCATATTATATTTATAATTATATTTGCAATAACGTTTTTTTAAGACACACAACAAATATTGTAATGTAAAAAGGTAAGTTAAAAATTATGGGGGGCTCTGGATTCGGAGTCCAGAGTCTTACCCCTCGACCAGGGCGGCCTTCGTTTATTACCTGACGATTCAGATTTATTGAGCAAATATGGAAGACCACTTCAATCAACGCCAACGTTTCGATTCTTAATGCTGGTTTTTCATCAGGCGATATGGATTGATTATTTTCTAGAGGTTATTGTAAGTTCCAAAAACACTCAAATGAGTCAATAGAATTGTACTATAAGCGAGTCAGTGTTTGATGAGCCTTTCTTCGTTTTAAGA
Organism: Limnephilus auricula; assembly: GCA_951813805.1. NCBI lineage: Eukaryota > Metazoa > Arthropoda > Insecta > Trichoptera > Limnephilidae > Limnephilus > Limnephilus auricula. The sequence goes on along the minus strand of OX638406.1, from coordinate 9,112,053 downwards.
GTTGAACGGAAATCATCGATAGATTTTCTGTTCAGACCCTAAAAAAATATTATGTGTTCAATCTACCATATCATATAATAAAGAATCAATATACGTTATTCCTTGATAACCAATCTCGTCTTCCCCGGTTCAATGAATCAACCCCTAATATTTGCATATTGATTAAGGCTTAAGGCTGTGTAAAACGATGCCGTATGCGCTAAAACCGCCGCAAATTAAGGCCTCCCTTACAGAAAGGGAGACCGGAAGAAGTTTGAAGTAGAAGTTAGCGTGATACGCTACAGAATAAAGATGAACACAAGAATTGCATTGTTGGCGTGTTTCGTGATCCAATTATAAGCCCAAATTTGGCCTACATTTCCGTACAAAAATGTGTTTCTGTGTTGAAATTCAAATGGTGAACTAGTTTTTTATTTACATTAGGTCCACACTGGAGGCTCTGAAGAAAATAATTTCCCTCAGGGCCTATGTTATCTTTGGGAATGCTGTGTGGAGGGTATTTTTAAGGAAAGGAAGGAGAGGAAGTTCTGGGAAGGAAAAAGGTATGAGGGTTGATTAGGAATCTGGGGTTCAGTGTGTATAGATCATCCGCCGCCAAGACCTAGATTAACCTTACCCCATGAACCCGGGCACCCCTGCTAAGTTCCCAAACGTAGCAAACCACTTGGGGTGACCTATGGCAGAGGTGTTGGTTATCCAATAAATGGTTCCCGGGGCGGCGGTACCCATTCCCGCCTCCCAAATTAATACTTTAAAGATTAACACAAGAATTGCATTGTTGGCGTGTTTCATAATCCAATTATAAGCCCAAATTAGGCCTATATTTCCGTACAAAAATGTGTTTATGTGTTGAAATTCAAATGGATGGCGGTATACAATTTCAGGCTAGTGTAAGAGAAATAAGCAGCGTGCTAAATGATCTAGAACCACAAGGTACTAAGTCAGCGGCACCTTTCTTAACAATCAAAAATTTATGAAAAAGGCACTTCTGGTATTATATTCCTTATTATATGTCCTACCCTTATTATTACATCAAGTTTGGTTTGACAAAAAAAACGAATAATTAAAAGAAATTATTTATAAAAATAATTTTTTACATTAACTCCAGATAGGAAATCCTGACGTCATAATTTCGTTCAGGGCCTGTGCCATTTTTGGCCTGCATATTTTTAACAAAGTAAGTACTTTAAGGAAGTTCTGGGAAGGAAAAAAGTATAAGGGGTGAGTAAGATTCTTGTGCCAAGACAAGCGTGTGCCAAGACCGAGTTGTTTGGCGGTCCGTCCTCTCTGCCTACCCCTGCGGGGAAACGGCGTGATGGTTAGTTAGTTAGTTAGTTAGTTAAGATTCTTAGGGTCAGTATGTGCAGAAGTGACAGACGTACGATTCCATCCTAAAAGCAATGGGTTGAGAGATTACAGATAGAAAGATCATAGGGTCTCCATCAATCGGCATCTCCTGATCCGGTCCGCAATGCTGTTAGTACTCCTTAAAAACCTACTCCATGAACCTGGGCACCTCTGCTAAGTCAAGTCACCAAACGTAGCAAACTACTTGGTGTTATAGCAGAGGTGTTGGTTCTCCAATAAATGACCGCTTACCAAATTGACTATCATTAATCCAAATAATTGCCGCAGTTAGACTTGACATCCCTAATTTCATTTACATATATTTACGCTCAACATTTTATTTGTATACATCCAGTTGCAATTAATTTCGCCCGGTTAAAATTCTAGCTTACAAATCGTTACAAAATAACGTGTTTAAATGTTAAATTACCCTAGGACGTGGTGAACGTAAAGTACCAATTTTTCTGAACACTGTGTTTCAAAATGCTCTTGGATCACAGTATCACAGTGTTTTTTTTAAATTATATCCATTTACCAATTTATTTATTTACATTTTTTTTTAATATTCAGTACTTTAGATTGATCAAGTTGTCAACAGGGTCTCTCAACATTTGCTTTTATTAAAAATTGAAACAGGTAAATAAAATATACACATTTTTACATTGACATGCAAACATACACATATGTATGACATACATTTTTTTTTAAATATTGTATATAACATATATATAAATATAAAGGCCATTTAAAATGAAAGAAAGAAAAAGAACAAAAAATAATAATTATGGATAAAAATTTCAACGAAAATTAAGAAGGGACACTTCAAAAGAAATGAAACAATTTAATAACCCCCCCCCCCCCCCCCCCCTGAGATTTAGTGAGATTTTACTGGACCCCATTTTTAGCGCACGTAATTAACGTATGCCCCTTAAGCACAAAAAAAGTCTTTCACATAACAATATTTTTAGCATACATTTCCTTCTAAAAATCAATTCACAGCTTTTTATTGAATTGGTTAAAATTTTTTTTTTTTTTTATGGAATAGGCAATTCACCCTAAGAAGAGTGCTTTGTGCCATTAATGTTAAGAAAGATAGTTTAATTTTTTAGGTTAATCTACGAGGGGACAGGACAAATCAAACATTGAACTCATTTAAGTCTATGAACTTGTATAAAACTGAAAAAACGCGAGAATTGTTGAGAGACAGCAAATACGGAATACTAAGGGGAGAATTGTGGGTAATTTTAATAAGCAAACGATAAATATTTTTGAAGGAAGAATGATTTTTACAATTAAAGAATATATGGTTAAGAGTCTCCTCCTCCACACCGCACTCGCAGAGTGGACTATCGAGGACTCGGATCTTAAACAAATGAGTTGCAATAGAGCAGTGACCAATTCTCATTCTCGAAATGCAGGAAATAAATCTTTTGGATTTTTTTTTGCCGTGGAACCAAGGTTTATTTATTTATTTATTTATTTATTGATACAATATTTTTACATTTAATAGTAAAATTCAATAATGTTGGCCTCACTAGGTGGTTTACCCGTGCTGAGGCCTCCATTTTATCTACAATTTAATTTTTACACAGTACATTTAAAAATATATGAAAAACATAAGATGATAAATTAAATTTAAAAAACAGAGATTTGAAATTAAATTAAAATTAAAAATAAATAATAGATATTATATAAGGTTTAAAATAGGTATATTTATATTATGTGTGTTTGTGGGTGATTGTGTTTTATATTGGTTTTGTGTGTTACTTTATGTTTTATTATTTTATGCTATGAGATTTTGGTAATATTGTCTTTTTTGTTCTTTAATCCATTTTGTAATTTTGTGTCGGAATTTATTTTTGTTTTCCTCAATTCTATTTTCGAGTGTTAGACTGTTGAATGCTTTTATAGCGTGATATTGGTAGTGTCTTTGTCCAAAGCTTGTATTTACCGTCGGAGTTTTTATGTTTTCTTTGTACGCTTGTCTAACTGGTCTGTTAGTGATATTTTGTGTTTGTTGAAATTTGTTTTTTTGGTCAAAAATGTAGTTAAGTAGTGTTTTAACGTATAATTGGCGTATGTCTAGTACGTCACAACAATTGAATATTTGGTCTGTATCAGTAAGTCTATGTTTTTTAAGTATTACCTTTAAGATCGCTTTCTGCGCAATTTCTATGTGTTCGATAGCTGAATTTGTTGCTCCTCCCCAAACAATTATTCCATATTCTATTATTGATTGACAGAGTGCAAAATATATTGTTTTCATTTGTTTTATTTTGTATATATTTCTTATGTTAAGGAAAATATGTATTGTTTTGAGGAGTTTATTTGTGATTTGTTTGATGTGATGTGTCCATCTAAGGTTATGGTCAATTACAATTCCTAGATACTTTATTTGTTCTTTTTTTTCTAGAGGAGGGCAATCACAGTTATTGGTGTTTGAACATTCGTGTATTTTTATGGTGTTTGTGTTATTTTTTGGTTGTCCCGTGCTATTTATACTGTACGTTGTATATTTTGTTTTCGATATGTTTAATGTAAGTATGTTTGAGTCTAGCCATGTTTTTACTTGCATGATTCCTAAATTCGCTATGTTAAATACATTTTTCCAATCCTTAGATTTAAAGAGTAAAACTGTGTCGTCGGCATAACTAACTATTTCACCGTCTATTTCCATGCTGCAAAGTTCATTTATATAAATAGTGAAGAGAACGGGCCCTAGTATGCTTCCTTGTGGAACTCCATATGTGATCGGCAGTGGTTTGCTAGTATGGTTGTTAATTTTGACTTGTTGTGTTCTATTACTCATATAACTTTTTAATAGTTGGAGTTCCTTGCCTTTGATACCCATGTTTTCTAATTTTTTAAAAAGTGTTTGGTGGCAGATTGAGTCAAAAGCTTTAGCTAAATCTAGATATATCGCTATGCATTTATACCCTTGATCTAAGTTGCTATGTATATAATCTATTGTACGCGCCAAAGCTTCTTTTGTGCCTATTTTTTCTCTAAATCCATATTGTTTATCCGAGATTAATTTGTTTTCTTCCAGGTATTTTATAATTTGGTTTTTTACTACTCTTTCGAAAATCTTTGAAAGCGAGTTTAACAATGTGATTGGTCTGTAGTTAGTTATTTCCATTTTGTCTCCAGATTTATAAATAGGGATCACTAGTCCTTTTTTAAGAGTACTAGGAAAGCAGGAGTGTGTTATACTAAGGTTGATTAAGTGTGTTACGGGTTTTAAAATTTCGTTTTTTATTACCTTAATGCAATCCGTTGTTATCTCATCTAATCCAGGAGCAATTCGGTTTTTTAATGTGTTTATTATTTTGTCAATTTCCTCTTCCGAAGTTGTTTTTATTTTAAATCTGTGTTGTGACGGTTGCGTATTTATGTTTGTTTGTGTTAGTGTGTTTGTGTTAAGAATTTTACGGTTCGCTAAAACTTTTCCTATACTTGCGAAGAAGTTATTCACATGATTTGCTATAGTTTCTTTATTTTTATTGGTATCTATTTTTTTTGAGTTAATGTTTAGATGTTCGATTGTATTTTTCTGTTTGAATTTTTGTGTGTACGTAACTTCTTTTAATATTTTCCACATTTCCTTTGGGTTATTGTTTTCTTTTTTTTCAAGTTTTTCTCGATAGTACAACTCCTTAGCTACTCTAATAATTTTCGTGCAGATGTTTCTATATCTTTTATAGTAATTAAGTTGTGTTATGTCGTACGGCGTATGTTTAATTTGTTTGTGAATTTTGTCTCGTTTACGAATACAGTTTAATATTCCCTGTGTTATCCATAATTTAATTTTTTTAGTTTTGTGTGTAAGTTTTACTTGTTTTAGATTAGTGTTATTATTTATTTCTTGCGCTAACATTGTTGTAAATTTATCCCAGGCCTCTTCAACATTCTCTATTCGGTATACTGTACTCCAGTCCATTTTTTTGAGTTTTTCTTTTAAGTTTGTGTAGTCAATTATTTTTTTTGTGATTATTTTATGTTGGATAGGTTTTGTGTTTTCGGTATCAATTGCTATCATATTCATGTAGTGATCTGTAATAGTGCTTTCAAGTACTACGGTTTTGGTCTTTAGTTTTGTTTTGATCATTATATGATCTATACAACTTTTTGTGTTTTGTGTGACTCGTGTCGGAACATTTATCGTTGGTTCCAGTCCATGCTGTGCTAGTATTGTAAGGTATTCTAAGTTTTGTGGGTGTCCGTTTTGTAGAGTGTTTATGTTTAAGTCTCCAATGATGATGATATTTTTGTTTTTGTTGAGATCATTTAATGTATTGTTAAGTGCAGTTAGAAAATTTGTAATGTTGTTTTTGGATGGAGATCTGTACATTGCAAGAATACACGTTTCTTTTTCACATGTTATTTGTATGCAGTTGGAGTCTATGATATGTATTTCTTGGACGATTGTGTTTATTTTATCATTGATGTATATCACTATACCATCATTTTGATTTTTGTGATTCTTTGTATGGTGTGTGTTATAGTTTTCGATTGTTTTTGGTATATATTTTTCATTCAACCAGCATTCTGTCAGCACAATTATATCAAAATTATTATCAAGCTGTTGTAGGTATATAGTAAATTCATCAAAATTTTTATTAATCGATCTAATGTTTTGGTGTAGTATTTTCACTTTATTTTTTTCTTTTGTGATATTGGTCCATATGTTAATATCGTTTGTAGTTATACAGTGGTGTTGGTTGTCTGAGTCTATATATTCCATGTAATCAGCCATGTTGGTGAGTATTTGTGTAAGTATATAATATAAGTATTAAAATATTTAAAATTAAATTGAGTAAATGAACATATATAAATTTAGGGAATAAAAATAATATAGATCCAAAGGATTAATAATTTGGATAAAAGTTGTCAGTACTAAAGAATCTAAAGTTACTATAATAATTAAAAGAATTATGAATAATGCAATGACAAAACGTGTCAGGCGAATTGGAAGAATTAAAAAATAAAAATAATTTGCGATAGATAAGTTAATAATAAGCATAAGAATATTCAAAATTAATAGATAGATTATATGTTTTATAACAAGTAAAATAATTGTATTAAATATGAGAATTAATTGGGACGTAGAAATTGAAAATTTTACATGTTTTGCATAATTAGAGTGATTGGAAGGATTATAATAAGACATTAAAATTTTAAGGATGAAATTGATTGAAATAAGTGAAGGTAATGAATTGATTAGGAGAGTTACAAAAATAATGTTAAAATAATTAAAATAATTTTGATAATAAAAACATTTCGAACAAATAGTGTAAATAAAATAGTTTAATGTAATTGTGGAAATAAGATTTATAAAAGAATTACCTAAATTAATTAATAAAAATTTTAAAAAAATATATAGCATCGACTGGAGTAAGTTTGGATAATTAAAACATTTAGAAAAGTAATTTTTGTTGGTAAAATAGTTAATATAATTTGTATAACAAAAACATTTAGAACAGTAAAATTTTTTGGTAAAATAATTAAAATAATTTTCGTAATAAATACAAGTAGAATAATAATATTTGAATATAAAATACTTTGTATAATAAGAACATTTATAAAAATTAGTGTAAATAAAATCATTAAAAATAATTAAAGAAATGATAATTTTAAGGGAATTACATAATTGCAAAACTATAAGAATTAAAATTAAATCTAGTAAATGAATATAGATAAGTATAGAAAATATAAATAAATTATCAATATGATTTACAATTTGAATTAAATGTAATATGTAAATTGAATAAGCTTTGCTAAATGAACAAAGTAAATTCTTTTTATTGAATAAAATTAATATGTTTATTAAAAAAATCACTTGATTTGTAATAATTTGACGTAGTATACAGTGCGCAATTTTTAAAGTGATAGCAATAATTATATGGGTTACGTGATTTTTATAATGAAGTAAATGTGTTGTTTGAATAATTTTAAGGATATTAATCAATATTGAGAGTGTTAAATAAATTAGAAAAATAAGGTACTTGAAAGAATAATAATAGGTTAATAAATAATGTAAAAAAAATACTGTTTGTGGTATAAATTTTCTTATAAATAAGAACTTCCTAAGGTTTGTTATAACATCCATTTTTAGATAGCAAGTTTAACGACAGTTTGGCACTCGCAACCATCGGTTGAAACTATTTTTAGGTAATAATTATAGTACGTACTGACTTCTTATATAGCTGACAGCCGAAGGTGCGAGTTGCCGTATACCGTCTAGATAAGTTTAGATAGATCATCCGAATGCTTGATAAAAATTATTTTTTCATTCGGTGATTTACGAATTAGTATTCTATTCTCTTTAAACCAGACAAACATGTAATTAGTTTCTTTTGCTTTCTGTTTCGCTTTCCAGAGCAGTTCTTTGAAGTATGGGCAAATGGTTTCCCCTATGTAGATTTTTTCGCTCCCCAGGGCTGATGCGGTTTTGGCGTTAATATTCTTCCGTAGTGTTAGCATTTGGTTGCGCTTGTAGATATCGTGAAATTTGACTTGGATTCTCGGGTAGGCTCCTGGTCGTCTGTCCTGGATCCGTTTCACTTCCTTCAGGTCCTGTAGTTGGATGGTCATCCCGGTGGCCGCAGCCACCTGCTGTACAAGTAATGGTGTCTGTTCCTCATTTGATTGAGGGATTCCACATATTTCTAGGCAATCATCTTTCGTGGATTGCTCAAGATCCGCGATTTTAATTTCTAGGCTCTTAATAACCTTATTTTTATCATTATTTTTTATTTCCATTACATCAGTATTGACTGTTTTCTGCGATTTTTCAATGTCCGTTATACGCTTATTTATTTCATCATGTTGATCAGATATGAATTGTATAGCTTTTATAATTTCTTGGTTTTGTATGATTATGGATTCATATTTTTGGGTATATAAGTCAAGTTTTTTTTCAACAAATTCCATAATTGCTGTTTTAAAAATGGATAATTCCTTGACAAATAATTCGGATGTTAGTAATCCATGGTTTGCACCATCTGTGGTTGGAATTGATAAATTATCTGTGCCTATTTGCTGGTCGATTGCAGATTTTGGTGATTGAGTCGTCTGTTTACCATGTTTGACGCTAGATGGCTGTTCGTCATTTAAAAGTACATCATATTTTGTCGTATGTTTTGGTTTGTTTTTTTGATGTTGAATACATTTTTTACACTTAAATTGTGTGTTTCTTGCACTACGACGAGAGGATTCCCCGATTTCCGCACAGCCGAGGTGATAATTGCTTTCACAGAGGCAACAGCATACATAATCAGATGGGGAGTCAATATTTTTTTGACAGATGATGCATTGTGTATTCATTTTGGCTGCTGTTATAAGCGAGTTCCTCGTAAAAAAAATGATTTTTAGATGGTTACCTCAAGTGTATGATGGCTATCACTTTAGTTACACTTGAATATCTCTGGAGGAGTCACTTTTTTTAGTTTTTTTTTTCTTTTCTCCAAACAGATTGACACTTTCGGTGACAGTTTTGTACTTGAGCTTAAGACACTAAAATACACCACTCCGCGAGAAAAAAATACACAGGTCTGATGCGCGGTCTTCAATTTAGTATAATTTAAAACCTTAAACTTGGTTTGTTATAGTTTTTTTGTTGTTTTTTGATTAATTCAATGCGGACACAGAAATACGTAAACACTAGACTTGGTAGGTAGTAATGAATTTACTCGGAATATGCCTTTGTATTCCAGCATAGAAAGATCCAGTTCGGGTTTTCGTACTTGTCCTATTTTCTTCCCAGGAACGAGACATATTGGATTTAAGAATAGAGAAGACGTCAGAGATAGGAATTCTAAAATCTAAAGGGATAGAACCAGAGATCGTTCCAAGTTTAGCGAGAGAATCGGCTTTCTCGTTACCCTCAATTCCTAGATGGCCAGGGACCCAAACCAATATTGTCTCAAATTGTGATTCGTGTAGAGAGTTGAGGATGTTTTTAATATTACAAATAATGTAGTCTTCTGGACATCGAACGATATTAGAGGAAATTTTTAATACAGCACTTAGAGAGTCAGTGCATAGTATGGCTTGACGAATATTGAGAAGCTGGATTTGAATTAAAGCTTGTTCAATTGCGAAGCATTCTGCGGTAAATATAGAAATTTCTCTAGGCAATTTATAAGAAAGATTTAGATTGAATTCAGGAATATACACAGATGCGCCACAATCTTTGAGCTCGGACTTGGAACCATCTGTGTAAATTAGGGAAAACCCAGGAAACTTAGAAGACGTAATGCTTTTAAAATGATCGTCCACATTTTGAAAGTTATTAGATGATGTTAAAATGTTCGTCCGAAAGTCGGAAGTTATTACATTGGGGATAAAATTAATAGTATCAAACGGGATTTTGTAAATAGGAAGGATTGGATCTTTTTGTACGTTTTGGAGAGAAGAAGAGAGAGATCTGTATGAAAGAAAACTTTTTAGAAGGAAAGACTGTCGATTTTTATCTGTCAATCTTTTGCTGTTGTTGAAGTTATTAAACAAATGATCGAGACTTTCTTCTAAAGGATGACGAGACAGAGATAAAGATTTGAAAATAAACTTATCAGCAAGGAATTGTCTTCTCAAAAATAAGGGTGGTTCTACGCATTCCACCTGGAGCGCGTTAATAGGAGAAGATTTCATCGCCCCAATAATCATTCTGAGCGCCTTGGATTGAATTCTTTCAAGTTTTTTATCCAAATATTTAGGAAGGGGGTCGAAAAGAAATGTGCCATAATCCAAGTGGCTTCGAACTAGGGAGTTATACATTAGTTTTAGGGTAGTAGGATGAGATCCCCACCATATTCTGGAAACTGCTCGCATCATATTAAGCCCCTTTTCACACTTAGCAGAAATGTGTTGAATATGTGGGAGCCAGGAAAGCTTATGGTCCAAAAGTATACCAAGAAATTTTACTTGCTTAACAGTTTGGAGATGAACATTATCAAATGAGACAGAAAAAGGGGGCAATTTTCTTTTGCGCGTAAAAGCCACTACCTTAGTTTTAGAAGTCGCTAAATTCATTCCATTTGACAATAACCAAACTTTAATATAATGCAAAGCCAAATTTAACTCCTTAGCAGCATGGGATAAATTTTTGTGTGTTATATATATAAGAAAATCGTCCGCAAAATAAAGTCGCTTGATATAAAAAGGGATAATATATAAATATTAAATAACAATGGACTAATTACAGACCCCTGAGGTAACCCTTTCCATAATTTACGTTTTAAAATTTTTGAGGAAGAGTGGATTATAATGGATCTGTCTGATAGCAAGTTGATAATAAATTGAACCAATTTCATAGGAATTTTTATTTTTATCAATTTTTCTTTTAAAATATTAATTAATACATCGTCATAAGCTGACGAAAGATCAAGAAATGTGGCCAGTGTGCAAGAATTAAGGGATTGGGAAATACGAATTTCTGTTGTAAATATACTTAAATTATCCATAGTTGATTTCTTTTTCCGGAAGCCATATTGATTTTGAGAGATAATACTGTGATTTTCAACAAACCACTCCAATCTGTTCTTTATCAAGTGCTCCGCTACTTTCGTTAAACACGACGAAAGAGCGATAGGACGATAGGAAGAGACTTCGGAAGGATTTTTCCCTGGTTTTAAAATCGGGAGGACTTTTTGAATTTTCCAGATATCCGGAATAAATCCGGTTTCAAACATGTTATTAATTAAAGATAAGAAGTATTCTAACGACGTGTCAGAGAATGCTTTAATAAAGCTATATAATATTCCATCAGGACCAGGAGAAGAGTCTGAAAGGGAATTAGTTACTCGTTAGAGTGAGAAGGATGGGAAATAAAAGTAGGCATTTCTTCATATCTGGCAACTGATGGAGGGGCTATCTTGTCAGCAAAACTATTTAAAATTTCTTCTGGAATATGCTTTGTACGCTGAGGAGCAAATGATGAACCGAACTTTTTTAAACTGGTCCAAACAGACGACTGGGAAGATTCAGGAGACAAACTTTCACAAAATTTTCGCCATCCAGAACGCTTTTTATTTTTCAATATACGTTTAGTTTCTGCCTGGGCGCGTTTCACTAATAAGTAATTTTCGAACGACATACACTTGCGGAAAATGGAAATTGCTTCTTTTCTAGAGTTAACAGACCTAGTACATTCTTCATCCCACCATGGAGTCGAATGTTTTATCTTAATAGTAGCATTACGTTTCGGGATGGATTTTTCTGCTGCTTTTATTACTAGACTAGGAAACAATTCACATTCTCTTGTGATGTTCCCAAGGGATGACTTTGTCGAGTGAACAAGGGAGTCTAGTTCATTAGAGAAAGTTCTCCAATCTGCGTCTTTAGTTTTGAATTTAAAATTATTGTTTACAGTAAAGGAACGCAAGGTAGTTAGTTGGTGGAAGAGAATAATGATAGGAAAATGGTCACTGGAAAGGGGGTCTTTAAGTATGTCCCAAGAACATTTAGGAATCATTGAAGATGAGCAAAGGGACAAATCAACGGCACTTTTCCTTTGTTGAGGGGGGGTGAATCTAGTTGGGGATCCGTCGTTTAAAATACAAAGATTAAAAGTATCAATAAAATCTAACAGATTACGACCCGAACGGTTTGTTAATTCGCTACCCCAAGAGGGAGAATGAGCGTTAAAATCGCCCAATATCATATAAGGGGGACGAATCTGAGATATTAATAATGACCATTCGTTTTCGTCAAAAATAGTAGAGGGAGGGATATATATTGATAATATTGTAATGTCAGATACAACAGCTGCTACTATCTGAAAATTGATGGGGAGAGTATGAAAAATGATTTGTTTAAAAGGAATAGAGTCATGAATAATAAGAGCTGTGCCACCTTTACCATCCAATCTATCATGTCTAAGACAATGATATCCAGGAATCTTAAATTGATACAAGGGTTTTAACCATGTTTCGGAGATGGCGGCGACTGAAATATCATGTACATTGAGTAATTGAATAAGCTCAGATTTGTTAGAGAATAGACTTCTACTATTCCACTGAAGTATTCTGTTCAGTTTCAGAGACATTGGGAAGACAAGAGAGTAATGATTTAATATAATCAGCAGCGTTGGACGGTACATTATTGTTGTTTGAAAGAATTGAAATTAAGAGGGTAATTAATGTCTGAATGAAAGAAGAATTTTCATTAACAACTTTAGGGAAAATAGGTGAAGCAGAATTATTTTTTAAAACATTGGGTTCCTGAGTTTTATTGTTCCCATTTGGGTAAAACAAAAGTTCATTGTGTTGCTTTTTGTCAAAAGAGGGAATAAATTTAGGTTTCGGTTTTAACGGTTTAAAAAACGTTTCTCTGTGAGAAGATGATAGTGGAGGTTTAGAGGAAGTGAATTGAAAGGGAGATGAGGTAGAAGTTATCTCTGCAAAAGATTTTTTCGCAGTGGGGAATATTTTTGACGCCTGGAAGTAAGAAATATTGTCTGAAGCCATTGCTTGCTTAATATTCTTTTGTCTAGTTAATTCTGGACAGGCCAAACTAACCGCGGTATGATTGCCCTTACAATGAATACAAATTGGATCATTAGATGAATTTTGACAATTATCAAAAGCGTGATTTTCTCCGCAATGAAGACAACGTGGAGGGGAACGACATACGGGTTTCGAATGTCCAAACCGGCAACAGTTGAAACATTGAATCGTCGGAAATTTATATACTTCTACAGGAAGTGAGTTGTAATAGATGAACACACGGGATGGCAAAGTTTGACCTTCAAATGTTATTACAACAGATTGCGAAGGTTTCCATATGGTGGTTCCAGTAGATGTATCCTTGTAATTTAATCGACGTACTTTTAATACTTTAGGAGTCACTTGAGAATCATTAAGAGCATCAACGATTTCTGATTCTGAGAGATCAGGTGGAATACCCCTGACCCGCCCCATCCTTGTAAGGTTATATGTAGGAATAAATGATTTAAATTTTTGGTTTGAAAGTGAATCAATTTTTTTTACAAATTCATTTGCAAGGGTGGCGGATTTAAACTCAATGGATAATTTGTAGCGGCCTTCCGGTTTGATTGATCCATTAACTATTCCAAGGTTTTTATTATTTGAACTGAAAATAAATTTCCCAAAATCCAGCGGATGAATAATCTTCCCATGTTCAGTTCTTTGAACATTAACAATGAAAGGGGCAGATGAGGAAAGAGAATACATTAGATCAGCACTTTTAGTTTCAGGTAGAATGGTGTCTTTATGATTTCCCTGAGAGCTTGAGGTTTGATTGGTATGAGAAAGAGATTTAATTTTGGGAGGTATATTAAGAGAAAGCGAAGGTCTTCTTTTACGGGAAGGGAGAGTTATAGAAATGTGGCTATCATCAGAGTCACATCCATCTGCATTGTTGAATATGGATTCGGGATCAGGGGGTCTATTTTCGTCTTCCTCCATTTTTACAAATTATTTAAACACAAAAAAAATAATAATTTAAAAATAATAAACAGTCTATTTGATTGACTGTACACACGAATTTATCGTAAACAAAATAATACAAATAAATTATAATCAAAACAAAAGTGTAACAATAAATGAATTCTTATCTGCAGTAGAATCAGGAGGTAAGTAGGTAGATCGTCAAACACAGAGCACCGGTAAACACAACCACTCACTACCGACGTTCGATGCGGAATCATTGGTTAAAATTGAAAATTATTGGAACAAGGTATTCTAGAAGAGTTCTTTGACCGTGTTTATTTAGGTATCTAGGAATTACAAGTACATCGTTTGCAGTAAGTCTTGTATTATGAACATGTACCACTATTTTATTATATTCAGATTGAACAGTCTTTCTATTTATATCAAAAAAATTAAAGATTGCAACACTTTTTTCTGCTACTTGTCAGATTACAATAGTTAAACCAAATTTATATATTTGCTACGACAAGCCTGATTTGCAAAGATACTGAAATCACAAAAGAGTAAAATTTTCACTGTAGTGGGCTTTCTTGATCAAATGGTATCCATTTTAATTCCCCTCTTAGAGACACTTCTGGAAGTATTTCAATGTGATAACTTTAGTAAATAAGCCCAATTATTATATTTCCATCATAAATAATATGTGCCAATTACTTCTAGGGCTGTTTCACATCAGAATGCTAATGGGCGTTTTTCAAAAAAAGTGTACATAGATAAAAGTCAGTGTCCCATCACTTTCAGGATCAGTAACTTTTGTTGTGTCGGTTTTAATGACCAACCATATATTTTACCAATATAATAACAAATAAATACCTTTATGGACTAAAAATAATGAATAAATCAATTAAATTTCGATATTATTTTAAAATAAGTAAGACTACAGGTCACTGTTTCTGGTATGTCCTACACCTACCACTACCAGTAAGAGTTAAAAAATTAATGTTATCCCAGTATTTATTTCTAATTCTACTAATAGTATATGATAATATTTTCGATTTGCAACCATAATATAGATTAATTATCGTGCAAAATAATTTAAATACCAGATATTGAGTTGTCCTACGAAATAGCGTATGGTGGAATTTCCGCCTACGCCACCACATTATTGACGTCTTCCAATAAAAATATTACCAAATTGATGAATATTTTCGAAAATAGCAACCCTATTTAGTCTATGAAGGGCGGCCATGCTTGGTTTTTTACAGCCAGTTTGCCAAGAAATCGTAACAAAAGTGGTCGTTCTCGGCTGTACTAAAAAAGTGTTCCACCAACGCTTCCGTATTTCTCCAGGTAATTTACCAGAATGTATTAGACTCTACTTTGTATTAAATTGATTCATTTATTGTTTTATGAAATGTTTAGTTAGAACAAACAAAAGTTTCATAATTTATTGATAAATACATTTCGAAAAAATATTGACGCGATTACGCTACTTCTCTTACGCAACGGTGTCGTGAATGGAACTTAAAAGTGACGTAATGGAATTCTAAAGGTCGGTTCACTCTGTCCGTCTTTTAGGGTATTTGGGTGTGTTACAATTTTCTAATTAAATTTATATTTTGCATGTATCTTCAAAATGTAACTATTACATGTAGATGTGTGGATTGAGTGATATATGTAGCATTGAAAAAAAAGAACAGCGTAGCTAAAAAGAAAAAATTATTTGATTTTTATGTGTATAATTTTTTTATATTAATTAAGATTATTAAAGATTAATTCTGAAAGAGTCGAAATGGTGTCGAAGTACTAATATAGACAGCAATATGAGCAACTATTACTGTAGAGGCAACTCTGAAATTCAGTATAAAATCAGCTGGTTCATACAATTTTGATTAAGTAAGTATAAAATGTAGCATGATTTATGTTCCTGTGTGTTTTAGTTAATCCTGTACCTAATTAAAGTTGTGTACATTAACAAGTACTTTAATACCCTTTCAGCTTAGTTACCTATTTCAGGCTATACACGGTATGCACGTGTAGCCCATTATTACCTATATCTATCTAATTATTTGTGCATTTTTATAAATAATTTATTTTAATTTTATGTTCAAATATGCCGTTGAAAGCTGCAGAAAAATCAAAAAGGTACAGAGACAAAATTAAAAACGACCCTGAAAAATATGAAGCCTTTATGAAAAAAGAGTTACAAAGACAAAAATAACATCAAAATATAATCAGAGAGCTAACCAAAGAAGAATAGAAAAAAGAAGACGTTGGAGAGAACAGAAACGAAAAAAAAAAGAAAAGAAAAAAGAACAAGTGGAAGAAAAAGTACTTGCGCGGGGGGCCTTCCACGGTAACGGTAGTACGTAAAATCGTCCTTTTTTATAGAGAATACCTCACATGAGTCTTAACTGCTCCCATCTGGAGCCAGTGAGACTATGGAATCCCCAATTGGGGTACGTTTGAGGCTGAAGGTAAGTGGGGACAGGAAGGAGATGGGGAAGAGGAAGGTGGGGAAGAGGAAGGTGGGGAAGTACCTGGCTATTCAGATCTAGTCACTAAACAGGTTAAAGTCATTATTAAGCAACGTTTCAATTCTGAATGGTGGTCTTACACCAGGGTGATACTGAGAGTATCTTCCATTCTTCCCATACCAGTCGCTTGTCGCGCTTTCAGCAGTGTAGCCACAACGTGCGTACACATACGACTGATATTTCGCGCCCGCTGTCGCTACCGGGCAAGCCTCTCAGTCTGGCCGAGGCCTTAGAATTCCTAAACGTTACCAAATTTTTCCCCTTACGCCACTGTCCTGTTATTGCTGTGATTTATTTTCTAAGATCAATTATTATATCTCAAAGAAATTTGTTCTTTTTTTTATTGATATAGTTCATGATTAATTTTAAATTTGTTATAATTAAACATTCGTAAAACAAAAACTTATATTCGTCTTTCTAGAACGCAAAATATACAGTACAAAGTATCCAAAAGTAGCGTAAAAGAATATTTTTATTGAAAAACTTAATATTTAATTCAATAAGCTTGATTATTCATATTTTTTAGGAGACTGATTGTGTTTTCAATTCGTAAATAAAAATCTGAAATAATGAATTTCTTTTAATTTTCTTTATAAACTTTATGATAAAAGTGACGTAAAAGAATTTCTTACCAATAGTATTAAACTTAAATTGCAATTATTTTCGAAGTTTATTGACATTTTCTATTTAAATACTTTTTGTCATGAAGTTCATTCTTTCTTTAATAAATTTACGTATATTTTTAATCGAAATGCAGCATCTCACTTAAGTGGAATTCCTATTACGTCACCGACATCTTTTTTGGAAAACGCCCTAATACTAACAGTAAATGAAATTTTCGAATCGGATCGTTGTTGCTTCAAATGCCTATGCCCCTTAACTTCGAATTTCTAACTTTTACGTGAATAAATTTTACATATTTCTCAATTAATATTTTAAATTAATAGTGTTTTATTAGATATTTTCCCAATTTTGGCTCAATTATTATCGCTAATTTAAATTTTTGCATGAATATGTGCCGGGTTGAAAATGTAATAACATAAAATTCTCTCGATAGAAAAAAATTACAAAATATGTTCCGAAAATTATAAAAATACATTTGAGCCGTTATTTAACTTTCAATTAATGAACTCAATATTAGTGCAGCTCTACCTGCGCCCCGGCAAGGCGAGGGTTCTGGATTCGAGTCTCAGATGTGAGCGTATCTTTTTCAGATTTTTTTGTTTCGAATTTTCGATAGAGATTCGCTAAAATTGTCTTTATTAATTAATATAACAAAAACATATATATTCATATTTATGAGGTATTTTTTCCTTGCTGGTTTAATTGTACGATCTGTACGTTCATAATGTATAATGTTTAATTATTTAATTTCGAGAAAACCGAAAATTACTGCTAATCATCGATTTATACGTCGGTTCCCAATTGCGTTTACCGTAAGCAAATATGGAAGTTCGTCGAAATTCTTGCCTGACTTTAGCGATTCCAAAATACATAACATGATAATAAATTCACCGTATCAATCTTGATTCCTCCAACCTATCAATAATTATGAGTCGAATCCAAAATCCAAGAAATGCTGTAAGGGGGACGGCTGCGCGGCCTTTTTCATACATAACTTATATTTGACTTATATGCATTAACAATATAAAAATAAAATAGTTCATTTTATATCACTTTATATACAAATTATTTCTAAAGTTTGTCATTCAAGATGTCTGCCAGACAATTTCCTCTCACCTTAGATTTAGCTTCAATGTCATTCATACAAAATGTCACTGATGATCTGTCACATAATATTATAGTGTTTCGTGAACACCTCGCTAGGAGTGCTGCAATCCACTATGGCCTGGTATATCAGCCAGTCCGTTTCCTCGATATGGAAGATTTCCTGTCTCTAATTAAAGCGGGCTAAATCTGCCACTCAAGCCTTAATAAGCCTCAGAATAGTTCCTTTTTTAGACACCGAGGCGCTAGTATTCACCGAATTTTACAATTTGCCTAATTTTTATAAGTATGGACTATTATATTCATCGAGCGATGAGGTATGTCGATGTTATTAATTGATAATCAGTCTACGTAGGCTGTCCGTAAAATTAGGTTTCCAAGGGGCTGTGGTCGCGAGAAATGATTTTACGCGCAATCTGGCTGTGTAGCCTAGCTCTATAACACTGCTATGTAGCCTGGTTCCCCTACGCCAAATCCGTACCATACTGCACTCTCTGCGACGCTTAGTCTCGGCATGGCATCCATTCGCGATAGAGCGTTTACTCACTGCACCCGCCAGGTGTGAATTACGCTCTGTAATTCGTTTTTAAACTTACGCTACTGACGGAATTGTTCCTTTGTCTCTGCTTTCGTGTAGTGTACCCAGATCTCATTCCCAGTCACAATTGAATTCAAAAATTCCTCGCCATCGATGTCGTAGCACTCACGAAATTCTTAGGCTTCTTTAATCCGTTGTTGTTTGTGATCTTCGGTGAGCACCGTTGGAACCCATCTTGCGCAGACACTGTGGTATCACTCGTCGATCCGCAAAGAACAAAAAACTGGCGAAGGGAAAGCTTTATGGCGAACGGCTGCCATACCGAGACTAAGCATCGCAGAGAATTTAGCGTGGTGAGGAATTGGCGTGAGGGGATCAGACCATAGTCAGTATTGCAGGATCACCCGTAAAATCGTTCCTCTTGACCGCAGCACCTTGGAGCCCTTATTTTACGAACACTCCTCGTGTAGTCTAATAAGGTATTATTATTAGCGGCTATTTTTATTAATAGCGCACGACTCCGGTACATAAATAATATTTAAAATAAGTGTCCCGCATGTAAGAACCATGATGATTAAATTGGGAAACTTTTTAAAAAATGAACTCGTAAAAATCCACCCCCTAAAAATATTTCAGGTTCATAAAAAAAATTCCAAACATTTTCAAAGATCGCAACGATGACAATAGAATACATTTATGTTTTGTGTTTCAAATACAAAAAACACGTACCTCTATTAAAATCGTAGACAATCCGTGTAAAACTGGTGAAATCCAGGCACCCGACCTTTATACGGTATATGTACCCAGCCACGATAAACTCGATATTCCAACCAAGCCCAGCTTAAAACCAACTAAAAAAAACCATCTGAGCCTAAAAAGGTAAGAGTAAAAACTATCATTGCACGCCAAATAAAGCCCACATTTTCTAATATATGTAGAACGCTAATATTGAAAAATCAACGCTCTTCAAAAAAATAATTAATAAAAGTAACTACCTTTCACTCCGGAATGAACATTACAAAAAATTTCTATTAGATATTTTTTTGGTAACCCTGATAAAATATCGCATTGAAACTCATTTAAATGCCATCTTGAACATTTTTATATTATATACATAAATGGATATCCCTTTTGTACAGTAAGCACCGCTTAATGTAGTCGCTGGTGGATGAAGTCAACCGCTTAATCGATTCATATTTTTAAGGACGGAACGAATCACGAAATATATTTTTTTTACATTAGCTCCACATAGGAGGCCCTGTGAAACACAATTTCCCCCATTACCTCCTGTACTGGGATGGGTGAAAAACGGTGCCAGATATTTTTCAAATTCAATAGTTTTCTACTTTTTTATTGTTCACACAGGAGGCTCTGAGGAAAAGACGGAGTTAACTTGGGTCTTGAAGAGACCCGTGTTGTAGGAGGGGGGAAACATTGAGGGCGACAAATAGTTCCACAGCCGAGCTGTTAATTCTAGAAGGAGTTGTAGAAACGACCCGTTCTCAAATGAACAACATCAACAGTATACAAATATTGGGCGCGCATTTGGCGTGTTTATCGGCTGTGCACCGGTGCCGCAAGAATCAATGACATTAGTTCCTCAGAGCTTCTTGTATTGAAATACAGGTAGAACAAGGATAGCTTTCCCACCTGACGCTTGTGTTTTAAAGATTGCAATACTTTTGTTCTTTCTGGATCTATCAAACACATTTTCTGCATAGAGTCGAGGGTTTTTTCAGATATTTTGGGGCTTCAGACTAGAGCATTGGCTGCCAAATTCAACAGGGAGCATACTTGCGTTGTTTACCGAGTTAGCTGTTGAGTACTATTAAAGAATTATACGATTATAAGACAGACTGCAGTGGTCCCGTGACTCTCATGCACAATACATGCCAAATATATCATTTACTCGTTCTCCCCAAACACGGGGGAATTTACGCTGTTTTTTATCGTAACAACGGAAAATAATAATGTTGGTTTTTTACCAAAAAAGTACCCCTAGAAGTAGGAATTTCGAAAAGAGGTTTATTTCTTTTTTACTTGTACATAATGTAGAATCACCTCCCGAAGTTAATGCACTTTACCCCCGGACACCCTGTAGAATCACCTCCCGAAGTTAATGCACTTTACCCCCGGACACCCTGTATATAAAAATCTCGTCACGATGTTCGTCCAGGATAAACTCCGAAACTTCTTAACCGATTTCGATTAATTTTTTTCTTACTGTGTGTAATTTGGTCCAACTTAAAAGAAATGATAGTTTTTATCTCCATTATTGAAATAAATATTTATTATTTCGAATTAAATGTTTGTTACGGGACAATGATTTGAAATTATTTCTAAGTTCCATAAGAATCTGACAGATGGCGGTGCGAGTTAATTTATTGACACAATACTTGATTATCCAGATTAGGTAACCATCCAGTAGATGGCTAACCATCCAGTAGATGTGTTTCGTTGGTCAGCTAGTAAAATTATAAAAATCTATTGATAAATACATATTTTTATTTTTATTTTTTTTGTTATTATTAAGCAGCATTAAAAAATAAACGAGAAATCCTTGATCTCATTAACCGTAGCCTACCATACTTTTACGTTACTACCTCAAATTCTCATTTGGTTCCCGGCATAAATAATCCCGAGGTTAAACAAACATTCAGTTCGGATTACCATTTAATAAGAAAAAAGATTGGGATCAATATTTCTTAATCACGATCGCGATTTTCGTCTAATCTGTTTGTCTAGGGCGGGGAGTTGATTTCAGCTAACTCGGCAAGCGGAATACAGAATCTATATATTATTGTAAAAGGCGTAATAACCTAATAGGAGGTTAGGAAAAAAAATTTTAGACCCACAATGTTCAGTTTCCTTGAAACAAAAACTTAATTTAAATGTTGGAGCGTGGATAAGTAATGTGAAATACTACCTTTAAAATACGAGGTATCATATTAAACAAATGATAAGTATTTTAATCACTGAAGACAATATATCTCAATGAAAAATCTGAAAAAGATAACGGTTTTTTTATTTTCAGTAATTTTTCAGAAAAAACGTAATAATTTAAATTTCCCTTCGTCTGCGTAGGATTAGTACTTCGAATAATCTATTTTCTTTTCCTAGGCCCCATCTACTTTTATACCAAAATTCTTAACCTATGTATTTAAAATATGTATAATTCTTGATTCGATTCAAAGTATTAGGCGAGTACTTCAAATAAATTCAGTAATTAAAATATTTTCCAAAATAGAATTTTGATTTAATAATGATTGTTTTGCAAAATGTCATTCTCAAATTTTGACGTTTTCTATTAAACTATAATTATTATTTTCAATATATTGAAAATAAATAGCTAGCTTCATAAATTATAGCCTATATGTTATTCTGTAAAGTTTCATTAAAATCCATTCATTAAATTTCGATTTAAAGAGTAACAAACATACAAACATCCATACAAACTATCACGTTTATAATATTAGTAAGATAAAAATTTGTTTTCATTGCAAAATGGAAAATTTTAGAACTTCTGTCAAAATATGCCCGAGGCCTAAAGGGTTAAAGAATAAAATATACACTTGTTTTTCTAAGGTTTATTTGAATAATCAATCACCCTCAAATTTTCGCGGAACCACTATGAGAAACACACGGTAAATATATACATTTCACGGCCCTTGAAGTGATTTCTCACAAAAACGGCGCTCTACAAATTATCCAATTATTATTATTATAAATATATGTATACTAGCTGACCCGCCCACGCGTTGCTGTGGCTAATGAAACAAAACGCCATCTATTGGATGGTTACCTAACCTAGATAACCAAGTGTTGTGTCAATAAAATAACTCACACCGCCATCTGTAAGACACTTATGGAACTTACAAATAATTAAAAATAATTGTCCCATAAAATACATTCTATTCGCAATAATAAATATTGAGGTCAATAATCGAGATAAAAAATCGTATCTTTTAATTTGGACCAAATTGTTATTTTGTCCAACTTAAAACTCAGTAAGCCAACTTTCATCAAAATCTGTTACGTAGTTTCGGAGTTTACCTTGGGCGAACATTGAGACGCGAGATTTTTTTATATAAAGATAGATATACGGGTTGTAACGGCATTTACCCGGAGCATTTTAACAAGCGATTCCTGAACATATTTGAAGTAAAAAAAAATTACGTGTTGTCATTTTGCTGTCCGATGACATTTTTTTTATATTAAAAAATATGTATAAATATGTTTCCATCACACGTCAAGCGGGCCAAGTAGAAAGCCCTCCGTCTGGTTCCAGTAGCACGATAACACACGATAGAGCGCGCGAATCACATATAGGAGTGTGATCAGAGGCGATTAAACGATTTATTTTTAATGGCAAAAAAATTTCTTCTGACATCAAAATGACATCTACTCTTTGTACTGTAATTATAAAAATCATTAAATAATTTTCAAAAAGTTAAAATCCTTCGGGGACGTGCTATTACACATATTGATTATCAATTATTATTAAAAATCGAAGAAATGTTGAACGTGATAAATATCTTGTTATTTAAACAATCTATTTACTTTTTTATAGTTATTATACTACAAAATAATAAGTCATTGAAAATCTGCTGCACAACACACAAATGAGACTAAGAAAAGAAGTAATATAAGACTCCCCTAAAAAAAATTCGAAGTTCTTGATGTTTGGAACAATTAAGATATTTGGCAAATTGCTAAAGGAAATAATATATGGGTAAGTTTAGACCAGCGATTCCCAAAGTGGTCCAAGTGGACCGCCAGGGGTCCACGGGAGACTCGATAGGGGTCTACGTTGGCATGATAAATAGTCTACGTAGGCGTAAATATGGTAGAAATGTAGCAGCAGGGGGTCCACCGAAACCAGTAAAATTTTGAAAGTTGTCTACGATAAAAAAGGTTAAGGAACCTCTGGTTTAGACCAAACGAGCAAATGATCATTCTAGTTTGCTCTTGCAAATATTTTTGTGTTCGGTGCTCCGTGTGAAATTAAGTAGAACGGTTCAAGAATGCTCGTTCGTTTAAAGTAAGTGCCGCGAGAACCAAAATAGTAACCTTTTTTGTTTACATTAGCTCCACACAAGAGGCCCTGAGGAAAATAATTTCCCTCACAGCCTTTGTCATCTTTGGGGATGCTGTGTGGAGGATATTTTAAAGGAAATTAAGTTAGAAAAGGAAAAAGGTACGAGGGGTGAGTAGGAATCTGCGTTTCAGTGTGTGCAAGTCATCCATCGCCAAGACCTAGTAAAACCTCAACCCATGAACCTGTCCCCCCCTGCTAAGTCGCCAAACGTAACGAACCACTTGCGGTGACTAATGGTAGATATGTTGGTTACCCAGTAAGTGATTAAAATCCTTACTCTTTAAGTATATTATTCGAAGATGGGACTAAAATTAAAATAATCCATTCCAGTTGATATTTATCTATTTTATTTATTTTAAGATTATTAGAAGCTATTTATAGGGTAAAACCCGGAAAAATTCTCGAGCTTTATGCGATTTCCTGAAAACATTGGCATTTGGAGTATTGACATTTGAGATATCGCCCCAATTTATGTTTGTATACATCTTAAACCTACAGATTGATAGGTATTTCGTGAGATTTGATCGTAAGCTTTTCTTGATTTACCCAAGAGCAGTAGAAATTTATTGACTAAGCTATTATTTTAAGCCCTGAAATATTGGTGTATAACTGTTTTACGGAAAACATGAAAAACTAATAAATAACAAGTTTCTCAGAAGAAAAAACAACACATACATAATATTGGTATATCATTACATCGCTAATGTTTACTTTTATTTAGTTTTATAATAATAATATTTGGATTTGTTAAAAATACCCTCAAGGGCGCTGTACAAATTTGTATTATACTTTTACATTGCTTTATCTTACGTCTAAATAACTGCAGAGTAGAAAATCTATTATAACAACTAATCTCAATAAATCAAAATATCTCACTTTTTTGTATAACAGCCAGAGAGAGGACAGCCGTCGATGACTTTAATCTCAAATTACAAACTTAATATAGAATACATCAACATATGCAAGGCTTATCATGCCTCTATCCTACCATAGCACACTCCAAAGGCATCAAATATATTTTAAGAGCGATTGATCATCAGCTGAGAATAAAAGTTTAAAAATGCTTGCAACTATACAGGAAGGTTCCAATGAGAAAGATCGATTATTCCCCGTTTCAATTTTTTTAAATAAAAAATTTAATTTCGATTTATTTCATTAAAAATTAGCTTTAATATTTATATACCTATATTCAAATAAGCAATAAAAATGCTCAAAAATAATGATGATAAATTATTAAATATAGTGTACTTATTTTAAGTACTTTTTGATCATAAGTATTTATGATTTTTCAGTAATGTCTAAACAAAATAAGTGTGTAAAATTTTTTATTTGTAAGACTTTAAATAAAAAGAAAAACGAAGTATTTTTGTCAAAAAAGCACGTTCTCGGATTTATTTTTTAATGATTTTAATTGAACAAAAACATTAATTTTGAAAACTGTGTTAACTAGATTATGTATTGATTTATTTTATTATATGATTTGAAATTTGTGTTGTTAATAGAATCTATCGATTGAAAATTGAACAAATCTGCCAACAACCAACGGTATAAATTTAGTATATTAAAAAAACACTTAGTTTTTCAACATTTTAAAATTGCATGTACCAGATAAAATAACAATCTTTCAAAATCAATTTTTTTTGTAAAAAAGAGTCAATACGTCTGGAATTTGATTTAAAAAGGACTAATTTCTGGTATTCTCTGGTAATACCCTATCAATTGAAATTGACGATAACTCACACAATGATGTAATTGTAAAACACTCACAGGTTACATATACTTCTTCAGAAGCATCCGTAATATCCTCAGCCTCAACGACATTAAAAAAATATACAACTTTTTGTGTCAATTACAAATATCTACGAGTACAGATAACGGGTCTACCGTGTGCACTCACACAGATCGGCTCAACGTAGTCCAAATCAAATCGTAGTAATATTGTCATACCATTCAATTCTGAAAGTTTCGGATAGAACTCCGACAGAAGAAATAATGAAAAAAAATTCAATCCTACAATCTACAGAAACTTTATTAAAAAAATATTTTATTTAAACTTTAAAAAAACATAACTGAATTTTCCACTACCCAACAATAAGCCAAAATAAACTGGTTACTCCCAGTTTGAACATCTTTGGACAAAGTAATTTTAAATTCTATGCTACGCATCCATGCAATACTCTACCAAATCAAACAAAAAAATTATGATAATGAATATATTGACAACAAAAGTAAAAACATCACTGAGAGAATAAAGTGATAATTCACTTACAAAAATTGTGAAGACGATGAAAAGACTACTTGAAACTAAAAACAAAAGTTTAAAAAACAACAAGCCTCCTCAGAAGAGAAACCCTTGTGAGAAGGACTGTGAGATAAAAGTCTTCTTATATTATACTTTATACCTATATCGTGTACAAACTTTGCCGTTGAAACTAATTATTTGTGACCAATTAATTAAAAGATGTACCTTTTAAAGGAAAAACGGCTTAAAATTGACTGAAGAGGAAAGGCTGCTCGGCCTTTTTCACACAAAACTTCAATTTGTATTTGAGGCCAAAATATTTAATCAAACTAAATTAAACGATTTTTTTGACCAAAATTTTAAATTTACATTTGTGTTTCCATGTAAATTGGTAAGTCCACAATAATGGCAGCAGTAATCTATTACCGTTGTCAAACCCCTTTTAAATACGGACCACAAGCCCTTTCGAAAGTCAGTTCACCAGCAAGCTGGTCTCTCTCCCTGCTTACACGTCCTACCACGCTTCGTCTCTCTGTCCACTATCCTGTCCACTCTGGGCCACACAGAAGAGGATTGCGACCTCCAGCCTATCTTACAGTACTCGTGTGTCTCACCCTGTTTGGCACACCCATATTTTATAATTCAAAACACAAATATATAAAGAAAGACATGTCCATACAAAAAATTTGCTTCACCGTTTGATAAAAAAAATAATTTGAGTTTGGTTGAGTATTTTGCCCCCAATCCGAATTTTAGTTTTGCTCGATTTTTTATTGAGATTTTGATCTAATAAATAATGGCATTATTCATTGTTACAGTTTTTAAGTCATAAATTTGTTAAAATATTTTATACGTTTTTGGTCTACGTAATGCTTTGTAATTACATAATGTAAAAAATATGAGCTTGGACCACACGTTTTTTTTAGTTGCATAAGATAGTTATAAATATAAATATAAATCCTTGTCTACGAATCCGGAGGTAGCCGGTACTTAAAAATAATAAAGGAAAAATAAAAAAATGGATATATGCTACGTCAAACGTTACTAATGCTATTAGCGATAAATTTCATTCTTTAATTGCCAATAATTCGTTTCACACACTTGTGTACACAATATTTGGTTTTGCACAGAGTGGTAAATAAAAAACACACTCATAAATTTTAATAAATTGCTAGGCCAATTAAATAAATAAATTGTTTCTGATTCCTCTTCCTCTTCCCTTCCCGCTTCCTCTTCCCCTCCCGCGTTCCCCCTCCCTTCTCCCGCTCTCCCTTTTCTCGTGAAGCCCCCCCCCCCCTCCATTCCGTTTCCATCTTCTTCGCCCTCCCCTCTCCCTAGTCCCCCCTTCCGTGAAGGCCCCCTCCTCAATTCCCCAAACCGACCCTCTCGCATACCCCTCCCCCAGCCTTTTGTCCCTGCCGCCTAATTCCATAAAATAAACCCATTTTTCCAACAACTCGCGTGACTTTCTTAATTTTTTTATTCAAATTTCATAATGCATATGGCTCACCAGTATAGATTTTTTTTTTAAAGAAAGACAAACATTTCCGGGTTACGAATAACCCAACAACATTCGAAAATCTCCTACTACCACCACACTTAGCGGAAGATGTTGCTTGTGTTATGATGGAGGACTTAGCCAGCCGAGGAATCGAACACGGAACGCCTGGGCGGGACCCAAACGTGATGTTCACTCAACCACTGACCGGTCAGATATAGAAGTATTCACGGGCATGTTCACAACAATTCAGAAAAATTTAATAGCAATCGTATGAAATTTTAATCGCAATCGTATGAATATTATACGAAATAATTTCATAACGCCAGAGCTCACTATTCTATAACCATCCCGGGTATGCGCACATCATATTCCCAAAGTTACATCGCAATCGGATGAACGGTATGGCCGCGCATAAGGTACGAACAAACAAACATTTATTTATATATTATAGATATAGGTAGGAACTTAGGTACATATATAAGATATATTATTAATTTTACAAATCTTTTAACAACTGAGGCCCCGAGTATATTCTGTTAGAAGGTCAGAATATTTTAGCTTTGCAATAAAATCCTAGTGAATGGAATATTTATTAACCGCTTGGACACATAAGCTTGTTTTCACGATAATTTAACGTAGGTAGACATAGGAATGACATATGGCCCGTACCTGAGTTATTAACGTAACCGAAAACGAATAATTGTTTTGGAAAGGTGATAAAAAACTTTTTTTTTGGGAATTTCTTAAAATCTATTATTAGAAATAAAAATGTTTTGTTTTTACAATAACATTTTTAGGGCGATATAAAAACATACACACACATATTATTAGACAAATGTATTTTATGTTTGATGTTTTAGCAGGGATGTCCGGGTACATGGAGTGAGGCATGGATAGCAACTCTCCAGGGACTCGACCGCAACGCCTTGCGTCGCTATGGGATGAATGGATTTATACGTCACTCCTAGACACCTCAATTTTCTTTCCAGAACTTTCTCTCCTTCCTTTCCTTAAAAAGCCTCTCCACATTGCATCCCCAGATATGTCACAGGCCCTGAGGGAAATTATTGACGTCAGAACCTCCTGCGTAAAACAAAGGTTAAATTTTTTTATTTTTTTTGACACTATAACTTTTTCACTATATTTGTTAGTATGGACCTCACCTATGCTGAGATATTAGAAGAAATTCATTTATTTATTTTGGAAGAGTAAAAGTATACTTTATATAATGTTGATTAAACCCCTTGGACGACTAGTCCACCAGAGCGCATATGCTCACTCTGGCGGAATAAAAAGGTACTATCCAACACGGCTACCATCTTGAAAGGATTGACACGACCCGGAACTTACAAATAAATTTACATACAGACCAAATGCAAAGCGTTCGAGTTGAAATAAAATAAAATAAAATTATTTTATTGCGTGTTATAAAAAAAAAATTAAGTTTATAATTATAAAATACATTCCTAAGATATTTTGTACTTCTTCCTCGTTTTTTGTCGTACCCAGCACGAAACTGGTTCTATTCATTGCAAAAGAAGGATAGTATTATTCACTTTTGCATTCAAATCTGTACTGACGTTGAAAATGGATAAAAAAGTGTTTTTTTGTGCAGCAATTCTGTTTTTGATATCAACTTCCATTGGTGAGTTATTTTCGTGGTTTCTAATTCAAATATATCTAGACAGATAGGTACTTACTTATCAAAGGTTCCATGTCATACAACTTTATCTGCAAAAAAACCATACCAATAGTTTAAGGGTTTGAAGGCAAAAAACGTTACATACAAAAATCAAGTATTATCATAGGTGTTTTTTGTGTTGTAAATTACGATGTTTGTAATTTGAAATACTAGTATTTACTATTTCTTTTTAAATTGGTAGTATAGGTAATCAAACAGGTACATTCCTTTCATACAGCATGTTTTAAAATTGTTATTCGACTTCAAAAAATTATATTGTTGCGACCCTTTTAAAAAAGATGTTTTTACTACATTCAATGCAAAAAGAACATTGTAGAAGGTTTCGAATAACTAATTATCAAAAATATTCTATTTAGAATAACGATGGTAGATAGGGTATTACACTTGTTATCTCTTTTTTGCTACGAGCAATAAGTAGGCGTAAGCACAAATGGCTTTTTCTTAGTTTCGTAAGTATATACTCGTACGTGCATACCAATAGACACAGTCGGGTCAGCGAAAGCTGAGATTCAGATTGTGCAGGTGCAGATTGTGTAATGTATGGACTAGTATGAAACAACGTATGCTGAGATGCAGACATCATTTCATACGACTCCATACATTACAAAATCTGCATCTGCATAGCCTGAATCTCAGCTTACGCAGACCCTTAGGGCCAGTTGTTTCGGAAAATTTCACGTATGAATTTCCTTCAAATCGTCATTCACCGAAAAATTGGGTTGTTTAAACCTCCGTCAGAAAAAATTTCAACGAAAATTTGAAGAAAATGTGATGTGAAAAGAGTTAGCGTTGATGTGATGGGAGGCGCGTGCGCAGATGTCAAAAATTGTGATCCGGCGATAACAATGAGTGAAATTTTCAAATTTAACGAACGTTATTTAGCAGTTGAAACAATCCATTTCGTATTTGAAATGATGGAAGACGTGATGACATGTCAAATTCGAAATGAAAAATAGAATTTTTTCATTTATTGAAACAATTGGTCCTTGGTGTGGTTAGAATTAATTTGCTAATTTCTTGGAGCACCAATGTACCCAGATGTAAGAGATTACGTTCATATGATTGTGTGATATTTGATGTATTTTTTATAGTATAAAATAAGTAATAGTAAGTACCAAATAATAAAATTTTATGAAAAAAACATAAAAATTAAAACGAAAAAAATCAACATTTGTCGATTACAGAAAAATATATTTTTTTGAATAGCAACTGATATGGAATCTTATAATAGTTTTAGTTAATTTTTTACTCACGAAGGAAATGCTCTAAGCTAAAAAATTGTGTTTGCACACATGTTTTGAATACATGAAAGGCATCATTTTGTTTATTTCTATTCTGTTTATATTATAATTTGTATAATAGTTATAACAAACAATTTGTTTTACTAATTTTATTCCAATTTATGAACAGCTGCTCAAATAAATTCCATAGGTATTTGCAAACATCTTAACCCCTGAGGTATTCTGAAAATTTAGCAATTATGTCAATAAGTGATCTGTTAGATTCATTAATTATTTTGAAATATTCTCGGTTGAGGATGATTTTCCAAAAGATTCGCAATTTTTTAAAGTTTTTCAAAAATGAAATGCTGTTTTTGAAAGCAGATGAAAGACTCTTTCATATGTTAATATTACAAATAAGCAAATACAATTCAAAATATTAAAATTTCCTTTATAAAAATTTTTGTTTTCTTTACGATTAATTTGTCGCTCCCCGATTGCTTTTTTTTCGTGTGAACCTTCAAAATGCAACTTTATAAGAAACTAAAACAATATATTTATCGTGATTTATTTTTTTATATAACGTGTTACCCTACCTCCATCTTCTTTTCTATCCAACATACTTCATATACGAATACCGCACAACAGTCCCAACTGATCCCGTCTGGAACCAGTAAAACTATATGGGGTCCCCAATTGGGGTATGTTGTGAGGCTAAATGTAGTAAGGAGGGGATAGAGATGGGGAAGAGGAAGGTGGGGAAGTACCTGACTATTAAGATTTGGTCACCAAATGCGGCTAAAGCCATTTCAAGGAACGTTTCAATTCTGAATGGTGGTCTTACACCAGGGCGATACTGAGAGTATCTTGAGAGTCTAGTCTATCTTCACGTCTAAACAAAATAATTGTGTAATTTTTTTTTTAAATAATTTAGGTTGTACCAAATACAAAAACTGAGGTATTTTTTTCACAAAACGCGTTCTCGGATTTATTTTTTAATGATTTTAATTTATCTAAAATAAAAATTTTGAAAACTGTGTTTACTAGATTATTTGAGATTTATTTTGTTGAATAATTATATGATTTGAAATTTGTGTGGTTTAATAGAATCTATCGTTTGAAAATTGAACAAATCTGCCAACGACAAACGGTATATATAACCTTAATATATTAAAAATATACTTAGTTTTTCAAAATTTTAAAACTGCCTGTAACAGATAAAATAACAATCTTTCAAAATCAATTTATGTTTTTTTTTGTAAAAAACTGTCAGTTCGTCTAGAATTTGTTTTAAAAAGGACTGATTTCCGGTATTCTCTAGTAATACCCTCTTTAAACAAATATGTGTGTCGAGTGTTATAAATTAACGTACCCATTTTCATTTCATTTTCAGCGGAACCCATGTTATCTGATGACTACCTACAAGTACTTCAAGACATAATAAAAAATCATTCTGAAGAATGGGAATTACCCTTCGACCAATATAATTGGTCGAAAGAATTACCAGATGAAAGCGATTCGTTTTTACTTGCAAACACATTACTTCAGCACTCAAACAGTGCACATACGATCAACATTATATCACCATTAAAAATAGCTGCAGACTTGAAGGAAAAGAAAGACATTTTCAGAAATAAAAACAGCAAACATCAATGAAGATGTCCGAAAATATTAACGTAGATAACTAATTGATTGCCGATCACCTAAAAAAAAGTTTTTGATTGTTAATTTAATCATATAGAATATTATTCACGATTATTAAATAAATAACATTGACATCAATATCTCTTGTATTTCTTTGAACTAATGAATGTGTTTTATCTAAGATTTTTTTATGTGAACAGCGCACATCAGTCCTAACTGCCCCCAGCTGCCTAGAGCCAGTGAGACTATGGCATCCCTAATTGGGGTATATTGAGGGGCTGAAGGTAGCGAGGAGAGAAAGAGGAGGGTGGAGAAGCATCTGACCGTCCAGATCTAGTCACCAAACACGTCTAAAGACATTTCGAGTTTTTAATAAATAACTATATGTCGACTTTATTTCATTAAAATTTTCTTTAATATATACCTACATTCAAATAAGCAATAAAATTGCTCAAAGGCGTGATGATATTTTTTTAATATCGTCTACTTCTTGTAAGTAGGTATGTTTTGATTATGTATTTATGAATTTTTAGTAATGTCTGAGCAAAATATGTGTGTAAAAAAACCTGAAATATTTTAGTTTATAAGACCGTGAATAAATAAACAAGTGAGGTACTTTCGTCACAAAACACGTACGTTTTTTTTTATGTTTTTATGTGAAATAAAATTAAAATTTTGAATAGTGGCTTTACGGGTATGTATTGATTTATTTTACTGCATGATTATATGATTTAAAATGAGTGTTATGTAATACAATATTTCATTCGAAAATTCTATAACCTTACTAAATTAAAAATCTAGGTTTTTCAAATTTTAAAACATAACTTTACCAGATAAAATAGCAATCTTCAAAAATCAATTTATGTATTTTTGTAAAAAAGATACAATACTTCTAGAATTTGATTTAAAAAGGACAAATTTCCGGTATTCTCTGGTTATACCCTCTTAATGAAATTACTACATGCATTCCGCAAATTTTTTCACTTTAACAATTACCATATTATTTTGAAAAAATAACAAAGCTGGTACGTTTTTAGATTTTTACGGCCAAAAGCATTTTCGTTGTTTGTTTTGGGGTGTTATGCCGTGATGCGCCACCTCCTTCTTTAGCCGACGTTTCGGACAGCGTTGCAGTGTCCATCTTCAAGGCAGATCCGACATCGAAACAAACAACGAAAAAAGAACAAAGCTGTTTAATTATGTATACTTTACCAAGAGCAAGAACGTATCCAAGTCTTCGACGATCATCCCAAAGACTTTTCATAAAAATCTTCCTTCTCACACATCTTGTTTGAAAATAAAAAAAGCAGAAGATACGACATAGAATGTTGAATGTACTGTATTCATATTCCTATAAACATTTCGCGAACACATATATTGTGTCTTTCGAATTTTACCATTATCCATTGCCAGTTGCGCTAGCTTTTATGACGCTGCCATATATAATAGTGAAACTTGACATTATTATTTATTGTTTTGTGTTTAATTCGTAGAAATCCATTTAATTTTTTTAAATTTTAATCTAAATTAAATTTAATGATGTTATTATTGGCATTATTAAATTATTTCATATAATATTATTCATCCGATTGCGATGAAAATTTGGTGAGTTGAACATGCCCGCGAAGGGGTTTATATATACCTACTGGTGAGCTCTGGCAATATGAAATTTGCAATAGGTCACAGGGGAATTGTTTGAAAAATGGGTGAATTTTGTGGAGTTTAGCGGCAGGGAAAAAAGGTGGGATTGGGAGGGGAATTCGGGAGGGGTGGAGGAAAAATAAGGAAGGGGGGTTTGTGGGAGGGGGAATGAGGGAGGGGGGAGGAGGAGAAGATGGAAAGGGAGAATGCGTGAGGGAAGGGGGTTTTGCGAGAAGTGGACAGCGGGAGAGGGAAGAGGGAACGCGGGGAAGATTAAAGGGACGCGGGAGGGGAATAACAATTTCTTTATTTAAATGACATTCAAACGCATGCCGGGTATTAGCTAGTACAATATAAATCTGAATCACCGAAGTAGGTACTTATTGATACTATGTTATTTATTTTTTATTTTATAAGAAGCAAGTTACCACGTACGTTGACCACGTATGTCTGACTGAATTTACTTAAACCGTGACGTAGGTCCAAAATTTGGAGAGGTTTGGTCCGCGATTATGAAAATTCTGCAAATTGTGTCCTATCTTGAGACGGACGTCTTCAGATATAGAAAGGTTTCAGTTGTTAGATACTGTACCACGTAGTTCCAAACAAACCGTGGTGATAAGGATATCATTTTGTATAACAATCTTGTGGTTTCACAAGATACTTTGTAACACACAGCGCCGGTTCTACGAAATCTGGCGCCCTGTGCAGGAATTACCGATGGCGCCCCCCCCCCCCCCCCCCCCCCCTTCCCCCCTGACTTTATTTTTTAATTCAGATAAAAAATGTATATACATATTAAAAATAAAAAATATTTAAAATTTTATGCAATACGTTTAAAATAAATTACTATCCCGCCAACAAGAATCAAGAGTAACTTTTCCAAGAGACCAGGCGGTAGCTATGACACTGGACAAAATGAGAACATCATAACAAAATATAATATAAAATAGGAGGCAGTTTAAGTTCAGGAATAATAATATTCTGATCAGTTTGTTTAATTGGATTCCTTTTTATTTTTAAATGCATGAATATAAATCGAATTATAACCTAAAATTATTACCTTGACTTGACAGAGCTGTATAGTGCCAAATCGCGCGAGAATGTCGGCGAACCGGCGAACATAAATAAACCAATAACGCGGCGAACGCGACGAACTATTCATCAAACAGCAACTTGTTATCAACTTTAACAACGAAGGGAAATTCTTACGGGCAGCGATCAATGAACCAATCACAATGTTTGTTGAATTTCGAATGATACAATGGTCGTAAGAGACAAGAAGTAAAAATAGGTCTTACGTTCATATGAAATATATTGTATCTGGAAAAAAATTCCTTGAGGTAACGCAAATTCGAATTTCGTTATATTTTAACCATCGGTGCGCGTGCATTAGGTTCACGCATATTGAAGGTGGGTGTTGCTAGCGCATACTAATAATTCCGTATTACGATTAGGTTTTAAACGATTCGGGGAATATTTTAATTAAATATTAAAACAATATTTATTTTATCACGGCGCCCCTTCGAAGTTGGCGCCAGGTTTTTTGCACGTTTTTGAACGTATGGCAGATCCGGCGCTGGTAACACATCCCAGTGGAATTGTTAGTTAATGTTGTTTGTTAGTAAGCTTCTGGACTACCACACCAAACGTCGGTGGTCACGCTCAAACTTTATAAACAAGTCCAGACAGATTCTATCAATTCATACTTACGCAACTCTTCCCTGCGGCTTTTTTGTTTTCAACTTTGCGATGAATCTGGGATTGGTAAATTTTCTAACCAACTTCAATTATAGTTTCGGAGAAATAAATTTGATAATGTTTAAGATTTCAACCCTTTGAATCACTTTCCAATCAAGTTCCATCTGTGGCGGTAACGTCATGCGATAATGGGATATATATTAAGCTACTTTATAGTTTCTTCAATCTTTGCAAAATTACTTTGTGGCATCAATTTAATTAAATGAAACAAATTACTTTGCGAAAACCACTAATAACTAATGTTATAATATCTACAGGTTTCAAAACCGATGGTTTCTTTGTCAGGACAATAACATGAATAAAAATAACAAAATAAACAAACACGTATAGACAAAAAGAACAATAAAAATGTTAAAATATTCCAAACAATTTTATTTTATATAATTGTATTTTTATCATCTTTTTAGGTAATTAATCACCTATCTCTTTAATATTTTTATATATTGTTCTGTTTGTATATACTTGTTTGTTTCTTTTGTTATTTTTATTCGCGTTATTATCCTGACGAAGAAACCATCGGTTTTGGAACGTGGAGATATTATAACATGTGAATATAGTGGTTTACACAAAGTATTTTTTTTCATTCAGTTTATAGTTCATTATTGGGTGACGTTACAGCCACATGGATGGAGCCAGATGGAACTTTGTTATTCCAAAGGGTCGATTTGTTAAATACTTTATATATTTTTAAATATATTTGTTAAAATTTGAAACAGAAAAATCAGAAAATGTTTCGGTAGCATCTAGGAATTGAACCCATGACTTTAGCCTTGCCGGAGCTCTGCTTTGACCACTGAGCTAATTCGCCCATTTCCTCTTACGACATATGTAACTGTATCATACAACGACTAAAGGCCTGTGACATATTTGGGGATCTGGGGCTGATTCTAAAAATCGATCGCAAACTAAAAATTATCGCAAAATCTAGATGTATTTTGTAAAACCGAATGTAAATGGTTAAATGTGAGAAAATATTTAGTTGATACGCGCTTTATCCCTAAAAACTCGGGGATTTGATGTGCATATTCCCGCGATGGTTTCTATATATAATAGTAAGCTCTGGCGTTATGAAATTATTTCCTATACTATTCATCCGATTGTTTTTTTCATTTTGGCAGTTCTTGTTAACATGCCCGCAAAAGTTTCTACGTATACTGGTGAGCTCTGGCGTTAAGAAATTTACGCAAAACATTTGCAATAGGTCACAGTGGACTTGTTTTGATGTATTTTGTGGAGTTAAGCAGCAGGGAAAAGAAAAGCAAGGGGGAGAGGAGAATCCAAGAAGGGTGGAGGAGAATTAATAAAGGGGGTTAGAGGGAGGGGAGACGAAAGACGTGGGAAGGCGGATGTTGAGAAACACTGACCTAAGACTTATTTATTGTTTTCGAGTGCGCAGAATGAATAATAATTTGACTTGGTTAGGTGTATATCCGATCGAACTCCGATGCTTCACGGTTTTTGTAAGAAGATTAAACAATGTTTGAGAATGCAGCACAAGGATTACGGTATTAGCAAAATCAACAACTTAACATAAATCCAGGTAAAATAATTGTTTTTACCACATGTTGCACGAACATAATCGATGTGGGATATTTCTTGTGAAAAACTTTTTTGAAATTCATAGATGACATAGGCCCTGAGGGAAATTATTTTCCTCAGGGCCCCCTGTGTAGAGTTAATTTTAAAAAAAAAATCTAAGGTCCTTTGTATAAAATGTGTGTATTGAGACCAAGCACACGGAGAAAGTATGTCACAGGTGTAGGGAAGGAATGAAATGACTTGTGGCACTTTCTTCTCTCTTGCTGGTTTTTATATTGCACTGCATTTATAGCGGAATAATTATATGGTAGTGGCGGTACTTTCTATAGCAGCGGCGAAGAGAAAAAAAGCGGAATATTGATTCGGAGATGTATATGCAGTGAGGATCGATTGATGAATGATTGTGGGTAAAAGAAAAATGACAGGTATAAGTACAAATCATGATATATAGATGTATGTAGGTAAGTAAAGCTGTATATTGTGTAAATACCCGACTAATCTATTCTACACCATTATTTTTATACATATTTCGCTTCTCTTAAAAAAATTAACTTTTAATAATTAATTAATTAATTCATATTTATTTTCATTAATTCAACAAGTAGAGTAATTTATTTATTTGCTTATTTATGTTTATCTTATCTTATTAATATATCCACAGTTCACGGTACGGTTTATTTGCGTACAATCTAATTAACTGGGGAACCAGTTAAAGTGTTATTTATTATACAAATACATTGCATGTAAGAAAACAATATAGTAACAAATTAACAGATATTTCAATTACATAATTATACATACAAATTTCGACTACGATAAGACGGACATGTGTCATGTGTGGTAGCCGAAAAGCGTGTAAAAACTGTGTACATATATATTTCTAGAATAAAGAAAGAAAAAAAAATTTAACTGCTTCAGAAACAATATCAAATTGTCTCAATTCAAACTTCGATGCACTTATATATAACTTCTGTTTCTAAGCATCCTGCATCAATTCCAATGAAACTTTGTATGCATCTGAGCAGAAACTAGAACTAGCTAATTATGTCAGTTTTCAGCTCGAAGGACCAACTATTAGTGACACGATTCCATTGGTCTCTTTCATCCCTTCTTCAGCCCCTTTCATCCCTCCTCTCACACTGCGGAGTCGAGGAAAGCAATACTAACTAATTAACGTATCTTATTGTTAGGGCATCCTATCGACATCGAGCCCTTAAGATTATTAGACTGGGTAGGCAAGATAAATCACGGAAAACATATTGCTAAACAAAGGGAATATTCTCTCAGATTTCTTATCTGGGATTTCTTATGAAGATTGGATGCTTTTGTCGAACTTTTTTTTTCATTAGCGCCATAAAGACTCTGAGAAAAATAATTGGGATGGTAGAGTTCTTGGAGAGGCAGGAGAAGTTATGGGAAGGAAATGGGAATGAGGGGTGGGTAGGAATCAGCGGGCCTGTGTTTCCAGGAGTTTCCGAGAGTCCTGTTGGAAACCCGTAAACTTAGGCGCCTCTATGTCACCAAACGTAGGGAATCACATGAGGAGGCCTACGGCAGAGGTGTTGGTTATCCAATAAATGGTTCCCGGGTCCATCTCCCAAATTAAAAATAGTTAAAGCATGAATTAATTTATCGGTTAAATAATGTTTCTCATTTTTTTTCACGTAGGTATATGTTTTTTATTTTTTTTTTGTGAATAGAAGTGTGACACAAGTGTCCCAAATGCTCCCAACATTCTGGGTAAAATGTTGGTATGTTGTGAGGCTGAAGGTAGTGGATCGGAGATGCAGATGGGGAGGAGGGGGGGAAATTATTTGACTTTACAGATCTGGTCACCAAACATGACGCTGGGCGCCGAAGGAATAATAGTTAATATCTCGCCACCGACTGGAAAGGTCTAGAGCTGCCATCAGTAAATTAACAGCACTGCATCGAAACTTCTCAAAGGCTCTCGTGTGTGTTTTGCTTGCCTTTCCAGTAGTTACTGAACCGGTCGGCTATATAAATGGCGTCGGCAGTCAGTCAGTCAGTCGGTCTGTAATCAGTCGGTAACGAGACAGCAGTCTGTCAACACAACCTAGCGACGTTCATACCTGCAGTCCGAGCTGTTGGAATATTTTTACTACGTTTGTTAAATCGTAACTGTAAATAAACAACTCCGTAATTATCATCGCTATGGAGACGCGCCAGGTATCAACAACATATACCTTTTCAATTGGAGACATCGACCGTACATCCTAACCACCAAAGTGTTAATAGTTCCACTGGCTTCCAGGAATTGGATTTCTAATCTATCACTTTAAAAATAGAAAAATTATGTTATTAAATTTGTAGCATTTAATATTAGCGACCTCATCGACAATATACCTCCATTTAGATATTCATAAAACAACATTTAGGTACTTCCGTTAAGGCTGTAATAATTTATAAGGCTCAGTTACGTTCAATTTAAGGCTGTTTCGCAGATAGACTTTGCACTTTGACCTTGTTCCTTGGGTAAATGTGGCTCCTTAGTGTACTTGACTGGTTTTCGGAAGAGGTATTATTTTAAAGGAGGGATATATTATTTAGGCACGCACTTCGGTGTATTCGGTGGAGTAAGCATTCAAAAAGAAGAAGAAGATTCGGACGATTTTTTTTACATTAACTCCACACGAGAGGCCCTGAGGAGAATAATGTCCCTCAGGGCGTATGTCATCTTTGAAGATGTTGTGTTGGTGGGTCTTTTTGAGGAGAGGAAGGAGTGAACATGGGTCTTGAAAAGACCACAGTGACCACCATCATATTTATAATAATAATAATTGTTTATTCCAGAATGTATGCAGGGTTAGTGCAGTGCAATACATTCCATGTTAAAAATAACAAAATAAAATACACAAATAATAAGATTAGGTAAAAATTAAATAAAAATACAATTCAAAATAATTTTAAAAATACGAAAAATGAAACTGAAAAAAAAAAATATTTAACACTAAAAAAATGAATGGATTTATGAACTTCCTTTTTTTGTTACGCGTATTTTTACTTCATACTATATATTATTATGCACTTGTTTATACTATACCTCAACTAGAACCTCCCCCCCCCCCCATCCTATTTGCATTATATGTACATTATAAAGCAATTTCTGATCATTAGTGGATCTATAGAACTGTAATCTTAAAGACTTTTCTGTTTTTTTCTGGAGCTTATTATTTTGCATTTACACCTTTCGCTATTTTGATAGTATCTACTTTTACCAATAAATACTCTATTCCATCACTTTATTGTTGTTATTTACAACACAAACACATTTTGATTCAAATAATAAATTTTTGTATTGTATTATACAATCCGAGCTTGGGGTGTGTAAATAACCCCAAAACTCTCTGGGCGTTCTACCCAAAAATAATTATTATTGAATCTACTTTGCGCGGACAATGTATATTACAAAAAATAGCAATCTGGTACAATCTCAATGGAAAACAGAAAACACCAAACTTGTACGTCGATCTCTGCAGCGTGAAAGGCTTTCCAGTAATTTCGATCCATTTTAAAATATCACCATCATAATCTTTGCAATTTTGAGATACGCGTAAGTTCTGTTGTCAAGTTTACACAACCACGGTAGAATACACAATGAATGCAAGCTTGCAAACCAGAAATGATGTATCAGTTTTTCCCACATTTCACAATAATAATGAGATAAATACATTTTCATATTGAATTGTTTTATCTAAGGGTACAAGTGATCGCCATTTGTGATCGTTTGTGACCGATTATCGTAATTTAGTAGTTTTCAAACAATTCATTCTAGTGCCTCTGAGAATCCAGAGACACTGCCAAATCACCATTTTTATAATATAAATATATGTAAAGGAATAAGAGTACCTACCTTGTATTTAAGTACCTACCTAGAAATATCTAGGATTCCTTTATATTTGAATTATGAATTTTATTTTATTCAATAAAATAAAATACTTTTTTGTTTAAAACCACGAGATTTATTAATTTATGAACCGACCGGTTTCGCTTTACTCAAGCATCGTCAGGGTACAAATTAATACTAAACAACAAGTACATCAGATGTGTTTATATATAACAAAATATAGAGGGAGACAACATGATACAAATATAAGAAATACATAGACGGCCATAAAACACATTAACATAAGTACACAAGTAATGGGAAAAAACCGAAAGATAATTATGTGACTAATGGGTTATAATAACAAATCTGGAGGAACAAAGCATCAACTGGCATGGTGGTAAGGAGCACTGGGAATTTTGTTTTATTATTATGGGTTTATTGGAAACAGACCTAATATTTGAATTAGTTTAGTCTGTTACCAATACATAATTTCTACAATAATATTTATTTTATTCTATTGTTTTTTCAAATGTCATTACTTTGGTTACACTATGTTATGTGGCTGATATTTTTAAAACATTATAAAAACAACCTCTATATGATAAATAAACTTTAATTGTCGTTTCTTTATACTCCAGAGCAACACATTGTTTTATTTGTCATTTAAAACCTGTGATGAGATGGGTTTTTCCACAAAGAAATTAATTAATGATTTGATATGACAATGGATAAAAGTGAGTTTGGAGATTTTCACTTAGTTGAGAAAACCATCACGAGGGTGACATCTTTTGAATAAGCTGCGAATTAGAGCGGAAACTGTTTTACGGATAGAAGGAGAGAGAGGGGTGACATGCATAGGAGTGAGACAACACGCCGAATCATTTAAGAGTGGGATCTCTCCAATGAAATACCTTGTTTTGTGTCATAAAGCGATAAAAATGCAAGTGAGCCAATGGGAATGGTGATGTGGGCGTGTTGGAAGTCAGACAAAGGATTTGAACTTTACGCTTATCAATTATACGTTTGATTTATGGTTGAAAAAAGCACACGTGTCCGAGGGGGTCATTGATTGCTTAATAGTCTGTTTCTCACGAAAGAATTAAGCGATCAAGAACCAACGATTTGGTGGAGAAAAATTTTCACATTTTATTATAAAAAATTACAAAAAAAGGAGTCAAAAGTGCTTGGGAAGACGGGTAGACTTTTCATCTAACTACGTGCACTTCAAAAAAGGTTCATTAGATTAACAAATATCATCAAATAGCAGAAAATTATTACAAAGTGACGTACATCAAAGAAGAAACTTTAGATGAATTTGGGAAGAAAATTGTTGAACTGAGAATTACATAGTAAATGTATATCTGTCAAAAAAAGCGTGGAATGAAACACAAAAAAAACAGTAATTTTAGTCTTTGAAATGGTCCAGAATAACGGGTAGAATAGCGAATTGTTATTGACCGCTGACATTAAATACAACGAGGGTATTGTTCTTCTCAAAGAATATTCGTTACATGACTTCAACATTATAACAGACCAATTTAGCTGGAATATTGTCGTAAAATTTACATGGTTCATATGGCAGTGTTTATATTATACAAAAAATATTAAATTTAATGGGGAAGCGATTAGTTCAGAGTTCTCACCGAGTACGTACAAAAATTAACATCAACACAAAAAGTTAATCGCTTTACATGAGCAAGGAGGAGAGAAAATTGATCAAACGAGGGGAGGGTCTTCGGTTTGATAGGAATTCGGGGGTTGAATTGGTGAAATTATTAGAAAAATTTGAAAAAAAAAACGGAAAAATTTATCTGA
This sequence comes from Limnephilus auricula, assembly GCA_951813805.1. Classification (NCBI taxonomy): domain Eukaryota; kingdom Metazoa; phylum Arthropoda; class Insecta; order Trichoptera; family Limnephilidae; genus Limnephilus; species Limnephilus auricula. The sequence goes on along the minus strand of OX638406.1, from coordinate 9,069,498 downwards.
CAATACAAAATATAGAGGTATAGTTACTTGAAAACATGTGTTTAAATAGACATGGAAAATGATATTCTATAAATGCATAGGATAATTGGAAATTTAACGAGAGAGAAAATAAGATACGGGAAGGGTTATTTGTGAAAGTCCCAAATTAAAGTGAATGAATAAATACAGTCTTGGATGATATTTATTTATATGATAATATAACATATCAATGGGTTGGAGACAGGACTTCATAGAAAATTACGACATTATAAATAAAGTTCAAATTTACAACGTAAATAGAGTGAATACGGTTTCAAATGGAATTATTCATAGAAATGGCATTAAAATTCGGAAAAATCGAAATGTAATAAACATGAAAATTTTATAGAAAACATTTCGGTATGAGATTAATCGTGTTTTACAAGCGTAGAAGTTTTGGGAGCATAAACGGTTTAAGCAAAGTATGGACCAATCTCGAATTATTAAAAAGAAAACAAGAAAATTATGTAATTTTACATAAATTTCTAAGTGCAGATGAACAAAGGAATCTGGGCAATTTGATGGAGAATTGTAGGTTCGGTACTGATAGAACGAGAGAGCGAGACACATAGTAGAAGGGACGTACTAAGATCTTGGAAGCAAGAATGAAAAAAAAATATATATGAATATACGAGTTGATAAGGTACATTATTTTATATCAAAGAAAATTCATTTAGGCTCTTCTAGATCTCAGTGTGGTATTTATACGGGTACTTAGGAAAATTCAGGCAGTCGTCGTTTGGCAGTCGTCGTTTGTCGGTCGGGAGATCTCAATAATATACCTTACGTCACGTCGTCGTTAAAGTGGTAATATAAGTGTTTGGAATTTAAAAAATAATTCTGATATTCGAGGACTTAGAAAAATTTAGGTCCAAAGTGCCAAGTGTTAATTTAAAAAAAGAAATGGACTTAGAGTATTTCACGTTACAAAATAAAATAAAATCAATAATAGTTATATAATAGTGAGAAATTGTTATATCCAGTTTAGTGAAAATTTAAACGAAGGGAATAAAGGAGATTAAAACCAAATAATAAAAATAGTGATAAAATTTAATATCAAAGTGTATAAATCAAATAAAAGTTATTATAAAGTTTAAATAAAGAAAAAAACCATAAAAATTTTAAATTAAAGTGATCATTTGTCGTCTTTATTCGAAATTAAGTGTTCATTAAAACTGATAAAATCTTTAACGGTAGAGAAAAAATTAATTAAGATTGTCGTGTACACCCGACGGAAAAGTCTTAAATCGGTAAGTCAATTATTTTCATAATTAATCATTTCCAGATTACAGATGGGAGGTAGCTGAAAACTCGGGTGACTGTGTGATATCTATATACTTTATGTTTTTATAAAAAAAAAAAAAGAATTATATATTGAAAATATATATGTATATGATTATTAACAATTCAAAAGAAAAAAAATTTAAATCAAATCATCCCTAAATTGATTGAGTTGGATTCGAATTCCAATTATTATTATAATTAAATGATATTTTGAATAGAAATATATATATATTTATTATTTATTATAACTTACATATTATATTTGGAAAAATTGTATGTATCATATGTTCATTTTCAGAACCAAAGGAAACAGTAAATATTAGATATTTAATCCAGATGGTTGAGGTAGATCAAAACTACGCGTTTGACATTGAATGCGTTCCGAGGAAAGTACCCATTCATTGTGATATATGTGTTAGTAGGTCAAGAGATCGGAATGCATAAACATTTTGAGTTTGTTTATTGTTATTATTAACATACCCTAGGTCAACTCAAGCGACCTTCGGCGTGTAACAACGTCCTTCCTTTAAATAAATATTGACATTCATGGACTACGATATTTAATTTAAACTTCAAAGCCAAGGTTAAGGAACGTTATCAAATTTAAAAAAAAATAATATGAAATATTATTATAATATTACCATTCAATCAGATAAGAGTTATAGTGATTATTAAATTTCACACAAGTAGAGCAATGGGTTTTAATTTCATAATTTTGTTCTTTGGTGGATTATATATATCATGATCTATAAGGTCGAGGACATTATGAACTTAATGTATAGTAGTAGACTCATCTTTAAATTATTTGACGTTGAGTAGGTCAGGGGGATAAAGTATTTAAGGACTACTTAGGTTACCATTAAATTTAATGGTAGGTACTTATCAATCTAGATGGGGAATGTCATTTCATAGGAGATTAATATCAAACAAGCAATCGGAGACAAAACTATTTCAAATAATGGGGATGACTAACCATGGATACGAAAGGAAAATTCACTTAAATAAAAATAAACAAAAGAAATTAATGTGGGAAATTAAATATTTACTATGTTAGTAAATAGACAAATTCAAGGGAATGAGAGAAAACAACAAAATAAAGTGTTATGACTACACTGAGTTAAAATGGTTTGAGGACCATGTTATAGAATGTCACAGATATGTTCTATACAAATATTAGAGAGAGAAGAGGGGGTGTGCAATTGTAAGTAATTGCAAAATATAGAGTGGATAAACTCTATCAAAAAAAATTATCAACCAAAACCAAACAGACGAGCGGAGTATATATTTTATGTGTACAGTGTTATTTATTTTTATATTATTAATTATATATCGGGATACTTGGATCCGGGTGGTGTGAGCCCCTGATACTGAGAATTCTCGGCCTCGTAATGCCATTTGAAAAGGTGGACATTGCAGGTTATAAAAAAATTATGTATAAATATATATCTTTTAATGTACTATTCATTGGAGAATGTAATCCCGTCGCCACTAGACGTTTTTACATTTTCTCTTGGATGTGGCGGGAGGACGTAGGAAACCCGGCTGTCACAAAACTCGTGAGTATATGATTGTTTGGAAAACGAAACCGGTTCGCTTTCAGTAGTCGTAATTTTGGATAAGTAGGGGCTTGGGTATGTTCGGACTCGGAGGAGGGCTTTTCTAATCCGTTGGAGAGCATGGAAGGGTTGATTTGGAACTCGGAAAAATCATTGAAGAGATTTAGCACCAGCCAATTAATTCGCGCTCAGTGATATCGGAAAGGTTTAGTTCGAATTCGATCAGTCGAATGTTACGCAGGAGGCAGGTGCCAAGCCATTGCAAACAAGTATATCCGCCTTCGTTTTCTATTCGATCTATAAAATGTACTAATCAAATAAAACTAAATTATATATGTATGTAAACCCACAACCTAGGACAGGCGAACGGGAGCAGGCCAAATGACTTCATAATTGCACATTTTATACACTAATTAACTAACAAAAAAGGATAGCAATCAACATGTTTATATTAAAAATAAAATAGATTAGGATGAGGTTGATTCACAGTATAGGAGGGAATTTAAAAGCACATTAAATAAATTTATATAACTAAAAGTAATTACACATTCTGTTTGAGATTCAATTATCAACGGCAACGCCATTCAAAAGAATCAGGGATACCACAAACAAAATGTAATTAGACTTTAATATCATGAAAAAAAAATATGCACAACGTATGATCCGAAGTCTCTTTACGTAATAAATAGTCACGTAGATTTGCGTTCAAAGTCGTAAATAACGTAGACAAATTAGATGCATATATATTTGATAAAAATAATGCATCAAAATACTCTAATGAGTATTTAAATTGGGGAAAAAAAAGGGTTTTCAGAGAGTTCTGTGATTTGAGAGGGAGAATTTTCTTCATCTCTTAGTTACATAGAACAAAGCCTTGAAGGAAAGGGGGATGTAAATCACGACTAAAAGAGGGAAGGAAGTTTAGGGGTCAAAGATATAACATTTTCCAATTAGTTCGCGTGAACATGAGTAACATCTTGGATCACGGGGAGGGAAAATTCACGTATGTTCGACTTTATAGAGGTAAAACTCTAAGGTTCTAAGAAAGGGTGGAAAGCCTGAAAAACAACGTGTACGAAGAAAAAGGAGAATTGGAAAATAAAACTATTTGATAAAAGAAGAATCATTTCAAACCTAAAGACCACAAACAGTATTACATATATTAATTATTTTAGAACAAACAAAAACAAAACAACATAGGTATTATAATGCCTAACCAGGTATTCTTTTCCTGTTTTTAATCCTAAAATTGCATATTACATCATCATTTCCACACCACGTATTTCTCACCTCGAACAAACCCAAAACCTGTCTTAACCAATGTTCCGAGGAACACTAGTGTTCCGTGAACAAGTCACAAGTGTCGCTTAGTCCCCCGACATTGCCAAAGCGGCGTTCTACCAAAGGAACAACGCATGAAGGAACTTCGGAGTAAATTCTCTGAGCCATTTACAAAGAAGAGGGGATGCGGCTTGCATTTTCAGGAGAATTAGAGTAGCCGCCTCAAGTGATGGTGAAATGCCTTTGTTAACCTATGATGTAATGATCACACAGGTGTCCCAACTTCCAAAGCTAGTTACTGGCTTCCCAAAGCTTTGAAGGATTGAAATAGGGAGGTTGAAATACAAAAGGAAAGTTAGTAAGTCTGATATTCAGATCTGGAAACAAACACAAGATAAAACTAGCAAAATGTCCTTTATAAAGAATCAAAATAATTTACCAAATCAAACACTGAATAAATTAGGTACTTGGTACTCAATATGTGAAATACATTATACACACAGATTGTTACTTTTTAACTTTTTGAATTTGAAGATAATTTTTCATAATTTTATTGAAGCATAATTCAGTTTCAATTTTTAAAATGTTGTAAACGTAATTTTATCGATCACGAAATCTCTGATTTACTAGTGCAAATCCTCTTAAAAAAAATATTAAATTAAAAGAAAAAAAAATTAATTACATAAATTACTAGATGAAACAGCCACGCGTTGCTGTGGCTAACGAAACACATAGCTATTACCAAGGTAATTAATTGTAACCAACGCCATTACCTAAGTAACCAAAAAATGCAAATTAACTCACATCTCCTTCTGTCAGAACTTACAAATAATTTCAAATCATTGTCATATAACAAACATTTAATATGCAATAATAAATATTATGGTCAATAATCGAGATAAAAAAAACTTTCCAAACTTTTAAGTTGGACCAAATTACACAAAAATACCAAATTTCATCAAAATCGGTTAAGTAATTTCGGAGTTTATTTCGAACAAAAATCGTGACGCGACGTTTTTATATATTAAGATTGGTTTCCTCATTATCTGATTTGAGCTACTGTCACTGAGTACCTAATGATTGTAATAATAACCAAATGAAAATTATATTTATGTACTCCTGGTATTTTGTTCTAGTCGACAGTCGAGGTTTTGATGTTTATTATTAATTTGCATATTTTATGTGTAATTGTGACATTAACTCCTCTGCGGAAATGAACACAATTACCTTATGACATTTCTGTGCTCCTGATATTTTGTTCCTGTCGACAGCTTCGCGTTTTGACGTTTATTATTTATACCCGGCACAGCCCACGTAAAAATTACCATTCCGTGATTTTACATGGGCGATTAATAATAATAATATTATGATTCTAATTTTTAAAATACAGCCCATTTAAAATCACGGGATATAACGATTCCAATTTAGAAAATAATATTATTAATGACATCAAAACCGTCGATAAAAACACGTCGATAGGAACAAAATACCAGGAGCACAGAAATGTCAAGAGGTAATTTTTATTTGTTTCTGAAGTGGCGCTAATGTCACAATTACACAAAATATTTACAAATTTATTAATAATAAGCGTCAAAACGTGAACTTGGTAATAGGTGAGCACCTTGTTAATCGTTTTTTTTTTTTAATTTGCGCCTAATTAGTTCCAATTTTGAAAATGACCTTTACATACAAAGCAAATTCTAGAGATCATTGAAACCGAGTTACAGACACATAATCAAAATTTGTATTTTTAATTAACAGTGAAAAATAATTAAAAAAAGAAAATTATTGTGAACAATGTAAACATACTAATATGAATCAAATTGTCTAAAATTTTAAATGAGGCCATTGAAACTAAAATGTAAACTAATGATTGTTTTCAAAAAATATGTGATATGCTATTACGTAAGTTTTTTCGGTGTTGTCATGTATTCAATAGGACTGAAATTTAGCAAAATATATTCGAAAAGAAATTCGAAAGATCTCTTCATTAACTCAGATACGGGACATACGTCATTCCTATGTCTACCTACGTTAAATTATCGTGAAAACAAGCTTATGTGTCCAAGCGGTTAAGATGAAACCCGGTGGTGGAGAAATTTGAAATATAGATTTTACTAAATTGTTGCTGTCACTGTTGCTCTTACTCCACCGGATTTTGAGCGAAAGGGACAATGCACCTCGGGCTTCTAATACCTAACTAAAATCGAGGTTTTGTATTCCCTACTTTTCTCCTCCAAAAGTGGATTGATTTTCAATTTTTTTTCACCAACTACATAAGAAAAAACTATTCTACGTCTTTGCTTTTTTAAAAAAAATATTGTCTAGTTTGTATACTGAACGTCTTTTGACGGCGTTTAAACCAGTCAATTTTATTGAATTTTGGAAGGTCTAAAAATCACCGCCGTGTATCTCCAACAATCTTTCATGCCAAAACAAATCTTCTATGAATCGATATTTTTTAATACTCGTAGCTATGTACATATGATTATCACTTAAATGTTTCCATACAAACGTATTCTCTATTAACTCTCTGGATTTTAACCCTACAGAAAATATTGTTTTTTACATAAAATAGATATCAACTACTAGCGTGTCGGTACTTTTTATTTTTTTGATAAGTTATATTTTATAGAAGTTATGACCTTCCAAAATCAATTAAATTGACTGGTTTAAACGCCGTCAAAAGACGTTCAGTATACAAACTAGACAATTTTATTTAAAAAAAAGCAAAACTTACAGGCATAGAATAGTTTTTTCTTATGTAGTTAGTAAAAAAAATCAGTCCACTTTTGGAGGAGAAAAGTGGGGAATACAATACTTCGATTTAAGTTAGGTCTTAGTAGCCCGAGGTGCATTGTCCCTTTCGCTCAATATCCGGTGGAGTAAGAGCAAAAGTGACACCAACAATTTAGTAAAATCTATTTTTAAAATTTCTCCACCACCAGGTTTCATCCTAAGCCAAACAGAGAAGTCGGACGAAGCCAGCGTATGCAATGTAGCGGTAGGGTGCTTTGGCGTCGTTCGACTTTTCCGCAGTTTTCTCATCGGCATATCATCCATGAAGAATAATGGCAAAAGTCAGACCTCAGAGTCTTGTGCCAAAAGCCAAGTGCCAACTTCCAAGAGATATAACTTTATACATCTAATCGCTACCTACGATAAATGAAAGCAGGGCTGATCGATATAGAAAAAATAAATAATATTACTTATTGTAATTTATTATAATCAGTCTATGATTAGTTCTAATAGTTTTTTAGTTACTTTCTGGTCACATGGTGTCGGATACGACATGTGCCGAAGATAGCGGAAGAAGGATGAAGCAGTCATTATTTTGTTAGTGTTCTCCAGACTAAAACTAGCTTCCCAGTTTTAAGGACAAGTGTCCTCTTAAGAGTGATTGGACCAGCGGCTAAAAATAAAAGTTTTAAAATGCTTGCAACTCTACAGGGAGGTTCCAATGAGGAAGATCCCCGTACCAAATTTTTTAAAATTAAAATTTTTATATCGATTTATTTAATTAAAAAATTTGCTTTAATATATACCTACATTCAAGAAAGCAACTTAAATGCTCAAAACGCACGATGATAAATTATTAAATATAGTGTACTTCTTGTAAGTATTTTTTGATCGTACGTATTTATGATTTTTCAATAATGTCTAAACAATATAAGTGTGTAAAAAAATTTGAAATATTTTAGTTTGTAAGACCTTAAAGAAATAGAAAAACTGAGGTATTTTTGTCACAAAATACGTTCTCGGGTTTATTTTTTTAGTGATTTTAATTTAACTAAAATTAAAATGCTGAAAACTGTGTTGATTTATTTTGTTGTATGATTAAATGAATTCAAGTTTGTGTTGTTTAATAGAAACTATCGTTTGATTTTACACTTAGTTTTTGAAAATTTTAAATCTGCTTGTACCAGATAAAATAACAATCTTTAAAAATCAATTTATATTTTTTTTGTAAAAAAGAGTCAATACATCTAGAATTTGATTTTAAAATGACTAATTTCTGGTATTCTCTGGTAATACCCTCTCAAACTAAACTTAAGTACGAAACAAAAATAAACAGTCACTGTGATCTCAAAAAACTTTTAAGTTTTTTTACTCTGTTATATTAGAATAGTCCTGAGATAATGGCCCAGTACTAATGAAAAACAATATCTCTAGAGAGAACTATAGAGAAACTTTTCACGTATTGTGATTCCAATTTTGATGTTCTTCAATCCCAGTGATTGAGATTTCTTGAAATACGTTCTGAAAAACTCCAATAAAGCTCGAGGTTCGTCGAGATTACAAGTTTTTTTGTTTGCATTGAATATTTAACTGGACGAAATGTCCGTTTTATTCGATGCTCTAAATCAAGGCTGCCCACAACCTTTTTAAGAGTCGGACCAAGTTGACGAGGCAAAATCACATGCGGGCCAATTTATGAAATCCCTGCCATCCTGGGGAGGGTGTGGCCAGAGAATTTCTGGAATTATCCATCCTGAGGGGGGTGGCTAGATACTTTCGGGAAATAAATTATTTACCAGGAAGTCCGTCATCCTGTAATTTGTTGTTATAGTTGTAATTGATTATTTCTGTCAAACTGATTGTAAAAGGATTTACAAAAATTTGCAATTTTTAAACTTTGTTCACTCAGGCCATTTATAGTTTGCACATTGTGGCCCGCGGGCCTGAGGTTGGGCAGCCTTGCTCTAAATGATTTTGAACCTAGAGAACCCGACACTGCGGGAGCCCAGCTGTCTGTCGTGCATCATTGGCTATTTTCGAAACCGTTCGTGCATTAGCCACGAACAACGTGGTTGACACTCTTCTAAGATACTACTTAACTGACATCTGTTTAGACACCTCAAAACTCAAAACAACAATCAAACATTTAAAAAATCTATTTCTTTTTCGGGTTCCTAAAAATATGGTGAAGATCGTTGGTACAGTCTTCCCTCCCTGCTCTTATCTCCACCCTTAAATTACCCCTCTCCCTCTTCCTCTGCGCGGTCCCTCCCAACCATTTAGTTGGTACTTCACTCAATGCTCGTATATTATATTATACAAAGCAGTAGACCTGGCTTAAAGATAAAAATGTATCATGTTATATACAATGTTTCTTTCAAAGTCTCTAATGCTATACAATTAATATAAATTGGTATTTTAATTAAAGCACTGATTACTTGTCTAGACTTTAGTGTAGTAGCGGTATACAAACGTGTGAATGGAGTAGTTATTTACGAAAAGCAACTTAATATTAACGACAACAAAACAAAAAAAATCGTTATTGTTTTTGGGGTGTTATGCCGTGTTGCGCTACCTCCTTCTTTGTGTCCATCATCAGGGCAGATCCGGCAGATCCGACGATGTGACGAACATCTGCCGGATCTGCCCTGATGATGGACAGATGTTCGTCACATCGTCGGATCTGCCGGATCTGCCCTGATGATGGACACTGCAACGCTGTCCGAAACGTAGGCTAAGGAAGGAGGTAGCGCAACACGGCATAACACCCCAAAAACAAACAACAAAAATGCTTTTGGCCGTGAAAATCTAAAAACGTATCTAACAATGTTGAAAAAAATGTTTTACTGTCGTCCTTTTTTTGTAACAAAATAGAGAGAAAGATATCATCTTTCTGCTAATCAAAGTCATTCTAAGATCTCACGTGCTAAGGATGTCATTTACATTTTAAAATGTACTATAACCATTGACCAAAGAAGGACAATAGTACGATATTATGGAGTAACTACATTTTTTCTTTATTTTAACACCACACAGGTGGCCCTGAGGAAAATAATTCCCCTCAAGACCTGTGTCATCTTTGGGGATGCTGTGTGGAGAGGGTCTTTTTATGAAAGGGAGGAGAGGAAGTTCTAAGAAGGAAAAATATATAAGGGGTGGGTAGGGTTCTGGGAGTCAAGTGTGTCTACAGGAGTGACGGACATACGAATCCTTCCCGCCCTCCAAAAGAATCCTGCTGTAGGGATCAATAGTTCTCCCTCAAGCAGTCTCTCCCGATCCGGCCTGCCACGCAGTTGGTGAGCAGATGAATGATAAATCTCACCCCATGAACCCATTAGTCAAGTGAGTTATGTTAAGTCACCAAACTTCGACTCACGGCAGGGGTGTTGGTTATCCAATAAATGGTTCCCGGGGCGGCGGTACCCATACCCGCCTCTAAAATTGTAAAATATTAGTGACCATTTTGTGGTTTTGGTTTCAGTCTGTATTTGGTGTCAGTATATTTTCTATTTCTGATCTCCCTATGTTTTGTATCCACTTTTTTATTTGGGATTTAAATCTTATAATATTGTTGTGGTTTTTTGGTTGTGAATTGGTTGTAGAGAAGTTTTTGTCCAAATTCTTTATTTGTAGTAACTGGTTGATTCTGATTTTTCTAATATATGTATTAGTTGTTATGTCTCGTTATTTTTATTTATAAATGTAAAGTATATTGTTTTTCTATATGTATATTGTTTAATTAATTTGATGTTAAGATTGTTTAAGATTTTTTTCAGTGTTAGTTCAAAATTTTCGTTGCGACTTTTTGGGTTATAATTAGATGATTAAGAAAATTGTCATTTGTACAACCCCATCTCATAATACCACATTCTAACAAGTAAAAACAACTCTGACGACGACCTACAGTGTTAGATTATTGATAACTGGACAAAACCCATGACAATTTAGATCACTGGATTTTTTTCAATACATTTAGTGTCTTTTTATCACTTTTCAAAAGTGTTCTGATTAGTTATTCTGTGTTATTTCATTTAATTCATATCATGTGTATTAAACATAGAAACATAGAAATCCACTTCTTTTTTTCAAATTTGTGAATCAAAACTAATAATGTTATTATTAAGTACTTTTTTTTTTTTTTATTATTGTGACAGCTGTTTCGGCTTTCAAGACCGTTTATAACTGTCAATTGAAACTGAAACTGTCATTTAAAAAAAACTGTTTTCAAGGCCGCTTAAAACTGTCAGTTGAAAACTGTTGAAACTGAAACTGACAGTTGAAAACTGTCGAAAGAAAACTGTAGTGAAAACTCTCAGTTGAAAACTGTCAGTTGGTATATTTCAGAGAAAAACCGACTGTTGAAAAACAAGCCTTGAAAATCGAACCATCTGTCACAATAATAAAAAAAATTAAAATCTTGCATAATCAAATAAAAAAATGTAATTATTTATTTAAATTATAATTAAATTTGATGTACGTTTTTTAAAATCATATTTAATACCTACCAGCTGACCCGGAAAACTTCGTACCGCCTCAGAATCAATAAATGTTGTGTTTAATTTATTAGCTGAAATAAATTAAGTTTTTATTAAGTTAAAATAAATACTTAGTTTAAAAAAATGAAATTGAGCTGTTGACTAAGCACGAAATGTTCGGCACACTACACCATTGACAGTTCGAATTGATTCAAATTATGTCGACTAACGCACATTATTTGAAAAGTCGTTCCATACAAAATATATGAAAAAAATTATTTTCTTCATAATTATTTTTCCCGTGATTTTTTCCAGTGTTTTAAATACTGTTAATCGAGACGGAGACAAATCCAACAAATCAAAGATCATAAAAATCGGTCCAGCCGTTCTTGAGTTATAAATGGTGTAACTAACCCGACTTTGTTTTATATATTAAGAAGATATTACATGCGGCGCGTTCCACATTGAAAAATAGTTACTCCATGTATCGTCCTGCTGAATCACCATCAATCAGAATTAAAAAAGGGTTGCTTAAAATATTGTCTTTAGCCGAGATAAGTATTCTGAATAGCCTACTACTTCTCAACTTTCCTTGCCCCATCTCCTCTCTCTCACGACATATCCCAATTGGAGATGTAGAGTCACACTAGCTCGTGTAGTTTAGCTAAGTAAGCAACATTAACCACAATATTTCTTATGAAGTTCACCGTAATTTGAAAAAATAATAACTTCGAGGCAAGTCTCTTCGTCATTCTGACTAAACCACAGACCCCCAAAAGTTTTCCCTCGACAATGATCTGCTGAAGTATTTTTCACCAAATCAGGCCGCGCGGGGCGAAAAGTAACGAATTCTCGCTACGACCCGTTGCTCCACACAGCCTCCCTGTTTCGTTACATCCGTTATTCCGTTATTTACAATACGAATTTGCATAACAATCAAATGGGCAGCAGTAATACAAATGATATCCATTTATTTTGTACGCCTTCATTAATTTTTATTAAAAACGTGAACAGAAAGCAAAAGCTTTGATATCAACTAACACGATAAGGGGCTAGAAATGACTTTGTCTTTGTGTGAATCCTGGAAACTAGAATTTTATAATATTACAAGTTGATTCATTCAAACAGAAATGAAATTTTTTTAAAGATAAGAAAATTTGTGGTTTTTCGTGTAGTTAAATCTCTAAACCTCAATCTTTTTTTTTTAATATTGTGATGTGTTTTATTTGGTAACAGCTATTTTGAATAATTTCTAGCTATAACCTTAGATGACATCTATTTCTACAAACGAAATTTCTGTAATTGGTCATGCAGCTCACTATTCACCAAATTACAAAAAAATAAAATCATTTTCAGCTACAACAAAATCAATAATGTCGTATTTTCAATAATAGCAATCTAGCTCACTGAAAAGTCACGGAACACGACTGGTACGAGAAAATTATGTTTCGAAAATAGAAAAATCTGTATTTTAGATTTTTTTAAATATAATGTTTGATGCTTCTTCCCATTCCCTTTTGCTGCTTCATTAGGTCAAAAAAATTATATTTCTAATTACAAGAGTTTTTAATGATTTGTACCAAGCACGAAATCAATACAATTAATTCACTAATGTCTATAGAAATGAAGAAATGCCAAATGTACCACCGCGTTTAAATTGCGTCATTAATAAGTAACACATTGCTTGTGAGTTTTATTTTGTATTTAGGGTGTTTTCGGCATTTCTCTAATGCTTTCCGAGAAATCCGTTGAATTTTATTTGAAAACCGATGTACATTATCGTATTGGATTTACAGTATAAAAAAAAATTCCATGTCTCTTCCTAGTGATAACCCATTTTGTTTTCAAATTTAAATTCTTTATGTTGAAATGAAAAATGTATGAAAAAATGTTATCTGTAGATATAAGATGTAAATTGTGTATATGTTCCTAAATTATATGCACCTGCTGACAAGCCAATTCAATTGGCTTAGCAGGACTTGTTCGTTGATGTATTTATCATAACTATGCTTTCAATAAATAAATAAATTAAAAAAACATATTTCAATTTCAGTTTTCAAGTTCTGTGAAGGTTCTGTTCAAGTTCTGTTACTATTTCATGATGGACCAATTGCTTCACAAATCTGATATAATTAATACAACTTTTACAGAACTTGAAAATTAATTTCGAAATTTGATTAATTGTTCAAATATTATGAAGCAATTGGCCATAAAAAAACTATAAGCGAGCCATACATTACGAAATTATGGCGTTTCTTCGGCAAATCCTAAATAGTTAATTATTTATTAAATAGTTTCATGAACAAGATTCAAAACTCTCGTACTTCGAACTCAAAAGGACTGGACTACAAAATACAATGCTTTCACGATATATTGACTCCATTCGAATTTCGGTAAAACCTAAATTATAACCCATCGAGCAGAACCATACTATTACACTTAGAAGGGAACCACATTCTTGGGAAAGTCAATATAAACTTGAGCTTTTGATTGATTCACAATCCATTCAACTATAAGAACAAGTTAGGTGCTTTCCCCAGCTATCTGCGCGGCGCATCTAAGCGTGAAACTTGTATGAAATTCTGTTAAATTCATTGAATATCTGACCTACAATAAATGTATATGAAAGACAATATTACCAAAATCTCAAAACATAAAATAATAAAACATATACGTAACACACAAAACCAATATAAAACACATTCACCTACAAACACACAACACATAATATAAATATACCTATTTTAACTTTATATAATAGGTTCTCTCACTCACTCTACCGAGTTGTTTCGAAACCGGTAGAGTGTAATTAAAATTAAAGTGATCTAAAACAAATTTATATATTTTATTGTTATATAATATTATTTATTTTTAATTTTAAATCTCTGTTTTTAAGTTTAATTTATCTTAATCTTATGTTTTTCATATATTTTTAAACGTATTGTGTAAACATTTTTTGTAGATAAAATGGAGGCCTCAGCACGGGTAAACCGCCTAGTGAGGCCAACATTATTGGATTTTATTATAAAATGTAAAAATATTGCATCAAATAAATAAATGAGAATAAGGAAGGGAATCAAAAAGGCTAAATTAATTGGTTTTGAGTTTTCAAAATAAGTAATTATAATAATACAAAAACATTCGAAGTTATTTTTTTAACTTAAGGGGATACCCGGCGGTGATTTTGCCATACAAACGTATTCCCTATTTTTCTCTCTGGATTTTAACCCTAGAATATTGTTTTTACATAAAATAGATATCACTACTAGCGTGCCGTTACTTTTTTTTTTTTTTGATAAATTACTTTTATGACCTTCCAAAAATCAATAAAATTGACTGGTTTAAACGCCGTCAAAAGACGTTCAGTATACAAACTAGACAATGTTTTTTTTTAAAAAACAAAGACGAAGAGTAGAAAAAAGTTTTTTCTTATGTAGTTGGTAAAAAAAATTGAAAATCAATCCACTTTTGGAGGAGAAAAGTGGGGAATACAAAACCTCGATTTTAGTTAGGTATTAGTAGCCCGAGGTGCATTGTCCCTTTCGCTCAATATCCGGTGGAATAAGAGCAACAGTGACAGCAACAATTTAGTAAAATCCATTTTTCAAATTTCTCCACCACCGGGTATCATCTTATTAGGTAAAACCTCAAATTACAACATTTTAATTAATGAAGACAATAATAGCGAAACTCAATCTAAATCTGAAACAGAAAAATCAGAAAAAGATACGGATACATCTGGGACTCGAACCCAGGACCTTCGGCTTTCCGGGCAGATGCTTAAAAGTTAAAATTTGTCTATTGCTAGCGACAGACCAGGAGAGCTAGCACAATGAAATCGATAACTTTACAATATCGAATAGACATAGGCAACTACCGATAATATTATACCGACTGACATTGGGTAGATAAAGGTTTGGTAAAACACGCTAGCAACACTGGAAAGATTTTCTATGTTGTCTATGTACATAAAACGTCAAACATATTGTGTCAAATGTCAAATTATTTTATTCAAACCTTAGCGGTTAGTATACATTAACAACAAAATGAAAATCATCAAATTTCCGTTTTGATATATTTTAAAGATCGATTTAGATACATAACAAACACAGAATATTTGAAGTGAGCATAATAAACAACATTATTATTACATTTCGGACAATCGGCTAGCACGAACGGGCAATAGGCAACGAACGATTCTCCAACTGTTTTCCCATTTATTGGAGTTTTTTTTTTATTTACAAAAGATTTGAAATTATTATTATTTTTTCTCATGGAAATTCGTTGAGATGGACAAATACGTAACGGCAGGTTATATTCACCACAAATATATTTTATCATTTTTCTTGTTTTTTGTTTGAGCAAACATTACAGCTTTTTGTTTTTTATCCGTTGCGGGTATAGGTCACGGCATATGTTTAGCCAGCATTTTGGCAGATAACCGTAATGGAACATCTTGTGACGCACGTGGACCAACTTCAGGGTGCGACTAAATATGATATTTTTCTAATAATTGTCTTATAACATATACTTAATTGATAATCAGGAAAACTAATATCTTTTGAACTAACGGTTTTGGGCATTATGTATGAATTCGGTAAATATTAATATGTAGGATGAAAGAAAACTTTTTTGTACCACTTAATTGATTTTCGTAGGGCATTTACACTAGTTATATCCGATTTATCTCTTAAGCCCATATTTTTGTTAAAATCTTCGATACAATTTGGATTTGAAATTATTTCTCCTCTTCTAAAATTTATTTTCCCTGTTGGAGAAACTGTATCATCGTGAAGCGTTGTTAAAATACGCATTTATCCTTTGTCGTGCCATTTTAATACTATCAGTGAACCAGAATAATGTGAGGCAATTTACCCCTTCTTCGATTTATTGAATTTTGATATGTTTTTACGGTTTTTTCGAACTGTTGCACATACGTAGGTTTGGTAGTCATGCAGAAATTTAAATGATATTTTATTAGTGTACCAATTATCTACATACAATTTGTGGCCTTTACCTACGTAGTCTTTTAATAGAGTGGTGACAACAGCTCCGGAAGCCCCAAGACATTGTTCGTCAGTAACATCCATCACTTCACCACAATAAATAATTACATCTAAAATATAACCGTCTGCACGTTGCACAAAACAAATATTTTTATTCCAAATCGTTGGCGTTTGGATGGAATATACTCCTTAAACTTAAGACATCCTTTGAACTCTATAATGCTCTCGTCAAGCATAGATTTTCATACGGCACCACTGAGTCCTTAAAAATTTATCCAGTGTAATTGACAAGAACTCGAATTTCATTTAATTTTTCTCCAGCAATTTGAGTAGCAGGATCTGACACATGCATACAAAACTAAATGTAAAAATAGAAGAGCAAACTTTCAATTCAGGTATAAAAACACAAATCCACATTTCAAAAACATTAAAATAAACTTTTAGAACCACTCCACTTACAATGAGCCAACGCGTCATTTCTACAGACTCGACAAAGCGCGGGATTTTGAAACAAAATGGGCGAAGAAAAATGCACTCCTTTTTTGGATGCTGCTTTGAGTAATGTTAACAATATAAATAATCAACTTTTTTGGGTAATCACGCTAATAAATAGTTCATTATATTTTTACGAAGTAATATTTAGCCTCATATACAGTTAGAGCTTTGAAATATCATCCTTCGAACATTTACACCCGTGATTTACATCTTCCGTTGTATTACCGTTCCGACGGTTTATATCGAATGTCCTAGCACGCTTGCACCGTTGCTAAAGAAACCGATATCGGAAGGAAAAAAATACTAAGTCGGTATAAGATGGCAACACTGGCACCTTTTTGATGGATTTACGTTACTAAATTTCAAATGAAATATTTAAAAATTAAAAAATACTAATAAATTGACAATTTCAAATTGAAATACTAACTTTAATATACATCGGCGCTTCGCATTTACTTTTTGCGATCTCCGGGAGTTAAATAGTTGATACGATCCAAAGACATATTTTATCAAAGTTCGTATCTCGAAGCTAAAATGAATAAATTGATCTCGTCTTAAATGAATGCATGTAAGTTTATGGGTCGCATATACGATTTCTTTAAATACTAGGAGGTTTTTAGGTTAACCTCCATTAATTAATAAGTCAGTTAACTTGCATAACGAACGACATTATTTAAATAAAACTGCATATTGATATCTTATCTGACACTACGGAAGCCGCGCTAAAATCAGTGACCTTTATCTACCGACTAACGGAATAATCTTTTCACTGTGCTCGCAATTATTGCTAACTGACCATAGACAACGAATTTAATGAATTTCATATCTATACTTGGGTTTTATCGATGGACCATGCTAGGGTCACAGCCAAGATCGCATACGATTTGGCGAGCTTTTGTCAATCGTCGGTTGGATTATGTCTTATCAATAGGTGACTGTGCTAGCACATATTGATAAGTGACCAAAGATGACGGATTTTGTCAATGTAGTATAGATATAGGGTTATATCGATGGACCATGCTAGCACCCCTGGCTACAAAAATGGCGCTTTAATAGCTATGTCTGGCACTAGCATAAAGATCGTTAAAGTGAGATGTTTCCAAATTAATTATTTGGACCACTCACTTTTTTTTCTCTGATCGATTATTATACTATGTTCTTATGGTCTGAAATTGAACTCGCCTTCAATATAATACGCCTGGGAGTACGTAGCTAACGAATTCTCGACACAGGTTTACCCTAGTGAGACAGGCATTGAAAAAATAACATGTTATTATAATATATGTATAGATTAAATAATAAAAAAAAATAAAAATATTATTTTATCATTCACTAAATTAGACTAAATTTTAGAACATCCATGCCGAGGGTTACTCCAAGTGGTTCACTACGTTTGGTGACTTTGCAGGGATGCTAGGGTTCATGGGTTGAGGTTTGTCTAGGTCTTGGCGGCGCATGCATCTACCCACCAGCTGCGTGCAGGACCTTTTTGACCTCTCCATCAGGATTCTCTCGGAACATCGCCTTGCACCGTACTGGGAGGGATGGATTCTTACGTCTCCCACTCCTGGACATACTGACCCGTAGATTCCTACCTACCCCTTTTACCTTTATCCTTTCCGGAACATCATCTTATTTCTTTCCTTTAAACACCCCCACACGGCATCCCCAAAGATGACATATACCCGGAAGAGATTATTTATTTTCCTCAGGGCCTCCTGCGTGGAGTTGATGTAAAAAAATATGATAAGTTGAGAAGTTAACGATGAGAAGTTACCGATAGTTATCCTATCGAGCGAGTGTGCTAGGGCCTCTGGTCCCCCCGACGTTGGCGATCACTTTGGTAAATATGTCTCTATTTTGCGCTGCCTCCACACTTTTAATACCGGTCCACTCTCGTACATTTCGCAGCCAAGACATTATTGTACTCCACTTACATAATCAAAATAATCGACATTGTTCCTATTTTCCTGACGAAGAAACCTTCGGTTTCGATAATTGTGATTACATAAATGGTGTACACAAAGTTATTTGTTTTCACTTAATTAAAAATGACGCCACAAAGTGTAAAATGTTATTAAATTAATAATTTTCGAATTTTGAAAGGGATGAAGTTTCTCAGTTTATCATGAGTTACTATTAATATTTCGTGATAATTTTTATTTAGTTTACTTAAATAGGTCTCGTTGTCCAATGTCTCATTGGTTTGTCCCAAAAGTTGTTGCCTGAAGCCGTGGTTTACCATTGGATCTAGTTCTGCCTTTAGATTTGTTTTGTCTCATATTGTTTGAGGTCTCCATCACTGTTTCCATTCCTTTATTTCTAACCTCTTCATCTTTTGGACCTATGGTCACCAACTTTATTATAGGGTTTGGAAACTATCTATCTTGGTTAATATGGTGATCCCACCATCATTCTTGAATTGCCTCTAACACAGGGTAGAATCAAGAAGTTTTTTTTTTTTTATTTTTTATTTTTTTTATTCGTAACATACTTTTTTATACAGTTTTTTTACATGCTTTTCGACTACCACACTAGACAATTTAATTATATAAATGTAATAATATAAATGTAATACAAATGTAATACATAGATATTGTTGTGTTAAATGTAATGTATTTGTAACTAACTAACCAACCATCACGCCGTTTCCCGCCAAACAACACTCATACATACTCTTCTATTATTCTGACTCTTGACATGGCCCGACTCAAGTATCTGATTTACTTGATCGTGCCACGTCTTCATAGGGCGTCCTCGGCTTCTTCTACCGTTCACATTCGCGTCATAAATTCTCTTTACACTCCTTTCTTCATTCATTCGCTCAACATGCCCAAACCATGTAAGCGTCCCTTTCTTAATCTTACTTATTACGCTCACATCAGCCTTGCACTCTTTTCGGATCTCCACATTTTTTTTTTTTCATTGTTTTTTTATTTCTTGCTAGAGCAATCCCGATGAGTTACAAAACTTATTTTAGGACAGGAGGAACTTACAATTCATAGGTAGGAGGGAGTAGTTACAATTTTACAAAGGTATTTTGATATCATAATATAAGTTTTACATTCAGTACAGCATAAAAATAAAAATAAAGACAGGTTAAGTAGAACAAACAACAAGAGAAAACAAGTAAAAAGAGGGAAAAACTGATACGATTAAGATAGAACAAAAAATGACAAGACGATTACATATTTTCATTTTTAAATGTAGTTAAAAAATATTCTTTTAAAGCATTGCTTTGTAATTTTTTATTATGCTGGATGTTTTTGTACATATCTGGAAACGAATTATATAGTGTATAGGCAATATAGTTCAGAGATTTTATCCCATATTTTGTAGTGTGTATTTGAGGAATGCGGATTTTATTGTTATTTCGAGTATTGTGGTTGTGGATGTCTTGATTGTAAATTGGCTTGGTGTTAGTATGAGTTGATTGTTGGGTAATTTGTAGGATGGTGCTTGTGATTTCATGTTTAGGAAGGATTGTGATTGGAAGGATACCGGAAACTGAATAGATGTCCCTGACATGAGTGTCCCATGGAAGTCCATGAACATTTCTGAGAGCTCGGTTTTGAACTACCTGCAGGAGTGCTAGCACAATGAAATCGATAACTTTACAATATCGAATAGACATAGGCAACTACCGATAATATTATACCGACTGACATTGGGTAGATAAAGGTTTGGTAAAACACGCTAGCAACACTGGAAAGATTTTCTATATTGTCTATGTACATAGAACGTCAAACATATTGTGTCAAATGTCAAATTATTTTATTCAAACCTTAGCGGTTAGTATACATTAACAACAAAATGAAAATCATCAAATTTCCGTTTTGATATATTTTAAAGATCGATTTAGATACATAACAAACACAGAATATTTGAAGTGAGCATAATAAACAACGATTCTGACAATCGGCTAGCACGAACGGGCAATAGGCAACGAACGATCCTCCAACTGTTTTCACATTTATTGGAGTTTTTTTTTTATTTACAAAAGATTTGAAATTATTATTCTTTTTTCTCATGGAATTTCGTTGAGATGGACAAATACGTAACGGCAGGTTATATTCACCACAAATATATTTGATCATTTTTCTTGTTTTTTGTTTGAGCAAACATTACAGCTTTTTGTTTTTTATCCGTTGCGGGTATAGGTCACGGCATATGTTTAGCCAGCATTTTGGCAGATAACCGTAATGTAACATCTTGTGACGCACGTGGACCAACTTCAGGGTGCGACGAAATATGATATTTTTCTAATAATTGTCTTATAACATATACTTAATTGATAATCAGGAAAACTAATATCTTTTGAACTAACGGTTTTGGACATTATGTATGAATTCGGTAAATTTTAATATGTAGGATGAAAGAAAACTTTTTTGTACCACTTAATTGATTTTCGTAGGGCATTTACACTAGTTATATCCGATTTATCTCTTAAGCCCATATTTTTGTTAAAATCTTCGATACAATTTGGATTTGAAATTATTTCTCCTCTTCTAAAATTTATTTTCCCTGTTGGAGAAACTGTATCATCGTGAAGCGTTGTTAAAATACGCATTTATCCTTTGTCGTGCCATTTTCATACTATCAGTGAACCAGAATAATGTGAGGCAATTTACCCCTTCTTCGATTTATTGAATTTTGATATGTTTTTACGGTTTTTTCGAACTGTTCCACATACGTAGGTTTGGTAGTCATGCAGAAATGTAAATGATATTTTATTAGTGTACCAATTATCTACATACAATTTGTGGCCTTTACCTACGTAGTCTTTTAATAGAGTGGTGACAACAGCTCCGGAAGCCCCAAGACATTGTTCGTCAGTAACATCCATCACTTCACCACAATAAATAATTACATCTAAAATATAACCGTCTGCACGTTGCACAAAACAAATATTTTTATTCCAAATCGTTGGCGTTTGGATGGAATATACTCCTTAAACTTAAGACATCCTTTGAACTCTATAATGCTCTCGTCAAGCATAGATTTTCATACGGCACCACTGAGTCCTTAAAAATTTATCCAGTGTAATTGACAAGAACTCGAATTTCATTTAATTTTTCTCCAGCAATTTGAGTAGCAGGATCTGACACATGCATACAAAACTAAATGTAAAAATAGAAGAGCAAACTTTCAATTCAGGTATAAAAACACAAATCCACATTTCAAAAACATTAAAATAAACTTTTAGAACCACTCCACTTACAATGAGCCAACGCGTCATTTCTACAGACTCGACAAAGCGCGGGATTTTGAAACAAAATGGGCGAAGAAAAATGCACTCCTTTTTTGGATGCTGCTTTGAGTAATGTTAACAATATAAATAATCAACTTTTTTGGGTGATCTCGCTAATAAATAGTTCATTATATTTTTACGAAGTAATATTTAGCCCCATATACAGTTAGAGCTTTGAAATATCATCCTTCGAACATTTACACCCGTGATTTACATCTTCCGTTGTATTATACCGTTCCGACAGTTTATATCGAATGTCCTAGCACGCTTTCACCGTTGCTAAAGAAACCGATATCGGAAGGAAAAAAATACTAAGTCGGTATAAGATGGCAACACTGGCACCTTTTTGATGGATTTACGTTACTAAATTTCAAATGAGATATTTAAAAATTAAAAAATACTAATAAATTGACAATTTCAAATTGAAATACTAACTTTAATATACATCGGCGCTTCGCAATTACTTTTTGCGATCTCCGGGAGTTAAATAGTTGATACGATCCAAAGACATATTTTATCAAAGTTCGTATCTCGAAGCTAAAATGAATAAATTGATCTCGTCTTAAATGAATGCATGTAAGTTTATGGGTCGCATATACGATTTCTTTAAATACTAGGAGGTTTTTAGGTTAACCTCCATTAATTAATAAGTCAGTTAACTTGCATAACGAACGACATTATTTAAATAAAACTGCATATTGATATCTTATCTGACACTACGGAAGCCGCGCTAAAATCAGTGACCTTTATCTACCGACTAACGGAATAATCTTTTCACTGTGCTCGCAATTATTGCTAACTGACCATAGACAACGAATTTAATGAATTTCATATCTATACTTGGGTTTTATCGATGGACCATGCTAGGGTCACAGCCAAGATCGCATACGATTTGGCGAGCTTTTGTCAATCGTCGGTTGGATTATGTCTTATCAATAGGTGACTGTGCTAGCACATATTGATAAGTGACCAAAGATGACGGATTTTGTCAATGTAGTATAGATATAGGGTTATATCGATGGACCATGCTAGCACCCCAGGTCGGCTATTCCTCACACGATCAACCTTTACTTTAGCTGGTAACTAGTAGTAGGACTGAATTAATTTAATTTTTTTTATTGATCAATCAGAACACCTTAATTACGTGTAATTTTAAATTATGGTAATTAATATTTTTTCACAATAATTACTATTGTCATAACATGTTATCATTAAATTTTGAGCATCCATTATTTTTTATTCGTTGTATTTTGTTCAAAAACTTTGGTGTAGTTATTGTTTAGTATCTTAATTTTATCCAGAAAAAATGTTATTTATTGTTTCAATTTTTTGACTACAGTTATGGAGTTATGTTTTGCTACAAAATATAAAATATGCACCCTTCGTTTTATTTTTTCCCGAATCACGAAATGTAATTTTTCTCAAAACTTCCGGCTATTTTAGCGAGCTAATAGTGAACAACAATTTAATTTATTTTTACGTTTTCGAATAGCTACTGATCATACGCAACTTTTGAGACCCAAGCGTTTAAAAATTAGGTTTTTTTCTCTCTATGGAGAGGGGATGAGGCAACGTGGCAACCCTGTGCTTGGTCAGAAACTCCCTCACCAGCAGCGTGGTGTGGCACTAGGTGAAGTTTCCAAGAATCGGCGATGTCTGGCCGCACACGGAGGACGCGATTGATTGATCAGAAACTCCCTCACCAGCAGCGTGGTTTGGCACTAAGTGAAGTTTCCAAGAATCGGCGATGTCTGGCCGCACACGGAGGACGCGATTGATTGGTCAGAAACTCCCTCACCAGCAGCGTGGTGTGGCACTAGGTGAAGTTTCCAAGAATCGGCGATGTCTGGCCGCACACGGAGGACGCGATTGATTGATCAGAAACTCCCTCACCAGCAGCGTGGTTTGGCACTAAGTGAAGTTTCCAAGAATCGGCGATGTCTGGCCGCACACGGAGGACGCGATTGATTGGTCAGAAACTCCCTCACCAGCAGCGTGGTGTGGCACTAGGTGAAGTTTCCAAGAATCGGCGATGTCTGGCCGCACACGGAGGACGCGATTGATTGGTCAGAAACTCCCTCACCAGCAGCGTGGTGTGGCACTAGGTGAAGTTTCCAAGAATCGGCGATGTCTGGCCGCACACGGAGGACGCGATTGATTGATCAGAAACTCCCTCACCAGCAGCGTGGTTTGGCACTAAGTGAAGTTTCCAAGAATCGGCGATGTCTGGCCGCACACGGAGGACGCGATTGATTGGTCAGAAACTCCCTCACCAGCAGCGTGGTGTGGCACTAGGTGAAGTTTCCAAGAATCGGCGATGTCTGGCCGCACACGGAGGACGCGATTGATTGATCAGAAACTCCCTCACCAGCAGCGTGGTTTGGCACTAAGTGAAGTTTCCAAGAATCGGCGATGTCTGGCCGCACACGGAGGACGCGATTGATTGGTCAGAAACTCCCTCACCAGCAGCGTGGTGTAGCACTAGGTGAAGTTTCCAAGAATCGGCGATGTCTGGCCGCACACGGAGGACGCGATTGATTGATCAGAAACTCCCTCACCAGCAGCGTGGCTTGGCACTAAGTGAAGTTTCCAAGAATCGGCGATGTCTGGCCGCACACGGAGGACGCGATTGATTGGTCAGAAACTCCCTCACCAGCAGCGTGGTGTGGCACTAGGTGAAGTTTCCAAGAATCGGCGATGTCTGGCCGCACACGGAGGACGCGATTGATTGGTCAGAAACTCCCTCACCAGCAGCGTGGTGTGGCACTAGGTGAAGTTTCCAAGAATCGGCGATGTCTGGCCGCACACGGAGGACGCGATTGATTGATCAGAAACTCCCTCACCAGCAGCGTGGTTTGGCACTAGGTGAAGTTTCCAAGAATCGGCGATGTCTGGCCGCACACGGAGGACGCGATTGCGCAATCTGTCAAGCACGTCCACTTAAAAAATAGCATTGACAGTCTGTCCAGGGGGTATGAACTCCCTGTGAACCACACCACGAAGGTCAAAAAAGGAGAGGAGCGTGAATTTGACCCTTGACTTGCTCTTTTTGGCTTTCTTCGAACGCGGGGAGTTGTCGTTGCGATTATTCTTAGATATACCTATTCTTAACAGAGATTCACGGAAATCAATGTGCTTACTCTCTGCTTGCCCGCAGGTGGCGCAGGTGACTGCAAAAAATGGGTTGCCAATTTGCGGGGAATTCCCCAAATTGTGGGAAATTTTTTAGATTTTTCAAGAATGGATAATGGAAAATGCGAGGATTCTGGGCATTTCTTGATTATCCAACCATATTGAAAATTACGCATATATGTGTGAACGATTTCTACTAAGTAAAATACTACTTTACCTTCTTTTCTTCAACTAACTCTTTTTTCTCGTTTAAATTACTCGTCTGTTGCAGTTATTTTTTCCCCTAGCCATAGGTGGCACACTGTAAATGTGATTATATTTTTTTGTTTGTTTTCTATTTTGTCTATAAAATTTATTGGCGCACCGCATTAAATAGTTTTTTTTAAATATATAAGTCATTATTTTTCATCTCGTTAAGATTAATTATTGGGTTGTAAGTGTAAACTTTTCTTTAATCTTATATAAGGTATTATTGTAATAATTTATTTTAATCGTGTTAATGTTCCGAATAAAATAAAATTATATAATAAATCAATAAAAAATGCTAATTTCGATAGAACTTTGTTTTATTTTGGAGATAGAATTATAAAGGAACTTGTGGGTAAATTGCGGGGAATTTATTATTTCGTTCTCCTACTTACGGAATTTGAACATTTCTTGCGGGTATTATAGAACATAAGCTTCGGCAACCCTGGTCTCTTTGGAAGGCTCCCACTACCTCGCCCAGGTGGTCCGATCCCCCTCCACCGCTCGGTTCGCGCTACAGAAATTCAGTCCTACTACTTCTTGATCCTACCAAGTATGTATTTATTACATTTTTCATATTAGATTAACATTTTTCGTTGCCTCACACAGCAATCTGTCTCTTACCGAGGAACGATTCACATTTAGGAAGTTAAATATTCTAATCAAATTCTT
Organism: Limnephilus auricula; assembly: GCA_951813805.1. Taxonomy (NCBI): domain Eukaryota; kingdom Metazoa; phylum Arthropoda; class Insecta; order Trichoptera; family Limnephilidae; genus Limnephilus; species Limnephilus auricula. The sequence continues at coordinate 9,043,343 of OX638406.1, read as the reverse complement.
GTACTAGTACCGCCCATCATAAAATGTTGCTATACCCAAAAACATTTATTAAAGAACATAATATATATTATCATTAAAATACTCGTAAATACCAGGATTAAATAATGGCTTTTCCAATAACATGTGTCCCCGATTATGTCCTCTGCGTGCAAACTGAATCTAAATTTCTGTAAATAAACAGTGTTAATCTCAAGTGACCTACCTGGTAAGTGTGGTCCTGTATATGTTCTGCCTTGAGAGATTAGAATAATAAAATTAAAAGAAAAAAAATAATAATATTAAAAATAATTAAAAAAAGAATAATAAAAAAATACATGTATGATCATATCACGAAAAACCGGTAGATGCAATATTTTTGCCATAAGTTTTATAATGTTTTATCTAGTCTGTAGTTAGAATTAAGATTGCAGAAATATATTTTAAAATTTGTACAGTGCCCTTGAAGTGATTTTTCGTAAAAATGGCGCTATACAAATCATCGAAATATTATTATTATTATTATTATTATCACATCCTCATATCAACTCTTTCAGCCACGTCTATTTATCTTATATTTTAAAGAGCCAAACAGACTGTTCAGGTGTTCAATAACCTGACATTATCTGAAGTTCTTCTACTACCATCATTATAAGATATGGTTGTAAATGGTTTCTTTATGAATAATTATGCCTTCTTTAGAATTTCTCAAAAAAAACATTTTATCTTTATTTGTACTAGAAACTTTTATAATTGCGAACGAGTGTTTTGGACGGCCTGGAGGTGAACGACATATCTATTATACTCTCAAAAATTTTCTGCTGCTGGAAAACATAAATAAACCAAACCGCTCATTAGATTTATAACTACAGGCTTTTTGTATGGAAACTTCTGACGTCACACACCCTAGACGAGAAAGGAGAAAGCTTGGTCTTATCTCTTATGACTTGTTCTGACTGGGAGAGTGTTTTAGTCGAGTAGCTAATGTATTAGTAACTAAACGTGTCCGAACACTACAATTTTAGTAGAGTAGGCTAGTCAACTCTTCAGTAGATTGAATCCATTTGGTTCTATTTTTTCGGCGAGTTGAGACCCTCTCCACGCGTCCCTGCGCACTGACATGCGCAGTTCATTCTCGTGCCGTTGCGTTGGCGCGAAAATTCTACTCTAAAATTCTTTATTTTTTCGGCTATTAATCTATTTTCGTGACCATAGTTTATATATTTTCATCTCACTAATTTATTCTTCCACTTCTTCTAAAATAATCATTACAATCAGCTTAATTGGCGTATTTACTTTATTGCGTTGCAGCCCGTCGTGTCGCGACGCGTCGCTTACTAATGAACTCTACTTGACAGCAGTGCGAACACTTTTTGGTGGTCAAGTAGCGAGTTACTCGCCACTCGACTTACTACTTGTCAGGTCAGAACAAGGCATGACTGAGGGGGTATTTCACCATCCTCTTAATAAGTTATCCATGGGACAACGTATATTAATAAATAAACAAATAATTTGGTAGAAAGCAGTCACACAGTGGTTTGACATATTTAATTAAATAAAACAAATACTTAGTTTATCGTGGTTACCCATAAATTTTTAATTGTTTTATTTCATTAAACAAATAAATAAATAATCACATTATGTGGAAAACTCGGCTAACTTATCCGGTACGTAGCCATTATTCAAAGATTCGAGTACCGATATTAAACTCCGGTTTTAAAATGAATAAATCGAAAATACCTATATATTTTCCTGCTTTTCTGCGGATAAGCTATGAAGAGGGTGGTGATTTACCTCATAAATCTGTTCATTTTATATATCTGACCATAATATGGAAAGAAAGCAGTTGTTAGGTGTACTATCTACTATCTACCTGTCTGCAGTGTTATTATTATATATATTTATATATCCTAAGCCCTTTTGAAAATATTCACAGCATCCGGCTTCCATTAAAAAGCCGAAAAAGGATGAGTAATTGAATAAATTAAATGGACCACTTCGTTAGCTACGAATTTTCATTTTTAAAATGGAATTATTCATTCGTGGTCGTAATTTAAAACCGTTTTCCCATTTTATGTACAACATCATTATTAAACATACGCACTACGCGGGAGCTTTGATACTTATCGTTACAGTGGTACCATTTCACGATAAAAATGGCCGTTCGACACATATTGCGGTACGTGCAAAGTGCATTTAAATGATTGTGGGTTATCAACGTATAGCCTTCATAATATTATGAAACACACGTGGCGAACAGAACACGTTAGTACCTCACACTGCACTACCTACGCCGTATTACTATTTATCTTTCTTTTTCTTCGCGAAGGATCTCGTGAGTGTTTTGCTTGCCTTTCCATTATCTACTAAACCAGTCGGCTATATAAAGCGTGGGTGGTCCCGTGCGAGTTAGTAAGTCTGTCAACACAACTCCATCAGTCGGTACTCTACAACCTAACGACGGGCCTACCTGCAGTCCTAGCCATTGGAATTTTTACTACGTTTGTAAAATCGAAAACTGAAAAGTAAATTTTGCAAGGTAATAATCCTCGATTATTATTTCAACGAACACGCGCAAGGTTTCACAAAATCCAACACCTCTTCAGTGCAGTTGACGATACCTCCAAACATAAATAAATAAATAAATATCCTCTACCGTTAAACTGGTTTCTAAATTAATTAAACATCGGAGTATAGGCATTTGTTATAATAGGTATATAAAAAAAGCATTGTATGGGGCAAGTTTGTTGCGCCAGCACAAATACTACAAACTCAAAAGGGCACCGGCACACGTGGACACCTTGATCCCTGCGTTGTTCAGGTAGAGTCCAGCTTGTAAAAGCAGCGAGAGCTTTGCAGAAGCAGTAGAATATGGTCAATTCAATAAAACAACGTATTACTTTTTCCCAGTACTATCGGAGTAACTAGGTTTCTATTAAGAATATGTAAAGCTTTCAAAAGTGAAAAGCTCTAGAAATGTTGTTTTGTTCATTGGTTAGAAGTCCATTGGAGTACGCGTCCACAACATGGAATCCTCAATATAAGGTAGGTATACATAGATTTAGTAGAAAATATACAAAATAAATTTTTGAAACATTTACCTTTAAAATACAACAAAACTACACATAATATGTTAATACTACAAAAAAAGACGCACATTGTCTGATCTGTTGTTTCTGTATAACCTGCTTTAAAATAATAATGTCCCGAATTACTATCCGTCATTGGTTTAAATGCTTTAGTGAGGCATACCAGGCACACTTCTCTTTTTCATATAGAAACCCACAACACCAATGCAGCAAATAACTCACCAATCACTCGCGCAATCACAACTTACACCCATTACGACAAATTATTACATGTTTTTCACGATTCATTGCAAACATATAAAACCAAATTCTTAAATTTCTTGTCGTTTTATTAAACTTTAGTGAGGACATAATTTTTGATTTTAAAACGTAACTTTTTCTCCACCCATACTCTTTCATTTTTGTTATTATTAGTCAACCAATGTTTGATTCTTTTCATTAGTTTCAGCATAATTATGTTTTAAAACCCAGGCGAAATTACTTAATGACATTTTACAGATTTACGTAATAGGTACAAAACCATGTAACTTTTTTAACATACTCTAAAACTTATATTTAACGCACTGTGTATATCTTATAAACAAATAAATAAATAAACTAACTGAGTGTACCAGTTACTTCTCTATCTATCGGGAATAAAATGTACATTAAATATCCCTCGCGTATTCAATAAGGGTAATTATCTCCTCGCGGAGTTGAATAAAAAACATTATTTTTAAATGTCTGACCAGACCGAAAATTCATTAATTTTAATTGCGCTCACATCACATTTACAGGATATGTGATTGGGAGTTATAGTGTGATTTTATATTTTAATATCATATTTACAGTACACCGAGGCAAAGAGATCGCCTTTCCATTTTTATATCACTGGCCAACAATCAATTATTCACAACAAAACTTGTATGGCAGTGGCGGTTCATACAGTGAGGCAGGGGCAGTGACTAAACAAAATAACAGACTTAAGAGATTGACTTAGCTTACCGATCCAAATACATATCGAAAATTCTGTCAAAAGGTTATAAGAAAATGAAGATGGTTTCCGTAGTTATTATTAAGTTTATTTATATTTTCTATTAGTGGTTCCATGTTGGCCGCAATTTTTGCATAACCATTCGGACAGATTGTTTTATGGTATACAACAATATTTTTGTATTTCACTAGGACTGGTTGTCTTTATATTTTATGTAACTCATCACACGTGGATTTCCGCTTGCCCCAGTGAGGCAGAGATAGGGCCCGCCTCCAAAAGCCGCTGATTTCGTGTAAGCGGAGGGGAGTGTAGAAGTCACACGGAATAGAAATGAACGGTAGCCCATACAGACGCGTGTTATTTAGTTTGAGGCGCGCCTCAAAAAACGAACACTTCCGAATTAGAACCGATCATTTACGATTACCTCCAGCGCTGTAGTAACCAAGTTTTCTTTGGTTTTTTTTTATTGAAAATTTTTGATACAATACGTAAAATAATGAAAGGTATTTAAAGTACTTTATATAATAATGCATGAACAAAAAATCCCACAAAGGCAAATGCCTGAGCGTGGGTATAATATTGATTTTATTATAATGTATGGTTAAAGTAGAGATTTAAGAATCAAATATAATTTTAGGTAAAAAAGAGTAAATGTATAAATGCCATAAAAAATAGAGCATAATAACAGTCTGTACCTAATAGGAAATGTATACATTTCCTAGGAATTGTATATAATTCCAATATCGTATTAGGAAATGTATAAAAAGAATGCTTTCTGTAATAAAACACGTTGTTTTATTTGTTATATTCTTATAAAGTTAACTTTCATTTGGTAAGTAATTAGTCTGTTATTTAAGTAATTAACATGGTTTGTGATACAAAAAAAGTGCCCGCTTTGTATCGCCTGTCCGCGTTAAGGCAAGAAAAACATCCCAGTTTTCAATTAGTTTAGCGGCTACGCTAGGTTTGTTAAACATGATTTGTGATACAAAAGAAAGTGCCCCTTTATATTTTTATATTATTATTAAATGTTTTACATTTCCGATTGATATTTAGGAAATGTATAGATTTCCTAGGAAATGTGTCTAATATAATTTATTTCGATCGAATAAGTGACAGTTCACAATTACTAAGTGTCCTTAACATATTCAACATCAACTGTTGTTTGTACGTTAGCGATGTGCAGTTGTCCTAGGGAACGATGAGAAGTTACCGATAGTTATCCTATCGATCGTTATAGAGCGAGCGTGCTAGGGCCTCAGGTCGCCATTCTTGGCGCGTGCTGTAATAGTTACATTTTTTGTCTAGATATAGGTAGGTGTATTATAAAACATACTTAAAAAATGCTTCTCTCCACTTTTCAACCCTGCAAACCGCCACTGTTATAGGGTAGATACTAGGTACCGTATGGGTATTTTAACCCTAAAGCGCTGGGCGATGATTACCGTGGAAGGGTCATACTAGCTGTCAAACCCTTTTTTTAATTTAGCAGTATCCATCAGGACTCCCTTGAACCCAATTAACTGGGGATTATACGCTAACAACCCACTTTCAAAACTCTCTTACTAGAAATCCTCTAGAGTACATTGTTTTTGTCAGAAAGGGAAAAAAGGTTAATTCAGTTGTACATTTGGTGTTAGTTCTGAAATGTTTAATCTTTGAAGTTAAAAAATAAAATTAACCTTTTCTTTTCTTTTTTTTACTTAAAGAGTTAAACCTCAAATTATAATATTTCATTAATGAAGATAATATTAGCGAAATTCAATAGAACATCCGAAACAGAAAAAGATACGGATACATCTGGGACTCGAACCCAGGACCTCTGGCAATCCGGGCCAACGCGCTATCCACTGCGCCAACGTATCCCTATCCGATTCGGTAATTTTTAACTGTATCATACTTCGACTGAGAAACACCAACATCGAGTCCCAGTTTTTCTAATTTTTCTTTTTGAGGTTTAACTATTTAAGTTAAAAAGTTAAAAATAAAAATAAAAATATTTTATCCTAGACTTGCAGATAAACAGCCTTACTAAAAAAAACACTCCGCGGCCGTTAAAAGGTGTTTCTATAGCACGCTGTGTAAAGTCTGTACATTTCGTTTTTCAAATTCTTACTTAACAAAATATATGGTTTTGATCTGACAACGTCGTATTTTACCAGCCTTACTAATAAACTTTCTGAAAAATTTGTACAGTGGTCAAACAACCATGTATGAAGAATCCTTACTAATTAAGAACTGACAAAAAATTGTTCATGGAAAGATATGTACATTGCTTACACGGCCAAGGAGGGTAGTTTATCTGTTGAATATATTTGTTCCATTTGTAATTTTCAACGAATTTCGAATTTCTTTTTTTAATGTCCTATATATTTATTATTTTTTGAGATGTCGTAAAAACAAATACCATTTTAGAACCAAAATTTAATTACCTTTAAGATTTTCATTTCTAAAATATACTTAAGTGTTTAAAAACTGTAGTATTTTAAGCTTCAAACATCAAGTTGAAAAAAAAACTCACTTACCCCAAACACTTTCTATTAAAACATTGAAATATTTGGAAAAATTCAAAATTCAAAAACAGTCATTTTATTTAATGATTTTTAAATAAAACTGTCACCTCACTATTTACTCCTTCACACAATAAAAAAATATTAAAAAATCTTGAAATTCGCTTTTCATTCCCAAAAATTTGCAATAAAATAAACCCACGTTTGAATACATTGCTTGCACATCTTAAGACATTAATTTCTTTGATACGTTTACTAAAATATGTATTAGACATTTTAGTCACCAAAAAACATCGCTTTCAAGAATTTATAATAAAATAAAGATCTTAAAATGCAAATTATTTCTGAATATAACCTATAGAACCATTTTCTGACAGTTCAATTTATAACACAAGGATTTTGTGTCACAATTTGACTTAAACTAACGAAAAACAACACAAATGAATAGTAAATATATTGCGTACATGAATAAAAGTGCGAATTAGACAAGGATTGAAATCATTAACGAAAATATCATCTTAATCACACACACATTCGCGACCGACTTTTTTCCGCATTCGAGGCTATTTTTTTTCAGCGGGAAAGCAATGCGCAGGCGCATCAATCACACCACCTAGCGGATTATTATGAAAACTCCAATTTAAACAAGTAAAATACGGCGTTGCCAAATGTAAAGATTCACAAAAACACCGTTTAACGGCCGCGTAGTGTTTTTTTTTAGTAAGGCTGTAAGTCAATAGATGTTGCATATTAATAAAATTTATCCTGACAATATCTAGAGGGCATTTAGTTCGGGTTTAATCTTGCAATCATACATAAAGATAGCAGCCAATAAAAATATTCGTTAAGAAAAAATGAAAATAATGTTGGTGGTTCTCAGTCGAAGTATGATACAGTTAAAATGACCGAATCGGATAGGGATACATTGGCGCAGTGCATAGCGCGTTGGCCCGGATTGCCAGAGGTCGTGGGTTCGAGTCCCAGATGTATCCGTATCTTTTTCTGATTTTTCTGTTTCGGATTTTCGATTGACATTCGCTAATATTATCTTCACTAATGAAAATATTATAAAATTAACTTGTTCAGTTAACAAATATGTGTTATTTATTACGCCCATTTCAGATTGTGTTTATGTGAATATTATTGACTAGTGTTTCAAGATGTTTCGATGTTTAATCCTTCATAAATGTTATTAATTGACACGATGCGATTAATAGATAATTCTTAGAAGTGCTCTACACCAATTTCTTAAGAAAGCTGATGACATACATAACTTCTTTCGGTCAAATAAAAAATTGATGTACACAAGTTGGGAGGCCGGAATGCACACCGCATTCCCGGGATTTATTGGATAACCAACACGTCATAGGATCTCCTAGTGTCCGTCACTCCTGAACGCACTGACCTGAAGATTCTTACCCGTCTCTCCTTCCCTTCTTTTCTTCCCGGAACTTCCTTTCCGTCTTTTCCTTTAAAAAAACCCTCCAAAATACACTAGGCATCTTCAAAGATGACATGGGCCCCGAGGGAAATTATGTTCTTCCGGTCTCCTGTGTGGTGTTAATGTAAAATAGTTATAATAATAATTTAATTTTATCAGAAGTAAGGAAAATTTGAGCTTACTTCGGGGACGGGAACACGCCGAATTCTATTATTTATTATTATATTGGTAGGCATTTGAAAATGAGACACAAACATTTCCGTGAAATGAATAATCTGACTATAATTGAAATCCTTCTACCTCCGTGATTTTATGGAGAAAGTGTTCACTGTATAATTATGAAAGACTTAGCTAGCGGGGGGTGGAACAGAGGCCCTATTTAGTCGACTCTTCGTTTTGCTCGGGCTTCCAGTTTTGTCGTTTGGTTTAGTCGAGTGGGTATCAGTCGGAGGTCTTATTCAGTCGAGTGGGACTACAGTTTTGTTGTTTGGAGGTCCTGTTCATTCGAAAGGGGCTCCAGATTTGTTGTTTGGAGGTCCCGTTCATTCAAGTGAAACTCCAGTTCCGTTCGGTAGAGTGGGGCTCCAGTTTTATCAATTCGAGGTCTTGTTCGGTCGAGTGGGGCTCCGTTCTGTTATTTGGAGGTCTTGTTCAGTCGAGCGCGGCTCCGCTCTTATTTCAGTCGTTTAGGATCTCTGGTCAGTCTAGAGGATCTCCAGTTTTGTCGTCTGGCGGTCTTATTCATTATTTTTTTCATTTTATCCAAAATAAACTTTTCTATAAAGAGACCTCGCAGCCGTCCGTCTTAAAAGCATTAAGCCAAATAAATTATGGTATTCTTAAAAATGATGACTCATTTGATATTTTTCTAGTTTTGCTGATATCGTGTGCAAATTACATAGTTACTGAATATTCAGAGTGTTATTTGTCCGAAAAAATTATGTAACCTTTCAAGCGATGTAATTTTGCTCAATTTAATTTCAACTTACCAATTCAAATTACAATATGAAAGGCTGCGATTGGCACACGCCACCAAATATTCAAATATTTACAATGTTTTTACTCGTATATATAATGTAAGCTCACGCGAATGAAAAGCCACATTTTTACGAACACCAAAAAGTTACTCGATTACAATTCCAACAATGGAGTTATAATCATATTAATACAACCATTTCTATAGCCAGGGGCGATGAGACAAATTACTCCAAGAGCTTTATTTATGAAGTCTTTTGAAATCTAAAGCTCCCAACCGCCCAGAGCAAGTATAACTATGGCATCCCCAAGTTTGATGTAAGACTGAAGGAAATGCAGAGTGGAAGGAGATGGGAACTGATATGATTATTGAAATCGGGTCTCTTAACATGCTAAAGCCATTTAAAGCAATGTTTCTTTACTTTCACAGGGCTCTGAGAGAAGGTATAGTCCATTTTTATCGTGAGATGAAACACATATTAATAAGGTAATGTGAAGTAATGCGAAGTAATGCATTTTGGTTTGAAAACCTTATCGCCTGGAAGCATTATAGATGCTTTAATAAATAATGCAAGTAACAACTAAACCTTGATTACGCATGCTGTGAACATTTTTAATTGGAGTGTTAATATCTGTGCACATCCCAACGCAATAATATTAATGTAATACTTGTTAACACTCTGTAAATGTTTCAAACAATAAATAAATAAATAAAAACACATCTTGACCTATATTTTAGCTAAGAAAAAATAAACTATCTGCACAATCGATTTAATAAATACTTGGTCAGAGTATAAAATCTCCGACCTACGGCTTACCCTTTTCCAATATGGTTTTATTGTATGATGTGGCAAATTAAGTTCTGTAATTAGATTATGATCGGAAAATATTTATTATTATTTGTACCTGAACTTCGTAAAATAAAACAAAACACACATTTTTCGACGATGTTTTTAAGCATAAATCAAAATTTGTAAAATAAAACCAAAATACATTTAAAGCATAAATCAAAATCCGCGGCCGGTCAAAGACTCAACAGAAATTAGTATTTTTGATATAAAAACCAAAGATGTTTACAGACAGTTTACTGGAGTGACTTCAAAGTTAAGGCACTCCGCTGACGAGGCAACTGAAAACACACTAAAACCAGCTGGTTTCTATGTCTTGATTGGTCAAAAAGCTTGTTTAACCATAGACGAAGAACAATCAGCTGACAGCTGGCAACTAGCAACGACCGGCCATGGCAATCAGCAGTTCAAGTCGCGAGTCACTGCTTACGTTACCATTGACAACGGGTTTTTGAGTGATTGTGTAGTGTGCGGGCCATCATATTGTCATACAAAGACAGTTGGCAGTTGAGAGTTTTCAGTTTCCTCAGTAGGCGGAGGCGCTTATAGTCTGTCGATCTATGTTTAATTTTATGTAACATCTAGAGCCTGCTTATTTCATAAATATGACAATAGTCAAAAAACCCAAATAAAATACATTTCACGCGAGTAAAACGTCTTCCAATCAATGTTGATACATTTTATTGTGTGAGAAAAAACCTTCGGAAAAATTGTTTACACCTGGGAACAAATCAACCGCGGCTGTCTGATATTCCCTTTGGTTGATTGACGGGCGGCTTTCAAAAGTGTTATTTCGCTTTGTTATTCTAAAATTGAACTGGGAAATGTGTCCTTTTTTATTTAGGAATGTTTTGACATGGAAATATATTTGTTACGTTGTGAAAAAAAAATTGTGGAAAAATAGGGTTGTATTTACGTTTTAGCTACGTAGAAAATGTTAAGGTTTTATGATCATTTCGTATACCTACTATAGGAAGAATATTATTAACAATTGGGAAGTTGAGTGGAAAATAATTTTGACTTATAAAAAATATGTTCATGTAAACATAAACATGCAAACTTAAATACCAGTTTTTTTTTTTTGTTAAGTTCGTTTTCGTAATTAAATTAGTTCTACAGGTTTGAATTTTATTAAAGCCCGCGAAAACGGCTGGTAAGAAACGGGAGAGTGTGTGACGTCGTCGTGTCACGTCATCTGGTCTCTTGTTTGTGTGAAATATAAGGGAAAATATTTACAATACCAGGACACGCTTAATATGGACGAAAAAAATAAATTTAAAAAGTTGTAGTAGTTAGATATTAACTAGTACTTATCAATTCAGTTACCGATATTTCAAAAAAAGTGCATTTTATTAATAGTAAATGCAAGGATTTTTTAAGTTAATTTATTGATTTTTTTATTTATTTAACACTACGGTTTAATTAGGTTAATTGACCAGAACAGTAATGAACAAAGATAGTTTTTTTAAATAACGCTGCCTTTCAATAATTAATTTTTAATAGAAAATAAAAAAAAAATTAAATTACTTCAGTCTCTTCTGAAAAACTGTGAAATCACCCTTCAGCTAGTTTTGAAAAAACAGTCCTTAATTGTATTAGTATGTGAGCTATAATACACGCTATGCACACAGCCTACTTTTGGCCACAGTGATTGGTAACACTGGTTACAATCCTTGGTTACAAATCTGGAAGTTGCAATTTCAAAATCCCTTTTTAATAATTAACAATTTATTAAAAAAAATAATAATACAGTTTCAGTGTCGCCATTCACAATCGAAACATTGTTTGAAATGGCTTTGGCCAGCACTTGTGCATCCCCACTTCCTTCAAAAAAGTACCTAAATCGAAAATTATTGAAATATAAGTCAGCTCCTGCTAAAAGCTCCTGAAAAATTAATTTATAAATTCCTTACTCCTCAGATAGACGCATTCATTATCCCCGAACAGCATGGTTTCAGGAAAGGATGATCTAATGAAACCAATCTGATGGTTTTCACCGACTATGTTGCTAGGTCGAAAGACAGTGGATACCAAGTAGACTATTTGTATAACGACTTCTCCAAAGCCTTTGATACTGTGAATCACAATATCACAAAACTGGCCCAGATGGGCTTTTCCCTTTGGATATTAAAGTTTTTTAAAAGTTACCTCAAGAACAGAAAGCAATTTGTCACACACGGAATCTTCCAATCTGCTCAATTTCTTGTTTTTTCTGGGGTTACCCAAGGATCGATCCTAGGGCCTCTTCTCTTTTCCATGTTCATTAATGACATTGTTGGAGTCATCCATTTTTCTCGCTTTTTGCTGTTCGCCGACGATCTAAAATTATTTCTTCTAATAAGAAATATTGAGGTCTGCTTGCGCCTTCAAGCTGATTTTGATAACATTTCAGAATGGAATCAACAAAACCAGCTTCATTTCAATCATAGATTATTCTAACTTGCTTACCTGCCTGTAGAACTAACCTGCTAATAGTTCTCCCGGTAGGGAGGAGTATATTGCTCCTGAACCAAATCTCTTCCGAGATTGTTATATTTGGCGTCAGTGAGAAGAGATTAAAAAGGAAAATTCTTTCGATTCTTGAAAGAATCTCTCCAAATCGACGAAATCATCACCACTGCCTGAGATTTTTTTTAAATTTCTTTTATGTACAAATATTTGTAAACAATTTTTTGTAAAATATTTATATGGCGTTATTTCTTATATGTAATAAACTGTAATTTGTAATGGTGTAAGAAATCAATAAAAATATTATTATTATTATCTTCCCCACCTATTTTCCCTACCCATTACCTTCAACCTCACAACACACTGCAATTCGGGATGCGCAGTTGAAACTCGCATGAACTATGCAGAACTCACATACATATAATATAATATATTTATTAAAAAAAACAATCCTTTTACTTTAGAAGAAAAATTATTATACACATCGGTCTGAAACAAATATCCATCCCTACAGCATATCTTAATATATAAAAATTAATATTTCTTTATTTTTCTAAAGAAAATATCAGATTGCGATGAAACTTTGGTAATTTGTGCATGCCCGGGATAGTTTCTATATACAGTGTAAGTGAGCTCTAGCATTATGAAATTATTTCCTATACCATTCACCCGATTGTGATGAAACTTTGGTAAATTGTTGAGTGCACACCAGCGAACATTTCTTTATATAATAGTGAGCTCTTGCATTATGAAATTGTATAATAGTGAACTCTGGCATTATAAAATTTGTTTAAAAAATATACTTATTTAATATAGCTTAGCTGCAGGGAGAGGAGAAGGGAGGGGGAGGGGAAATTCAGGAGGGGGAAGGTGGAACGAGAACACAGGAGGGGGAGGAAAATTCGGGAGGTGTGGTCACGAGAAAGGGGGAGAGAGGGGTAAGATGTGGAAAGTGGAAGGGGAACACGGGAAGGGAAGGGGTCAAGGGGAAAGGGAGTGGGGAGCAAAGGCAAGAGGAAAACACAAACACTTGAGTGGCAATTCAACGCATGCCGGGTACTCCCTACTTCCATATAAACAAACTGCTGTCCATAGCATCTCTTCTAATATAAATCCACTCACCAGAGTGGAAGATACCAAAAAAAGAAGTATCACCAGACATTCAGAATGGAAATGTTACTTGAAAAGGCTTTAGCTATGCTTAATGACTGATCTGATTAGCCAGGAACATTGCAACCTACCTCTGCTCCATCCTCACCAAATGTAAATGACATTATAATGTGGTTCCAGACTATAATTGGAGCTCTTGTGCAATTTATTACACAATATGGAACAATTGACGCACCTGACTTAACTAAACTAATAACATTCAGAGTACCAAATCGTAACACGAGGCTTCCAGAGCTGTTCTTTGTTTATCCTTCGAAAACTAATTATTTCATTAACTCCCCAATCCAAAGACTACATAGGCTTGGAAATAAATTTAGTTCAGTTGATATTTTCGTTTATTCCTTACCAAAATTTATTTCTGAAATTTCAAAAATTCTGTTTCCCGTTTACTAAACAATGATGTAACATAATTTGTATATTATTGTTTATTTTTCTATTATTTTTGTAGTATGATTGTTGTAAAAGCTCTAAGGGCGTGAATAAATAAATAAATAAATAAATATTAATCTAGTGCTGGTACCTAGCCGGTGTATGCCAGTGAGGCAGAGAACTGGCAGAGAAAGTAGACTCAATGCTGTATAAATGTGAAGGTTCGCAAAGATTGCAAGTCTGATGTAAGCCTAATGACCATTAGATGATTTAGGCATTAGAACAAAATGAACGACGAAAGGAGTGTAAAGAGAATGTTTGGCAAGAATATGAATGGTAGACAAAGGACTGAGGAAGACATGGCACCATCTAGTGAACCAAATATGTACTTAAGTTGAACCATATCAAGAGTCAGAAGAAGGGTACACATGAGACAAGGGTACACAAGGGTACAATGTAAGAATGTGAATGAAACAAGGAGTGTGTGCCATGACCGAGTTGTTTGGCAGTCCCTCAGGGCCTATATCATCTTTGGAGATGCTATTTGAGGATCTTTTAGCAAGGGGGAAGCAAATCTGCTTCTTGAAAAGATCCATTTTGTAGGAGCCGAATCTTCAGAGCAACTACCAGTGAAATACCGGTAGAACAAGATCAGCATTCCCGCTTAATGCCAGTTCGAAAGATTGTAATTCAAAAGGAGAATCTATCAAATAGATTGTCCTTGGGAACCAAACTCAATCGTGGGATTTGTACATGATCAGCAGCTGTTGTATTGTTTTAGTAAACATTTGAAATGTGTAGTGTACGTGAACATGTTTTACTTTCAATATCTCTTTACAGATGTCGTTAGTGTAGGTTGTTGTATGCAGTTTTAATGTGTCTCAAAAGAGGTCAGTAAAGTTGCACCAAATGAGAGACAACTGTCGCCCAGTTACGAAGATAGCCGATGATATCCGATCGACAGCTGGGCTTCTTCAGTGACAATTTCTCCTGCAGCAGATCTACTCGGAGCATCCTTTAGAACGGATGCTAAGTCCAGTTAAATATACATTGTAAATAGACGACGATAAACACAACTCATAACCTGATGAACCGAAGTATCATTGAAAGTTGTATTGTTCATCAGAGAAAACAACGGCCACTAAAAAAGTTTTATGTAAAAGCTGCTTATATATTTTACAAAATTGAACTTTATTTTTAACATTTTACAGCATAATACAAAAATATTGAATACGTATTGAACATAATTAATAAGATATTTTTAATTGTATGTTAGATTGAAGGAGCGTTCATTGTCTCTTCTGACAATATTATGCATCGCAGACAGCTGTTCTAGTTTGCTGGATATTTGTGCCGTGGAAGAGTCTATCCACTGCATAGATGACATGTGCGCGTTAAGGATCTTACCAATTTGAGCAATCTGTAAAAAAAAAGTTTATTAATTACTATTTTCATAGCAAGCACGACATTATCTGAAACCATTGTAAGATTCTGTAGAGTTGATAGGACATGATGATATGACATTTTTCCAGAGTGGTAGATTTTACCCTTGTGAAAGACCAGCATTCAGAACTGAAATGTGGCTTGAAAATATTTTACATAAAGGATTTTGTAATAAGATGTGTGCATCCTTTTAGGTACGAAATTATCCATAGCTTCAGAATGCTGGCACTTTTGTCTATAGAGAATGATCATTTAGTGTTTGCCGGTTTGGGACAATGCATTAAGTTTTGGTCCGAGTGGTTGTCAAACCTACGAACAAGCATCAAGTTTGAAGATCGGAAAACAGAATGGGAATCCGAATCCACTCACAACTCTTTTACATAAATTGAAGTTTTAGCAGTTATAGCCAGAAATTGCACGGTATCGCTATTAATTAGATCCAAGTTTAAACCTCACAACATAAATCTGTGAGATTTATGATAAAACTTATGTAAACTTATTATAAACAAGGCTTTTTGGTTGTCAGCTTTCTTCCAGCAGTATTACTTATCCTAAAGCAGCAAATCAGTTGCAAATTCATCATTCTCATTATGGATAGTTCTTCAAATGATTCGGGTAAGGCCGGGAGATTAATATATTTTTTTAAATCAGATTATTATTTATTCATTAATTCAATGATAAAATAATAGTACAGTATATTTTAACTTACGGGATCATTATTATCATCATTACGGTTGGATTCGTTAATGTGTTCAATGATCTCCTTCAAATCTTCAGACATTTGCTTCAGTTGGGTATCTACGCTGTCAGCCAATTGGTATCTGGAAGAAAAATTATATTCATAAATGAATTACATACAAATTTCTCAATAGAAAAATATCAATTTCACTGCCAAAAAAGCATCCAGAATTCCGGCACTTTTTTACTTAGAAAATAATACTGTCTGCCTCACTATACAATGTCTATCCTATGACAGGTAAACACAGATTATATTAAAATGTCTCAAAGCATTGTCTAAGTACAAGTACAGTGAATTCTCAATCGACAATTTATTTCTTTCAGTCCCGAATTAACTCTTTCCCCGCGGCGGCTGACTTTAGTCATTTATTCAAATCGTTCGCCCTACGCGGCGGCTGACTTTGGTCATTTTCAAGTTTTGACTTCGTTTTCCAAGCACATGTATGCCGTATTCAATCAAAATTTATTTTAAAAATAAGAATATTCATTTGTGTTGCGACATCTCTGATAATAGAAATATAAACTAAAACCAGAGCGTCGCGTCGGCACAGTGGCCCTACTAAGGACTCCTATTTCTCTACGTAAGTAGTAAGTAGGTACCTATATGTTACATTGTATGTCGCCAGACGAGGCCATTTGAGAGATTCTTTGTTTCGGTTGAAATCACTTTGTATGTTTATATTAACACGATTATGGCATTATTTTAATTTCAGTTTGTCTCAAGTGAATGTTTATTGATACTTCAATTTTTGAGGAAGATTTTAGAATTGTTAATAATCCAGATAATGATTTTGTTTACGTAAAGTGATGGTTCTAAAAATAACATTCGACAAAAAATACATTAAAAAAATGTGCCGCGTGGGGGCAACTGCTTAGTTGTATTTGTTTAGCGGTTAAAAGGTTAATATCAGATAAAAGTCACGAAAAAAGATTTCATCGGTTGTTCCTCTATGCATTGTTTTAGCACATTATTCATTTAAATCATGCAGATTTTGTCCTCTATTACCCAATCGATCGCTGCCATCGGCCAATTCTGACATAAGCTGTCAGTAGACAATCAAATACAGCGGTGCGCATGTGCAGTTACTTTTTTATTGAAGTAAAATTTCTTTACGCACGCTTAACTTGGGGAGTAAGCTGGCGAATGAGTGAAGAGAGCATTATGAAAAGTGTGATCGGGCGAGGCGAACAAAAGTTGAGAGGGAGATATAAGTTGGTGAAGATAGAAAGAGAGAGAGTTACGTTTTGTATATTACTGTAGGGGCAAGAGAGAGGGGTGGGAGCACACATTTTCTTTCTCTCTTTCTCTCATAGCCAGTTACGTTTCGTATATCTAAACATTGCAGGCCTATTGTCTGTATCACACTGTAGGAGCAAGAGAGAGCAGTGCGCGCGCACAACTTTTACTTCAGTCGAACGGAAGTTGAGAGGGAGATATAAGTTAGTGAAGATAGAAAAAGAGAGAGTTACGTTATGTATATTATTGTAGGGGCAAGAGAGAGAGGTGCGAGCACACATTTTTTTCTCTCTTTCTCTCATAGCCAGTTAAGTTTCGTATATCTAAGACACAGTGCAGGCCTATTGTCTGTATCACACTGTAGGAGCAAGAGAGAGCAGTGCGCGTGCACAACTTTTACTACAGTCGTGTGATCTAAAGCAGACTCGTTTTTATTACTTTCTAGTTTTTGAGCATTTCAACCTTAAAAATGAACCTTCCGGAGAAAAGAGAGAAAGATCTTCTTGAGCTGTTCTTCATTCATGATCGCACTCCAAATTTACATGTTGGACAAGGCTACTCCTGGTATTTTTTGGTATTTTGGCCAATGATATTTTTTAACTCCAAATTGTTGGTTATCTTCCACTGCTTCTCCTGCTATGTACGAGTTTCCTAAGGTTTGGCAAGCAAATGACATTTAAGTCAGAAATACTCACGTCTGTTCCCTGTCCGGATCGGTGGTGACATTGGCCAACTCCTTCTCCAGGGGAATCAGCAGTTCTTCCAGTTCCCTTTGCTGGCCGATGACAAAGTCCATCTCGTGGTCCAGACTCTGTTGTTCTGCTCGGGCATTCTGCAGCATCTCACTTAACTCCACAATCTGGGGACAACAAAAAATTCAAATAGAAATAATTTCAAAAATGATCTACAACTTTCAAAAGAAATCTTATTAACTACGAAGCAGCAATTCTGTTGAAATATTTGCATTTCTGTCTGAAATTTTTATGAAACAATTATTTCCACACCGCAAGCAATAGGGAAGTTGGGTCCTTTTTTTCAATTTTTTTATCAATGTTCACATGCAAACTTAAATAGTACTAGAATTTTTTTTTTTTAAGTTCGTTTTCATAATTAAATTAATTCTACAAGTTCGAATTTTATTAAACCTGCGAAAATGCCCGGTAAGAGACGAGAGAGTGTGTGATGTCATCTCACGTCATCTGGTCCGCGCTTGTGAAAAATATAAGGGTGAATATTTACAAAACCGAAATATAAGGGTGAATATTTAAATTTAAAAAGTTGTAGTAGTTAGATATTAACAAGTACTAATCAATTCAGTTACCGGAATTTCGAAAAAAGTGCATTTTAATAACTCAGGTGCGGGGCATACGTCATTCCTATGTCTACTTACGTTAAATTGTCGTGAAAACAAGCTTTTGTGCCCAAGCGGTTAATGGTTATTTTTTAAATTTAAAAACATGAAACGTTATTTTTCACCTAAACATGCAATAGTTCCTACATAGCGGTAGGTGAAAAAGGACATTTTGTGTTTTTAAATTCAGTTGACCTGTGACCTTGTGGTGAACCTACCCCTGGCCTTGTTAGCTTCTATGGGTCTCGGGACCAGTTGTAATGTACCTGTGGGGCTACCCGGCACCCGTTGTAATGATCCGTAGTCGTCTACCCTTGGTTTTTCTATTCTTTCCCTTTAACACTAGCTGTCGGGATCTACTGGCTACGCTACCCTTATCTTTTGGCCTTCGATCAATATACCCTTGTATCTAGCTACACCTAACTTTTCCTTAAACCCCTGCGATTTTCTCACAGTAAATAAGATTTAAGATTTTATTGCACATTATTCCTATTTACCCCGTTGTGTGATTTTTTGATTCGGTAATTACATTTGCATGTGTAAATTAATACACATACACATGTAGAGGAAATAATGTAGTGTGTGGTAACCTCAGATTCTTTTGGAGTAAAGTGTGAAAGAATCTCGTTTGATAAACTGACCCCGTTTTTTAGATTGTTTTATTTTATTTTCAAACCTATACTCGTATTACCCGCCTTTTCTCAACTTGAACGGAGTGTCATTGACGCTAATCCTACAGTGAATTGTCAGCCGGTTTATAAAATTCAAAGTCGTAGTTTTCTTACCCGATTTTTTTCTGTCTATAGGTTTACATTGGGTTATATTTACATTACGTGAACAGTGTGTATTATGAAATACATGTCGGGATCCTTGCGAAGCTCTCAATGTCGTCGTACTGCACCTAGATGGTCAAGTTATTATTGTTATTAGTATACACTACATGTACTGGGGAAGAGGAAGGTGAGGAGGGGTGATAGGAGGATCTGGGGAATGTTGTTTCCTGAATAAGTCGGCTCCTCCTCTAACCAAATAGATACTGGTGACCAACATTCCGGACAAAGACTCAATCATTACGTTTGCTAGGATGGTCCTTAAGTCCTGATTTTGTTCTCTTGCATGAACTTCATTGCTACGAAAGGGTCCCTTCACGCCAGATGAAAGCGCGCAGAGTCCTCATGTCACTTCCAGTATTATCCCGACTTCCTATCCTCCAGATTTGATTTTAACTCGACTGATTCTAGAAGGGGTATGTCCATTTCTTCCCTTATCATGACTCTACTCGCGTTGAGTGCGTACGGAGCCGTTTGAGATGATCCTTTCGTCTCCTACGAGGATAATCATTGGCTTGCGTTCCTCGCCTCCAAGAGCTGACATAACTTCTACCTTGTAAAAACTATGTTTGCTTTTAGGTCGACACTACTGGTAGTATGCAATAGTGCTACAGACTTATTCTCACGGAGTACCACGCCGACGTCCCCTCCACATAACTTCGCAAAACTTGGGATACCTTCGGTCGAAACGCCTCCGTCAGCGAATCATACCCTACCATTCCAAGTGGCATTTTCTTTTTATTCTGTCTTTCATGCCTTTTCACTCTGCATGACCCCGCGGAAGGGATTAACTTCCAGTACCCCGCGTGGATGCTCAGTTACGTTGACATCCCCTATCGCATGATAGCGCAAGAAAAAAAGCCCTCTTTGTCTCATATCTTGTGGGGATATAATTTCAGTGACGCTATTGCATTCCCCAGTCGTGAAGTCTATGTTTCGCAGGTCAAGCGGGATTTTGGAAGGGTTTGATTGAGAAAACATTACCGAAATAATGTTGATTTCATTTTTTGTAAGGAAGCCTGAAAGAAATTTGACATGATAATATTGTTGTTAGTAAGCAATTATAATGTTTAAATTCAATTCTCCAAATTTCATTTTTGAACTAATATCCAGTATGGTATGGATGTTCCCGTCACTCCACTTTGTTTCGGCATACCTCAGAAAAAAAAACCCTACTAATTTGGATGACTGTACGGCTACGATTTATGGCCGAGACCCTTTTTTTTGTACACATCCGTCTCGTCCTTTCTAGCACGCAAAAAAAATATAAGTTCGTTGAACCCCGACATTGATAATAGATTTAATTTGGGACAAACCTCGTGATTACACATTGAGAATAATATTCAAAACACAATTATATCCTGGAACATAACTTCTTTTATCATTGGTTTTGTAGATGGGCAGATCCTCTCAGGTATCGGGACCATGTACGACCTGTAATTAATTAAAATGTTTTTTTCACTCACCTGAACGAAGCCTGATTAAGTGCACTAAATACCTGTGGAGGAAAAATAATAAAGAAAGAACCTTCCTATATTTATGATTCGGTAATTTAGTCCCCAGAAGTAGTAACACCCATGACTCTATGTCACACTTTTATTTGAGTTTAAGAAAATACGTAGGTTATTAATTATTATTTGTTAACATTATTTTTCTTTTGTTTTTGCGACTATTGAAGATGACATTCATACGTAGGTATATGTGGTATATGTTGATATTATTTTGAATATTTGTATTATCTTGATTATATGATATATTGAAGAAACTACAAGTGCGTAGGTATTGTTTATTATTATTATTTTCGCGGAAGGTCGGAGAAATTTTAACTTGTGAGTATTACTTTATAATATTATTTGGTTTCGGAAGATTGGATAAATTATAACCATATAGGTATTTTATATTTTTATATACATTATACTTAATATTATTATTTGTTTTTGGTTTTGTGAAAGATTGAGCAAGGCATTATTACGTAGGTATTTGTAGGTAAATTTTGTATTATTATTATTTTTTTTGTTCGGCGCACATTGAAGGAATTTTAAATACGTAGGTGTATCTTTAAATGTTGTTTTGATATTATTATTTGGTGTGTGTAAGATTGAAGATGACATTAGTACGTAACTTTATGACTCCGCTAATTTTATATTTCAAAATTTGTTCACTGAAGCTAAGTATTTCATTCACTTTGAGTATTTTTTTGGTTTTGATAATTCAAATTTAATTTTATTATTTAATTAATCCACTCGCGGCGCACTCTTCCTACATTAGTAAGCACCCGCACTGTTTAGCACTATTTTGTTCATTCTTTCTTGGATTATTACTCACAGCACTCGTTTTTATAATATTGATTAATTAAATACGAACGATACCAATTATTTATACACAAAAAATATTCAGAAACTATCACGGTTATCACTCTTCATAGGCCGTCTATCGACCCCTCGACCCCGACTCTTACTCCCACTGCCACATGGTATTCAGCCCTTCGAATATCTTCTTAAAAAAACGCCAGGTGTGGATTCAGGACGTACATCTCGTCTTTCGTTAGGGCGTTTTATAATTGAGAGTTCAGACTATTTCAACTTTCATTGATATGTTATTTTTCATGACTCTCTCTCTCCAAAATTAAATATGTCCGTTTTAATTATTTCTTTGTCTGGCCGCCGATAAGTGTAACTCACCCTTTTGATGCGATTTTGCTTTAAACTTTTTCTAGAATTCTGCAATCGGTCTTTCCTTAATAATCGGTAAATTATCTCGGCTAATTGTGACTTTACATCTGAAATAATTATCACTCTCGCACTCTCCCATTTATTTTTGTTTAAAATTTGCGGCAGGTAAAATTGAATTCAGTAGTATTTCGGCTTAATTCTCATGGTGACATGAAATTGTTTCTGTCATTTACTTGATTCACCACATTCCTTGCAGTTTCGTGCAAATAATTCATTTTCCGCGTCCGTAGATGTTTACAACTATTTTTTTATCTTTCGTCCCTTTTCATGATCAGATATAATATTCGTAAAACTTTGTCTGGTAATAACTAATATCACCTTATTAATTCAGAATTCATTTTCTTAATGCGTTTCAAATAGCCCTATGGTCTAGTACGTACCTGTTTGGCTTCATTTTTTGTGTATCCAAAAGTAAAAATCTTATTTACTTTTAATCTGAGTGTGTTGTTTACCTTTCGAAAAATCTCGATCTATAGCACTAATTCATAGATTGTATACGTCGTTAATTTTAATTGGTTTCCTCAATACTTCGTCTGTATTCTGTAGTGGTAATTTGGGCTTAATTACCCCATTTATTCCTCAAAACCATGTAAGTTTTTTTTGTTACTAAACAAACTCTCTTCGACACGCTCTAGGATTTTAAATTTATTGTCGGTCTGAAGTGTCGGCTTACATTCAATATTGATAAATTTTAAACGTGGTATCGATGAGAAAAATTCGAGCTCTTCATTATGTCATCACCTTTATTTACCTCAGCCCTTCTCAGATTGTGATTTTTCTGTCCTTTTCAATAGCGGTCGCTAGTGTAGTCGATTTGAAATTTCGTTTAGGTGGGAAAAATTTTGTATGAGCTCTTCCGATAAAGAAGATGCTTTTTTTTTCCTTTCGAACGTGGTGTTGAAGCCATCACAGCCCCCCTAGAGTTTTAAATCCAGCGGTAAATACGCCTCCTAGTGTTAGTCGATGGAATTAGAACTCACCATAGGTCATTTAATTCCTTCTATTTTCTATTGATGTTCTGTACCCCTGATCCTTTCTATTAAATCTTGCAGGGTTCCGTCCCATTTCCTTCATGTGCTATTTATTGAAACTAGTTCCATTTTCCGTCGACGAACTATTCGTACGTTCCTACTTGTACAAATCTTTCTCTCCCCCTTGCTGTCCTACCCCCCCCCTAAGATTGTATTCCCCCCCCCCTAAGATTTTACTCCCTCTTCTCTTGTATGTCGGTTTTTTTTATTTATTTATTTTTTTGTTTTTTTTCTTATTTTTATTTCTATCCAATTCGCCCCTGTCCCTCCTATGTTTTTTGTTGGGTTCCTTTATCTACTTGACTAGGTACCTGTTTCTAAACAAGACTGAACGTCAATGATGGATGGTTACCCCGGATGCTCTATTTTCAATTTGTAGGTGTACTTCAGAACGCAATACATTTTACGCGTAATTACTTCATGTATGATTTTAGATTTAATTGTCTTTAATTACTAATTAATTTTTTCCTAGTTTTATATTTTTATTATTTACGTTTTTAACATTTAGCAATGTTTAAATTTATAAGATTTATCGCGTACAATGATCTCTAAAAAGTTCTCCTTAATTTTTATTTTTATTCTTCAATCTTATCGGAAGTTGGATAGCACAATGTCTCTACTCATTTATTTTTATTTGACTAACTCGTTTATAATGTTGTGTCTAGACTGTAGTTAAAAGTCAGATTTCAGATATGTTTTTTTTTAATTCGTACCGTATTGATTTTTTTGCATAACCCGACGCTATACAAATCGCCCAAATCAGTTTAGCTTATTTATTATTATGGTTTTGATTTTTTCTTTGTTTATCTATTTTTATTTGGTCGGAATAATATGTGTGTATTAGAAGATGTATGAATGTGAATGAGGCAAAGAGTGTGTGCCAAGATCTGTCGTCTCTGCCCACCCCTGCGAGGAAACGCGCGATGGTTAATTAGTTATGTTTTTATTTTATTTTTATTTTTTATGTATTAATTTTATCATTATTATTATTCTAAGTGACTATTTGATAAATTTATGATCTTTCTAAACATCTGTTCAAATAATTTTAAAGGCAAAGATCCATATTTTTTTGCTTCCGACCTACCCTAAACGCAAGAGTCATAAATCTTATCGTTAGCTTGTTTAAAATACGCTCGGAACACGCGGGACAAATTCCTCTATTCATTTTAGGTTCGGTTTTTCAATTTTAGTTCAAGTTATTTATTTTTTCCAATTTATTTTTAATTTCGAAAGCTTATTATTTCCAATTTATTATTAGTTTCGAAAATCTTCCACTTGTAAAACTTTCTCCTTTGGTCACGGCAACAGTTGTGGTGAACCTACCCCTGGCCTTGTTAGCTTCTATGGGTCTCGGGACCAGTTGTAATGTACCTGTGGGGCTACCCGGCACCCGTTGTAATGATCCGTAGTCGTCTACCCTTGGTTTTTCTATTCTTTCCCTTTAACACTAGCTGTCGGGATCTACTGGCTACGCTACCCTTATCTTTTGGCCTTCGATCAATATACCCTTGTATCTAGCTACACCTAACTTTTCCTTAAACCCCTGCGATTTTCTCACAGTAAATAAGATTTAAGATTTTATTGCACATTATTCCTATTTACCCCGTTGTGTGATTTTTTGATTCGGTAATTACATTTGCATGTGTAAATTAATACACATACACATGTAGAGGAAATAATGTAGTGTGTGGTAACCTCAGATTCTTTTGGAGTAAAGTGTGAAAGAATCTCGTTTGATAAACTGACCCCGTTTTTTAGATTGTTTTATTTTATTTTCAAACCTATACTCGTATTACCCGCCTTTTCTCAACTTGAACGGAGTGTCATTGACGCTAATCCTACAGTGAATTGTCAGCCGGTTTATAAAATTCAAAGTCGTAGTTTTCTTACCCGATTTTTTTCTGTCTATAGGTTTACATTGGGTTATATTTACATTACGTGAACAGTGTGTATTATGAAATACATGTCGGGATCCTTGCGAAGCTCTCAATGTCGTCGTACTGCACCTAGATGGTCAAGTTATTATTGTTATTAGTATACACTACATGTACTGGGGAAGAGGAAGGTGAGGAGGGGTGATAGGAGGATCTGGGGAATGTTGTTTCCTGAATAAGTCGGCTCCTCCTCTAACCAAATAGATACTGGTGACCAACATTCCGGACAAAGACTCAATCATTACGTTTGCTAGGATGGTCCTTAAGTCCTGATTTTGTTCTCTTGCATGAACTTCATTGCTACGAAAGGGTCCCTTCACGCCAGATGAAAGCGCGCAGAGTCCTCATGTCACTTCCAGTATTATCCCGACTTCCTATCCTCCAGATTTGATTTTAACTCGACTGATTCTAGAAGGGGTATGTCCATTTCTTCCCTTATCATGACTCTACTCGCGTTGAGTGCGTACGGAGCCGTTTGAGATGATCCTTTCGTCTCCTACGAGGATAATCATTGGCTTGCGTTCCTCGCCTCCAAGAGCTGACATAACTTCTACCTTGTAAAAACTATGTTTGCTTTTAGGTCGACACTACTGGTAGTATGCAATAGTGCTACAGACTTATTCTCACGGAGTACCACGCCGACGTCCCCTCCACATAACTTCGCAAAACTTGGGATACCTTCGGTCGAAACGCCTCCGTCAGCGAATCATACCCTACCATTCCAAGTGGCATTTTCTTTTTATTCTGTCTTTCATGCCTTTTCACTCTGCATGACCCCGCGGAAGGGATTAACTTCCAGTACCCCGCGTGGATGCTCAGTTACGTTGACATCCCCTATCGCATGATAGCGCAAGAAAAAAAGCCCTCTTTGTCTCATATCTTGTGGGGATATAATTTCAGTGACGCTATTGCATTCCCCAGTCGTGAAGTCTATGTTTCGCAGGTCAAGCGGGATTTTGGAAGGGTTTGATTGAGAAAACATTACCGAAATAATGTTGATTTCATTTTTTGTAAGGAAGCCTGAAAGAAATTTGACATGATAATATTGTTGTTAGTAAGCAATTATAATGTTTAAATTCAATTCTCCAAATTTCATTTTTGAACTAATATCCAGTATGGTATGGATGTTCCCGTCACTCCACTTTGTTTCGGCATACCTCAGAAAAAAAAACCCTACTAATTTGGATGACTGTACGGCTACGATTTATGGCCGAGACCCTTTTTTTTGTACACATCCGTCTCGTCCTTTCTAGCACGCAAAAAAAATATAAGTTCGTTGAACCCCGACATTGATAATAGATTTAATTTGGGACAAACCTCGTGATTACACATTGAGAATAATATTCAAAACACAATTATATCCTGGAACATAACTTCTTTTATCATTGGTTTTGTAGATGGGCAGATCCTCTCAGGTATCGGGACCATGTACGACCTGTAATTAATTAAAATGTTTTTTTCACTCACCTGAACGAAGCCTGATTAAGTGCACTAAATACCTGTGGAGGAAAAATAATAAAGAAAGAACCTTCCTATATTTATGATTCGGTAATTTAGTCCCCAGAAGTAGTAACACCCATGACTCTATGTCACACTTTTATTTGAGTTTAAGAAAATACGTAGGTTATTAATTATTATTTGTTAACATTATTTTTCTTTTGTTTTTGCGACTATTGAAGATGACATTCATACGTAGGTATATGTGGTATATGTTGATATTATTTTGAATATTTGTATTATCTTGATTATATGATATATTGAAGAAACTACAAGTGCGTAGGTATTGTTTATTATTATTATTTTCGCGGAAGGTCGGAGAAATTTTAACTTGTGAGTATTACTTTATAATATTATTTGGTTTCGGAAGATTGGATAAATTATAACCATATAGGTATTTTATATTTTTATATACATTATACTTAATATTATTATTTGTTTTTGGTTTTGTGAAAGATTGAGCAAGGCATTATTACGTAGGTATTTGTAGGTAAATTTTGTATTATTATTATTTTTTTTGTTCGGCGCACATTGAAGGAATTTTAAATACGTAGGTGTATCTTTAAATGTTGTTTTGATATTATTATTTGGTGTGTGTAAGATTGAAGATGACATTAGTACGTAACTTTATGACTCCGCTAATTTTATATTTCAAAATTTGTTCACTGAAGCTAAGTATTTCATTCACTTTGAGTATTTTTTTGGTTTTGATAATTCAAATTTAATTTTATTATTTAATTAATCCACTCGCGGCGCACTCTTCCTACATTAGTAAGCACCCGCACTGTTTAGCACTATTTTGTTCATTCTTTCTTGGATTATTACTCACAGCACTCGTTTTTATAATATTGATTAATTAAATACGAACGATACCAATTATTTATACACAAAAAATATTCAGAAACTATCACGGTTATCACTCTTCATAGGCCGTCTATCGACCCCTCGACCCCGACTCTTACTCCCACTGCCACATGGTATTCAGCCCTTCGAATATCTTCTTAAAAAAACGCCAGGTGTGGATTCAGGACGTACATCTCGTCTTTCGTTAGGGCGTTTTATAATTGAGAGTTCAGACTATTTCAACTTTCATTGATATGTTATTTTTCATGACTCTCTCTCTCCAAAATTAAATATGTCCGTTTTAATTATTTCTTTGTCTGGCCGCCGATAAGTGTAACTCACCCTTTTGATGCGATTTTGCTTTAAACTTTTTCTAGAATTCTGCAATCGGTCTTTCCTTAATAATCGGTAAATTATCTCGGCTAATTGTGACTTTACATCTGAAATAATTATCACTCTCGCACTCTCCCATTTATTTTTGTTTAAAATTTGCGGCAGGTAAAATTGAATTCAGTAGTATTTCGGCTTAATTCTCATGGTGACATGAAATTGTTTCTGTCATTTACTTGATTCACCACATTCCTTGCAGTTTCGTGCAAATAATTCATTTTCCGCGTCCGTAGATGTTTACAACTATTTTTTTATCTTTCGTCCCTTTTCATGATCAGATATAATATTCGTAAAACTTTGTCTGGTAATAACTAATATCACCTTATTAATTCAGAATTCATTTTCTTAATGCGTTTCAAATAGCCCTATGGTCTAGTACGTACCTGTTTGGCTTCATTTTTTGTGTATCCAAAAGTAAAAATCTTATTTACTTTTAATCTGAGTGTGTTGTTTACCTTTCGAAAAATCTCGATCTATAGCACTAATTCATAGATTGTATACGTCGTTAATTTTAATTGGTTTCCTCAATACTTCGTCTGTATTCTGTAGTGGTAATTTGGGCTTAATTACCCCATTTATTCCTCAAAATCATGTAAGTTTTTTTTGTTACTAAACAAACTCTCTTCGACACGCTCTAGGATTTTAAATTTATTGTCGGTCTGAAGTGTCGGCTTACATTCAATATTGATAAATTTTAAACGTGGTATCGATGAGAAAAATTCGAGCTCTTCATTATGTCATCACCTTTATTTACCTCAGCCCTTCTCAGATTGTGATTTTTCTGTCCTTTTCAATAGCGGTCGCTAGTGTAGTCGATTTGAAATTTCGTTTAGGTGGGAAAAATTTTGTATGAGCTCTTCCGATAAAGAAGATGCTTTTTTTTTCCTTTCGAACGTGGTGTTGAAGCCATCACAACCTATGTCATCTTTGAAGATGCTGTGTGGAGGGTCTTTTAAGGGAAAGGAAGGAGAGGAAGTCCTGGGAAGGAAAAAAGGTTTGAGGGGTGGGTATGAATCTGGGGATCAATACTTCCAGGAGTGATGGATAAGTGAAGCCATCCCTCCCACTGCAGAGTTGAGAGGGTCCGACTGGAGAGATCTAAAGATTTTCCTCAACCAGTCTCTCCCGATCCGGCCTGCCACGCAGTTGGCGAGCAGACGCATCCGCCGCCAAGTCCCAGACAAACCTAACCCCATGAACCCGGGCACCCCTGCTAAGTCACCAAATGTAATGAACCACTTGGGGTGACCTGTGGCTGAGGTGTTGGTTGTCCAATAAATGGTTCCCGGGGTGGCGGTACCCATACCCACCTCTTAAATTATAAAATCATTATTCCCATAGCCAATAAAAAGAATAAAATTTTCCCACCTTGTCTCCATTAGTGATGAGCAGTTTGTCCCATGCGTTGATCTGAGTGGCCTGATTGATGAACACCTTCTCGGAATCCTCCAGTTCCAAACTCCACTTGTTGATGGACTCCTCCATCTGCGCAAAGTTAATGGACTGCACGGCCGATGGGGCTGGGGCCGCACTGGTCCTAGAAAAATTTAAAAATTAACATTATTCAGATATCAAAATTATTTTATTTTATTTTGTTATTAAATTTAATTTACTGAACTCTACTAATTCAAATATATTAATGTATACCTTTAAACATCAAGATGGGTCAAAATGAACCACCATGTTTTAAATTGCTTGAGATTTTATAACTAAGTGTGCAACGTTGCCGCTGTTCTCAGTAGGTGGAGGTTGACTTTCTTTAAAAGTTTTTAATGAGAAATCAGTTTGACGGCGATCGACATGCGAGTTACAAGTACCGAAAGCCCAAAAAGGTAAATATGACCCTTTCCCGCCGACCCCTTTTTATGCCGAATGCATTCGTCATTGATAATTCAAATTTATTTTTGTTATTTTTTTCCAAAGATTTTTGTTTGTTAAGTTCCTAAAAGTGCCATTTAAATTAAAAGAATGATAAAAAGTAAGTGGTCAGTATGATTAAGTTAGAAGAATCTCATTTTGTTAACTTTTATTAAGATGTATGTTTATTGGTTAAAAAAAAATATATACATATTTTTGTCGATAAAATGACACATTTCATTTCCTTAATAAAGTGCAATACGGCTACAAGCAAAATTTTCTATTTTTTTAAATAAATATAATGAAATACCTGGTGTTGATTAAGTGGGTAACGATGACCCAACCCCAACGTCCTTGTAACAAATTTCAAGAGGCCGGGTTAATGAGTCGTATAATGTGTTAATAAAAGTCGCACTTTTTTAATGACCTCGTTTAGAAAAACTTTCATTAAAAAAAAATCCTGACTCTGGGGAATTTATATCAGGTCGGGGAATATTCCTGTGTGCACATTACTACATTTTGTTCATTTACATTTCATCCACAAAGACGGGACGTTAGAAAAATAATTTCCTTAAGTATCTATCTTTGAGGAAAGGAAGGAGAGGAAGTTCTAGGAGGAAAAAGGTATTAGGACTGGGTAGGAATCTATGTGGACCGACCTTAACGATCCTGCCCGCCGCGCTGAGACCTGAACAAACCTCAAAAACCACACCCGGGGAACTCTGCCAAGTCACCAAGACACTTGTGCCTGGGAACACTGATAAACAACTATCATTGTCGATAAAAGCTTTATCGAAATTTGCTAGGGGCCCAGGAAGACAGCACTATACCTAGTTCAAAGATTATAATGTATTTTTGTTACTGGATTTAAGAATTTTTTTCACATTTTAGAATGTAACAAAAATAAGACCTTTCGGTTGATCATGAAACACAATAAGATAAAACTTACGTAGTGCTGGTAGTTAGTGTGGCGGCAGCAGAGACGCTACTTGCGGGCAGGCCAAAGCCTGGAAGGGCCACGCTAGACACCGGAGGCGCTCCGGTCACCACGGGCTGCCCCGATATCCCGCTAGTTGGGGGCTGCTGCGAGGAGGTGATCGGGGCATGCTGGCTCAGCTGGATGGGCGCAGTGGTGGAGGCGGGGAGAGAGGGGGCGAGAGACGAGAGACCTAAAAAAATAAATTATTAATGTATCCAAAATCTAAAAATAGTTTTGGGAAGGTGACGAAATGTGCTTTCAAAGTTTATAATAAAATTCGAAATAAACAAAAAAATGTTGAAATTTTAAAATTTTGCCTGCAAACATAAAAAAGTTTTAAAATGGCTCACCTTACATTTTTTTCTAACTAAAATTACTGATAATGGAAAAAATTAAACACATACATATTTTATTATAAATATATTACATTTAAACGTGTAGTTCGGAGGCTAATGGGTTAATTATTTTTACATGAAATGACAAAATAGTGAGGTAATTTTGTATAATAAATTGTACATGTTTTTATTGTATTCGTTATTATTAATTTTAATTAGAAAAAAGTAATGTGAGCCATTTTTAAAACTTTTTCATGTTTGCATGCATAATTTTTATATTTCAAAAATGATATGGTTATTTCGATTTACAAAATTTAAAAGCATATTTTATCACCTTTCAAAAATAGTTTTTAATTTTCAGATACATTCAGAAATATTCCATTTATTGATTGATTGATTGATTGATTGATTGAATTGATTTTATTGTAAAGCGGAAATATTTTGAATCTCTCGACAAAATATGGTCAAGACCTGAGGGGTTAAGAACTCAATACTGCCATCATAAGCAAAAAAGCAGCTGGGAATTTGCTAAAGTCACATTCTAATATAATTAACCATCACGCCGTTTCTCCGCAGGGGTAGGCAGAGAGGACGGACCGCCAAACACCTCGGTCTTGGCACACACTCTTTGCCTCATTCACATTCATATATCGTCTCATACATACTCGCGATATCTTTCTCGGACGTCCCCTACTTATATACCATTCACACTTGCATCATATATTCTCCTTACGCTCCTTTCTTTGTTCATTCGCTCTAAATGCCCAAACCATCTGAGGGTTCCTTTCTTAATTTTACTCATTACGCTTACATCAGCCTTGCATTCTTTTCAAATCTCCACATTTTTCACACGATCATACACGGTTTTACCACACATACGCCTCAGGGATCTAATTTCAACAGCATTCAGTCTACTTTCATCCTTCCTCTGCCAGTTCCGTGCCTCACTGCCATACATCAGGGTAGGTACAAGCACTCCATTGTGGACTGCTAACTTCGCTTCTTTGGACAGCTTTTTGTTAGCGCCAACGGCATTCAGTCCTCCATTAATGGAGTTACCTGCATTTACCCTTCTTTCAATGTCTCTATCAGCCTTCCCATCTCTCGTAAACATACTACCCAAATACACAAACTCATCCACCTGCTCCAAGTATTCATCATTCACAACTATATTGCACACCGTTTTCGGACTCTCTCTTTCAAACACCATGACTTTAGACTTACTTACATTCATCATTAACTCATTCTTCAGACATACTTCGTTCATTCTAGACACGAGCGACTCTAGATCTTCCATACTGTTAGAAATCAGCACCGCATCATCAGCATACAACAGGCAACATACTTTCAGATTACTCAATTTCGCGCCTAACCCTACCTCTTTCAATTCTTGCACACGATTATCCATGTATAGATTGAATAACCACGGTGACATTACACCTTTTGTGATGTCAAACCACCCCGTAAACCACCGTTCACTCTCACACATGCAACGCTTCCCTCATATAGAGCCGCAATTGCCTGTATAAGATTTGTATTTACTCCATACTTGGACAACACCTTCCATAGCTCTATAATAGGTGAAACGTCTCACATATCAAAATGTGAATTTGTATGTAAATTCATTGGCAGAATAATTACCTGTTGAAACTGGTTTAGCAGCGGCCTGCGATGAAACAACTGGCATTGTGAACCCCGCGAAGCCAGAAGTAGCCGCGGCAGTAGTGGCCACTGCTATGGGGGCTGCCGCAGTACTGCTGGGGGCCGGGAGGGCCAGGGGGGCCACACCACTGGTGGCAGGCACTTGACCCCCGCTGGGGTTGAACGAGGGCGCCCCAAAGAGGATGGTAGGTGGGGCACTCGTGAGGGGAGCCTGAGCCTAGCACCCGGGACAAAAACACACCAGAAATTAGGGTAATTTTTGGATATCGCTGGCATCGGTTAATATGCACTTTTTTTTTTTAAATCTTTTGATTCACCTTAATTACATTAAAAGACAACTATTTGCATTGGGGGAAGTGTCAATATTTGATTTTAAATATCATTTAGATATCATTTAAATATCCAGCGCCCTTGAGGTGATTTCTCACAAAAACGGCGCTCTACAAATTATCCAATTATTTTTTTTTTTTTTATTCACCAGATTTACAGGAACGGGTTTAGTTTTTCCCATAGGAAAAACTAAACCCTATTAAATTATTATTATTATTATTATTATTTACGTAAAATTAAAATTAGCTTTTGTCTTGTGAGATTTGACTCGACGGGAGCAGGCGGTTTGAAGGGGGCACTTTCTTTTGCATCACAAACCATGTCACACAAACCTAGCGTAGCCGTTCAACTACTTGAAAACTGGGATATATTTCTTACCTTAACGCGAGTAGGCGCATATCATCACAGATATAGTTAACTTTAAAAAAAAATAATGAAAAAAAATCAAGTATCCATATTAGGTAAGTACTAATTAGGCATAATTTTAGTTCTTTAACATAAAACAAAAAAACACCCGCGCAATTTTGTGTTTAGCTGTTCCTTGTTTCTAACTGTCGCTCTAGCATCTCTCCGTGTAGTATCAAGAAAACCATAACAAAATGACATTTGACAATAAATGTTAGAAAATGGCAGTCTCGTTTCACGTGAATCATGTAATTGAAAATTAGAATGAAATATTTTCCACTTCCCCCAATGCAAATAGTTGTCTTTTAATGTAATTAAGGTGAATCAAAAGATTTTTTCAAAAAAAAGTGCATATTAACCGATGCCAGGGATATCCAATATTTAACAAAATTAATTATGTTTTCTTTTAACTTATTTTGCCCGTTGCAGGTAAGCAAAATCTCTGAATATAAATCCTTGATTTGGAAGGATAAGTGTAATATATCGGAATATTAGTTTATGATCATTTTGATTACTCTTTCTATTATTTATGATCATTTTGATTACTCTTTCTGTTGTTTTTGCTACGCTTGGTTATGATGATGATGTCGGTTACGACGTGTATTGAGCATAGCCGATCTGAGAGTGCCAAGTCATTCCTTTTGCAAGAGCTCTTCAGACAAAATCTAGATAGCGAGTTATAAGGACATGTGACCTCTTAAACCATAAATTTATATTGAAACAAAACTTTGCAGATTTCAAATACAGTGGTGCCTCGCATAACGAACGCCTCGCACAGCGAACGCTGCACACAACGAACTTCCTTTTCGTTCATTTCACGATTCATACAACGAACTTCGCTTCACACAACGAACTTCGCTTCACACAACGAAGTCGCCCACTTCACACGATCACTGCCGATTTATTGCATCCTTCCGCGCAGGCAGTCGTTAGTCACTGAGCAGTACGCTTAACTTACGCACGTGTCGCAGCAATCGTTCATCATTACAACGAAGTCGCCCGATCTTCTACGATCACTGCCGATTAATTGCATCCTCCCGCGCAGGCAGTCGTTAGACTCGTTAGTCACTGCGTAGTACGCTTAACTTACGCACGTATCGCAGCAATCGTTCTTCATTACGAATTAAATCGCACACGTATCACGGCAGTCGTCCTTTTAAGATAAACTCAACATTTTTTTTATATGATGGGTTCTAAAAAAAGCAGGAAGGTGATTTCTCTTGAAATGAAACAGGAAATAATTAGAAGGAGTGAATGTGGAAAACAGGATCAACGACCTGTACTCCGATACTCTTGTCCGTTATTTCCAGCAGATGTTGAAGAAAAGAGAGAAACAAACGACTTTGGACAGGTTTTTCACTGCACCATCGGCCAAAAAGCGGAAAATGGATGAAGATGTGCAAGATTCGATTATTTCTTAAAATTAAAAAATGTGTGTTTTTTTCATTATGTTTTTAGATGTATCTAAATAAAAATAATAACAAAAAATTTATCTTTTTTTTATGTCATCTTACCATATTTTATGCTACAGAACTAATTATTTTTTTTAACATGTATTGTTATGGGAAAACGCGTTTCACATAACGAACTTTTCGCATAACGAACTTGCTCCTGGAACGAATTAAGTTCGTTGTGTGAGGCACCACTGTACATACAAAAAAAAAATTAAATTGGCCAATCTCTCGATACTGGTTTGTAAATACTGCTAAAAGATTTAAGATTTAGATTACAAAGTTAAAATTGCTCTGAGCCGTCATTATTCTCTTTCTTTTTTTACAAAAAACACTGTAACATTTTTGACATATTGAGAAATTTCAATGATTTATTTTTTGAATTTGGAAGATTTTAAATAAAATCATCAAAAAAACCTAGAAAAAGCATTATAAACCGAGTACCTAATTATTTATTTAACATATAAGACGGCCGGCATAGTCCAGCGGTAGAGCGTTGGATTGCCATTCCGAAGGTCGCGGGTTCGAACCCGGCGTGCGCAAATAAATTTTATTTAATTGATTTGTGTTATTTCACAATTAATTATTTAAAATAATATATGGTATATTTGCGGCACGTTCTAGAGTGGAAGATACTCTTAGTATCGCCCTGGTGTAAGACCACCATTCAGAATTGAAACGTTGCTTGAAATGGCTTTAGCCGTGTTTAGTGACTAGATCTGAATAGCCAGATACTTCCCCACCTTCTTCTTCCTCGTCTCCTTCCCTTTCCCACTTACCTTCAGCCTCATAACATACCCCAATTGGGGATGCCATAGTCTCACTCGCTCCAGACGGGAGCAGTTGGGACTCTTGTGATGTATTCACTATAAAAAATAAAATAAAAATTTGGTGATTGAATAATGCCAAAGTTGTTGACATTCAATAAATTTGCTAATAAACCTAAATATATTTATAATCGCATAAAACTATCATTAGATTCAAGTAAATAAGTATTAAAAAGTTTTGTATTACAAATTTGAACAAGAAAAACTCTTTCTTTTAACTTTTTGAAGGTTATTCCCATTAAAGTAATATTTTTTGTTATTCCACACAGGAGGTCCTGAGGGAAACAATTTCCCTCATTTATTATATTTCCTGGAATCTGAATGTGTAAGAAAAGTGGTTAAAAACCCTATCTGAGTCACTTAAGATCACAAAAACACAAATCCTAAAAACACTTCAAGCCATAAATAAATCCAAATTAAATTATAATTGATTCATTTTGCATGTCAAAACCCTAATTAGATATCAAATTATTACCAAATTCAATCCAATTTGAGCTGTGGTTGCTGTTTGCTGAACTCCGGTAAGAGGAAACCCTTTATTAGGAGCAGCCGTAGAAATGGACGGCTGTCCAAACGACAGTGCTGAAGAAACTGGAGATGAGCCGAAGTTCAAACTAGAAGGCGCAGTCGAGGCGGTGGGCAAACCAAAACTCAACCCGGGACTTGCAACTGCGGGGGCAGGCTGTCCAAAGCTGATAGGCGCTGGATTCTGCTGAGTGGCCTGTCCGAAAGATATCGGTGCCGGGTTCGGTTGAGTGGTCTGTCCGAAAGATATCGGTGCCGGGTTCGGTTGAGTGGCCTGTCCAAAAGATAGCGGTGCCGGGTTCGGCTGAGCGGGTTGTCCAAAGCTGATGGGAGCTGCGCTCGCGTTGGGTTGAGCCGCCTGCCCAAAACTTATAGGCGCCGGGTTAGCTTGAGCCGGCTGTCCAAAGTTTATCGTCGAAGTTGGTGCAGATGTCGCTGTTTGTCCAATTGCTCCGAAGCTGAATCCTTGTGCCGCGCTCGACGGAGCTCCAAATGCAGCGATTTGCGGAGCTGTTACGTTCGGGGCTGGCGTTTGCCCGAATGATAAGCCGCCTCCCGAAGTGCCCCAGTTGATCGTAGGAGCGGGAACGGCGGTCCCTGCCGGTTTTGTGGCAAAAGAAAAAGCGCTGGTCGCCGGCGGAGAGGCTACTTGACCAAAACTCAAGGGGGAGCCCACATTCTGATTGGGGGCAAGGTTGACGGGTTGGGCGGTCGGGGATTTGACACCGAATGGCGATTGAGAGTTGAAACTGAAGCCACTGGTGGCGGGTTGGGCCGGGGTGGGAGAAGCGAAGGGCGCTACGAAGGGTGATGTAGCTGCAGCGGCCGGTTGGCCCCCGAAGGAGAATGCCGTGTTGGAGGGAGAGGCGCCGAAGGGGGGCGCGGCGGCCGACGTGGCAGACGGAGAGGTGAATGAAAAAGCGGCAGGCTTAGCTGAAAATAAACAGTTTTGTTAATATATGTTGCGATTAGTGTTAGTGATAAGATACTTCACTGAAACTACAAGCCAAACAAAATATAGTACCTGTCTAATGTTAAGGTAAACTTGATAATTTAATATTTTTCATAATATAACAGATTATTTCCTGTTTTGTTACAAAATTCGGTTTTTTGGTTTAGAATTAAGGTGTCACATTTATGCATTGCTGTTTTTATAGGGTGTCAGCACATTTAACGGTTTGTATGGAACATTCGTAGAGCATCTATGTAAATCTTGTAAGAGCTACCCAACACTACTTATGACATCGTATTTAGAAATTGCCCGGAAAATATGCATTTTTAAGACACAATTTCGATTATGTCGATATTTTTATAATCAGAAATAAGGTTGATTTTGATGTCAGATGAAAGTTTTTTTATTGGTATTTTCAAAGTCAACAAAACGCAAACATAACCTAAATGTCAGAAACATTTTACCCAAAAGCGTAAAAGAAACGAATTGAAGTCCACTTTACTTTGCTGTAAATAAAGACGAAACAGAAACATCGGTACTTCAAGTAACCGTAAACATCGCTGGGAAATTTTTAATCATTGATGAAATCATTTTGAAATGGCAAGTAGTATATATTATTGTGATGAAAAACTTACCTGCAGCCGGCGAGGCACCAAAATTGAAACTCATATTGGCGGTTGTTGATAGCAATATACTCGTATAATATACTATGTATAACGGAATGTGCAATAAATACAATAATAAAACGACTCGCTTCACTTCGTTTGCGGTTTTCCCAATGTCGCAGTAAATCCTAAATTCGCAAACTGACACTTTACTTTATAGTCATAGATAAAGTAGTAAGTATTTCTTGTCTATGGTTTTGACAAGCTTGAACCAACCCAAACCAAACGCAACTCACTTTGGCACGTCTGTTGGTATCCGTGAAACTGTAAAAAAGGGCTTCTCCTTCTGGGGAAAACGCGGAAATTTCGTTATTTGGTTCTCACCAATTTGCGGCGGGTAACCATTTATTGCGGATATTTTGGAAAATAAGCATTGGCAATTATTTTATAGCGGTGGGACATGCAGTGGCATTGAGTGGCATGCAGTAGTTTATTTAGGGCATTATAAATATGGATTATGGGGACATGGAACCGGCAGAGGAAGGATGGAATTGGTTTATTTATGGGAAGGATGAAAGAACACTAAATGCTGCACTCATTTATGAAGCACCTTTGTATTACTTTTTAAATTTAAAATAAAACAAATTAATCAAATAAAATTTACTTGCGCATGCCGGGATTTGATCTCGCGACCTCCGGATTGCCAGTTGAGAGCCTTACCCCTCGACCACGGAGGCCATCTTTCTGTTTTGAAAGAGTTGTAGGTCTGTAGGTGCTTTATAAACTTTCTTTTGTAAGTAAGGGAGTATGTTGAAGAGACAACATTGCAAAGGTTTTTTTTTTTAAATGTCAACTTCTCATGGTCCACAGGGGAAAATAATTTTCCTTCAGGGTCTACAAGTGGATGCTGCTTGGAATATATTTTTGAGGAATGGAAGAGTTTAACTAGATCTTGAAAACTGTTGTAGGAAGGAGGAAACACAGAGGCCGGCAAATTATCACAAGAAAGAATCATGGAAGCAACCTGTTCTCATGACGTATAACAAATTTCGACCGTGTGAAAATGTGGCGTGTTTGAAGCGATCAAAGACGCTAGATCCTTAGAACATCTTCATTAAAATACCGGTAGAAGGGATATATCCAAATTACGAAAAGTCATATGTTGCATTAGTTTCTGTTGAGCTGTCGGGTCACCATGATACATACAGATCGTCCGGTTGATTACTCATACATCTCAAAATACTGAGTTTCTTAAAATATTGAATTAATGTGTGAAAGCTATATTCACAATAAATCAAATATTATTTACATTTTTCTGTGTTTTACATAATTTTAAAAATAGAATAAAATAACACCGGGAGGCATAACAGTCTGGAACATTATTAGATCATTTTGATATTTCTTACTAGTGACCCAAAAACATCAATTTTTTTTATATTTAACTACAAATTTTTCTGAATTACACATTGTTTGACTTGGTGGTGTTTATGAGTAATCTGAGTATTGTACCAGATAGAGAGTACACTTTTACATGTAACTGCATACTCAACTCCAATGTTGATTTTTCGGAGATGTCTGACTAATCAACTCTCAACTGAAGTGTCGGAAATATAAAACAAAATCCGTCTTTTAGAAATTGAAATGGCTTCTGCCATTTTTAGCTACCAGATCTGAATTGGCCAGTTACTGTCCAACCTTCCTCTTTCCATCTCCTTCCTTTCCTCACTCCTGTCAGCATCACAACAAACCCCAAATGTGGATGCCATGAAATCTACCACCAAAACCTTCAAATTTTTAAAATAAAAACAATTTATACTTTTCATAAATATAGGCCACTTTACGTGCGCCGCTTCTTCATCCGTCTTAGAAGTCCTTTCTCCAGAACAATTTGTGGCCGGAGTGCATCTTCGCCGCCCCCTTAAGTCTGCCGCCCCCTTAAGTCTGCCGCCCCTAGGCGCGGCCCAGGGATGGTATGCCCAAAAAATTTATTTCCCTAGATTTCGAGGCAAAATTTCCCCAGATTTCGTAGGTACTACCTTGGCAAATCAAAACCCACATTCTGAGGGGGGGGGGGGGTTGTTGGATGTTATTACATTTTAAACTGTCAAATTATTCCCCAAACAAAATTAACTTAAAAATTCGGAACTTGGTGATTGGTTTATTTATGTTGGTAGCTGAACATTATGCATGTTGTTACACTAATCCTGTTGTTTGCTGATTGTGTAACACTAATCCTGTTATATGTTTATTAATTGGAAAGATATCGGAAAATAGTGGATTTGCTTAAAATAATGTGCTTTTTCAAATAAAACACTTTTTGCTAATTAGAAAGGGAATTCCTAATGAAAATCACTTCAAAATGAAAATCAACCGCAATCATCGAAACTGAAGAAAATTTCTAAAAAACGTAAATTGAAACCTAAATTTTATTTTTTGGGACTCCCCATTTATCTTTTTAGATACATAATATCATTTTGAGTTGTCAGTGTTAAAAAGAACATTGCTAGATTTATGTAACAATACATAAGATTCATGGGAATTCCAAAAATATAATTAGCGACAAGTAATATTGTCATATGTAAAAAAAATAATTGCCAGAGTTCAAAATTTCCCTAGATTTTGTGCTGATTTACCTTTTCCCTAAAAAATATTTTTCTCCCCTAGATCTAGGGAAATTTCCCCAGACATACCATCACTGGCGCGGCCTATACGGCCCGTTGACAAATCCGACACTGCCATAAACGCTGGTGTACCGGATTCGTTTACTTTTATTTTGATAATGCCACCATTTTCCTTTTTTTACAACCCTCAGAATGCACAATGAAGACAGGGCACGATCAAGTGAATCAAATACTTGAGTCGGGCCATGTCAAGAATCAGAATAATGGAAGAGTATGTATTAGGCGATTCACGAATGGGATTGAGCCAAGGAATGAGCCGAGTTGTTTGGCGGTCCGTCCTCTGATTACCCCTGCATTGAGACGGCGTGATGGTTAGTTAGTAAATTTCGAAATATCTGTTATTGTAAATATCATTTCCCACCAGACTGCAGTTAGCCTCTCAGAAGCCTACTGCAGATAGTATACAACTGCTGACCCTGTACAAATCGTAAGTGCGCCCCACTGTTGAGTTTGGCAGCTACGTCTGGACCCAGCGGGACTATATTGTTTCCCCATTTAAAAAAAATTAGATTAGAATGATAAAAACGGGGAAAGAGAAGGAAGAAATAAAAGGCTCCAAAATAATTTTTTGTTATTTTTTAATCAACTTCCACTTCATCCTTGACGTCGTCTTGTCCTACGGGTTTCACACTCTTGGACACTTCTGCCGGGAGTTTGTTCTTCCGGAAAGACATTCCGCCGTGGACAATAGAGTGGTGCTGTTGAAGACGCCCAACACTGGTGAACTTCCTGCCACAAACACCACAGATTGGAGCTTTATTACTGCTCTTTGAAAACTTCAAAGTCTTCTTCGGCATCGAAATGCCTGACGATTCGATGGTTTCATTCCTGAACTTGCGTCGGCCCACATGCTCGTCCTGGAAGTGATCCCGAAGACAGAACGAATCTTCAAACTCCCGCCTACAAACACCGCAGACTAGTGTTTCATGCGATTTGAAGTGCTCTGACCGTTTGTCGAATGAATCGAAATGTTCCTCGCAGACCTCGCACACAATAGTGTATCTATGGCTCTTTTCATAATGGACGAGGAGGCGAGCTCCGCCTAGACGTATGCCACACATTTTGCACGAGAACTGGTCATCTCCGATGAGCAAGAACATGTTTTTGTGCATGTCAGCATGATTGTGAAACTCGGTCCTCGATGTGAAACGGTCGCCGCATACTTTGCAGAGCCCTTTGTAGGGCACGGTCTTGCTTTTGAACACAACATCGGGATGTTCGGCTAAATAAGCCGTCTCTTTATTAAAACCATCATCGTAATTATCGGACGATGCTGGTTCTTCGTCGCCTTTAAAATATCTCTGTTCATCTTCCTCATCGAGAGACTCATCAAACTTGGCCAGGTCTTTCAGGTAATCGCCATTGATCTCCACCTTTTTAACATCGTCCTCGTAGATAAGGTGATTTCCTTCATCTCTGTCTATTTTTATTTCAATCTCCCTGCTTTTGTGGGCTCGGATCTCGTCATTTAACAAACACTTGTCATTAAATAGGTCCTTGAGAGAGACGGCTTCGTTCAATAGGTGCTTATTTTCATTGGCGAGGTATCCGCAGAAGATGGTGTCGTCGGGTAGCACTTCGTCCACTTCCTTCTCGAATCTTTTGATCTTGATATGAGCGAAAGAGTCCAAATTCATCCAATCGCCGTTCCATATATTCTTGACGACATACCGTAGCTTGTCAACTTCCGTTATGTTTAAAGAATCTCCATCAGTTTTGATCGGCACTGCATAAAATTGCAAACAGATTTCGCCAACATCATGCTCGAGACCTCCGACGATTTCCCCATCTGATTTAATTTTCCTGAAATCTTCGGTGGCGATATTCTTCAAACATACATCGTCTCCTGATGAAAATCCAGAACTAGCCGACTCGGCATTCAAAAGTTTTCTTATGGCCTTTTTTCTACTCCGATGCTGCGCTCCGTTTGCTTTACGTTTGCTGGAACGATTCTTCAGTATTTTTTTAGCTGCATTGGATTGTTTATGGTGCACGAGATTGTTTTTGATACGTTCGAATTGCACAGTAATGAATTTGTCGAAAATGTTGATTTCTCCCAGACCGAAGAGATCCAAATTGAAGCTCTTGAGGCTGTTTTTGGAAGAATTCAACAGCCGGGAGACGGCCTTGTATTTCTTCATGGAGATGAGTTCCTCGGCCGTGGTTTCTATGTTTAGGATGGCCTTCTGCTGCTTGTTAAGCAACAGCTCATACTCTTGAGGAATCTGAAATGAGAGAGAAAAGAATTTTGGAGTTGTTTGTTTTTGCGTTTTTCCAAGAAAGAACTTTAATCAAACCCCTAATTTTAAAAATAAATTATATTGTGAACATACCACAAGAGTCTGCTTAATCTCAGTGATACCTATAAGTAGAGACACTGATTCGTATCATTCATGATATTTTCGCAAATTAAAGTGATAAATGGTGTTTTTAGCGATAAATACGTTAAAATGCGAAATAGCAGCAATTTTGACAAAATTTTTTAAAACAAAACCCTGCCTTGGGAGGACTTAAGGCATCCCTAAGCCTTAATTTAATAAAATTGAGTGATGGTGTTTTCCTGCCTAAACCTTAAAGGCTTTGCAGGAGGTAAAGAACGGTTGTCTTAACCCAAATAAAAGAAAGTTGTCAGTTTTGTGAAACTGGCATCTCATATGCTGAACCGTCAAGACAACAGCACTAATCAATTTCCTGAGCATGCAGGTAAAATGTTCAATCCTGCGATTGAAGGTCAGAATGTCCAGCGATCAGACGCTATTCTTTTACCAAGAAAAAGTAGGCTTGCACCAACATTCAAATTTGTTGATGATTGTAAATTCTCGGAAGGTAACAGCTTGTAGAGCAAGTGAGGGATGGAGTCACTGTAGACATAATTTAGCTACTCTTAGCTGTATATATAAATATATATATAAAACAAAGTCGGGTTGGTTACACCATTTATAACTCAAGAACGGCTGAACCGATTTTTATGATCTTTGATTTGTTGGATTTGTCTCCGTCCCGATTAACAGAATAACTATTAAAACATCGGAAAAAATCACAGGAAAAATAATTATGAAGAAAATGAATTTTTTCATATATTTTGTATGGAACGGCTTTTCAAATAATGTGCATTGGTCGACATAATTTGAATCACTTCAAACTGTCAATGGTGTAGTGTGCCGAACATTTCGTGCTTAGTCAACAGCTCAATTTCATTTTTTGATTTTAGAGTAGGTACCTATTTATTTTAACTTAATAAAAACTTAATTTATTTCAGCTAATAAATTAAACACAACATTTATTGATTCTGAGGCGGTACAAAGTTTGCCGGGTCAGCTAGTAGTATAATAAAACAAATTTAAAACTTTTTCCACTTTTAATTTATTGACCGTAACCGGTTGCCACATTACTTGTAAGGTATTTCCCAAACAATACTAAAGTATGAAAGCTACCAACCCTATGTAACTAGCCCACTGGGAATAACCAAAAAAAAATTGATAGTGGACACTCAAGACCACTTAACAACAAATGTAATAAAATCCATAATTGAATAAAATCCCTGTAGAGCACCCCCCTCCCTAATATGTTTTGTATAAAATCCCAGGTTAAAAATATTTTTTACCAGTCTGAAGATGGCTTTGATAAGCTGAAACCAGTTACGGTCAATAAATTAAAAGTGGAAAAAGTTTTAAATTTGTTTTATTATACTATTATTACCTGTGTTTCTTTATGCTCCTTCTTGACATGTCCCAAGAGCTCCTTCAAGGTATCCTTCCACTGCTCGCAAATACAACACAAAAACAGCGATTCACTTTCTAATTTTTCCTCAGAATGTTTTTCTTCTAGTTCACTTAGTCTCTCTAACATCTTCCTATCACGTTTCATAGCCGGCGAATCTTTTTCACAAGAACTGATTCTTTTATTCTTACTGGTCATTTTTAAATTCCCTTTTTCTTTTACAATTTTAATTACAATTCCTTCTTTGTTAAAAGATTCATCTGTG
Source organism: Limnephilus auricula (assembly GCA_951813805.1). NCBI lineage: Eukaryota > Metazoa > Arthropoda > Insecta > Trichoptera > Limnephilidae > Limnephilus > Limnephilus auricula. The sequence goes on along the minus strand of OX638406.1, from coordinate 8,998,924 downwards.
TCGTTTCTATTTGCAACTAATCCTAGATTGTTTTCAATGTTATCTGATATGTCTTCAATTTGTGATTTGGAATTATCATCACTTTCCACTTTGGTCAGTACGGCCTTATCGTTTTTCTCCACATTTTCAGAGTTCTCGTTAGCATCTTCCATTTCATCAACTATTTTTGAAATGCCACATTTAGGGGGAACATCATAAATTTCGGCTTCTAATAAATGTTTTTTACGTATATGAAGGGGCATTTCCTTCTCCTGTGTGACATTTTCATTAGAAATGTCGTCTTGGACCTCCATTTCTGACATTCTATGGGAAGTCACCGATTTATCAACCTCTACTACGTGAAAATAAAATCATTTTATATTTTGACGATGGTGTGAGCAAGATCAATAATCAATATTGCAATTTTGTTGCTGAAACATATATTTGCATTGAAATATCAAGCAAATAAATGAAAAATCAGTAAAAGTAAACAAGGCGACGAAACCAAATGCCAAAGGAACTGTCAAAGCATGTCAAAGTCAGAATTAGAAACAAACATGGCCGAATATGATTAGCGTAGGTACTCTTTCAAAAATATTAAAAGTTCTTACGCGGGTAAAGGAAACGAGGCAGGTTTTTATTCAATGGAAATATTTTTAAATAATTTTTGTTACTTCTAAATAATGTATTTCTAATGACTTTTATTGTGAAAACCGCAAAAGAGTTTTAAGTGTCTGGAGTCAGTGGGACTTTGGCATCTCAGGTGGGGTATGTTGTGAGAATGAAGGGATGCACTTCTTTGGGTTGGAGAAGGCAATTTTATTATTATCATTTAAATAATTTCAATTTTTCAATTTCAATTTCAATGGAGCTTTCAAAAAAGTTTTATTTGAAAAATAATTATAGTGTTTCGGAAAATGATATTTCGATTACGGGCATCACTAGTACAGATAATGGACAAGAGCAGCTGTCAAATTTGTAGTTTGTCTATGTAATTCAGTTCTATGCGAAAATAAATATCGCGCCGCGGATGTAAATAACAATATCTAACCTCTCATTTTTATAATAATTTATGTTTCATATTTTAAGGCTGCATAAACAATAGCCGAAAATGGATGACCAGGCATGTCCACGATGCAAAACCACAAAATACCGAAACCCGTCCCTGAAATTGATGGTCAATGTTTGTGGACATGCTTTATGCGAGAGTTGTGTAGATCTGTTGTTTTTAAAAGGTATTTCGCTGGCTACGTTCAAATGTTCCATTGTTCAAGTGCTAATAATTAACTAACTATATATTATGTAGTGCATTTGTACTGTCATTGAGGTAGTATGTTGAATATTTGGAGCGATTAGTTTGTGTACTTGGGAAGTAAGTTTTCGAATGGAGAACCGAATATTGCTGTATTCGCTAGTTGTTACAGAATAGTAGAAGCGAGAGGCACAGTGGAGTTCTGATACCACTCTTAATACGGCAGTGGGGTATGGAGCTTAATGTAGAATGTAGTTTACAAACTATGAACAAGATTAGAAAGAGACACTTCTCACACAGCTCACCGTTCAGGGATTTTTGTTGCTTCATAAAAAGCTGTTCCTGTTTTGGCTAAGATTATCTTTTAATTATTTCACTATCTGTCGCACTTTTAGGCACAGATTATGGAAATTACACTCCATTTCAACAATTACTACAAGAAACAAATATTTATGTGCACAAAATAGGTTATTAGATTCATAGTTTAGGTAAAGTAAGTAATTCAGGCGTATTTAGATTTTTTTAAAGTTCACTAATGTCAAATTCTTACAAAAACAGGCAGTAAAGGGATCCTTTTATATGGGAAATTTTTAATAAAAATAGAATTTTAATGCATCTTTACCATCTATCCAAACGTTATTAGTTGTTTCTCGTGGTAATTGTTGAAATGAAGTGTAAATTCCATAATCTGTGCCTAAAAATGCAGTGGTTTGCGGAACATTTAATTTAAGATTTTGTGAATTTTCATTGCTCTTGTATGTTTAGTTGACTCTGTAATTTAATCAATATTTTTTTTCCTTAGGTTCTGGTTCATGTCCGGACTGCAATGTCCCACTGCGAAGGAGTAATTTCAGGGTACAGCTCTTTGAGGATGCGAAAGTGGAGAAAGAGGTGGACATCAGGAAAAGGGTATTGAAGGACTACAATAAGAAGGAGGAGGACTTTGCCTCGTTGAGAGAGTATAATGACTATTTGGAGGACATTGAGTCTATAATTTTCAACCTCTGCAACAATATCGAAATAGTCGCTACTAATAAGAAAATAGAACAATATAAGAAGGATAATAAAGAAATTATTATGAAGAACAAATCTAGAGCAGGTGTATAATTTTTATTTATTTTTCAAAAGCTGTAAAGCCATTTTTGTAACGTCCATTGAAGTTGTAGGTCGGGTTCGGACAGGTTGTTTTACAGAATTTGAATTTTTCAAATTCTGTTATTATTTCATCACGGGCCTGTTGTTTCACAGTACTTGGATAGTGACGGTACTTGAACAGGACTTTCATACTAACTTTGATGATGATTTATTCAAATTCTTTGAAACAACCCGTCCTTAGGATTGAGGTGACCAACACTTGAGGATTGTGTGAATTGATGCATGTACGCATGAGATTGTGCATATTGATGCATGAGTGTACATACTTACGAAACATCATCGAGAAATAGCCCTTTGATGTGCTTGTGTCTACTTATTGTTTTTAGCAAAAAAGAATATTAATTTTTTTTTGCAGAATTTGAATTTTTAAAAGTGTTGTGTGTTTAAATTTTCATTTGTAATTTTCTTGTTTGAATTGCTAACATATACTAGTCCCAGTGACAGATCTTACGTGACATCATCATTCTAGTATCTTCGTCTTTTTCATTCTCAAACAGGATGCCTGAGAAGGAAGAGGATGAAACGTAGATTTTTTTTTATTTTTTTTTTAATATTTAAAGGTTTTTATTACAATAAAATACACAATTTTTACATTTTATACAGTGGTAAAATAGTCGATAAGAATAGCTTTTCCTCACCATAAAGAGACAAGGCTCTTGTGTTTGGTGAGGGAATTTTAGTTCAATTATATTTCAATTATACAATATCATGTGTGAAAGTAAATACATTATACAATATGGTAAAAAACAAGGCATAATTAAGAAATTGCAAGATTTATCAATAAAGGATATGAAAGAAATAATAATAATAGTGAGATATAGACTCTTATAGTTGTTTTAGGTATTTTTTTAATTTTTGCTGAAATTCCTGAATATTTTCGATAACTTTCAGATATAATGGTAGTTTGTTAAAATATGTTATACCTACATAGAGATAAGTATTTTGTGTGTGCTTTGTACTAAATTTAGGGATTTTGATAGTATTCTGATATCTTGCTGATGAATGGAATGGTAAGTTATTTAACTGTACTTCTTTGTAAATTTGTAGAATTGAATATTTTTTATATATTTTGTCTATTGTAGGTACATTGAATATTGAAAAGAGAATTTCAGTAGAAAATTTGGATGGTTTTTTCAAAATTACTTTAATTATCAATCTTTGAACAATTTTGAGTGGATTTAAAATATTATTATAAGTTCCTCCCCAACCAATAATACCATATTGTAATATAGATTGAACAATTGCATAGTACACTCTTTTTAAGTTTTCTAATCTAAGAATATTTCTTAGTCTTATAAATATATAAATACATTTTCGAATTCTTTTGACAAGTTCACAAATTTGTTTTTTCCATTTAAAATGTTGATCTATATATATACCAAGATATTTAATTTCAGAAGTTGGACTAAGTATTGAACATGCTTGATTGCAATTTGTTCTGTTACATTTAAGTTGATGAATTATAATTTTTAGTTCTGGTTTTAATCTAAATTTATTGATAGAGAATGGGATAAATTTGGTTTTTTCAGTATTTAATGAGAGGAGGTTTTTGTCGAACCAATTTTTCAGTATATTAATATCAGTATTTGCTAAGTTATTAACAGTATTCCAATCACAGCCTTCAATTATTATGACAGTGTCATCAGCATATGATATTATTTTTCCATTTAATCTTTGAATGAATATGTCATTTACATAAATGATAAACAGTAATGGTCCTAGGACTGTACCTTGAGGTATGCCGAAGTGAGTTGTTTTTTGTTGACTAAATACATTGTTGATTTTTACGACTTGAGGGCGTTCGAAAAGGTAGCTCTTTAACCATTCTAGAGCTGTACCATTTACTCCAATGTTTCTTAATTTCCTAATAAGTTTATCATGTGATATGCTATCGAACGCTTTTTTGAGATCTATGAAAATTCCAATGCATTTTAAAGATTTATCTAATGAATTATGAACAAGGTTAGTTAATTTTGCAATTGCATCCTGAGTGCTTCTACCTTCCATAAAACCGAACTGATTTTCATTAATTATTTTATTACTGCTTATAAATTGGTTCATCCTTTTTTTAACTATCTTTTCAAAAATTTTTGCTATGTTCGAGATAACTGATATGGGTCGGTAATTGTTTACTTCTTCCGGATTTCCAGATTTAAATATAGGAGTAATGGTAGTTTGTTTGTAGATTGATGGAAATACCCCGCTTTGGAGACTTATATTTATTATATGCATTAAGCATGAGCTATCGCTGGGACTAGGTTATCACAGTGAGGAAATCTGTTGTTCATTAGTTTTTAATAATAAATTTAAACAAAATCTTATACATTTATAATTTTTTTCTAGGCCGAGAAGAAATAGAACTTGAAGAGATATTGGAGATAGAAAAGGCAGAAGAAGAGCACAGGAAAGCAGAGCTGATCAGATTAGAGAAAGAAGCCAAAAAACAGAAGCTAAGAGAGAAGGAAGCGCTGATAGATGAGTTGATGTTCTCACAGGAGAACGCTAAGAATATTATCAACACATTTGCACAAAATGCTCAGATTGCTAAGGAGGAAAGTGCTAAGATTGTAGTTCCCACGGTTAAGGTTTGTATATACAAAACATTTAATTATTGAATAGTAAATTTGTCAACATACCCCAATTATTGATACTGTAGTTTCACTGGCTCCTGGGAGCAGTTGGAATGCTTGTGAGGTATTCTCATAAATAAAAGTCCAGGCAACTATTCAGTATGGATAGAAACTAGAAACTTACAAAAAGAGCCATTAGGACTATTATTAATAACAGCTAACTATTCACTATGGATGGAAACTAGAAACTTTTATAAAGAGCTATTAGGACTATTATTAATAACAGTTATATTCACTACGGATAGAAACTAGACACTTACGAAAAGAGCTATTAGGACTATTATTAATAACAGCTAACTATTCACTATGGACAGAAACTTACTAAAAGAGCTATTAGGACTATTATTAATAACAGCTAACTATTCACTATGGACAGAAACTAGAAACTTACTAAAAGAGCTATTAGGACTATTATTAATAACAGCTAACTATTCACTATGGATAGAAACTAGAAACTTGCGTAAAGAGCTATTAGGACACCGGTATACAATAGACAATATACAGCTGTTGGGAGAGGAAAGAACCAATATGTGTAGGAAATGTAAAAAGGATAAAGATATCTTCTTAAGTTGCTGAGGATCGTGTCCCCTACTCCAGTTTCCATGGTGGACAAGGCTCCTCCAATCTTCACAGTTCTGCGCTCCGTAGAGAGCTGCGGACACTGACGTACCAGAAGCCAGACGGCCACTCCAGAGCATTGGTGACCTTCCTCTGCTTCGTCTGCCTTCCACTTTACCAGCGATAATGAGTTTCTCCAAGTTGGAGACCTCAGTTTGGCGAGCAACATGTCCAAAGTATCTTAAAAGGCATTGTAGGCAGATAGTTAAAAGCCTGGATGCCTAGGTCTTCCAGAATGGATACATTTGTGCAACGAGCTGTCCATGGAATCCAAAAGCAATATTCCCCACCACCACATTTGGAGGGTGTCTATCTGCTTTCTTTTACTCGCTCTAACGGCCGCTGTTCTTAACTTTTAAAATGATTAATCTAAGGCCGCGATCAGCCAAGCATTTTGTACGGTAATGCTCGATTTATGTTGTCCCCAAACATCTTATCTTATCTGGGGGCCTAGTCTATATCTCTCACAGCGCCCGTAACGCGGGTTTAGCTACGTCACGAATCCGTATTAACCCTCCTCTGACCGTGCTAAAAACTTTCTCGCGCTCCGATGCTGTACACTCAGTAAATATTAGTGTAATGTATTTATTTAATCCAATACATAAATGTATTGTGGATGAATATCTAAAATGTTAACTCTATGTTTAGTATATTTACAAAGATATTTCAGTAAATACAAACCGTGACAGCTTAGTTCACAGCACCGTCAAGAAAGGTTAAACGGCAAACGTGCTTGTTTGTGAAACCGAAAGATAGAGACTAGGCCCCCTGGCCTCGCCCACTTTCATAGACAATAAAATGACATCAAAGTAAGAACTTTCGAAGTTAAATTTTAGAGTTAATATTATAGAGTTAATTGTTGTATTTATTATCAATACACATAATTTATTTTAAATATTTTATTTATTTATTTTTATAATGTTTCATTATTCTTTGAATAGTAAATATAACATTTGTGGAATTTATGGCCGCCATACTAGGCACATGCCCGTGTTATGGTGGCCGTTTGTATTTTATCCATAAACTGACATTATATATTTTTTAAACAAAAGCATATACATAATATTATATTAAAAATAAAGTGTCAGCTTAACCGTAGGTACTGGACTTGACGCGTGGCTTGGCGAATATTCGAAAGCGACATAGTTTTTAGCATAAATTAAATGTTTTTCATCTCTGCTCCGCACGTCACAACAAATAAACAAAATGGAAAACAAAACAAAAAGTGCCAAAAACTTTACTCAAAACGACATGATAATTAACAAATGCAATACAATAGAACTGAAATGAGCGCGAAACTGACTGTGTCATTTATCAGAGTGACATTTCATCGACCATTGTTTTCGCGGTATTTTTTCTACTCTGTTGACACTCTTAAGAACTAGTCCAATACTGAGGCGGCCGAAACGAGTTTAATCCACAAGTCCGGCTTCCTTAGGTTAAGATAAATGCTTAAGGCATGCATAAGCGATACTTGGGGGTTGGAAAAAGCGCAGTTGTGCACTAATCAATAACTAAGCCAAAATTTTACTTAGTAATTAATGGCCGGTTTAGTCCAGCTTTAGGGCGTTGGACTTCCACTCCGAAGGTCGCGGGGTCGAACCCGGCGTGCGCAAATAAATTTTATTTAATTGATTTGTGTTATTTTGCAATTAATTATTTAAAATAATATATATGTAGTATATTTGCGGCACGTTCCAGAGTGGAAGATACTCTTAGTATCGCCTTGGTGTAAGACCACCATTCAGAATTGAAATGTTGCTTGAAATTGCTTTGGCCGTGTTTAGTGACTAGATAGAAGGCGTTTTTTGTCACGCAAATTCTTCTTTTTACTTTTCTTTCACAACCTCCTTCATCACTTATACATGAGCCTAGGTATATAAGGATGTTAAAACTGTCTTATTGCTACAATTATTGTTACAGGCAACTCAGTTCTCCAGTGGTGTCCAGTTCACCCGGGGGCGAGGCGGCGTTCCCCCGATGCCTGTAGTACTGGAGGGGCCCCTGTTCCAGTATACGGCGCCCCCAACACCCCCTTTACTGGGACCCCCACCCCCTGGCACCAAGGATCTGATTCCCAATGGTTACATGAACCATGTCAGGTATGCTAGAACTACATATTTACTTTCTAGTAATTTCTATTCCTTTTCATCCTTATCATTAAATATAATTTCCGTTAACGCCAAGATGTAGATAATACCATTCTCAATAAAGTGACATTTATATTTTTAACTAGCTATGAGTAGTAAGAACCGCAATTGCAATTGCAGTGCTTTGTACCTTGCGCGAGTATGATGGATTTCTTCAACACTGCAAATGCAGGGTGTCCCTCTCATAGGGGCTTAGAAAAATACAAAAATTTTCAGGTTACGAACAATCTGATAGTATTTGATTTCTTCCTACTATCTGAAAATCTTGTTTTTGCAATGACAAAAGTCGCAACTATCAGAAGATTAAACCCTCAACTTATTTATTTTGAAGTGGACCAATTTCACTTTTTTTTTTAAAGTGTAGACCTGACTCCATAAGTTTTTTTTAACTCTTTCGTTGCCGAAAAACGTAATAAAAAATAAAAATTATAGTGAAAAGATGTATTTTTTGAGTTTTCTATGTAATGTAGCTTCACCAGTTTTCAACTTGTACTATGAGTTTTTGAACACTATATAACTGAGGTTATTTTTATGTGTTTTTTTGTTTCACCAGGTCCGAATCAGAAACAGAAAGAGCTGGAGGCTACAGCTCCCAATTGGCTTGTCTTCGTGCTATTCGAGAAGCCCTCTCTGGACTATACTATTCCAACAGTTAACTGGACAAACGGCTGTGATATACCACCAAAGACTATCAGTATTACTTTGGGTGTAATGTGCTCCGATTAGGTACCTAGAGTGAAGTGTCTAATTTAAAATTAAATGAACATGTTCACTGCCAATTCCACCATACGGCTTAACTTGAATATTTTGAGAAACTCCGTACATGCCAATTGGAGTATGCTTTTATAACTTTCCGGCAACAGTTGTGTTATTTTTATACTGCTCCTGTGCTTTAATAAATCAAAAATTGTTAGAAGCGCGCACTTTATAGCGTGTTTATAGCGTGTTGAATATGGGTGTTAGAGCTTTCCAATTTTACATATCGGAGTTTTGCAAGCCTTCACTGTCCAAGACTGGCAATGAACCTGTTAATGTTTATTTATGGGACCATTGAGAAGTGTTTTGGCATGATTTAACACTAGCCCTGAAATATTTTAAAGTTTTTTTTTAAAATTTTATTTTGGGTTTTCATAAAAATTCCCAAAGTACTACAAAAATATTTAAAAAAAATGTTAATTTGATATTGTTCGAGGGGGGAGGTGTTTCAAAATTGGCACGGTAGGGATAATAGCAGACATATATATACGATGGTAGTAAAATTAATGAATTTCTTTATTAGACTCTTGTTTTAAGGTTTGTTCTCACTTACATGCTCTAGATATTTAAAAACATTTTTGAATAGTTAAAATGAATCTATGATGCTGTGTGGGAAGCTTTGAAGCATCCCATATGAAGTTAGCATCACATGTTTCATGCTTTGTCCGTGCACTATCGTGACAATTTCATTACAGAGGCCTATGTCATCTTTGGAGATGCTGTGTGTATTTTTAAGGAAAGGAACGAGAGGAATTTCTGGGAAGGGAAAGGGTACGAGGGTAGGTAAGAATCTGGGGGTCACTGTATCAAGGAGTGACAGATGAATAGCGGTGCGATGGGTCAAGAGAATCTGACTTCTTCCATTTCTTTCAAAACATTACATTTGATCTTCTATAAAACACCATAACCGTTTCTTGTGGAGTTTCCAAACGTACTTTTATTATAACAGAAATTTATTGTTGAATATGTTTTAAAATGCAAAATTTTTGTTTCTTCTATTTGTTTTATTTTTATTATTGTAATTATAGTATAATAATATATAATATCGACACTGGAAAGGAAAAATGGCTAAAGCTCCATAACGCTGTGGCATTAGGGATGAACCTACACAATAAGCTATATTGTTTGTTTGTGCTTGTGTTCTTCAAACCAAGTTTTCCAGAGTTTCCCACTTGTTCTGGAAAACTAGAATATTTTTGCACAAAAAGTTTCCAACATTGTCTTACAACACTCTAGAAAACTTGATTTGATGAACACAAGCATAAACAAGCAATATAGCTTATTGTACAGGTTCATCTATAACTTGTTGAAAGCCAGCATACAAAAAATATATTTTTTCAATACGACGTAAAATATTTGACAGTTCTCACCTTTTCATTGTTTGTTTTTGGGGTGTTATGCTGTGTTGCGCTACCTCCTTCTTTAGCCGACGTTTCGAACAGCATTGCAGTGTCCATCATCAGGGCAGATCCGGCAGATCCGATCCGATCTGCCCTGATGATGGACACTGCAATGCTGTCCGAAACATCGGCTAAAGAAGGAAGTAAGGCAACACGGCATAACACCCCAAAAACAAACAACGAAAATGCTTTTGGCCGTGAAAATCTAAAAACGTATCAGTTCTCACCTTTCTTACGAATTTAATTTTTATAACATTTCTTTTGTGATATATTACAAAAATCACATCAAAATAATGTAGATAAAACGAACTTCATAATAATCACTCAAATCTATGCTTTCCACAATGTTTTTATATCAAAAACAATGAATAAAGATAGACTTCTAATATGACAGCGTTCATATTATCGAGCGGCAGCCATTTTGTCCGCCATCTTTGGTGCCCGGCGCGTCATTGGCAATTAATTTTAATATTTCGGAGTGGCTAAATGCTATCCAGTATTTCGTTATGTCAAGAACGAGAATGGCCCAAGCGATTCTGACCTTGTTCTTCATACATTTTCTTTATACATACACAAAATCGCTTCAAAAATGAACTTGTAGGTCGCAGTCCCCCCGGACCCGCCGGGGGGACTGCGGCCTACAAGAGGTTAAGGTGCTTTAGCCATTTTTCCTTTCCTCCCTCGATATTACTGTATTATAAGGGTAAAATAAATATATTTGGTTTCTCATTTTTCTTTTATTCACCCTCTCTACCACTGATGTTTGACTACACAGTATTACTCCTTCACTAAAACAGGTATTTCGTAAAAACAAACAAACACGGCTAACAGTCTTTGGTAAAATTATCAATTTTCATGAAAATAATTGCTGAAGTATTGGACACCTCTATGGTTTATTTACAATTTTATCTATATTATCTCTTGGTTTATCTACAATATTTTTTACCCATAATATTTTTTCATTGGAGTTCTTCAACTACCGGTTTGTTTCTGCGATAAAGAAATAAAAAATTGACTCCATTCTTTATTGGTGTACAAATCAAACAATAGATGGCAGTGCCGTGCACAATTTCGAGTTTCTACTGGTAGTATTTTTCTTAGAAGTTTTGTTTTCTTTTTTTAATTAATTTCATTGCCGGCAACCCGAGCATTTATTGAGATAATATTATATTTTATAAGCAAGTAAGTTACACCTGTTAAACCTTATATTTTGTTTTTAGGTGTATATGACCCCAAAGTTATTGTTGAACATATCGTACTTCAACTAGGAAAAACCTAATTTTCATAAAAAAATTTTAGTACAAAAATTGATTTTGACTGGACAACTCAACAACATGCAACTTCATCAACTCCTTTGAAAAGACATTAAAAGTGATAATTTTTTTTACTTAAAAATGTTAGGTTATGGGCTATTCTAAATGTCATTTTTTCATAACTTCGACTTTTCAAAAGGGTGTTGAAATGCCACCTGACCTGAAAAAATCACGGGATAGTCTGATTCTTGACAAAACAGTTTTAATTTTGAAAATAACGAAATAATTTTTTGCGTAAAATATTATCATGGGTAATTTATCTCTGGTATGAATTCTACACGTAATCATTTCAAATTAAATTTGAATTCATTGAAACAAAGTTATGCAGGACTCATGCACAACTGAAATTGGTATTAGATAAATGATTATTGATTATGTTTAAAAAATTAACTTTCATTTTCACTGGAATATGATTTGTTTAACTCGTAAAACAAGTTTAAAATGCGAACAATGCATCTGGTTGATTCATTGAGTACTCTTTTCGCAACAATTTACATTGTGGTATATACCCTCTATTTTGAGCTCAGATGTTCAAATCATTTTCTAATTTTGTTCGCATTGAACAGTTTATTGGCTTTAATTTGACATGCGTGGATCACAAATACACAACACGCCTATTCGGGGCTATGTGCTTATGAAATTTGGAGAGTTGTGTGTTTAATGCCACGACAGCGTGCAGGATTTAAAAAACATAAACAGCTTTGCAATGTATTATTCATCACTTACATTTGGCCTTGAAATTCGTTGACAGGAATAATCAACAATACTTCAATAATAATTGATTTTCTTAAAAATAATGGAAAATTCTTTTTGCCAACGTCGCATTTTCTTTTTTACTGTTGTAATTTTCATTTTATAGGAATCTGCTTGCATTTTATTTTTTGTGAATACCGTACAAGGGTTTTAACTGCTCCAAACCGTCTGGAGTCAGTGAGACTATGGCATCACTAATTGGGGTATGTTGTGAGGCTGAAGGTAGAGGCGAGGAGAAGGAGATGGGGATGATTTTTTAAAGTATCCCTCCGAGAACACGAATGGTTGCAGTAGGAACATGAAAAAGGTTTCTTTCCACTGTGACTCCTTTTAAGGGTATTCAAATTTTCCTTTTCGAGAAAGCACAGGAGTAGGTGCAGTAGGAACATGAAAAAGCCTTATCTTGACTGTGAATGTGGTTGGATATGATTTTAGATTTTCACGGCCAAAAGTATTTTTGCTATTTTTTTTGGTGTTATGCCGTGTTACGTTACCTCCTTCGTTAGCCAAAGTTTCGAACAACGCTACAGTGTCCATCATCAGGGCAGACCTTTATCATGTTTTAGGTGTTTTTCTTGATGTTTAAAACATCTGCCCTGATGATGGACAATGTAACGCTGTCCGAAACGTTGGATAAAGAAGGAGGTAGAGTAACACGGCATAACACCCCAAAAATAAATAACAAAAAAAGTGTATGTGGTTATTCAAATTTCACTTTCAAGAAGGAACATGAGTAGGTGCATTAGGAACATGAAAATGGTTTCTCTCTACTGTGAGTCCGTATGTGGTTTTTCAAATTCCCCTTTCGATAAAGAATACAGCTGAAGTAGGAACAGGAAAAAGGTTTCTCTCTACTATGAGTCCATATGTGGTTTCCCTTTCGAGAAAGAATACAGCTGCAGTAGGAACACGAAAAATGTTTCTCTCTTCTGTGAGTCCGTGTGTGGTTTTTCAAATTCCCCTTTCGATAGCATGAATAGATGCAGTAGGAATATGAATCAGGTTTTCTCAAATTTGAAGTATGAGTAAGCCTCTAATGTAAAGTAAGTACCATTTCAGTATTTCACAAATTATTATTCATTCAAAATAACATAAATAAGCACTAGCCAAAGTTCCCGGTGACGTGTTTTCGGTATTATTTTATGAAATGAAAGCATGCACGCTTAAGACGATAGACTTCGCTTTTCGGCCCATACAAAAAGGACGCCCGGGAAAAAACACTTTTCTACATCGAAAATTGCACAACATGAATATATTTTTTTTATGCTGCCTTCTAGAGGGTGAAAACTATGTCGGTATGTTTTCGAATTTTCGATGCGTTTCGTATTAACGTAAACATTCACTGTCAAACATGTACGATTTATCAAAAAATATTATTTAAGGAAAAAGTGCTGCTAACTCAACTCTCATAAAGAATTATAAAATTATAAAAAGCTACCGACGTAGCTTCTTCTTTCTCAAAAATACATATTTTTTTAAATTTCAATTTCGTGAAAGTTTCGGTGTAGAAAAGTGTATTCTCCATAAACCCCTTTTCGAGCGATTTCTGTAGGTAAATTTGAGCGTTGTCTCATTCGCACATTTCGCATTCCCATGTATTGTAAGTGTGCGTGAGCTTATTGTGAACGGGACAGAATGACAGACGCGGGTGTTCCGCGTGTCGTTCAAAGTCTAGCCTCTTAAGCGCCATTCAGACGTTTCACTAATCGCTCATTTCCGCATTTCATTCGGCCTAGTTTACTCGGAATGACACGTCTGAACATGAAATGAATCGAAAGTGCCGAACACTGCCGAATGAAATCTTCAAGTGAACCGATCCAACAATGTTGGATATTTTCCTTCGGCATCCTTCACTCGCGCGCGCATGCGCGCGGAAGAGAGCATAGTGAATCGTCTGAACACCGAGTGAACTCTCAATCAGTTTGTCTCGCGTCCTGTACGGGAAGGACCATGAAAGGACGCTATCAAATCGCACGCAAAACGTCAAAATGGTATTCGTTCGGCTAATTTGTTTGCTTTTGGGAACACCTCTCATATAAATTTTTGGGTCTCCCTTATTATCCATGTATTTTATATGTTTTTTAATATATGTAAGATTATTAATTTGTAGGAAAATGTTCGTAATAAAAAAAGTGAAATCAAATTGTGTTATTATGCCATAAAAAATAAAAAGGTTTATAAGACGACAAAATACTGTTTTTTTATTTATTTTTATTTAATTGTGTCAACAAAATTGCGTAAAAATCGATGCATCTGACATGTTTTTCCTTAAAATTCGGGGCCGGACCGCGCTGGAAAACAAACGAATTCCAGCGCGGTTGACCTCGCTCGGCGACGCTGTGGTCGGAATAGACGAGTGAACGCTTATTTCTATAGCGCCGTGTGAACATGGAATGAAACAAAATGGACGATTAGGCCGAAAACATGGCGGAAACCTTCCCTCGAGTGAATCGTCTGATTCCAGCTTTACTAAAGAACTGATAAGACGACTTGAGGCACTCTAGATGTGGCTCTATAGAAGAATACTCAAAATAAGCTGGATGGACAGAGTTACGAATGAAGATGTTATGGTTCAGGTGAATAAAGAAAAATAAGTTATTAAAACACATCTAGAACACGTGATGAGACATCCGGAGAAGTACGAGATCTTGCATCTCATAATGCAGAAAGACGGGGCCCTGGAAGAAGGAGGACATTGTGGCTGAAAAACCTGAGACAGTGGTTTGGCCAATCTACTGTAGTAAGTTCCCCACAGTAAGCAAAGTCCGCATAGCCAACGTCCGTTGAACGGACAGGCACGAGAAGAAGAAGAAGAAGTTCCCAGCGTTGCCCGGGCTTTACGCATTTTTTTTAGAAATCAGATGTTGACAGTAACATTCTTCTTATTTTGAACTTCAAGTGTGCAGAATTTCATCACGAAATATCTTAATTCTGCTTTAAGGGACGGCAAAAGAGGATGTGGTTGATATTTCGAAATCTCACATAATTAGAGACCTTATTTTTAAGGACTTATGTGTAAAATTTCATTAATATTGGTTTAAAACTGTAGATTTTTATTAAAAACAAACCCATCCACAGATATTCTTATTTAATAAAATACCAGAAGATATTTTCGACACGTTCCAGAGTGTTAGATACTCTTAGCATCGCCGTGGTGAAAGACCATCATTTAAAATCGAAACGTAGCTTGAAATAGCTTTTGCTGCGTTTGGTGACCAGGTCAGAATAGCAAGATACTTCCTAATCTGCCTCTTTTCTATCTCCACCCTTCCTTACTGCGTCACTACACACTCCCTCATCCTCATAACTTAACATTGGAGATTAAATAGTTCCACTGGTTTCGGAAGATAGGGAGCAGGTTGAACTCTTGTGCGACTTCCTTTTCGGCAACATTCAATTGCGCATTTTACCTGCAAAATTGAGTTATAATTTTTTCTTATGATGTCCTTATTTTGCGAAATAGATATTTATATATATATTGGTTTGTATTTGACAAAATATAGAATTCAACCAATTGTGTCTTACCTCTGATTTCCTACTTACGATTAAAGAAGAAGAAAACGACCGGTCCCGTTAAACTAAAATCGAAAAGCGGCAAACGGTCACACTTTTATTTGAAATACTGTTCAAACAGTTTTGGAACAATAAAACAGTCAAAAATGCCGCCCTTTCAAAGGTAAATAAATAATAGTGTTTACCTAGGCGCGTCCTCCATAAAGTCATGTTTGTCTATGGTTTGTTTGACGCAATAGACAATTTCTTGAACAGTTTATGGCCATAGACCTCTGAGAATTCGATATCCACTTATTTCATAACATGTTAATGCTTTTATTCGTTTATTATGTTCATTGTTTAGTGTTGGTAAAAACCCAAAATTGTTGAAAAAATGTTAATAGTAAATGAAAACGAAAGATTTGAAACTTTTGATCATTCCATGACGTCTTCCTACCTAGGGCATTTCCGAAGTATTCTTCCATAAACTTGTAGGTTTGTCATTATAATATTCTCCTGAGTGAATTACTCTATCTGCTGTTATTCCGACTCTCAATATGATCCAACTAAAGTATTTTATTAACTTAGTCATGCCATGTATTCATGAGGCTTCCTCGACTTCGATCCACTTGCGAGTTATGTAATCCCCGACGTGCGTACATTTGCAATGTGCAAACGTTTGAAATGTGCATACCTACGTTTGAAATGTGCGTACGTTTGAAATGTGCGTACCTACGTTTGAAATGTGCGTACGTATGAAATGTGCCTATGTTTGAAATGTGTGTATGTTTGAAATGTGCGAACGTTTGAAATGTGCATACGTTTGAAATGTGCGTACGTTTGAAATGTGTGTACGTTTGAAATGTGCGTACGTTTGAAATGTGCGTACGTTTGAAATGTCCAAAGCAATGTTTTCTTTTCTTAATCTTGTTCTTTACGATTATATTGTCCTCGCATTATTTAAAGATATCAGCCATACGGTCATTTATGTCTACTATATTTATGTCTATAATAGTCTAATGTGCAATAGTGCATTCAGTCTACTTTTGTCCTACCTCTGCCAGTTCCCAAATACATCACAGTTGATATCAATCTCTGCGACCCGTTTCCGTAGACAGCTTGTGTTTATCACATATAATCCACGAATCTTTCACTTTTGATAATTATCATTATCACCAAGGTATTAATCAAAAAAAAATTTCCCGCGACCAATAACTTTTAACAAGGATTTTGCTGCAAACGCGCCGTAACCACTTTTAAGAGTTGGTGTCACGAGAAGTTCGTTAGTTCGACGCTTAGTTTAAGAAAATTGTAAAATTTATGTTATTTTGTCTTAAAAAGCCGATTTAACACGCGTTATGCTATCGCAAAAGATACATAAACCCTTCTGAAATATATCTTGTCCGTTCTCAACTGAATGATGAATTGACAGCCGATACGCACGACAGACATCCGACGGATTTTGCCTTTCTTAACTTACTGTCTCGTAACGCAAAAGGTAACACAATAAATACAGAATCACCCTTCATTACAGAAATTAGCATAATAATCAGACATCAATTGTCTTGGGGTAGTTCAAAGCCATGCTAAAAATGCAATGTATCCGATTTGTTTTTACTTTCACCGTTTATTTATTTTGACATCGACTTCGCTCAAATCAGCCTGGAATCTTTTTAGATTCTGAGAAAACTTTGCATTACTTATGCTTGGTCGAAGCATGAAGCCTTTACATTTGAACGTCATAAAACTTTCCTGGTACTTAAAAATTCTCTGATTTAGCGATCTCTTCTGAAGTAACATAAATTGTTTAGGTTTTACTTTAAGGACTTTAAGTCAGATATTCTCAATCTGTGGTTCTCAACAAAATTTAGATATGGTTTGCCTAATCTAATATAACTGAGAAAGAAAAGTTGTTAATTTATCTCAGCATAAAATGTAGAATTGTGATTTCTGCGTCTTTGATTATGGAGAGTTTTTGGGATTATCATTGTTTTTTTTTGATAAACGCCTTCATAGACAAGTTATTACAGCCGCACACTATGATAATGTAGAAATTGTACCATACATTCATAACTTTTGCACACTTATAACTGTTATATTAAAAAATAAAAGTGAAAAGTTTTCAAACGGCACCCACTTGGAATTTGTCTGTTTCAAAATTATTTAAATAATTTTTGCCCCTTTTTTGACCAACTTTCCGACCAATTTTTTTCCGTTTTTCCCGGAAGAAATTTTTCTGATTTTTTTTTTTAAATTCGAAAATTTGTGTTGTGCCTATGAAAAAAATTCTATTATGTAAATTTTAATCTTGAAATAGCCTTTAAACCCGATTTGGTTTAAAACTGGTGTAGGGGGAAGTTTGGAGAGAGAATCTTGAATTTTATGCCAAAACACACCATTTCGATGGCATTTTATAATTTCTTGAGTTCTAATTGGCACAAATTTCTAGGAGTTTATTACTTAGTAAAATTTAGTTTTCAGTCGTCCAGTGAATTCCAAATGAACGCCACGGTCAGGGAACTTGACTGAATGGGGAAAGACCATAAAAAAGCCACCTGCAGATCCTAGTAACAAAAAACCCTATCAAAAATGTTGGTGTGATTAAAGATTTTGCATAAGGGGTTCCTGATATGATTTGCAATTGGGAATCTGTATGAAAAAAAAAATCGTGTATAACTTAATTTATACGAATACCCCAAAAGTCAAAAGTCCCCTACAAAAGTCCTAACTGCTACAAAAGTCCCAACTGCTACAAAAGTCCCAACTGCTTCAAAAGTCCCAACTGCTACAAAAGTCCCAACTGCTTCAAAAGTCCCAAATGCTACAAAAGTCCCAACTGCTACAAAAGTCCCAACTGCTTCAAAAGTCCCAAATGCTACAAAAGTCCCAACTGCTACAAAAGTCCCAACTGCTTCAAAAGTCCCAACTGCTACAAAAGTCCCAACTGCTACAAAAGTCCCAACTGCAACAAAAGTCCCAACTGCTACAAACGTCCCAACTGCTACAAAAGTCCCAACTGCTACAAAAGTCCCAACTGCAACAAAAGTCCCAACTGCTACAAAAGTCCCAACTGCTTCAAAAGTCCCAACTGCTACAAAAGTCCCAACTGCTACAAAAGTCCCAACTGCTTCAAAAGTCCCAACTGCTAGAAAAGTCCCAACTGCTAGAAAAGTCCCAACTGCTACAATAGTCCCAACTGCTACAAAAGACCCAACTGCTCCCGCCTGGAGCCAGTGAGCCTACGACATCCCCAATATTATTGTATGTTGGTAGTTGGTGTAGATTGAAGGTAGTGGGGAGGGGAAGGAAATGGGGAATGTGGAAGAGGAAAGTGGGGTAGTACCTGGCTATTGAGATCTGGACACCAAACACGCCTAAAGCCACTTCAAGTAACGTATCAATTCTGAATGGTGGTCTTACGCCAGGGCGATACTGAAAGTATCTTCCACTCTGGAATGTGGCGCAAATATATTATTACATAATACGTTTAATTAATTAATTGCGATATAACACATATTAATCAAATACAAATTTATTTGCGCACGCCGGTTTCGAACCTGCAAATTTCGGATTGGGAGGCGAGAGCCTTATCCTTCGATCACGCTGGCCATCAAAATTACTGAATTATTTGGATCAGCTGTAATTATTTTCATACTTATGTAACAATATCAGTTCTAATTATGTTCCTAACACAAAGCTTTAGAACTCCTAAGTAAGATAATATTTGCACAAAACAAGTAGATAACACGTACGTATTAACCAGCAACCAATCCAACATAAACAAAATTGAGTATGTGATAAAAAAATTTAAAAAAGTGAAAAAGCACTTTATATTTTCATAATCCGTATGCACCTTCCGACACGAGTTGGTTTATATTTTGTCTGGTTGGACTTGACTAAACAAAGCGATTTGGTAATGCCGACCATTTCAAAACAATGTGTTAAAAGTCAAGATTCTAAAATGCGATTGTTTCCGTTCTAATTTTAAAATTCAAATAACTAGTTGCAAGATGGTGGCAAGTGATCCTCTCGTTCATGAATGAAGACAAAAATTATTTTCATCTATTGTAGAATGGGGAGAAATGAAACGTATCGAATCATTATTAATTATTCAGGACTAACTTGCCAATAGTTATGCCAGTGGGGAGTCCTATCTTGTTGTTAAATAGAATCACTTCGAATATTGATATATTTAAATTCTTTAGAACAGAGGTCACCAAATGGCGGACCGCAGTCCGGATCTGAACGTCCGGCCTATTTTGTGTTAACAATACAAAATATTTTACACATGAAAATAGATTCACAGATATTAAGAAAATTGAGAATGTCGTCGACATCCTCAGTAACATTTACTCTCTGTCCTTTGGTGATGAATGGAGCAATGAAAGTGCAAATATTTTCAGGAGAAATAAAGCTGCTCTCCAGAAGGAAATGATCGTTTTCCAAGAAAATACAGATTTAAAACATCAAAAAAAGGAAATTTCTTGTCAAGAGTTTCGGATAAAATTTGTTTGTGCTAATAAATATACAGATGGCTGAAATGCTGGATACGTTTGAAAGAAAAGTGTTGAGGAGAATATGTGGTCCCGTGAAACAATGGGAAAAGGGAACAGTGGCACATCCGGCACAACAAAGAACTATACGATATATATCAGACCCGCAACATCTCAGCCCATATGAGACTGCTCAGGTTGGGGTGGGCTGAGCATGTACAGAGAATGCCGGACACACGCGCCCCAAAAAGAATTACGACTGGACACCCAGGTGGAAAGAGAAAAGTGTGAAGACCCAGACTGAGGTTGGAAGACGAGGTAAGAGGGGATGCAGCACAGCTTCTCCAGGTAACAAACTGGAAGTCAGCTGTTGAGGACAGGAGGAGTTGGAAAAAGTTGCAAAGCTCGATATGGGTTGTAGCGCCATCGAAGAAGAAGAATAAATATACAGAATTAAAAAAATTAGCCTTGAAACTTCTTGTTTGGGTCAACATATGTTTGTGAAGCAGCATTTTCCAAAATGAACTTCAATAAAAATAAGTTCCGAAGCAGACTTACCGATGAACATCTCCAAGATTTAATGACAATAGCCTGCACAAACTTTAGTCCAAACTTCGGACGGATATCCCAAGGCAAAAAAATACATTTTTCTCATTAACATTGTAAAAAACCCTTGGTACTTCTTTTTATTCAAAACATTTGTTTATTATATAATTAAATTAAATAGCAATATTAAGGCCTATCATTCCGCATTCCTACCACTCAAAAAGAAGAAGAAGGGGTTATACGTAAATACGAAAGATAGAGGGAGCGCCCTAATATTATATTAAAAACATATTCAAGAAAAAACTGTGAAAATGTTTAATAAAACACTACTCTTTTAAAATAGAGCAAAAATCAGTAGACAAAGCTTAAGTTGTATTTAAAGATAAACTGTGAATTTTTCATAGCTTTAACATGTTAAATAACAGAACGAAATGTGTTTTTCATAATTTTCGGAGCATACTTCGCGAGTTTTTTCTCTCGAAGGAATTTCATAAAATTAACGTTTCGGCTCAAAGGTCTACAAATATTATCTTCACAAATAAAATCAATCTTTTTAGGAACTTAAAAACTGAAAGTGTTCATGAGACCGGGCCTTAAAATTGATTTAATTAATAAAAAAAAAAAATGTTTTTTTTTTTAATAATAATATATATATATATTTTTTAATTTATAAGAAAAAGATTTTACATTACAAGTGATTACATTATTCGAAGTTATACAATTATTCATTATTATTCTACTATTCCATAAGTTGAGCTCTAGGAGCTCGTGTTTATGGGAGGAGTATTTACATGCAAAAAATAATGTTCTAATTAAATGTGTAAACAATAATCAAAGACTTATGAGATAAATACAAATATTATTTAACATAGGTATAAAATTTAGAAAAAAAATGTTATTGAAAGACAAAATCATATATATATATAAATATATTTTACATTGAATAGTAAAGATTAAGTAAGCGTAAACTAAGTGTAAATTAAGGTTACAATATAGCATTATCCAATTTCAGGGACTTAATTTATTTTTTGAATTGTTCATATTTCAAAGTTTCGGTTATACTAATTTTGATTTTGGACAATAATATATTGTACCATTACATTTTTGTCTATTCACCCGTCTGGTTCTATTCTTCCCACTCTACATCAATGGTAGCCCACGACTAAAAGCTTAGCCAACGGAAACACAATGGAAATTATTTCTAGAGCAGACCAGCCGATAAATATACAAACAGCAAACATCAAAAGCTCTTTTTTTAGTCTTGCAATGAAACGAAACATCATTATTATTAAGGTGATTCCAGAAAAAAGAGCTACAACAAGCTCACAGCTTCCAGCTTCCATCACTCTCGGCTGGTCGCGGGCAAGTCCTTTGATCGTCTTGTGTTTGACTTAGAGCTTAAAGCTCACCACACAAAGAATGAGTTTTTAATAGGAATCTGGAGTCATTTCTGCGATTGTTAAAAGCGTAATTTTAAGAAATATTTTTTAAATTTGAGAATTAATTTTCGAATTTATAAGAGCACACGGAGAAAAATGTTATTTGTAAAAACGATCATATTATTAGAAAAATCGAACATTTCAATAGAAAAAATGATAATTTTAATAGTAAAAACGGTTAAAAACGGCACTGAAGTTCTTACGAACAAATTAACAGGGTTTCAATGTTTATTGGCGGGAACATTAAGAATAATTTGTTGGTATACGTAATTTCGTACGTATTTTACCGCTAATACACATTGAATCACTGTTAATTTGTTCGTAAGAATTTCAGTCCCGTTTTTAACAGTTCATTTTTCTCCGTGCACTAGCGGAAACCCATGAAAATTCACAATTCTGAATGAGAATTTAATTAAAATTTTAAAAGTGATAATTTTTTTACATTAGCTCCGCGCAGGAGGCCCTGAGAGGGAAAAAGTCCGTCAGAGCCTATGTCATCATGGGGGATGCTGTATAAGGGTCTTTTTAGGGAAAGGAAGGAGAATAAGTTCTGGGAAGGAAAAATATATGAGGGTTGATAGGAATCTGAAGGTCATTGAATCCAAGAGTGAAGAACGTATTTTTTTATACTTTTTTTGTATTAATATTTTTATGTTTTTTTTACAATAAACATTCTATTTTTACATGTGTTATAATATAATACACGGAGAAAAACGTTATTCGAAAAACCGATCATTTTAATATTAAAAACGGGACTGAAGTTCTTACGAACAAATTAACAGGGTTTCAAAGTTTATTGGCGGGAACATGTAAGAATAATTTGTTGGTATACGTAATTTCGTACGTATACCAACAAATTATTCTTACATTTTCCCGCCAATAAACATTGAAACACTGTTAATTTGTTTGTAAGGACTTCAGTCGCATTTTTAACCGTTTTTACTATTAAAATTATCGTTTTTTCTAAAAGACTCAAAGCTACTGTGTTTGATGAGGGAATTCTAGCTCAATTATATAAAATCATTTAAGTAAGTAAATAATAAAATATTGCAAAAACAAAGGGTATGAATCCATCTACCTACTGCGATACAAGGCAATGGGTCGAGAGAGTCCGGCTGGAGAGGTATAAAGAGAAGAGAGGTAGGTGGGCAAACGTACCTTACACCAAGACCTAGACAAACCTTACCCCATGGACCCGGGCACCCCTTCTAAATCCGCTCAGCGAACCGCTATAGGTAATCTATGGCAGATATGTTGGTTGTTCAATAAATAATGTTCTGGGGCGGCGGTATCCATAACCGCCTCCCAAATTGATATTCTGAATTTTTGAGAACTTAAATCCAATTTTGAAAATGACACAATTAAAATAAATTGCTTTTGAATATTGTATATAAATATAGTGGGTAGGTATTTTATCGCTTGTCTAAAATCTTCATACAATCAGTTCCAATATTGACCAGCAGCTGATAATAAAAGTTTAAAAATGTTTGCAACTGTACAGGGAGGTTCCGATGAGAAAGATCGATTGTCCCCCGTATCAAATTTTTTAAATTAAAAATTTAATATCGATTTATTTCATTAAAAACTATCTTTACGTACAAGTAAGTAATAATTATGCTCAAAACGCAAGATGATAAATTATTAAATATCGTGTACTTCTTGTAAGTATTTTTTTATCATAAGTATTTATGATTTTTCAATAATGTCTAAACAAAATAAGTATGTAAAAAAATTTGAAATATTTTAGATTTAAGACCTTGAATAAATAGAAAAACTGCGGTATTTTCGTCACAAAACACGCTCTCGGATTTATATTTTAATCATTTTAATTAAAATTAAATTAAAATTAAAATTCTGAAAAGTGTGTTATTAGATTTAAATATAAATGTATTGATTTATTTTTCTCTATGATAAAATGATTTGAAATGTGTGTTGTGTAATACAATGTCGTTTGAAAATTGAACAAATAAGTAAAAATAAACTTAGTTTTTCAAATTTAAAAAAATTCTTTTATCAGATAAAATAACAATCTTTTAAAATCAATAAAAAGGAGTCAATAAGTCTAGAATTTGATTTTAAAGGGACTAATTTCCGGTATTCTCTGCTAATACCCCCTTAAATTCAAAGCTAATTTGAGTTTGTCAGAAATCAGTATTTCTGATTAGTCATTATTACTACCATACGATTACCTAGCTGTGCCCGATTTACGTCTATTGGTTTTTTTTTGTTAAATGAAACATCTGAAAAAACATGGCAAAATATATTTCTATATTTTAATTAGAATAGTGTTTAGGGAAGGTTCAATGCGATGTTTCAGTAAGTTACCAATTATGGGTGACCTTTGGCAGAGTAAACCCACAGTGGCTTGCAAAATGTAAATGAAAAACAAAATAGAAGTACGTTGATTTCTATTTAAATAGTTACACAGTATAATATGTCCACTGTTTAAAAGCTTATATCATCCGTTTTTTGTTTAATAAAATCCGACGTTATACTAATTCAACACCAAAAATTGAAGACGGGGCTCTGGAATAAGGAGGACATCGTGGCTGAAAAACCTGAGACAGTGGTTTGGCCAGTCTACTGTAGAGTTGTTCCGGGCCGCAGTAAACAAAGTCCGCATAGCCAACATGATAGCCAACGTCCGTTGAACGGACAGGGCACGAGAAGAAGAAGATGAAGAAAAATTGTAATAATTTTACGGTATAATTTTGTTGACGAATTCGTAATGAGTTTTCATCAAAAAATGTCCGTGTTTCATCATAGTCGGATATTTCTAAATATTTTGCCTGCTGAAGAAATGGCTATAAAAAACATTTATTTCGAGAGTAAGAAATAAATCTCTCGTGACGGGGGGAGTCCCATTAAATCTCACTTAATCTCACCAAGGGAAGGGGGGGGGGTCTAAACTAAAAAAAAAATGCTCACAAAATTAATGTATGTCCCTTAACCTAGATAACCAAGTGTTCTGTGAATAAATTTACTCACACCGCCATCTCTCGGAAACTTATGGAATTTACAAATAATTTCAAATAATTGTCCCATAAATTCGCAATAATAAAATTGAGGTGAATAATTGAGATAAAAACTATCCTATCTTTTAAGTTGTACCAAGTTACACACAGTAGAGACAATCTCATCAAAATCGGTTAAGTAGTTTCAGAGTTTACCTTGGACGAACATTGCGACGCGAGATTGTTATATATAAAGATGTATAAAGGTGCATTTGTGACATCCTCCGAGTTTCTAAGAGAATTTTTTTTTTTAAATTAAAAAAAAGAATTACCCCAAAAAAAATTTATAATTATCGCACCTTTCACAAAAATTAAAATCATTTTATTAAATTTTCACATGTAGTTTGTGGGTATACATAATTATAATGGTGACAATAAAATAACTTTATTTTAATTCCACTTTATTATATATCTTTAACGAACCGGTTTCGGTTCGATCTGAACCTTCATCAGGAGTAAATATATTTAAATATATATATATAGGAGTAAATATATTTAAATATATATATATATAGGAGTAAATATATTTAAATATATATTTAAATATATTTACACCTGATGAAGGTTCAGGTCGAACCGAAACCGGTTGGTTAACGATATATAATTAATTTGAATTAAAATAAAGTTATTATATTGTCATTATTATAATCATTTTATTATTTCCTGCTGACAGAGCTTCGAACTTGAAGCCCAGATGGATACATAAAAAATATTCAGGAATAGAACTTTTTTAAAACTTTTAAATTATAATTAATAAATTACTTTTTACATTGACACCACACAAGAGGCCCTGAGGAAAATAATTCCCCTCAGGACCTATGCCACGGTATTATTTTATTTAACGCCCGTAGGGCTTTTAAAAAAGTATAAATTTTACATAATAAAAAAATCATATAATGCAGATATATACCACTACATGTATGTACAATAAATACTTTTCTAATTTATTGTAACATTAACCCCAATCGGGAGGCCCTTAGGGCCAATGTCTTCTCCGGGTATGCGGTGTGGAGGGTCTTTTGAATGGAAGGAAGGAGATGATGTTCTGGGAAGGAAAAGGTACGAACGGTGGGTAGTAATCTATGGGTCAGTGTGTCCAGGAGTGATGGACGTTTGAATCCACGCCTTCCGCTGCGGTGCAAGATGATAGGTCGAGAAAGATAGATGGAGAGGTCTAAAGGTTTCCCTAAACCAGTCTCCCGATCCAGCCGGCCATGCAGCAATGTGTAGACGTAATCGCCGCCAATGCCTGAACCCCATCACCCAATTACCCGTTGAATCCGGGCACCCCTGCTATAGTCACTAAACGTTGCAAATCACTTGGGATGACCAAAGATAGATTTGTTGGTTATCCAATAAATGGTTCCCGGGACGGCGGTATGTGTGCGTGAAACAAGTGTACATTTCAATAATTTTTTTTTTTTTACTTTTTACTTAATAGACTTTTACGTAGAGATTTGTATATTTCACTAAATATAATCATAAAAGAATGACAGAAATTTGCCATCTACTAGTTCCAACGATCTTTTGCAACTCCTAAAAAAATTCACTTTATAAATCAGCTTTATTCGATACTTAAAAACATATAAAGGAATACTGTTACAAATTCCTTTTACTGAGTTTTCCTTCTAAGAATATGCTTAAAAAAATAATAAAATATTATTTTCCTTTACGCAATAAGTCTTTCCAAAATTCGATAGAAAAAGATTTAATTACCAGCATTTTATTTTAAGAGCGATTGACCAGCGGCTGAGAATTAAAGTTTAAAAATGCTTGCAACTGTACAGGGAGGTTCCAATGAGAAAGATTGATTATTCCCCGTATCAATTTTATTAAATTCAAAATTTAATATCGATTTATTTAATTCAAAACTTGCTTTAATATATACCCACCTTCAAAACGCACGATGATAAATTATTAAATTTCGTGTACTTTTTGTAAATATTTTTTTATCGTAAGTATTTATGATTTTTCAATAATGTCTAAAAAAATCAGTGTGTAAATTTTTTTTTAAATATTTTAGTTTATAAGACCTTATAAATAGAAAATCTAGTATAGTATTTTTGTTACAAAAGACGTTCTCGGATTTATTTTTTAATGATTTTAATTTAACTAAAAATAAAATTTTTAAAACTGTGTTGACTAGATGATGTATTGATTTATTTTGTTGTATGATTTGAAATTTGTGTTGTTTAATCGAATCTCTCGTTTGAAAACTGACAAATCTGCCAACGACCAACGGTATAACCTTAGTATATTAAAAATACACTTAGTTTTTCAAAATTTTAAAACTGCGTGTACCAAATAAAATAACAACCTTTCAAAATCAGTTAAAAATTTTTTTGTTAAAAAGAGTTAATACGTCTAGAATTTGTTTTAAAAAGGACTGATTTCCGTTATTCTCTGGTATTACCCTCTTATGAAAATATAACAAAATACTAAACTTACCGTTCAGCGGATAACATTAAGCTCATCCTGTAAAATAATAACAAACAACCTCGGTTTAAAAGAACCCAACAAAAGCTAATCTTCCACTACAATACATACTGTAACGTAACATTTCCCCGCAACCATACCTGTTGTACCTACCACCCTGTACTCCCCACCTGAAAAAGTATACAGTATAGTAATAGTAATTCAGCAACGAGCCACACGGTACTTGGACTTCAGTACCGAGTAGTACTGGGTGTTCGAGTTGACCACAATTCGAAAAAACGTCAACGCCGCTATCGTCAACGGCTGTTGACAACTGTTGATTATAACCGTTGGAAATAAAGCCGATATTGACACGGATATTAACTAAAATAATATAAACAAGTAAAGAACGATCCAATACTAGGGAATCTAAAAGTTCGGCATGATACAGAAATGCCGAAACAGCTGTCACAATAATAAAAAAACTAGGTACTTGCAGGATTACATGAAAACGTTATTAAATTTGATCCGCAAAGTTGATGTAAGCGTAATAAGTAAGATTAAGATGTTTGTTTTTGGGGTGATATGCAGCATTGCGCTACCTCCTTCTTTAGCCGACGTTTCGGACAGCGTTGCAGTTTCCATCATCAGGGCAGATCCGGCAGATCACACGTCGTCGGATCTGCTGGATCTGCCCTGATGATGGACACTGCAACGCTGTCCGAAACGTCGGCTAAAGAAGGAGGTAGCGCAACACGGCATAAAACCCCTAAATTAAACAACGAAATACTTTTTGCCGTGAAAATCTAAAACGTATCCAAGATTAAGATGGTTTGAAACGAAGAAATGAGTTTAAGGAGCATGTTTGATGCAAATGTGAATGGTAGAAGAAGCCCGGGACGCCCGAGGAAGACACGGCACGGTCAAGTGAATCAAATACTTGAGTCGGGCCATGTGAAGAGAGAATATAGAAGAGTATGTATGAGAATGGGGCAAAAAGCAACTCTCAAATATCTTCTCCAACATTTCCAAAAGAGTATTGCCAAGTATTTTTAAATCCCTCCCAAAAAGAGGCGGGGATTCCGATGTCAAACTTTTCAAAGAATATGGTATCACAGTAATTGGGTTAAGTTTACTCAATTACTGTATTGTTTAAATTTGACTGGTCGTTATGTTAGTTATTCCCAAATGACGAGGTTCTTTTAATAGCATAATTATTTTTATGCACTAGGCTTGAACATATCTAATAGTGGCGACGAATTATATTTGTTTGTTCATTTATCAAAATAGCTTTCGGAATATTAGAATTTTTATTATTATCGTCCTAGAAGTTACAAGTCATGACTTGACTTGTTCTTGTTCTTATGTTTATCTCTGACTTTGCTTTCATAAACCATCCTTTACACTTCTAATTTAGATTTTTAGAAATTGGACGTAAGTCCGTTCAGATAAAACCCGGTGGTGGAGAAATTTTGAAAAATAGATTTTACTAAATTGTTGGTGTCACTGTTGCTCCTACTCCACCGGATATTGAGCGAAAGGGACAATGCACCTTGGGCTACTAATACCTAAGTAAAATCGAGGTTTTGTATTCCCCACTTTTCTCCTCCAAAAGTGGACAGATTTTCAAAAAACTATTCTATGTCTGTACGTTTGGCTTTTTTTAAAAAAACATTGTCCTTTTTGTATACTGAACGTCTCTTGACGGCGTTTAAAACAGTCGATTTCATTGATTTTTGGAAGGTCTAACTTCTCTAAAAAGTAACTTATCAAAAAAAGTACCAACACGCTAGTAGTTGATATCTATTTTACGTAAAAACAATATTTTCTCTAGGGTTAAAATCCAGAGAGATAAATAGGGAATACGTTTTTATGGAAAAATCACCGCCGTGTATCCCCTTAAGAAGTAAATAAACATTGCTGGAACAGCTCGAATAAGTATTATAATAAAAAAAAACACATGATTTCAAAATTTGTCCTTTTTACGGCTTAATTATTTATTAGCTCGTTGTTTGTATGTTGCGCATTGTATGGACTATCTTGACTAACCTAATAGCTGGTGGCATCTAGCCGTTATTTCCAACAGCTATTAGTATTTTGAAACAGCACTAGTACCGAGTGGCACGAAAGTTTTGCCCATTCAGCGGTTCTTGTTCCATTGTTAAACCTGCGTACTCCGCAGTATCTATAACAAGTACCTCCCGCTGCAGGCCTTTATACACGGGCCAGTCGGGGAAATCATTTTCCGACTGTATCAAAATGGAAATCGCTTTTTTTTTCTTTTCATCAGGCAGGCACTGTAGTCAGGTACTAGCTTAGTTTTAAACGTACTGGTTTTCTGAAAATTATTTTAGTTTTTCAAAAAAAAAATTCAGTTGAAATCTGTTTTTTTTGTTGTCGTTTCATTTTAATGTGAATAACGCACAAGAGTCAATCCAACTGCTCCAAACCGCCTGAAGCCAGTGAGATGGGTATGTTGTGAGGCTACAGGTAGTGTCGAGGGGAAGAAGATGGGAAAGAGGAAGGAGAGAAAATTCCTGACTAATAATAAATCTTGTCACCAAACACGGCTAAAGCCATTTCAAGCGATGTTGGTCTTACTCCAAGGTGATATTGATAATATATATCATTCTGGAAGGTGCCGCAAATATACTTTATATTATATTTAAATGAAAATTGAAATAACAAAATTGTGACATAACACAAATCAATCAAATAAAATTTACTTACCAACGCCGGGTTTTGAACCTGCGACCTCCGGAGCGCTAGTCGAGAGCCTTACCCACACATCAACACATGAAATCTTGGAAGTTTATAATTAACCCACTTTCCGATTTACAATCTAGCTGAAACTCGGTGGATAGACTCGTTGTCGATAACAACGCATTCAACTAACTTTTGGCGTCAATCACGCGCAAACATACGGACATACAAGCATTTTCTTAATTCAAAGAAATTAAAGAACATAATACACCAAATAAATGTCGGTCTTTCCAACTTGGGATTTGGCCCGGTTTGTAACGCGCGCGGTTGATTCCGATCACTGGGCAAGAAGGTTCAAACCACAGTCGATAATAAATCGAATCGAATAAATCGAAATAAATCGAATAAATCGAAATAATTTTTAAAATAGATGTAATATAGTTTGAATTTTGTTTTTGTTTTTAACGGTTTGATTTTTTAATGATGTGAATGCATAACATTTTAAAGCCTCAGTGCAACGACCCAGGTGAACCACGGCGTCAGCAATACGCAATTGCGCATTGTAATGTCAGATATTGACCGCAACCTTCGACAGTGGCAAAGTACAATGATTAACCCAACGCGATACGTGTCACAATTTAACCGCTTGTCGATAGTACATCCACAAAGTCGATTAAACAACATATTTTATGATTCGTTCTTAAAGTTTGAACACTTCGCCTGTATCGTAGAAATCATACCGTCTTTGAATCTTTTTTTTTTTTTTTTTTTTTCTTTATTAATAATTTTTTTGTTACATACAATATAAGTATAATTAAACTAAAAATATAATATATTGTGTATAAAGTATAATGCATGAGAACAAAAAAATCCCACATAGGCAAAAAAAAAAAAAAAGGCTGTTCGTGGGTATACTATTTTTTTTTTTAAGCAGTTACATTTATTTATTGTGATGTACATTTCACACCCTTTCTTTCCACTATAAGTACTTTCTACTATACTAGTTATAGAAAATGTAGGTCAACCTAAGTATTGTAGCCGCACATCCCATAGAAAAGTTCTATTTTACATTTTTTCTCTGAAAAGTAAAGTGATTGCGATTATTTATGCCTTACGAATACCGTATTTAAGTTAGGTCACGCCATCCCTACAAGATGTCGCTAGTGTCTCTTTTCGACGGGACCGCTTGTTCATTTGTTTTCGCTCTCCTTAACTTTTTGACTTACGACACTTTTCTTTGGGATGTGCGATGTATATTTTTTGGATAAATAGAATTAAGTTTCTTTAATGTTTATTTATTGTTTTGTGGTAGATTTTTTTTGCATTAGCTCCGCACAGGGGAGCCTGAGGCAAAAAGCCCAGGGGTTATGTTATCTTTGGGGACGCTGTGTGGAGGGTCTTTTAATGGAAAGGAAGGAGATGAAATTCTAAAAAAGGAAAAAGGTATGAGGGGTGGGTAAGAATCTGGGGGTCAATGCGTCAAAGTGTCAAAGAGTGACGGACAGTGGGCAAACACATCCGCCGCCAAGACCAAGACAAACTTCACCACACTTCCCGGGCACCCCAGCTAAGTCAACAATCGTGGTGAACCACTTGAGGAGACCTATGGCAGAGGAGTTGGTTATCCAATAAATAGTTCACAGGGCGGTGGTGCCCATACCCGCCTACCAAATTCATCAATAAGAGAAATTTATTAAAATATTGCCATTGCTTGTGATATTTTTCGTATATGTCCCTATATTAGTGCGGTATTAAAAATAAATAAAAAAGATTGTTCACAGTGCTTTATCCACTCGGGCGCCTTTTGCCACAATATGGCACTATTTCCAAAACCTCGGATTGCTTTGTTGCCAAAATGTGGCAAATTTTCAAAAAAAAAAAAAATATTAAAACGACTATATAATATATTGTACATTAAAAATACTACAAAATAAATATTCTCTAGATTCTTTAAAATGTTTTAAGGTTAAAGATTTAATTATATTTTGTTTATAAATCCTACAAATATGTGATAATAGACAAAAGATAGGGGAATTCGTTGGCTACATAGAACTAAAATCAGTTTGTATGTCTCCATATTCAAATTCGGAGATATGATTTTTTTAATGTGGGCGGAAAAATT
Source organism: Limnephilus auricula (assembly GCA_951813805.1). Classification (NCBI taxonomy): domain Eukaryota; kingdom Metazoa; phylum Arthropoda; class Insecta; order Trichoptera; family Limnephilidae; genus Limnephilus; species Limnephilus auricula. Next base: position 8,966,694 of record OX638406.1, on the reverse strand, counting down.
TCCTTTAGCAATCCGAGAAAAAATATTTTAATTGCTCTGTCGCTCCAGTGGATAAGACTTAAAAATGAAATATCCTTTGCCGGCCCTGGTTTGAATAGCGCCCTTAGGGTCCGCGCTAATTGGCGCAGTGTAAACAGACCAACCCCTTTTTAAACATCCCCCGTTGGCAGGTATTAGTATTAAGGTAGTTATAATATGCGGGGTACTAGATATTGATACACCCCCACCCCCCTCCCCCTTCTCCCACTCACATGTCCTCCTGGTATATGCCTTGTGGATTCGGGACTTAACGAGTGTGATCGAAAAATGTACATTTAGTTCAATTTACAGTTTTCTCGATTCATTTAACTAAATGTATAAATTAAAAAAATAAAACAAATTGTTAATTATGAACCCACTACCCCTGCTCTGTGTCATTTTACATTTATCAATTTTATTGTTTTTCACTTTTTTATCACTTTTATCCTTGAACATTATCTTATGATGTGAAAATGTATTCGGTTTTATATAGGTACGTGGTTTAATTTCGCATTATGTATCCTATATAATTTGTGTATTTTTTTATTATTACCCTCACAAATTTAAAAGCAAAAAAGTAGCTCCTATGCGAGATCGACATTGGACCTACCTTTTTATTAAAAAAATAATTTTTCAGTTTGGTTGGGTATTGTGGCCTCAAATCCAAAACTACGTTTCGTATGAAAGCGGCCGCGCAGCCGTTCATCTTTAAAAGCACGGTTTTTACGAGACATAGAAGAAAACGGAGAAGAATTACAGCGTTTCAAATCTCTGCTGTCGATATAGATTACCTTTTTGTTTATATTTTTCAATCAATTCCTTATGTCTGTGATTAAAATAATAGTGTAAATTAAGTAAACTTTAAAAATACATATTTTTTTTAAGAATTCGTTAAAACCTCTTGTAGGCCGCAGTCCCCCCGGCGGGTCCGGATGTTTGAAGCGATTTTGCCCCTTAATGATTAAATATTAATAGAAATATACAAAATATGTAAATTGTACTAGAATATATAATAGATGTTAGTTTATAATAAAAAAAATCATTATTATAGGTGTACAAAAAAGGAAATATGATTTATTCGAAGAAATAATAAAAACTTTATTTAAGCTCTCTTCTGAACAATTAACAATTCGTCCTTTTCAGCATTTTAAATTTCCGTGATCGAATAGATTCAGACAGAAATAAAAACAAGTAACCAATTATCTTCCTGAAAATAAGTTATAATTTTTTTTATTAAATTGGGTAACATGTTATAAATTTTTGAGTCATTGTATTCTAAGGTTTAAATAAAGCCTCTTGTGTAGAGCTAGCAGATTCTTCAACAGTAACCAGCAGCTGGCTTATACAAATCTCAAGTACACCCAATCGAATATGGGAGCTACCTCTGGGCTGGAGCCCTATAATACTTGATAAACCTACTTGATTCTGTGCGAAGGAGGGTGGTTCGTCTGAATGACAATCCGTTGTCAACAGACCGATTGCCATCTCTAACGCAATGTGGCATGAGTAGCTAGTGCAATGCAATTCATTCCATGATGTATGTATGTAAAGTAAAATGAAATTAAAGCAATTAATATCTATTTAAAAAAATAAGTTGTTTAAAAACTGGTGTCTGTCTTTTTCTTATAATGTCACTTTAATTAACTATCATTTATATAATGTTCGTTTCTTTAAATAATCTTTTTCATTTATACATTTTATTTCTGTATCATATATATATGTACTAATCATGTAAAAGCTCATCGGAGCGTTGGAAATTAATAAATAAATAAAATATAAAATAAATACATAGGAACTACTTATTCGAATAAATATAATCCTGTTCATAGGCCTAATAAATCTGATCCTAACGAGCAGATATTCACAGGCTCGAAAAATAAAATAAGACTACGCAAAATTACAACAAAAATTATACGCAAATATTGCTCTGTTTTGTTTTAATAATATATAAACAAAGCGGGGGTGCGGCACATATTGTTTTGGTTTATCTGATTTCGTCAAAGGCAATAGAGCTCCACATTTTTCAAAAATCTAGCGAAGGCAGCAGCGCTGAACGCGTTAGATCTCTGATATGACCCGGAGATACCCGGGTTATTTTGCATAGATGGCGTTATTCCTAATAATGCTATGAATAAAATAATAATTTCAGAAGGAGCGGAGATGTGTATCTATTTTTGTTTGGAATTCAACGGAGTAAAATGGTGTAGTTAGGTATATTGTAAATAAGAAAACTTTGAAAGACAAGATAACAGAGTTTGACCATTTAACCCGTCTGGCTAATTTGTTCACTTTTCTGAACAACTCTTATAGGTCTCATAGAAATCGTTGTGTCTCACTTACTATCATGGTTATAAAAATTATCTAAAAAGTGTTAGAAAGACAAAACACAACGCTTTATGTTACAATCAAAAACATACTTCAACATGAATACATTTTTTTTCTCATATTTTTATAAGAAAAACTCTCTTTTTAACTTTTGAAGGTTATTCCCATCAATGTAATATATCATTGAAGAAGAAGATAACAATAATAATCTAATTTTTTAAAATATGAAAATGAACAAGAAACAGAAAAATAATAAAAGATAACGGTCGCAACTGGGAGACGAACCCAGAACCTTACGTCTTACCGGGACATACACCTCTAGCAATTGGGCTACTGCGATCTATTATGAGACTGTCGTAATTGTCAACTTCTTATTTCAAATTTCAGAATTAACAATATTATCTTCGACTAATGGTTTTTTTTCTTCATCCCAGTTGCGACCGTTTTCTTTTATTATTTTTCTGTGAATTGTTCATTTCATATTTAAAAAAAAATTAGATAATTATTGTTATCTTCTTCTTCAATGATATTTTTTTTTTTCGTTGTAAATAATTTTAGTTAGAAAAAACGTAAAGTGAGCCATTTTTAAATCTTTTTTATGTTGCATGCAAAATTTTTATATTTCAAAAATTACCTGTTGATTTTGATTTATAAAATTTATCACCTTTCAAAAACAGTTTTAATTTTTTGGATGCATTCATAAATATTCCATTTATAATTAATTATTTTTTTATTTTGCCACTAGTGGTGTACCGCAAGGTAGTCATCTTGGCCCAGTTTTATTTCTTGTTTTTATAAACGACATAGTCAACTGCTTTAAAGACGTCAATGTATTGCTATTCGCCGATGACATTAAATTATATAAAGAAATAACTCTATTTAATCACTGTGAAGTTCTTCAATATAATATAGACATGCTAAATAACTGGTGTTCACAAAATAATTTATATTTAAATGTAGATAAATGCAAAACTTTGACCTTCTCCAGAAAAAAATCATCACTATTGTTCGACTATTCTATAAATGAAATAAATTTAGAACGTGTAGCGGAAATGCGAGATCTTGGCGTAATAATGGATGAGAAACTAGATTTCACGGTCCACATTCAACAAACTGTAAATAAAGGTATGAAAATATTAGGATTTATTTTAAGAACAATTAAAAACTTTGAATCTTTACGAATCGTAAAATTGTTGTACATATCCCTAGTACGAAGCCTAATCGAACATAACTCAATAGTCTGGTCGCCCTTCTACAAAATTCATATCCATAATATTGAAAGAATTCAAAGAAAATTTCTAAGATTTGTAAATTTTAAACTTAACATCCCTTTAGAGCACATAAATTACTTATCATTAATGAATATTTTAAATATTCCAACTTTAGAAAACAGACGAAAAATAACTGACCTAACCTTTTTATTAAAATTATTAAACTCTAAATTTGATTGCTGTGAACTCTTGCATTTAATTAATCTACATGTACCTACACGAACTACTAGACAAACATTAACATTTTATATACACACATCTCATTCTAACTATAAATTGCATTCCCCAATACAACGATTACATAGTCTTGGTAATCAATATTTAAACAATATTGATGTATTTGACAATAATTTGAATTTGGCAAACTTTAAACGCCGTATGTGCGAACTATTTTTACTTAATTCATAAACTATTGTAAATACCAATTTTATACATTTTTATTAATTCCTATTAATATTGATTTGGAGGATATTGGCAGCCTATCTATTTTTACTTTATTTATATTCTGTATTACCTACATTTTGTCAACTCATATTTTATCTAACCTATATTATGTGTCTTTATATTTTCTGTTACTTACCTTTATTTTATTCACTTCTAACTCTTCACTGTAATTAATCGAAACATGTATTGCTTTATGTATGTAAAAGCCCTTTGGGCGTTTAAATAAAAAATAAATAAATAAATAAATAATTATAGTCGAGGCCCGAGGGGTTAATATTAATGTTTCTTAACCCTTTTGGCGTGTTGGTAGGTAATCACTACGAAAGATATGTGTGTTATTTCGCTTCATGATATCTACAATGTTATGCATATATTTATTACCATAAATCATAACGAATTTGAAAGCTCTTTTAGGTTTAGGTAGTTATTATACTTCTATTTTGCCTTTCGACTATATTAAACAGTTTCGAAGAATTTTTTAAAAGGTTTTGCTTTGATATTGATATTGATTATAATTTTGTGAATCTAAACCACGGCATTATATGAAATAAAAAAATTTTTATTTCAGTAACGTTCAATAAAGCCAAAAAATATTTCCTCTCTTTTGGAAAGGATGATGACGGACGGATAAATCTATCCCTTCCACTACGGTGCAAGGCGATGGGTCGGGAGAGTCCGGCTGGACGTCCGTCACTCCTGGACACCAGAATATGACCCCAGATTCCTATCCACCCCGCATACCCCTTTCTTTCCCTTAACTTCATTTCCTTCCTTTCAAAAGATCTAGTGTGTTCTAATCATTTTTCTGTCTTAGCACAAATTCCGTCTAAAAATTATAGACCGTTTCACTTAAGTCCCCAACTAAATCAAACCTGCACTATTATCAGATCTCCACGTTTATAATTCCTATTTTCTTATACGCGTTTGTCTCAGGGATCTCATTTCTACAGCCTATCAGTCTACTTTCATCCTTCCTCTGCCAGTTACAAAAATGCTTCACTGCTATAGAGGGTAGGTATAACAACTCCATTGTGGGACACTTAATGTCAACTACAATTATTGATTCTAAAAAACATTTTAATATTTTTAATGCAGGCCTCTCATTTTCACAATGGTTAAGCATTCAAATAAAATTAATAAATCTAACCTCAAAATATAGCCCGTGGAATGTGAACTTCGAAAAAGAAATAATAATCACACTATGAAAGGTCAGAAGTGATTCAATCCACTCTCAAAACACAATGACTGCAATTGGGCCAACAAATAAATCTTAATAAATCGTAAATGATTTATTGAGCTGAAACTTGGATGCAAACAACCTTTCCATTTGATGGTTTCATACTGAATGACCTTCTTGCATTTTTTAGCTAGATGTTATATTGAATCTTATCTTCTTACTAATATTATAAACGCGAAAATTTGTATGGATGTATGTGTGTTTGTTACTCTTTCATCTTACTAATATTATAAACCCGAAAGTTTGTATGGATGTATGTGTGTTTGTTACTTTTTCATCTTACTAATATTATAAACGCGAAAGTTTGTATGGATGTATGTGTGTGTGTTACTCTTTCATCTTACTAATATTATAAACGCGAAAGTTTGTATGGATCTATGTGTGTTTTTTACTCTTTCACGCAAAAACTACTGAATTAATATTACATGTTCGTAATAAGTAATAAGCATTAACTTTGTGGCTCGCCATAGTTTTAATATTCTCCTGACGAAGGAAGGGTTCTTCCGAAACCGGTAGAGTGTAATTAAAATTAAAGTGGTCTAAAACAAATTTATATATTTTATTGTGAATTAATTTTATTGAAACTTTACAATAATATAGCTCATACATCAGAATAACATATAGGCTATAATTTATAAACCTAGCTATTTTCCATATATGTATTACGATATATGTTTTATACGGTATATTTTTTTCCATATATGTTTTCCATATATTAACGAATACATAATATTTCACAAAGACTAAATGTTCTTAATATATTCTACTTCGACTGTTGTTTGTATGTTAGCAATCTGCAATTGTCCTAGGGAATAATGAAAAGATACCGAAAGTTATCGACGCAATCAAATCAAATCCACGCCCCTCTCACTGTGTCCGCTACAGACACACATATTTATTTAAATACTTACACATATTTATTTTGTGTAAGATGAAAAGGTACAAAGGTACACATACTTACACATATTGTGATAAAATTATTCATTTATCCTAAAAATTGTGTCAAAAATATAACCATATTGTGATAAAATTATTCATTTACCCTAAAAATTGTGTCAAAAATATAACCTTTTCATCTTACTTCTTACTAATATTATAAACGTGAAAGTTTGTGAAGTGAAAATGGTTAACGAAGTTGAAGTTGAAGTGAACATAGAAGTCGAAATTGAAGTTGAAGTGAAAATGGAAGTCGAAGTTGAAGTTGAAGTGAAAATGGAAGCCAAAGTTGTAGTTGAAGTGCAAGTAGAAGTGGATGTTGAAGTTGAAGTGAAAATTGAAATGAAAATAGAAGTTCAATTTGAAGTAGCAATAGCAGTGGAAGAGGAAGTTGAAAAGTAAACTATTTAAAGTATAATATTTTATTAGTCTCATATTTATGTAAAATTATTAATTCTAATTTTACAAGAAAAACTCTCTTTTTAACTTTTGAAGGTTATTCCCATCTACGAAATATATCATTGAAGAAGAAGATAACAATAGTAATCTAAATTAAAATAAACAAGAAACAGAAAGATAATAAAACATTATGGACGCAACTGGGACTCGAACCCAGATCTCACGTCTTACTGGGACGGCGCTCTACCGATTCAGCCATTGCGACTGATTATAAAAACCTTATAATTGTCAAAGTCATATTTCAAATTTCAGAATTAACAATATTATCTTCGACTAATGTTTTTATTTTTCCATATTATCGGCATTTATTTATTCTTCTTGTTTCAACAAACTGATTTTATTTTGTTAATTTAAAAATATTCTTATTATATAAAATTTAATGTTAAATTGACCCTTTGGAATAACAAGGTTCCATCTGTGGCGGTAATGTCATGCGATAATGGGATCTATAGTAAGCTACATTAGAGTTCATTATCGCATGACGTTACAGTCACAGATGGAACCTTGTTATTCGAAAGGGTCGATATTCTAAAATAATGTTTATGTTTCATTTTATATAATTGTTTTTTATGATATATTTAGGTAATTTATCACCTGTCTTTAATATTTTTGTCCATTGTTCTTTTTGCCTTTACTTGTTTGTTTCTTTTGTTAATTTTATTCATGTTATTATCCTGACGAAGAAACCATCGGTTTTGAAACATGTAGATTTATCATAACACGTGATTATAGTGGTTTACACAAAGTAGTTTGTTTCATTTTATTAATATCTACCTATAGGTATTACAATTTATTTCGATATTTGCAGCTTCTGTGTACTTGTGAGCAAGGCTCAATGGTTGATTATTCTTTGAATTGAACCATTCTCTATATTTTATTTACGGGAGTAATTTACATTTTTCCTTTTTGATACTTAAAAATTTTCACAATGTAACCCTAAAATGACTTCCTTAAAACGTGATCTCACAAAGTGCAATGTTTTTTTCCCTACAACAGCAAACAAGCAGGAACCTACTTAACTTTAGCTAGCAGTACCCTTCATCCTGCTTCCGTATAGACCCTTACAAACTAGTCTCCGTTTCTCGTCTACCGCAGTCGCAGCATCAACAGTACAAACTGCACACTATTTAGTGCGGCACATAAAGTCGCGCATACAAATGACTGCGTAAATAACTAATGAGCGCTATAATAATACAAGGCAGTTTCATATTCTCAATGGGGGCGATGAGAGGGGAGAACGCCATGACAGAAAATAGCGCCATTTTCATGAGGACATGTTCCAGGAGTACTTACAGGAACGCTGTGACATATTTAGTTACTTTGTGTTGGGAAAAAATCGGTGCAACTTTGAGGCCAGAGTGAACAAAATCTAGTTTGTGGGATGTAAAACGATATTGCCAATAATTTTATATACTAATCTGTGGTACTTATATACAGGGTGTTAAGGTACGTACTTGAGTTACTTTAACCAGTGATTCCTGACATTATTTGGAGTAAAAAATGTAAATGAAATTTTGGTCTCCGGTGACTTTTTTTATGTCAATTTTTTTTTTTTCAAAATATTTTTTCTTCAAAATCAAACAAAAAAATTTTTCTTTCACATGACCTTATTGGTCACTCAGCCGAGTTACCGCCCCACCACTTACCCCGCCCCCAACTACCCAACACCTACTATTATTTATGTTTTTGTAGAAAAAAAAATTAAAAAAAACATCAAAAATGTCACCGGAGACCAAAATTTCATTTACATTTTTTACTTCAAATAATGTCAGGAATCACTGGTTAAAGTAACTCAAGTACGTACCTTAACACCCTGTATAACCAATTAGAGGTTAAGGTGGAATAACCTGAAGCAACCGAAAATCTGTCATTTTTAAACAAATTTTAGACGTATACGTTTTTAGATTTTCACGGCCAAAAGCATTTTCGTTGTTTGTTTTTGGGGTGTTATGCCGTGTTGTGCTACCTCCTTTTTTAGTCGACGTTTCGGACGGCGTTGCACTGTCCATCATCAGGGCAGATCCGGCAGATCCGACGATGTGAAATTGTTGTTTAAAAGTGTGTGCTTATTTACTTGGAAGAATAAAAAAAATAATTTTAGACGTATCTAAGTAAAACTTCTTTGACTGTGGTGGCAGGTATTAATAAAACGGTACAGTTACTGCCACCTGTGTTGCTTTTTATCTTTAAAGGGTTCTCGCCTTCACTAGAATATTTTTATTTTTTTCCGAAACTTGAAATTACATTTATAATTTTTATTGCATTTCTCAACATAAGAGACCATACTCAACAATCGGTGGTGTAGTTGTATATCATTCATGTCTATAGATGAATGATACAACCGAGAACCCTTTAAAAATAAAAACAAACACAGATGGCAATAAAAAAAACGAACGTCATTTCCGTTTGAAATAGTTATTTCCGTCCGAAAACCACCAGCATTACTCGCCATATTTCGCTTTTAAAGAAGTTTTACTTCTAAAACCTAAATTGATTACCAAAGATTTCTATTTTACTTTGAAAATTAAAAAAAAACACATTTATATATTTGAATTATAAACATAGATTAGGCAAATACCTGTTTAGTGACCAGTTATTCTTCATTATAGGTTGAAATAGCACCCGTGCCTACAGATATCCAAAGCTTATCACTTGGTTGATTGAGGTAGGTCAGCATTTAACATAAACATCCATTCAAATCGGTTCAATGGAGTTATTTTTTAATTAACACAATACCTATGATTAGGCTTGAATCATCGAGCTGCGGATATGAACTAATATAATAGGAAAATATTTAGAATTTTCGCACTATTTCCTGTACTTAATCGGCATACGGTTTATTTTGCTAAAAGTTATTGAAACACCAACTGAGTCGTATTTGGACGTTGAATAGAAAAGTTTTTTGATATGTAGGTCGCACAATATTTATTAGAGGAGGTCAAAATAACATATACTTAGGATTGTTACTTAAGAAGAAGTTATTCGCCAAATCATTATATTTATCTTTACTACGAATCGGTTTACATTATTGTAGTGTATAGCTATAAGCATATTATATACCTATTTAATAGTCCACGTTCATTCGGGGATGATCGGCACAGCCGAAGATTCCCGAATGAACGCATTGACAAACAGTCACGGTCGGAGCGCGTCGCGGCCGCCAGACCAAAATAGAGCATACCTGTGATCAGACGTTACGTGCAATACCATTATCTTTACGATCATTCGCAATAAACGAGTAAAAGAACTTAAGTTGTTATTAGTAAGAAGACATCGTGGGCTAGTGAGCCACGACACAAATAAGCAGAACATAACAATTATGAATTAGAAAAAATATGCCATGGATACATTAAAGCTTTTCCTACCTTTTACATTTATTGGAATTAAGATAAAATTATTGATTACTTTACAAAAAATATATAAGCGTAAAGTACTAAATAATTGGTTTTTTCATTAAAAAAATATGAAGTTAAGAATGTAAGAATCAACATTTAAAAAAATCCCTTTTTGGCTAACATTATTTTTGACTCGATCCATTGACTAACTTTTTTCATTCTAGTAAAATTATTCATTAAAAAAATAAAAAACAACTTTGGCGCAACATTCCTTGTGCAGATAATAAGTACCAAGTTGGTACGTGGTTGGTGGTTAAGTACAAAGTCCATCCGCTTTGCCCTATTCGCTTTGCCCAAGGCAATACCAAATAACTTTTTGTTAAAAAATACAACGTGGTTGCTGCATTTCATAATTAAACTTAGTTTTTTAGATAGGAAATAAATAAACATTGGATGAAATAAACTAATCTTCACATGAAATTTAACCAAATAATAATAATCACAAGTACCTTACCTTCGTTTATCGTATGAAAATTCTAAAAAACGATTTTTTATCAAAAGGAGCGTGCGTTTCTGCCAAACGACAAATATTCACTGTCATGGCGTCGGTAGTGATGCATTACACCGATTGTGAGACTATTAGCACATTCTGGTGGTAATTTTCGGAAATATTCAATTTATTCGCTTTACCCGGTACATTCGCTTTGCCTGGGTCTCCCCTAGATACTACCTTAAAGAATAACATATAATTTTTAAAAACCGGTAGAAATACGGGATGCCGGGGCTCAGGCTCACTTAGGCTAGAAAAAGACACATATCCCAGATATAATATATATAATCTCTCTGTTTAAAATCATAATCAATATGTATGATTCATCTTTATTTAATTAAATTAATCTTAATGTAAGGCCAAAAATCACGAGAAACCCTGAAACCTTTTGGATCGATACTTATCATATGTATAAAAGTTTCAAATTAAATTAAAACAAATAACTTTGTTTAAACCACTAATATATATAAGTGGTTTAAACAAAGTTATTTGTTTTAATTTAATTCAAAATGACGCCACAAAGTGATTTTGCGAAGTTTGAAGAAATATAAAAGTTTCGCCCGAAAAACCCGATTATTCAAATAAATACTGCGATTGTCAAGACTTTGACATATTTTCGAATTCAATCGCTATTTTCAGAAGGAACTTATACTTTTATAATAGTAATATGATGTTGGACGACTTCTATAGCGCCATTTTCGCGAGAAAATCACTTAAAGGGCGCTTAAAACAAGGTTATACATACCTAACGATCTCCTCATTTAGAGCCAGTTTGTAATTATTGTTATCACCTACTTATGTATTGGATCTATAATATATTTATACCCTGCATACGCATATGCCATTTACGTTACGCTATCTCCTTCTTTAGCCAACGTTTCGGACAACGTTACAGTGTCCATCATCAGGGCAGATGTGTTGGCAGGGCAGGACACATCTACCCTGATGATAGACACTGTAACATTGCCCGAAACGATGCCTAAATAAGGAGATAGCATAACACGGCATAACACCCCAAAAATAAATAACAAAAATACTTTTGGCCGTGAAAATATAAAATCATATCGGTACACATTATATTAATACATAAATTTACGGTACACATTACTTTACATTTACAATACATTTACCGTACATTTACCTTACATTTATCTTACTTTTACCTTAAATTTACCTTACATTTACCTTATATTGACACTTAGAGCCAGCGAAAGAAAGCTGAAGGACGCCTTAGAAGCATAGTGCTGGAGGATAGCTAAATCTTCAGGAATCCATTGACAGCCAGAAACACTGATGTGTTCGTTCTGGAAGAACTAGGTATCCACTATATGCTCTCAACTATCTGCTTACAACGTTTTTAATATATTTTCGACACGATGCTCACATTTAAATAAACATTCAAAAACAAAAAATTACGTATAAATGAACCATACCATTCCATAGAAATGGGATGTGTCAAGAAGCATTTAAAGAAACATAATGAATTTTTTCATACATATAACTTATATAACCGAAATAAACGTGCTAATAATAATTCTTGCAGCATACTTTGCGATTTATTTCTATCGAGGGCATTTCAAAGAATTACCGTTTTGGCATGGGGAATGTATAGATACTATCTTAAAGAATAACATATATTTTTATAAGAACTTATAATTTTCAAACGTTTAAGGAAAAAGTGTCAAAAATCTGTAGAAATTGGCAGAGCAGCCCCTTAAACATTTGAAGTTTTTGAGCTCTTAAAAATATATATATTAATCTTTAACATGGTATCCGAAACTGTAATTATATGAAATTCCGTCGATAGAAATAAATCGCATAGTTTGCTCCGAAAAATATTATCTATTATTACGTTTGTTTCTGTTATTTTACAAGTTATATGTATGAAAAAATTCACAATGTTTCTTTAAAAACTATGTATCACAACAACTACGAGATTTTTACTCTATTTTAAACGAAGCGTGTTTTATTAAACATTGTCCCCATTTTAGCTTGAATATTATCGTTTTTAATATTAGCGAACTCCCTCTAACATTCGAATTATCGGATCTCTCCTTCTTCTTATTTTTTATCGGGTATAACCCAGCTTTAATGTATAGGTGTACCCCTTTTGAGAACATCATGAAAGTAATATATTATGTTAATATAAATATTATTTTACAACCTTAGCCGTTAGCGTAAACTTCAAATAATAATTTATTTTTATTTTTTATGTTGGTTGTCAACTTTTGGTGAGCTTTGCATTGGACTGAGAGAGGCTGATTCAACACGCTTTTAAATTCTATGTGAACATAACTTTATTAAGTTATTACAATGGCCAGTGGTCCGATGCATTGCCAGAATTATTGTGTCGTTGTCAAAATGTGATTTATCATTTCTGCTATGCAAAAAATACCAAAAGGAAGAACGGATCAGAACCTACTTCAGAGGTTAACATTCCAACAACAATGCTATGTTTATAAATAAATGTGGAGCTTTTCGAATAATGAAATCGAAATATGGTAACAGAGTATTACCAGAGAATACCGGAAATTATACCCTTTTAAATCAAACTCTAGACGTATTGGCTCTTTTTTTTACAAAAAAACATAAATTGATTATGAAAGCATGTTGTTTTACGTGGTAAATGGATTTTTTAAATTTTGAAACACTAAATCAATTTTTAATATACTAAGGTTACACATACCGTTACTCGTTGGCAGATGTGTTCAATTTTCAAACAATAGATTCTATTATACAACACAAATTTCAAATCATATAATCATACAGAAAAAATAAATCAATACATAATCTAGGAAAGACATTTCTCAGAATTTTAAATTTAGTTCAATTAAAATCATTAAAAGTTCATTTTATTTTCAATAAATTTTCAACAATTTATTTTCAATTAAAATCATTAAATCAGTAGGCAGAGAGGACGGACTACTTGATTCACTAGATCGTACCACGTCTTCCTCGGGCGCCGCAGACTTCTACCATTTATATTTGCGACATATAATCTCATTTAACCCCTTTTTTTTATTCATTCGCTCTACATGCCCAAACCATCTAAGGATCCCTGTCTTAATCTTACTTATTACGCTTACATTACGCTTGCATTCTTTACTCTAATGACTTATTATTTATAATGTTTCACCCCATTACTATAAATATTTCACAGTGATTCCCGTTTATATCGTTTTTCTCTGTTCATGACCAAAGTGACCCAATATAATTCAAATGCAATTGAAATAAAAATGGCCTCCATACAGGAAAGTAACGCCACATAGCTTCACGAGTCCTGCCTCATATTACACAGAGAAATAATGCTATAATAATAACGATTATAATTTTAAAGGTAAACACGTGGTCAACGCCGGTATCCGATCATAAACAATCCAAGGCATAATAATGCGCCATTTGCATAACGATCGCTGATACAGCGAAATATTGGTTATAGCGACATTGTAAAGTAAATTCTGCTAGGAAAAAGATAAATCCCATACACATTATACATTATATTTATGAATATAAAACCCCTTTCGTTGCAAATATTTTTATTGCACACTAACTTTTATACATTTCTCTTTATTTTATGTGAGGTCTTATTATTTAAATTCTATTTTTTGTTGTTGTTGCTAAATTGTATTGGTTTTTTAATGGTACAATTGTTATTATTTCTTATACATTTCTGCCTTAAGAGAGAATACCAGAAATGAGTGCTTTTTAAATCAAATTCTAGACGAATTGACTCTTTTTTACAAAAAAAACATTAATTGATTTTGAAAGATTGTTATTTTATCTGGTAACGCAGTTTTAAAATTTTGAAAAACTAAGTGCATTTTTATTATATATTATATTACGGTTTTACCGTTGGTCGTTGGCAGATTTGTTCAATTCTCAAACGATAGATTCTATTAAACAACACAAATTTCTAATCATATAATCATACAACAAAATAAATCAATACATAATCTAGTTAAAACAGTTTTAATTTTTTAAATTTTAGTTAAATTTAAATCATTAAAAAATAAATCCGAGAACGTGTTTTGTGACAAAAATACCTCAGTTTTTCTATTTATTTAAGGTCTTACAAACTAAAATATTTAAAAAAAAATTACACACCGTTTTTGTTTAGACATTATTGAAAAATCATTAATACTTAGAAGAAGTACACTATATTTAATAATTTATCATCGTGCGTTTTGACAATTTGTATTGCTTCCTTGAATGTATATATATATTAAAGCAAGTTTTGAATGAAATAAAAGATATTAAATTTTTAATTTTAAAAAATTGATCCGGGGAATAATCAATCTTTCTCATTGGAACCTCCCTGTACACTTGCAAGCATTTTAAAACTTTTATTCTCAGCTGCTGGTCCAATCGCTCTTAACATTCAATACAATAAAATATAATTTAATTTTATCTGTTTTACATGGTTAGTACATTCTTTTACTTATTATTTTAATTATATATTATTCTTATAGCATTTTGTAATAAACATATTTGTTGTTATCTTTTTTTTACATTATCTCTACACAAAAGGCCCGAGGAAAATAATTTCCATCATGTAGTCTTAGGATGATGTGTGGAGGGTTTTTTAAATGAAAGAAAGGAGAGGAAGTTCTGGGAAGGAAAAAGGTATGAGAGGCGGGTAGGAATCTGGAGGTCAATGCGTCCAGGAGTGACGGATATATGAATGCATTTCTCGCACTGCAATGCAAGCCGTTGGGGAGAGATAATCCTACTAGGGAGGTCAAAAGGTCTCCCTCAACCAGTCTCTCCCGCCACGGAGTAGGTGGGCAAAGGCACATGCCGCCAAGATCTAGATAAACCTCACCCCATGAACCCGGGACCCCTGCTAAGGCTCCAAACGTAACCAATCACTTGGAGCGCCTACGACAGAGGTTGAGAGGTACCAACATATTCAGAGCCGGTCACCAAACACGGCTAAAGCCATTTTAAACAATGTTTCGATTCTGAATAATGTATTCTACTGAAAGCATCTACCACTCTGAAACGTGATGCAAATATTCTACGTATTGTTTCAAATTTAAAAATTATGAAATAACACATTTTAGTCAAATAAGATTTAGGCCTCTGTTGTCGAGGGGTAAAGCTCTCGACTAGTAATCCAAAGTTCACGCGTTTGAATCCCGGAGTAGGCAAGTAAATTTAATTTGACTGATTTGTTTTATTTCACAATTTATTCATTGAAAACAATATACAGTATATTTGAGGCACGTTTTAGAGTGGAAGATACTCTCAGTATCGCCCCGGTGTAAGACTACCATTCAGAATTGAAATGTTGCTTGAAATGGCTTTAGTCGTGTTTGGTGACCAGATCTGAATAGGTTTTTAACCTCCCTCTTCCCCACATCCTTCCCCTCCTCACTACCCCTCACAACATACCTCAATTTGAGTTTAACCATAGAAAAAATGGCGTTCATCGCATATTACCTGGCTCCAATCAGTTTATGTATTTTTTGTAGATCTACAAACGTGTTCATGCAAAATTTCTAATGCTGGGATTTGAACCCTCGACCCCGTGGTACAGAGCTAATGGGATTAGGTACTTACTGCTCTACTCCTACCTTCGCAACATTCCTCAAATGGAGGACCTCATAGTTCCACTAGCTCCGGACATAAAGATCTCAGATTTTCGGAATACCATCCAAAATGCGTATCTGAGATTGTAACTAAAGTTCAATGAACTCGGATTTGCCACATTTTCAAAAGTTTGATCGGTTTTTTGAAAAGAATTTCGACAAACGGTAGGGAAAATTATTGCCAGTTCAACACATTCGTCACATATATCATAATATATTGCATTACACAATACTAAAAACCATTATAGGTAGAGGCAGAATACCTTCGCAATATAGTAGGCACCAGGTACCTACCATTTAAAAACCTCAACTCAACAACCTTTCAGAATTAAAAACTCCCGCGATTTACCTCAAACTTCGCCACCAATAGAAGAACGCTCCCTTCGCGGTATGTCAGAAAATGAACAACAAAACATCAAAGTAAACTGACACCACACACAAAAAGTATCAAACCAAACACAAAATGAATAATTCAACAAGGTGGTTAACATCTTTACCTTTTTAGGGGTGGGTTTGATTTCTGAACAGCGGGTTGTTTTGAAGGGACCGTAGTCTAAACGCAATGTATGTAGATGCAAGCGGACAGTCTTGCTTTGATTTTCGACCGGCGTGGTTGGCTGTAGATGACCTAACGCGCGGAGCAACAATTTCGAAAATAACATTTCGCAGTTTCAAACTCTTTTATTCGTAATAAACTAATAACTACAATATTGTTTATTTTTTTTAATGTATTGCTGTTAAGTTTTTATACTTTTGAACAAAATCTTTTTTTAATTTTTCGAAACTTTTTTTTGAATATTTAATTTTGTGCTTTTTTAAATTCAACTTTTTTGTGTTGTGCTTTGTGGTTCATTTTTTGTTGTTGTTGTTTTTGTGTTTTATTGTGCTTCTATAATTAAGTTTTATACGTATTGTTTTACACTTTTTAATTTGAGTTTTTGATTCTTAGAAAGTGTTCATTGCCAATCCAGAAAAAAAAACCAAATATTTGGACTAATAACGCAACTTTTTCAAACTTTTGATTGTCTAGTATTTTAAAAGTTGTTTGTTTTTAAGAGCAGTGTTAGATTTTTTTATTGTTGATGTTATTGTAAAACGATAGACGATACATGGTGCAAAGTTTATTTTCAAATGACTTGTGATTTACTTTTTGGATTTTGAGTTGAGGAGCTTTCGGACATTACCAAAATGGCCAAGACGGTCCATTTGCCCTTCTTCATCTTCACAACTCTCCTCCTAGTTCAAATCACATTCGGAAGTTGGTGGTAAGTCATAATAATTATTTTCTCTCTACATCAAAGAACCCTTTGAAGTTAACGGACGGGTTTAAGCTGAACAAATATGTTTTAATTCGTTTACAATTTCGGTCATAAACTTTTTCACTTTTGTTTTCAGTTGCGTACATCACTACTGAATAGTGCTTATTGTTCATATATATCTAAATATTTTATATCATCTGAAGTAGTCATTTTAAGATTAGGCAATTTCATAATTTTTCGGAAAAAATTTTAACTATGGTAAGTTGGTAAGTGTATAAATATTGGTAACATACATAAGAACTTCGTTCTTTAATCTTACGTGATATTTTGTTTATCCGTTGAATGTAACATTTGTGAATATAATTGTTTGTCAATAATTAAGTTTGTCGATTAGGCGTACCTGTTTTAATAATGTTAACACTTCATCTCATCTCAAAATTCCAAGCTTTAAGCTTTATTTTAACGCCCTCTGTATGATAAAAAAACTTGTTCAACAGTATCAATTTTATGACTAGGTTTTATAGGTATTTTTAGGTACCTTTAGCACTAAACATCAAAATAAGTTTTGGTTAACTGGCATTATTGAGGTGAAAAAAACTAACGCCTTTGGTGAGGAGGGGTTTATTAAACCTACCATATATCTACTTAAAAGGAAGTTTGTTAAGTTTTCGTAAATATTATTACCAAAATTTATTCAATAGGTATAATATTTATTTTAAACATGCAAACAAAACGTTCATAATTTTATGTCAGTGAAATGTATGTACAGAAAATTGCACATAAAAGGTTCAAACCTAAGAGTATGGATATTAGAGAGACGGCATGTGAAGTGTGCCCGAGCGCTCCAAGTGTGCCTTTTCGAGAATTTTACCCAAACGGCTTACATTGGCTGCTGGTTTTTGGACGTTTAATACGTTCCGACAGCAGCCATTTTACATAGTGACAGCCAATGTCAGCCATGTGGGTAGAATTCTCGAAAAGGCACACTTGGAGCGCGCGGGCACACTTCACATGCCGTCTCTCTAATATCCATACTCTTAGGTTCAAACCATCTCAGAAATATTAATTTGTAAAACCAAACATTTAGTTGTCACACCCCACATCACTGATTCTTGCTGAGATTAAAGCCAGTGACACACACAGCGTTAAAAGCGCCGGCGTTATTTGGCTTGGCCTACTTCACCATATCGCTCGCCATACGTTTGCGATTGGGATGCATGGCGAGGAATATGCTGAAATGACCAAGCCAAATAACGCTAGCGCTTATAACGCCGTGTGTGTCCCTGGTTGATAAATCTTTACCACGAATCGGTTTACATTATAAATACAAAAAAATATGCTGCGGATAAATTGAAGCTTTTCCTACCGTTAATATAAAAATATAAAAAAATTATAAAAAAATGTTTCTTCTTTACAAATATTTAAATGCTTATAAGAAACTACTTATGAAAAATAAAATTTTATGGCTAAAACTTTATTATTTCTAATAAAATTATTATTTGTGGCGATATAAGGCGCAAGAAGAATACCTACACTTTTGACTTGCGGCATGAAACCTGGTGGTGGAGAAATTTGAAAAATAGATTTTACTAAACTGTTGCTGTCACTGTTGCTCTTACTCCACGGGATATTGAGCGAAAGAGACAATGCACCTCGGGCTACTAATACCTAACTAAAATCGAGGTTTTGTATTCCTTACTTTTCTACTTGTGGACTGATTTTCAATTTTTTTTACCAACTACATAAGAAAAATCTATTCTATGTCTGTACATTTTGCTTTTTAAAAAAATCATTGTATAGTTTGTATACTGAATGTATTTTGGCGGCGTTTAAACCAGTCAATTTTATTGATTTTTGGAAGGTCATAACTTCTATAAAAAGTAACTTATCAAAAAAACAAAAAGTACCGACATGCTAGTAGTTTATATCTATTATATGTAAAAACAATATTTTCTCTAGGGTTAAAATCCAGAGAGATAAATAGGGAATACGTTTTTATGGAAAAATCACCTCCGTGTATCCGCTTAAGACACTCTTATATAAATAAGTAACATTGACAGCTTTATGGGTCCAACAGACATAGCTATAAAAGTGCTAGCTTTATTTGGCTTGGCCTACTTTAGCATATCCTCGTCATTCATTCCCATTTGGAATGTACGGCAACCGATATGCCGAAATACGCCAATAATGCTAGCGCTTTTACAACTGTGTCTGTCGGCCCCATTATACAAAAATATATAACGATAATGATATATTATAACTACGGGATAACTTTGATCTGTAACTGAACTATACTTATGTATCACTTGTTCAAATTTTTAAAATTTAAAACTGAAAGTAGTATTGTATTCGTGTGACATTATATTGCTTATGCGATATGATAAATTTATTTCCTCACTTCGAGATCCTATGCTGAGGGGGACTAGGGTTTGTATAGTGGGTTTTCAGCTATTTATATGGTACAATTTCATGGTTCGGGTAGGGTTTTTTCAGTAAATTCTATGATGATATTTTTAAAATGCTAGTCATTTTTTTTCGACAATTTTTTAAGCCGATTTTTGATGAACTTAAATAACATTTGTTTTGTTATTTTAACTAATATCTGTGAATGTTTTTTTATACACTCAAAACTTAAATTAAATTCTCCAGCTTATCAAATAAAAATAATTATCCGGCATAAAAATATCCGTTTGTTTTAAGATTTGTATTTCGTCATTTCCAATAAAAAGTTTTATACCTACTGGGTTTGAATTTATCATTATGGCTTTTAGTTCGCCGAAAAAGAATACCTAAAAAACTAAAAATGTTCTAAGAAAAAGCTCTCACATACACAATAAAGAATTGACAAATAATTACAAAAGGATAATATTGATAAAAGTCAACTGTTGGAAAAATCGTCTTTATTGACAAGTTATTTGAAACCCGAGAATGTGTGTTTTTTTATTTTCGAAAAAAATATTTAACAATTATCAATCAAGTAAAAAACCATCTAATATGTAACAATTAGTTGGTGAAAAAATCAACCCGTAAATAAGTAAATCTGTTCATTTTCATTTTCGACCTAATTGCGCCATCTCTTGGTTGTAGTCAATTTCAAAGATTTTTTTTCTAAGAATTAAACCTGTCTTCCCAGGGTCTGAAGTCAACAAAGCAAACAACTGAGCCAAATCCCAATTGAACAGGACCGACATCATAAAAATGCGTACACGTCTGCGTGAGTGTGTGTAATTGTCACCAAAAGTGATAAAATGCGTTGTCACCGACAACAGACTGTATCTGCTCTATTATAATATTTGGCATTTTACCATCAAATCTAGCGTACATTCCTACCTTCTAATTAAAAACAGGATATCATTTTGAATGCTTCATTATTTTGCAGAAAAGGTACAATTTGTTAGTGGGTATTCAATTAATTATTTTAGTTGTTATGTTTATTATCATTAACGGCAAGATAAAAACTATTAAACGATGAAAAGTTGCTAAAATAATCTGATTGCCCATTAACAGAGTAGTTTATTTTTATTGTCGATAAAATTAATATCGTATTTCACAATAAATATAATGACAATATCATATTATTTCGTTCTGTTCTGCGCCGTGGACAGGTGGGAATGTTTTACTAGACTTAAAAAGATGAAAATACTGTTTAATTAATTATTATATATTTTTCCTTTTTAATTATTTTAAATTAAAAAAAAAATGTTAAAATGTGTGAAATTTATATTTCGAATTAACACCGTTATTAAACTTGAAGAAATCACGGAATCTGTCTAAAATTTTAACAAATGAAGTGCACATTAAAAAAAATAATTTTTTAATTAATTATAAATTAAATAAGTTATCTGATTACTTGTAGGTAGGTACCTACCAATTTACTTTCTAGCTTGTAAGAATAATCAGTTTGAAATTTGAAAATTACACTTAAATTCGAAGCAAATTTGTGTTCATTGAATATGGATAATTTTTCACACAATGCACATATAACCGATATTTTTCTCGAAATATTCTCGAAATTTTCTTGAAGGTTTCTTCAAAATGTCAACAAGATTCTAACGAAGGAGAAAAACATATTT
Source organism: Limnephilus auricula (assembly GCA_951813805.1). NCBI lineage: Eukaryota > Metazoa > Arthropoda > Insecta > Trichoptera > Limnephilidae > Limnephilus > Limnephilus auricula. The sequence goes on along the minus strand of OX638406.1, from coordinate 8,945,196 downwards.
TGAAGGAATTTTCGTAATAAGGTTAGATCTTTTTTTGTGCTTTTTCCATAGGAGATTGCAAACCTAGCAGAGTTCAAGTCGATAATATAAATAAGTATAAGTAGATAAAATATGTAGTTTTTAAAATTATTATTATATTTTTAAATGATATTTTAATGAAATGTCACAAATAAATTTGTGTGCATCACTATATAATCAGAATGATCAATTATTAATTTCGATAAATGGGATTATATAGTCAATATAGTGGTAACTATACACAAAGCTAATTGTTTCATTTAATTTAAAAATGACGCCACAACGTGATTAGGGCAGGTTAAGTTAGGGGCAATTTTAAAATAAAACATAACTTTTAATTACTCTTGAATGGGGTGTCGAATTGTCACTTTGTTGAGTTGCCATGTAACCCAGTCGATTCCTGAAATAAGTATACATTAGTAGTTTGATGACTGTTGAGTGGTAGGCACTGAATTTTATTCATTTGTAATATATCATTGAAGAAGAAGATAACAATAATAATCTAATTTTTAAAATATAAAAATGAACAAGACGCAGAAAAATAATAAAAGATAATGGTCGCAACTGGGACTCGAACCCAGAACCTTACGTCTTACCGGGACATACACCTCTACCAATTGGGCCACTGCGGTCTACTATGAGACTGTCGTAATTGTCAACTTCATATTTCAAATTTCAGAATTAACAATATTATCTTCGACTAAAGTTTTTTTCCCCATATTATTAGCAGCTACCTTTATTATTGGAAACAAGTATTCAAATAATGTATTTGTTACCTAGGTGAATACCATTGATGGAAATAAACTTCAAAAGTTAAAAAGAGAGTTTTTCTTAGGAAAAAAAAATTATTCATTTGAATTGAATTCATGCTTAGCAGTCACTCAGTTTGCTTGGTGAAAAGCATTTTTTGTTTGGAATTATTCCCTTTTCCGACGGTAATTTTAATGCGAATTGGAAATACAAAATTTGACGATTTTCTCGAAATAACGTACTATCTAAAGAGGTAATTCCAAAAATTCTTAAGAATTTTGTGAAGATATCTGTAAATTATATTCTATTTATTATCTCCCCGAGATTTTCTTTGAAGACTTTGTTTAACTTTGATATTATATTTTGGTTAATTTAATATGACCGCTTCATCGTTTGGTGGTTTGCTCGAACGCCGCAACTAAAAGTAAAAATATGAAAAACACAAAATATAGTAAAAATATGAGTTGAGGTTTAAAAAAACCTCTATTTTTTAGAATAAGAGTCATTATCTAACCATCAGGCACACGTTTATCCTCATTCAAACATCATATCGGATTTTATCAATTTAAAATTTTAATTAAAAATTTTATAAAGGTCAATAAATTGTATCAATATAATTTAATAATAAATTCATATTCATAATTATTATTCACTCCTGCTCAGATATTGTAAATCTGAATGTATTCTGGGTAGGTGGGTACCGCAAGTATTAAGAACTTATTGTCATGTCATGTCATTACAAATGTAACTGTAAAGTACTTGAGATGTGTATCAAAACACGCGTCCATATTCACAATCCAAGTGGATTAATGAAAAGTTAAGCAATAAGCTGCTAGGCCACTTTTAGAGCGCTTTAAGATTATAAATTTAATCATTTAATAAAACGCTTAAAAAATTATTGGAGTTATTTAAGAGTGATTGACCAGCGGCTGAGAATAAAAGTTTAAAAATACTTGTAACTGTACAGGGAGGTTCCAATGAGAAAGATCGATTATTTCCCGTATCAATTTTTTTAAATTAAAAATTTAATATCGATTTATTTCATTCAAAACTTGCTTTAATATATACCTACATTCTCAAGTAAGCAATAAAAATGTTAAAAAAGCACGATAATAAATTATTAAATATCGTGTACCACATGTAAGTATTATTTGTTCATAAGTGTTTATGATTTTTTAATAATGTTTAAACAAATTAAGTGTGTTAAAAAAATTTGAAATATTTTAGTTTGTAAGATAAATAGAAAAAAACTGAGGTATTTTTGTCACAAAACACGTTCTAGGATTTTTTTAATGATTTTAATTGAACTAAAATTAAAATTCTCAAAACTGTGTTGAAAATTATGTATTGATTTATTTTGTTGTATGATTATATGATTTTAAATTTGTGTTGTTTAATAGAATCTATCGTTTGAAAATTGAGCAAATCTGCCAACGACCAACGGTATAAACTTGGTATCTTAAAAGTACACTTAGTTTTTTTAAATTTTAAAACTGCGTGTACCTGATAAAATAACAATCTTTCAAAATCAATTTATGTTTATTTGTAAAAAAGAGTCAAAATGTCTAGAATTTGATTTAAAAAGGACTAATTTCCGGTATTCTCTGGTAATACCCTCTTAAGTCCATTTATATTTTGTCATCATTTGGCAATCCCTATATTAATACATTAAATATTATTTGTTCGTTAAATTCTCTTGAATCATGGCATATGTTAAATCAATACCTCAAAGATAATTTATCATTTGAAGTTTCCAACATCAACACGTCCCATTCATGTCAATTTGTCTATTCTTGACTTGACAAGCAATCATCAGGTGATTTTGTTGTGATATTGGCACGCGGAATGAATGGAGTATTTTAAATAATGGGAAATAATGTCAGTAATAGTAGATTTATAGACGTTTACCATATACCCACGCATCATTTATCAAACACCTTATTGTATCCATTATTTGTGAAATCATTTCACAAGGTGCTCGTTAAGTGGAGTAATTATATTTATAGTTAAGTTATTGGGATGTGGTCTTGATTGTGCTACTGCGCGTTTATAAATTAACCTAATATAATTTTTTTTATTTTATTTTAACTCCCATACGGCCTAACACACATAAAAACTCTTTTTTTATAAATTTCAATGAAAATGAAGAGTTAACAAAATACAGGTAACATAAAATATAAGAAACGTAATGTAGGTTACATAAAATATAAGAGTTGACAAAAAGTAGGTAACGTAGAATATGATAATAATAATATCAGAACGAGCCAATAAACAGAGCAACTCAACTTTGACCATCGACATTTTCAATGTCACTTACAGACAGTTCAGCAACTATCTTTTAGCACATGTCACAAAGTAGTAAAACTGCCCTCATGTACTTTGTAATTTATAATCTTCTCCATGATATATTGGTGTATAACTGTTTTATGGAGAATATGAGAAAATAAATAAATAAGTGAAGTAAAAATATATATACTGCTAACATCCTCCAAATCAATATCAATAAAAATGTTTAAAATTGGTGTTCACAACATTTAATGAAATATGTAGAAATAGTTGGCACAAACGGCGTTTGAAGTCTGCCAAGTTTAAAAACTAATATCAAATACATCCATATTAAGTATTTGTTGCCAAGAATATGTAAACATTTACACAGTACATTAAATATAAGTTGTAAGGTATTTTAAATAAATTACATCGTTTTGTACCTATTACATAAATCTGTAAAATGTCAATAGGTAATTTCGCCTGGGTTTTAAAACTAAATTATGATGAAACTAATGAAAAGAATCAAACTTTGGTTGACTAATAAAACATAAATGAAAGAGTGTGGGTGGAGAAAAATTTACATTTTAAAATCAAAAATTATCTGCTCACTAAAGTTTAATAAAACGACAAGAGATTTAATAATTTGGTTGTGTATGTTTGCAATGAATAGTGAAAAATGTCTAATTGTAATAATTTTTCATAATAGGTATAAGTTGTGATTGCGCGAGTGATTGGTGAGTTATTTGCTGCATTGGTGTTGTGGGCTTCTATATGAAGAAGAGAAGTGTGCCTGGTACGTAGTAAATAAAATGTTAATGTTTATCTAGTTGTTCATGTAGGTATACATATATGTATCAAATGAGGGAGTTTACAGCAATTTATAGTTTTAAAAAGGTTAGGTAGTTCATTTTTCGTCTGTTTTCTAAAGTTGGAATATTTAAATTATTCATTAACGACGGGTAATATATACTATTTGTCGTTTTCATTCATCTTCAAATATCTTTTATTTATTTTTAAAAACTAAATTTTAAAAGGTTAATTCAGGTTAAACCAAAAAAGTAAGTTTACATCACATTTTTGGAGTCTATTTTGTTGTGCCTATAAATTTTTTCATCTGCTTTTTTAGGTGAAATTGAAATTTGGTTTGAAAAAATTGGTCGCACGGGTTATTTAATATGTTGGTATAAGTATTTAATGTTTTTTTTACTCTTTATGGCTGAAAAAACAAAATTACAGTAAAAAAAAAAACAAATCGAAATGCTGCGAAAAAACTGAGTTTTTATGGGTTCTCTGTGTGATATTATTAAGTGATTTATTGTAGATTCACCAGTTCCTACTTTTACAATGAGTTCGTTTGGCCTCCGTGAATGAGTAGTTGCATATCTCGGCCATGAATCCGGAGGTCGCGGGTTCAATACCTGGCGTACACATGGTGTGTTAATTCACAATTTATTCAATACACACAATGTAAAATATATACGGAACATTCTAGAGTGCTAGATATTATAAGTTTTCTCTGGTGAAAGACCGTTATCCGGAATTGAAACGCCGCTTGAAATGGCTTTAGACGTGCTTGGTGACAAGAGATCCAAAAGGATGGGACCAACTGGGAATTGAATGCGGTACTCACATATTTTGTTTAAAAAGATAATTAGGCTTTTTCAAACCGCCGTTTTATTATCAAATTAAATGGTATTTGTGACAAGAAAATGAAAACCCGGACACAGTTTTATAGCTTCTACACAATTTTAACAAATTAACAGAGAAAATTTTTCTATTATTTTTACAAAAGTGATTGAAGTCTCGACAAGTAAAACTTAATCAGGAAAACCTTCTTAGTTCAAACGTCTTCAGTAATTATTATCTCTTCTCGAACAGTGGTGCATCGTATGGCTTCAACTAATTAATTTAACATCTAAGATTTCCATCTTGTCTTTAGGGAAGATGGAAACAAAATACTGACCTATTTTGTGTAAATTAATTCAGAACCGTAAAACCGGATGACTGTGATCAATTTTTAAAACTTTTTATAAAAACATTTATTTTTATATAAAAACATTGTCGTAAACTTCAATTTGGGAGGCGGGTTTGGTGATTTAGTACACGGAGAAAAATGTTATTCGAAAAAACGATCATTTTAATAGTAAAAACGGTTAGAAACGGGACTGTAGTTCTTACGAACAAATTAACAGTGTTTCAATGTTTATTAGCGGAAAATGTAAGAATAATTTGTTGGTGCAAAACAAATCATTCTTACATGTTCCCGCCAATAAACATTGAAACCCCGTTAATTTTTAACCATTTTTACTATTAAAATTATCGTTTTTCGAATAAAATTTTTCTCCGTGTAGGGGTGCCCGGGTTTGTGAGGTTTTTCTGGATCTTGGCGGCGTATGCTTTTGCTAACTTTCTACGTGACCTTACCAGAACGGGTGAGACTGCTTGAGGGAGACCTTTTGACCCCTCCAGTCGGATTTTCTTGAATTCTATGAATCTACCCTCGTAGGTATAATAAAAACCACAACATTTACATGTTGATGATTATCTAAATCCCGGGCAACGCTGGGTACTTCAGCTAGTCTTAAATTAATTAAATTAAACTGCTTTTTTTTTATTTTACTACAATACCGTTATTCTTCATTGTGTTAACACAAAGTTGAAAAGGTATTATATACCTACATGCAATTCTAATTTTAAGAGCAGTGAGTATCTATATTGCAAAGAAAAATACTTGTCCCCCTTTTATATTTTCTTGTTTTTTTCCAAATTTGTAAGTTACACAGCTTTACATTTCCACCATGTGATATAATTTTAGTATTTCCATTTGAAGAACAGTGGCGCCCTCCTATGTTGTTCTAAATTAACGTCCTATAAATCCACTGGAGCGACAGTGCATTTTACCTCTTTTTTCTTGGATTGCTAAAGGAAATTTTTTCGCCCACATTAAAAAAATTATACATCCGAATCTGAATATGGAGACATACAAACTGATTATAGTTCTATATATCCAATGAATTCACCTATTTTTGTCACATGTCACCTATTCGTAAGATTTATAAAAAAATATTATTAAATCGTTGTCTTTAAAACATTTTAAAGAATTTAGAGAATATTTATTTTGTTATATTTTGAGTGTACAACATATTATATAGTCGCTTTAATAATTTCTTTTTTTAAATTTGCCACATTTTGGCAACAAAGCAATTCGTGGTTGTGGAAATAGTGCCATATTGTGGCAAAAAGCGCTCGAGTGGTTGCTATTATTTACCTACTATTAGATGTTATTGAACATCGGATCTACTTTGGTGCTTCTATTAGAAATTTTATTCTGTTAACGATTCTTTACCCTCGAGCTAAAATGAGCTGGCTTATTTGGAAAATCATAATAAACTTCTCGGTAATAATAAAAAGAAAATTGTAAAGAAAGGAACTCCAGTAAAAGCTCTAAGCTCTTGTCGGCTATCTATCTTTGCAGGGTATTTTTAATGGGTTGGTTCCCTTCGTTAAAATATGAAAATGTCGAATTTTCTTCTTTATTTTGTGGTATTTCCTATCGACGGTTTGCAGGGAGTATGAGATGCATTGCGAAATACTCGTAATGCAAAATCAAGTGTTTATACTTTGAAAATTTGATTATCTACAGATTTTATAGACGCTTTAATTAAATACTGCGAGTAGAACACATGTTGGCTATTGCTTTGAGAGAGCATTTTTATAAGCCTTTTTATAAGCTTAGAAAAACTAAAGTATTAGGCCTATAAAATATACTTTGATGTAAAAAAACTCCCACTAACGAACCCCTTTTCAGAAATGATTTTATTGTTTAATGTGTAAAATTAAGTTTATGCCCAAACTTCAAAAATAAAATATAACATGCTTTCAACCTTATGGCCATCTGCATAAAGAGTGTTTTTGAAGATGTGCTAATATGTCTACTTTAATAAACCATCATCATCTCCACACAGGAGGCCCTAAGGAAATAAATACCTCTTTGTCAAAAAAATGGTCCAAGTCATCTTTGGAAATGCCGTGTGGAAGGTCTTTTTAGGGAAAGGATGGAGAGGAAGTCCTGGAAGGAAAGAGGTACGAGCGGTGGGTAGGAATTGGTGATCGATGTGTTCAGGAGTGTCGAACGAAATAATCCAACCCTCCCACTGCTGTGCAAGGCGATATTAAGACCTATTGACCAGCGGCTGAATTAAGTGAAGCTCCAAAATGCTTGCAACTGTACAGGGAGGTTCCGATGAGAAAGATCGATTATTCCCCGTATCAAAATTTTTAAACTAAAAATTTAATATCGATTTATTTCACTCAAAACCGGCTTTAATATAATATACCTATCACTCAAGTAAGCAATAAAAATGCTCGAAACGCATTTTGATAAATTATTAAATATCGTATACTTCTTGTAAGTATTTTTTGATCGTTAAGTACAGCATGAGCTGTAACTCTGAAAATTAAGTGGTTTCAATTTGTATCTCGAACGAATCCAGGAACTGAAGCTAATTTTCTTTTACCCTAGAAAAGTATATTATATTTTCTGATTCTAAACATTTTTTTTATTTAGGAACATTAATATTTAGAAGAAAAAAAAATGTTGACCGGACCGAATCAAACAATGTACAACTTCATCACTCCTTTAAAAAGCCATTAAAAATTGAAAAAAAAATTGTTAAATAGGTTAGGTTAGGTTAGTGGTTGGGCATTTACACAACTACACTTACATACATAAATCTGTACGAATCTATACACATACATGAACTGCTGTACTTGTAGTTAGTATTGTCACATTTCCTTCCTACCCTTCCCTACAAACCTGTCACTTTTTCCTATTACCCACAATCAGTCAATAATCGAACCTCTTCCTGCAAAGATCTCTGCATTTAATTTTCGCTTCCGCATCCGCTCTTTAGCTACTCACCGCTCTAAGAAAAAATATTATCCCTTCCCTACAAACCTGTCACTTTTTCCTATTACCCACAATCAGTCAATAATCGAACCTCTTCCTGCAAAGATCTCTGCATTTAATTTTCGCATCCGCATCCGCTCTTTAGCTACTCACCGCTCTAAGAAAAAATATTATCGCAATATAGTGCAATGTTAAAACCGTCCAAATGAATAAAGTACTATAAGTCCCGCAGTGAGTAATTTTCTCCTTTTCTTTATGTGCCCTCCTTATACTTGTGCAGTGGTTAAAACACATAAAAGATACACATTTCAAGGTCCTTCGACATACAAAATTACACAAAACACGCACCAGTTAGGTTTATCGGCTTTAATGAATAAAATCATCACTTTTAATGACATTTCAAAGGGGTATTCAAAGCCTCTTTGTTGTAATGGAGCAAAAAATATAAGAAAGGAATTTTAAGGTATTTTTGACCTGTGACGTGGTTAACCAGTTTGATGTTTAACCCAACAATATGTAGAACATGTCATTACTAGATCATCCAATCTTCCATTTGTACAATCAGAAGATATCCCCTATTTTGCCCGAGGGTTGCAACCTATTACCTTCCTCCCGTCAACAATATAAATACCAAATAAGCCTCGGGGTGTTTTCAAATACAATTATCTTCTATAAAGGGGTATGTTGTGTTCAGTTAACCCTCAAACGGAACGATACCCAAATACACAATGTAATTTTTTAAAGGTAATTTAAATTGGAAACGCCCACGGAGTTATTTATTTTAATTAGCTGACGAAACCAAAAAAAACTACCCTTGGTAGAGTAGAGATTCTCAAAGTATTCATTAATTATGATTCATAAATTTGCCCTTTGGATCTTGAGTCTCTAAGATATCTCAAGTTCCAAGTGGAATCTCTTCCATGCTTGATATTTTTATTTTTTAAAATTTTTAATTTTTAATTTATTTTTATTTTTATTATTAATTTAAGAATGGTACATATTAATTCTGTTTTCATTTTGTTTTTAGCTATTTTCCTACTTTTACTTATGAATTTTTTTAAATAGGTTAAATATGTTAAGTTATGAGTTATTCATAAAAATAAAAAAATCTTAACTTTTAATGCATTTTCGAAACAAAAAAAAAAGTTTTTCACGAAGCAATTTTTAGCGCAATTTATTCTTTCCGCATTCTCTATTCAATTCCCTTGTACATAACGGTTAAAATCGCTACTATCGACCGGTTTCATTAGAACCTTTCCAAAGTCAGGGTAAAATTATAGAATAGAAAATCTGTTGTTGAATTAGAAACGCACTAACAGTGAAGTTTGGGGTCGTGAATTTTTTGTATGGTCTTTGTATGGTCAAAAATTACAATTGTGAAATAACACACCTTTATACACAATTTTATCAAAAAAAAAAAAATTACTTGCATTCGCCGGGATTCGAACCAGTGACTTCAGGATGGTGAGTCGAAAGCCTTACTTCTCAGCCGCGGAGGCAGTCAAATTAATATTATTGTAGGTACATATTATCCAATCATTCTAAATTGTGCTTTATTGTAGGTATATATTTTCCCGTTCGTTCTAAATTGTGATTTATTGAAGATATATATTGTTTTTTCTATTAATTAGCCCTTTTCTTTTTTAACTTATCTATGGTGTATTTAAAAATTTAATTGATTTCCAGAGATTTTTATTATATATGAATTGTTACCCAAGAATATCCGAGAGCCATTGACCAGCGGCTGAGAATAAAAGTTTAAAAATGCTTGCAACGGTAGAGGGAGGTTCCGACGATAAAGATCGATTATTTCCCGTTTCAAATGTTTAAAATGAAAAATTTAATGTCGATTTATTTAATTAAAAACATGCTTTAATATATACCTACATTCAAGTAAGCAATAAAAATGCTCAAAACGCACGATGATAAATTATTAAATATCGTGTACTTCTTCGTGTACGATGATAAATTATTAAATATCGTATTTTTTGATCATAAGTATTTATAATTTTTCAAAAATATCTAAATAAAATAAGTGTGTAAAAAAAATCATATATATTTTAGTAAGACCTAAAGTAAATAGAAAAATTGAGGTATTTTCATCACAAAACACGTTCTCGGATTTATTTTTTAATGGTTTTAATGTAACTAAAATTAAAATTCTGAAAGATGTGTTTAGTAGATTATGTATTGATTTATTTTGTTGTGTGATTATATGATTTGAAATTTGTGTCGTATAATACAATATTTCGTTTGAAAAATGAACAAATTGCCAAGGACCAACGGGTATAATACCTTAGTATATTAAAAATCAACTAAGTTTATTTAAATTTAATAAATGCGTTTACCAGATAAAATAACTATCTTTCCAAATCATTTTATGTTTTTTTTTGTAATAAAGAGTCATAACCTTTAGAATTTGATTTAAAAAGGACTAATTTATGGTATTTTCTGGTAGTAACCTATTAATTATAATTAAAATATAGAAAGTATTTGACGGGATTAAATAAACATCCACCTGCATTATTTTATTCCTTGTACCTACATACTATTTACATGTGCGTTATTTATCAAGAGGGTATTTCCAATTACCACCCGACTCTCTGGGGGCGGGGGTAGTTGCCTCCCCTTTTCTTCTATATCCCTCCCCTCTGCACCACTACTGCAACTGGGTAGGTCCTCCCTAGTAAAACAACAACACAAACAGCTACAGATCTACCTAGGAGGGCCCCACGACCTAATCGAGACGCACAGCCGTATTAAATAATATGGTACTCGCTAGAGGTAGTAGCAACGCGGTAGAAGAGGTGAATGCGTTATTTAATATGAGGGGATTGCAGTTTGCAGTCACTGCACATTCTGGAACTATTTGTACCCCTTCTTGATAGCTGTACTTAACCCATTTAATCCCGTGGAATCAATTCTTAATATTTAAAAAAATATTCGTCATACAATGACTGAATTAAGTCTGAGTGTTCAAAATTAATGTATTTATTTTATTTATTTTTATTTAAACGCACATAGGGCTTTTACATACATAAATCAATACATGTTTTGATTAATTACAATGAATAGCTAGAAGTGAATAAAATACAGGTAAATAACAGAAAATATTAAGACACATAATATAGGTTAGATAAAATATGAGTTGACAAAATGTAGGTAATACAGAATATAAATAAAGTAAAAAAAAAATAAAAAAATAGCCTGCCAATATCCTCCAGATCGACAATAATAGGTATTAATAAAAATGTATAAAATTGGTATTTGCAATAGTTTATGAATTTAGTAGAAATAGATACGTTTTTAGATTTTCACGGCCAAAAGCATTTTCGTTGTTTGTTTTTGGGGTGTTATGCCGTGTTGTGCTACCTCCTTCTTTAGCCGACGTTTCGGACAGCGTTGCAGTGTCCATCATCAGGGCAGATCCGGCACATCGACGGATCTGCCGGATCTGCCCTGATGATGGACACTGCAACGCTATCCGAAACGTCCGCTAAAGAAGGAGGTAGCACAACACGGCATAACACCCCAAAAACAAACAACGAAAATAACTAGAAATAGTTCGCACGTACGGCGTTTAAAGTTTGCCAAATTCAAATTATTGTCAAATACATCAATATTGTTTAAATATTGGTTACCAAGACTACGTAATCGTTGTATTGGGGAATGCAATTTATTGTTAGAATGAGATGTGTGCATATAAAATGTAAATGTTTGTCTAGTAGTTCGTGTAGGTACATGTAGATTTATTAAATGCAAGAGTTCACAGCAATCAAATGTTTAATAATTTTAACAAAAATGTTAGGTCGGTTATTTAAATCCAGCGTTTATCGAAAAAAATTGACAATTTTATGCTTTATACAAGTTTATGTTATCTTTTGCTTTACCTACTTCAGTCAGATATATTTACTTTAACTTACAAACAGTTCAATTATTAATTTTTAACTTAATGAGTAAAACCTCAAATTGAAATATTTCAATTAACGAAGATAATTTTAGCGAAACTCAATCGAAAAACTGATACAGAAAAATCTAAAAAGATACGGTCACGTCTGGGACTCAAACTCAGGACTTTCGCCTTGCCGGGCGCAGCTCTTGTAGCGTACGGAGAAAAATGGTATTCGAAAAAACGATCATTTTAATAGTAAAAAACGGGACTGAAGTTCTTAGGAACAAATTAACAGGGTTTCAATGTTTATTCTTACATTTCCCCGCCAATTAAAACACTTTCTTACGAACAAATTAACAGTGTTTCAATTGGCGGGAAAATGTAAGAATAAACATTGAAACCCTGTTAATTTGTTCCTAAGAACTTCAGTCCCGTTTTTAACCGTTTTTACTATTAAAATGATCGTTTTTTCGAATAACCTTTTTCTTCGTGTAGCTCTTCAATTAAGTAGCTCCGTGATCGGACGGCCTAAAACATCACAATTATTGGTCTACAAATGCAGAACATTTAATATTTTTTTCTATTTGCTCCCAAAAAGCATTTCAAATTTCCGTAATTGACATGATCAATGAGCGATGAACAATTGTTAAGGAAAAAGGTTCAATCCTCAGTCAAACCATTTTTTTAAGTATTAAAAGTCACTTGTAAGTGGCTATAGTATAGTAAAAAATCTTTATTGTGCTCTATTTTAGGAAAAAGATTTTGAGTGATGATTACTATTAGTACGAGTGTACTTAATAGAATAAGGCACCGACTACTACTGGTAGAGTCAATTATGTTTACAAAATGCTACCTAATAAAGTATCCAAGTAATTGACGCATTGTACAATAATATGTTAGAGTAAAGTGAACGCGAAGGAAACTTTCCTACTTAAGGCGCAGGTTTTGCGGTAACATTTTGGAAATTTATTCAGTAATGAGTGGACATTTGAGGGGAGAGGTCGCGCGCTCGCATTGCAGTTCCGTCAAGCAATTAATGGGGAAATGGGTGTTACACAAGCAAAGTAGAAATTAAATAATTAATTATTTTATCGTATAAAAATGAATGTTTCTTTGTTTGTTCCTCGTGCGGAACCTAAAGCATTTATCCGATAGCGATTTGTCGTGTATGAAATTATTTCCTATCTAGCGTTATGAAATTATTTCCTATACCATTTATCCGATTGTGATGAAACTCTGGTGAGTTGTTATGTGCACACCCGCAAATGTTTCTATAAATAATATTGAGCTCTGGCGTCATGAAATTTGTAAAAAAATACATAAAAAATTAATGTTTCTTTGTTTGTCCCTTATTCGGTACCTAAAGCATTCATCTGAGTGCGATGAAACTTTGGCGGATTTTTCGTGTACGTGTACATGCCCTTGAAACTTTCTATATACATTATAGTGCAAGTGAGCTCTAGCGTTATGAATTTATTTCCTGTACTATTTATCCGATTGTGATGAAACTTTTGTAAGTTGTTAAATGCACACCTTCGTAATTCCTTATACGGTACCTAAAGCATTACTCCAATTGCAAAGAAACTTTGGTGATTTGTTGTGCACATACCTGTAATGGTTTCTATATGTAGTGCTGAGCTCTGGCGTTATAAAAAATTTCCTATACCATTCATTCGATTGCGCTGAAACAATAGGTGATTTGTTGTGCACACGCCCGCGAAGGATTCTATATACATATAGTGGTGAGCTCTGACGTCATGAGATTTGTAGAAATAATTACAATATTTCCTTCTCATCCCCATTCACCTTCAGCCACACAACATACCCCAATTGGGGATGCCATAGTCTTACTGACTCCAGACGGGAGCAGGTGGGACTTTTGTAAGGTATTCATATAAAAAAAGGAGTGGCGGACGTATGAATCCATCTCTCCCACAGCGGGGCAAGGCGATGAGTCGAGAGAGTCAAATAAATTTTGGGTAATTTGTACACGAGCTGCCAATAAGAAGGAACAGCCTCAGGAGCACACGTGCTTCAAGAATTATTCAGGGTCGTCTACCGCGATGGAATCCTTAATCTACTGTTATTTCAGACATGGAAGATGCTTCAGAGAGGAACTAGCGTCATTGGTCCCTTCAGCACCGGTGCAAAGTCGGGAAACACGCCAAACGCGCGCCCAACATATATACACGGTCGAAATTTCTCACATGAGAACGGGTCGCTTCTACCACTCGTTCTTGAGTTCAACAGCTCAGCTGTGAAACGATTTGCCGGCCTCTGTGTTTCCTCCTTCATACAATATGGGTCTCTTAAAGACAATTTTTCACCGGGCCTCCTGTGCGAAGTTATATATAAAAATAAATAAAAATATTCTACTATTATTGTTGAGAGGTTTAAAAATTCCGTACGACTAACACTGTTTAACACAAGTACTAAAGATAAAATTAATATCATTCTAAAATCCACAAGTCTTGGCAATTTTTGTAGGATATTATGCTGAATATTTGCATACCAAGTTTACATTTAGTTGATTTTATATCAATTTGTATTAAATTTTGTGATTTTTCGTTTATGTGCGTCATTCTACTTTTTGTTTATCTGAGCTAATATTTTGAAATATATTCTTTCTTGAGTACGAAAAAATTTGTCGAAAAAAACTTTCAAAAACAAAACCACCTTTTGTCATTTCTATTGCACGTACTTAAAAATATTTGTCCCAAGTTTATTTTATGATCTCCCTTTATTCACACCCATTATTTTCGGGAATATTATAAATACAGTTATTACCATTTTATAAACCATACAATCTACGTCAAAACACCATTAGATTCGAAGTCTCATTGAGTAAAAAACGGAGACGTCAAAAAAGGTTCAGGGCGTAAAAGATGTTTTTATCTATCCATTCCATTGCTAATATGATTTTTTGTCTGTCTAGCTGTATCCATTATCTAGTAAACAAATTTAAATTTTATAGAGCAAGTGTATTTTTTATTTCGTACTTTATCAAAATGCTAAATGGTTTACCAATTTGGTGTCAATCTTACCCGAGTCTGCCCCATAGACGGCAAATATTGTGGTTCGCTAGCGGGCTGTACAAGTACCAAAAATACCTAACTGCAGTGAAGCCGAGTTTTGATACCCCCCCCTTAATATTTAGACATCCAGCCACTAAACAGCTTGTCCGCAAACTGGTTTTAATAAAGAAATTCCAAAGCTTTAATTTACCTGCTATAATGCGCAGGAAAATTTTTAAAGTCATTTAAACATTTTGTGACGCAGGTAAAAATAAACCATTGTATTCTGTAAAATTGCACACAGATTCTTCCTGTGATTATCGTGTTTCACGTTGTTATTAAAATAAGTTAATAACTTTACTAAAGATATTACTTTTATATTAAAAAAACAGTTTCTTGTGTAATTTGTGAACCACGTTTATAAACTGTTTTTTTGCTAGGACGCTAATCTCTGGAGCATTGATGTGATGAGATTCCCTTAGATCCAGGGAATAATAACATCGAAAAGACCAACAAACGATTTTTTCATTGTACATCTAAGGTAATTTTTTGAAGTAAATACTTCATTACGCTCGCTTGACTTGAGGGGTAAACTGGCGAATGCGTTACGGAAATTACAGCGTTAAGAGAGGCGTAACATCGGGCGTTACGAACGTTAATAAATTTAAATTAATTTTGAGGTTCATTCCTCACAATCTAATCGTAACAACAGTGCTCAAATCCATAGTAATAACGTTTGGAATGGGTGCTGGCATTTATGCTGACAACAGTTGTGTTGTTGTTTCTCACATTCTAAACGTTAAAATCGAACTAATAATTAGCAATTTTTCGATTGGAATTTTTTGAATTTCCTGCTGCAAATATGAATAAACGTCGCTCTCTAACCAGAATCCGCATCAAAAAAGTTTTATTTTAAACTTTGTAAGAATTAAATCAACAATCCCATTCAAAGCATAAATCTCATAATAAAAATAATAAAATTTTCGAAATCAGTGCATTAAACGACTGATTTGTCACGATGATTATTATCAATCCAAACGAATCTTCAATATAGATTCTTATACACTGATGATTGGAAGGGTTTTATTCGATGCCAAAAAAAAATTTGATTAGATTACTAAAGAAGTATTTACTTCAGTCGTGTGGTCTAAAGCACACTCGTAATTTTTAAAATCTATATTTTAATCTCCTATTGAACTCCCAATGAGACAGAAACTGCCACTGATCAAATGAGTGGTAAAATGGTTAACTGTTTAAATGTTAAAATGATTTTAAAATTAGATGTTTATTGTAGTGTACTGTTGTTTCCTCTAATTAACAATACAATTCTGATGTAGTTTCAATAGTTCTTCGGTTCGTATAGACGAGTCTTGTTTATTATAGTATCGTATTTACGATGAATATCCAACTTGACTTAACACCCGTTCTAAAGGTTGCTTTGTGATAATCCGAAGCGGGGAACCGTTTACTGAAAATTCTCGCCTACAGATAGTTTATAATCTGCTATCTTCGTAACCGTTCGGATATTAGACACCACAGTTGTCTCTAACTTTTACTTTTACCAATGACGTCTATTGAGATACCTACATATAACTACGTATGCTAATGAAATATGATTAAGTCATTGAAACTACATCTGTATATTTGGAAACAAGTGTTCTATGAGGTTCTGGGTTCGAGTCTCAGTTGCGACTGTTATCTTTTATTTTTCTGTGTCTTGTTCATTTTCTTATTTTCATTTAGATTATTAGTGTTATCTTCTTCTTAAATGATGTACTAAATTGATGGGAATAACTTTCAAAAGTTATAATAATAGACATTTTAGGCGACATTTTTGACAATTTCTGAAATTTAAAATATATAATTGACATTTTAGGCGACAGGTTCTGGGTTCGAGTCCCAGTTGCGACCGTTATTTTTATTTTTCTGTGTCATTATTAGTGTTATCATCTTCTTCAATAATATTCTGTTTATTTACTTACATACATGGGCTTAAAGGTGTTAACAACACCCTCTATCAATGCAGGGAACATTGAGGGGTGAATGCAAAACCTCACTTATTCAATGTGATGTGTACTAGTCCCAGTCTAACCCGTGGGGGTAGGCAGAGATTATAGAATGTTCCCGTTTCCTTCCAATCCCGTAATGTAGTCATCCGACAAATGCAATAAGTTATGGACTCAATTTAATACCCTTCCGAACCATTGTACGATTTTTTTGCACTAGTCTCTTAATGAGATGAACGTGCGACTGAGGTTATGAGAGAGACGGTAAGAAAACGAGAAAACTGTGGATATGTAAATTACTAAAATGCGTGGTTGTCTGTTATCTCTTCTATTTGTAAATCATATCAATCATCAAAAGCCTCGAGAAAGTTAGGATTTATTCTCAGAATATGTAAAAAATTCAATAACATTAAAATAATGAAAATCCTATATTTTGCGTACGTCCGCGGCTTATTAGAATACGCTTCACAAGTATGGAACCCGCAGTACAAATCATATGTACACAATCTGGAACGCGTTCAAAATCGTTTCCTGCGGTATTTAGATTTCCGTAGCTATCGTCCCCACTTAAATCACAAAGATTCGGCCGCGCACTTCAATATATTATCATTGGAAGATCGAAGAAGCTCGGCTGATGTCCTCTTTCTACAGAAAATATCCAGGTCCATCGTAGATTGCCCGGAACTCTTACAACAAATCCAACTACGAGTTCCCAACAAACGAACCAGATCAGACAAAATTTTTAGCCTCCCTCGATGCGACACCAATTCTAAGCAAAACTCCTTCATTTATCGTGCATCACACACTTTCAATCATACTACACACAATTTGACATTTTTAACTCTGCACCACACTCCACAAAGTCACACAGGCAATCTCTCGATACTTTATTTATTGGTAAGAGACAAACAGCTTATACATAAAATATAAAGATAAATATATACATTGTTAAATGAAGTCAAGCCAAAAAAGTCTCCTATGTTAAAGTTGAATGGAGATGTAGTTTTATTACATACAATTAGTTTTGGGTGAGAAGGAGAGGAAGAGGAATATAGGATGAGGATAGGAGATGCTCCGAATACATTCCACACTCTTGTATTAATTTTCGATCGTACGTGTTACTTCTAATCGATATTTGTGAAGTGTATTGTTAAATATGTCAATATTTTGAAATTTTGTGTTATATTGTGCACATATACGGGGAATTGGTGAATTTTTTATAACTACTTACATAACTTACGTACACCCTACTAATTATACAGAATAGATCCATCCCTTTCCCTTCCCTTCCACCATCCTATCCCCATATACAGGTGGTTATATATTGACAAGTTATACAATTATACATAATTATTCTACTACTCCATAAGTTGAGCTCAAAGAGCTCGTGTTTATGGGAGGAGTATTTACAGCAAAAAATAACGTTCTAATTAAATTTGTAATCAATAATCAAAAACTTATAAGATAAATACAAACATAATTACATTATAAATATGCTAATGTAACTATTTTCCTTTGTTTACACTAAAAAATTAAGATAATTCAGTGGAAACCTATTATTGGTAAAATGATTTACCCATGTTTTATTATACTTTATAAAATGTTATAACTATTGGTTTTCCATATAAAATAAAATAAAAATAAAATATAATATGTTTTCCAAGACAATGCATAGTACAATCTAACTTCTAGTTTTCAATCATTCGTAAAACTATTTCCATCATACACTACTCAGCTTTGAAAAGTCTATCTAAATGTGAACGAATACTTCAAGGCGACCATTTGTTTGAAAAGTCCATCTAAATGTGAACGAATACTTCAAGACGACAATTTGTTTGTGTGAAAGTTTTATAGGAAAATGATTTAAACAGTAAGTAGGTACTTTAGTTAGCAATAGTTACGTTCAATATTTATTTCTTGACCGGTAATTCAATTTAAATATCTATAATTACCGTCATTACAATCAAAGACTTCGGTGGCTGGGTTATGTGGAGAGAATGACTGAACATCAAGTACCAAAGTCCCCGCTGAACTCAAGTCCGATAGAACGAAGGAGCCCAGGAAGGCCAAGATTAAGATGGAGCGACAGCATCCTCAAAGACATATCTACCTTGAAGCTTCTAAACTGGAGAGAGCTGGCATAAAACTGAAATGAGTGGAGGAAGAATCTTGAGAAGGCCAAGACCCACCAGGGGTTGTAGAGCCAAGAGTGATGATGATGATGAAGACATTAAAAATGAGACATCTTATTGAAAAACCAAAACAAAAGTTGTAAGATGTAAGATAAAATACTGTACAATTAAAAACTGAATAAACATATTTAAAAAAAAAAAATATGAATCAACGTCATTAAAACCTCTAATTTCGGTTTTGAGTCTGTAACTACAGTTCATTGAACTCTGGAACTCTTTGGCGCTCCGGTGACGAGGCAACTGAAACCAAACTAAAACAGGCTGGTTTCTATGTCTTGATTGGTCAAAAAGGTTGTTTAACCATAGACGAAGAACAATCAGCTGAAAGCAGGCTGGCAACCAGCAACGGCCGGCCACGGCAATCAGCAGTGCGAGTCGCGAGTCACCGCTTGCGTTACCATTGACAACGGGTTTTTGAGTGATTGTGTAGTGTGAGGGCCATCACATTGTCATACAAAGACAGTTGCCAGTTGACAGTTTTCAGTTGCCTCAGTGAGCGGATCGCCTTAGATATTCGTTAAATTTGCGTTATTTTAAAAATACAAATGATTGCTTGAAGGATTCAAACTCGTGACAAAGTACCTACCTATTTAAAAACATATTTTTTTATCAAAAAAATATTTTTATTGTTATTTTCAAAACTGATTCTGTTTTGTCGAAAATTCAGAGTATTCATGATTTTGACGGGTCTGCGCTAGAGGTACAATTATTATTCAATTTTAAATTTTTTTGGATTTTTTTACAATAATTTCAAACCTATGATTAGACTTCAATTGGTGTGGTTATCGAACGAATTTATTTACGGTTTTGTTCTTTGTATTTATACGCTGGCATATACAGTATATAGACAAGTAGTTTTAATCTTTATGCATTCGAATGAAAATATGTGTTATACTTTTGTTACTCGGCGGTATATCCTCTATGTACACCCCTTCGGAGACACTTAGTTCTGTTTTGTGTAAGTAAGTTTACCGAATTTTCGCAAAACCGGATATTATATAAACGTATGCCGGGGGTTAACTATCGGGGTTAAACTATCATGAAAACCTATATCTCAATGTTCTCTGCAACTCCCTTTTTTTAAAAATTTATGTGTATTTTTCTAAATTGGAACTGATTGCGTAACGAATTCGCACAAGCAGTAAAGTAATATTTTACATAATTTTTTTTTTTTTTTATAAGAAAAACTTTTTTTTTTACTTTTGAAGGTTATTCCCATCAATGCACGGAGAAAAATGTTATTCGAAAACACGATCATTTTAATAGTAAAAAAGGTTAAAAGCGGGGCTGTAGTTCTTACGAACAAATTATCAATGTTTCAATGTTTATTGGCGGGAAAATGTATAAATAATTGGTTGGTATACGTACAAAATTACGTATACCAACAAATTATTCTTACATGTTCCCGCCAATAAACATTGAAACACTGTTAATTTGTTCGTAAGAACTTCAACCCCGTTTTTAACCGTTTTTACTATTAAAATAATCGTTTTTTCAAATAACATTTTTCTTCGTGTGTAATATATCATTCAAGAAGGAGATAACATTATCCGTGATTTTTGACTGGTGTAACTGTGATAATGGAATATATTTGAAAAAAATTACAATGTATAAATTTTAATATCGAACTCCTATAAAAAAGTCCCAGCTTAGTAACAACTCCTGCTTCTCACCCCATATGAAATTTTTAATGTTCGACGGTCGAAAAGAAACTTACCTACTTTGTTACCTGGCTGTCCCGTCAGTGTCCAGGGCGGGTCTTGCAATGGGAAAATTAAGCATGCAAACCGGGCGCATTAAAAAATATAATAAATAACGATTTGCGTTTAGTTTTTACTATGGCCAATGATTTTGTGGAATTATCGTTTTTGTGTGATTTATATTTATGGAATAGTGCACAAATTTGTTGTGTAGCGCTAAAATTCAACTAAAATCCTTATTTAGCAATGATAACGTTGTGCAAACCGTTATTAATATGTTGGTATTTATAATTTGGAATTTATATTTTTGTATATTACACCTAATTAAAAATAGTAAGTTATTTGAATATCACAAAAAAACATTACGTGTTCATTTTTCGTTACATCTAAGTGTTTTTAGCCACTGGAGCGACATAGCAATTAAAATATTTTTTCTCGGATTGCTAGAGGAAATTTTTCCGCCCAAATTAAAAAATCATACCTCCGAATTTGAATATGGAGACATACAAACTAATAATAGTTCTATGTACCCAATTAATTCCCCTATCTTTTGTATATTATCACTTATTTGTAGGATTTATAAAAAAAATATAATTAAATCTTTAACCTTAAAACATTTTAAAGAATCTAGAGAATATTTATTTTGTTATATTTTAAATGTACAATATATTATATGGTCGTTTTAATACATATTTTTTTAAATTTGCCACATTTTGGCAACAAAGTAATCCGAGGTTTTGTAAATAGTGCCATGATGTGGCAAAAAGCGCTCGAGTGGTTAGTTAGAAAAAACGTTAGGCCATTTTAAAAACATTTTTATGTTTGCGTGCAAAATCTTTATATTTTAAAAATTATATATTAATTTCCATGTTTAATATTTGAAAGCGTATTTTATCACCTTAGTTTTTGGATACATTCAGAAATATTCCATTTATTAATAATGGCTTAATAATGGCTTTAGCCGTGTTTAGTGACTAGATCTGAATAGCCAGGTACTTTCCTACCTTCCTCTTCTCCATCTCCTTCCCTTCCCCACTTACCTTCAGCCTCACTACATACTCCAATTGGGGATACCATAGTCTCACTGGCTCCAGAAGGGAGCAGTTGGGACTCTTGTGAGGTTTCTCTATTTAAAAAAAAATTATTTTATTGTAAAGCGGAAATATTTTGACCCTCTGACAAAATATTAATAAAAAAATTATTATCGAAATATTAAAATAAAATGTTAATAAAAAAAAAAATAACATGTAAAAGCCCAGCAGGTCGTGAAATAAAAAAAAAAACAATGGTCTACGCCTTAGGTGTTTGCAATCTGACAACAATAAAATCATAAATATTTGGGAGTTCTTTTAAACTGCATTTTGAAATGATTGGTGACTGTAGTCCTGCCCTGCGGGTCCAAGCATCCCAGCATCCTGATGCTAATGATTTCATCTGGCCGATAATCTCCCGCCATCTCTGTACAGTGGTGTAGTTAAATGGTCGCTTGAACAGTCGGTCGTAAGGAAAGCCGCCCGCGGTAATTAACGAATAATTACCGAGCAAACTCAAAGAACTTATCATAAACCCTCAATTTTATCTCTCGGATACCGGTGCGATAGGTTACTTCGGTGGTCGAACATATCGGGGGAGGCGAAGTGGTCGTTTTTAAATTAAGCTTTCATCGTGTCGTTAATTTTGGAAGTTTATTTATAATTGTTTTGCTGCAAGTTCGACCAATGTCTTTTTGGAATGTGTAATATGTATATTACTGGTATTGTGGTATTGCCATTTGCTGATATGTGAAATATTTTTTGTTAGTAAGGCTTTATTTGATTAACATGCAAAGATGGAAATCTATTTAATTGATTTGAAATTGTTAACAGTAATAATACTATTATTCACTTTGGGAGGCGGGAATGGGTAGCGCCGCCCCGGGACAAATATTGGATAACTAACACCTCTGCCACAGGTCACCCTAAGTGGTTCGCTACGTTTAGTGACTTAGCAGGGGTGCCCGGGTTTCATGGGGGTAAGGTTTATTTAGGTCTTGGCGGCGGATGATCTAAACACACTGAACCCCAGATTCCTACCCAACATTCGTACATGTTTCCTTCCCAGAACTTCCTCTATTTCCTTAAAAATACCCTCCACACGGCATCCCCAAAGATGACATAGGCCCTGAGGGAAATTATTTTCCTCAGGGCCTCCTGTGTGGACCTAATCTAAAAATAAAAAAAAAACAATTATGGTAATAATATAATAAAATTGAATTGTAAACATCAATACCTACTATTTAGAGATATATGAATAAATACATATTTTTTACATTAGCTCCACACAGGAGGCTCTGAAAAAAAATATCTCTAAGGGTCTATGTCATCTTTGGGGCTCATGGTCTATGTCTCTTGTGGAAGGTTCTTTTTAAGGAAATGAAGGAGAGAAGTTCTTTGAAGGAAAAAATATATGATGGATGGGTAGGAATCTGTGGATCAATGTGTCCAGGAGTGATGGACATATGAATCCACTCCTTAAGTGCAAGATGATGGGTCGAGATAGTCAGGCTGGAGAGGCCACAACGTCTCACTTAACCAGTCTCTCCTGATCCGGCCTGCCACGCTGTAGGTGAGCAAACATATCCGTCGCCAAGACCTAGACAACCGAGCTCCCCTGCTATACATATGTTTACTAAAAATAAGTCCCCAAAGGAGTAGGTATGCAGTTAGGATATACAGCCGAATAACAAAATACGACAAACCGTTATATTTTTATTTTTCTGTGTCTGGTTCTGTTTAGATTTATTAGTATCGTCCTATTTTGTACGATAAAAAATTATATCTTTTAAAGTAATTCATAAAATAACCCTTTACAATATATGGTCGACAGGTTGGTTACTTTTTCCCCGTCTTGACAAGCAAAAATAGATTAAGATTTTAAAGAAAAAAATTTCAATCAATTTGCTTCAAGTGTAATAATGTTCATAATTCTTTTAAGTAAATTAAATTCTGTATTTAGATGGATAAAAGAATAACGGTATTTTATACCAAATAAGAAATCTATTTAAGTTTTTAAGCGAGTGGTGTTATCATTAAAACTTTAATCGAAAAACTGAATTTTTACGAGTATCAGTTAAAATTCATTTGCAAATGACGGTTTATGTTTCTGGCATTTAAGATAACTTAATTAAGACTACCCGTGGTTAATAATTACTTAATTTGTAACCAAATACGTAGAGTAGTTACTTCATTAATTTACGAGATCCGTACCAACCAGGATTGAGCTTAAATTAAGATAGCTATATTTATAGCTTAAGGCTTTATTTGGTGAAGACAGGTAATTATTGCGTACTTGCCCGAAGAAAAATATAACGGCTTTAAAATTTAATATCTGTAGAGAAAATCATGGCTGGTTATTTGCTTTTGTTATTAAGGGCCGGAATTTCGACTTTCTACCGATTTATAACATATGTCCCTTGAACACTTTAAGTTTCTGAGTTCATAAAATACATGTTATTTTTTAAGATAATATCTGAAGATTTGTAGAGCCGAAACGTTTATTACATAAAATTAAATTACCTACATATAATTAGAAAAAAAAATCGAAAAAAAACACGGTGTTTCTTTATATGCTTCTTAAGGTGTTGAAAGAGGTTTTTGTTCTATTGTAAACGAGTCGTGTTTCATTAAATATTTTCCCAATTTTTGCTTTTGTCTTATCTATCCTTCTTCTTCTTTTTATTTGTCAGGGGAGGGGGGTCTACCGGCCCTTAAGAATTCACTTTTAGGTGTAATTTTTCTATGATGGTTTTTTTTTGCAAATTAAAATTATGATAAAGTAAATTAGTTTTATTTATTTTTAATTACTTTTTTATTTCAAGGGCTTCAAGATTATTAAGTCGAAGACCTATCCCATTTCTATGTAATACATCTATCCCTAATTTTCTTTTAAATACCATGTATATCTCTATTATGTTCAGTATATTTTTTTTCATCCCTGAGGAAGGTTCAGGTTAAACCGAAACCGGTTGGATAAAGAAATAATAAAGTGGAATTAAAACAAAGTAGTATTGTGCTTATTACTAACTCATTTAACTTATAAGTCATAATTTTAATTATCTTTATGTTGTTACTAAAATATTTATTTATAAAATAATACACATTAAAACATTTGCATATATGATACATTAGATCACCATACTAGGCTTCTGCCTCTTTCATGGTGACCAATGGAATATATGTAGTTGCTTTGTGATGTCTAGTGTGAACATAAAATTATAATGGAAATAGAAAATATAAAAAGTAAAACAGTAAAATAAAATCAGAAATAATAAAAAAGTATAAGACATGCTATTATGAAGTAATAATGTAATCAGTTATTTTTGAACAAGCTTTTATTTCAAACATCCTGTAGAAATTAATTGAGAGATTCAAAAGTCCATAATATACAACTTTGCAAATAAAAGGTAAAATTTAATGTCTTTTCGCAAAAGACAAAAAAGGAAATGACTTAAAAACAGCCATTGATTGTCGTTTAAGATAAATCTGGCCATTATTTCTCATAAACGCCAATAAAACTTGACGTTTAAATCGGAATTTTTATTTCTTGATGCGCTCGACAAAACTGCACCGCTGTAGGTACGGATAAAAACGCCTTAATGCATTTCTCGAGAGGCATCAATTAAAACTTTTGACGTACAGACCCCCACGCAAATATTATCTACACAAAGATCGCATAACGTATTTAAAAATATTAACAATTTAACGACATCTCGCGGCTGATGAACGAATAATTATGTGGAATTTATGAGCTTTGTTGATTTATATTAAATAATTGCGATTTTTTTGCTGAGTGAGGGAGGTAAATGTTGTGATTTTGCTGCTTTGGGTGGGCTCTCAGCTTTTGAGAGCTCAGGTATTTTGTTCTGTTCAAGTCGAGGTGGATGATGGTGGTCTTGGATGTTAATTTTAATTAACCTTTGATCCTTGAGTGTAGTTGACGCAGATAATAACATTGTGATATATTGTACGTAAACACCACCCTTCTATTTATGATAATGTTGTAATTGTGGTAGACAGTTTAAATATTAAAATGCTTTTTAGCTTGGTTATATTTTCTTTTACATTACTGTACACTATATACTGCAGGCTAACTTTATGTATGAAGTACAGTCATTTTGCTGGTTTTCAGTAGTTTCTTAACGCCTTCTAAAAGTAAAAATTCACAGAAATTGTTTTGAATTTCGTTTGAGGAAAGTCTCTTAACTTAACTCAATTAAATTTTTCAAGTTTTTATTTTAATATTAATAATAAAGTTTTTTAATTACGTTTTTAATATAGTAAAAAAAAATAAGCACATTTTAAAGATATCGTTTTTTTAAATATTATAAGCAGAGGCGGTCCTTTCATTAGGTCAAATTGTCTTTGCCCACCCCCCTTACAAACTATTGGACAACAATATTTGTTAATGTTTCATTTTATAACTATATGCCTAATATGCAAACAACTGGTCTTATGGATCAGTATCACAGTTTAGAGTAAAGAAGTGACAAGTCACCGAAAATGAGTACAGATCTAATTAGTTCTAAGACAAACGTTTTTAAATCCCCGAAACTTTCCATACTCCTAACCAAAGCCCCAACTCAACCTTCTCCCAACCTCTTATAAGAACATGTCTATTATAATATAACATAACGTCCACTGTAGTGGCAAGATTCCGGACATATTTAGCCATAGCCCCCAGAACTTCCTGAACAAAATGTGTTGAATCTCTGGTTTTCACTTGACTTGATCCAAACTTTATTCTCTTGTTTTAGAATCGGCGTTTAACGGAATCCTTTCAAAGGTCAAAAAATCAAAATGGAGCTGAACGGCCATTTAATGCCTTTCTAAAACATGAACTTGAACTTAAACAAATAAGTCTTAGTATGTGTCTCCCACTCTTAACCTCTGTTACCAGTTACGCAGCGGTGGTCTTTGCAAATTATATATAAAATTATCGCTTCTATAATGCTTAATTACCTAGATGCCTGTTATTGAAATTCGCGATATTAGGCGCTTTTAGTATTCTCACGTTCACGAAAGAAACCTACGTTCCTTATTACAATAATGCTGCAGCTCTTTCTTACACATTAAATAATGGTGAGATAATAAATGAGACACACAATGCACGTATGTCTGTTTCTTCCAAAAGAAAAAAAAGTAGTACTTTGGAGGAAACAGACGTAAGAACGTGAGTATCATCTTTTGTCTCAACATTATTTAATGTGTAAGAAAGAGCTGCAGCATTATTGAAATAAGGAACGTATGTATGTTTATTGCCTTTTTTGAATCCATATTTATCACTTCTAGGGTGTATTTTTGTTCAGTGGCGACAGAGATTGTTATTCGAGAATGCGTTTTCGACAGCATTTCATTAAATAACTTGCAGTAAATAAGGGAACTCAAGGGTCGTAAATTATTATTTTATTCTGCTTGCATATTGATTTGTTTCTACGTTTGTCAAACAATTTGAAATATTTATTGAATTCTGGTGGTTCTTTCTTACTTTTTTTATGTGAGATATTAAAGAATTTCTGTGATTAGGTTTACGCTTCTTTTTAGATTTTGTGTTGTATTTTGCAGGAATGGAAGAAAAAGATAAATGGGACTATATGTTTTACTATTGTTATTTGGACTATTTGTTATTTCTGTGATTAGGTTTTTGTATATCGTGTCTATGAAACAGGATGAACTCTTGAACGGTGAGTAATAAAAATTTAATAATATTTTGTAGGTCAGCGCAACAAGCTCTGCTAGTGACACGTATTCCACGATGAGCTATGGGGCTTTGAAAATTTTATTTAAGTGTCAAAATTTTGACGTTTTTATTTACAATTTTTATTTGTTTGGTTGTAAAACGTCGAGAAAGAGTATGGAAGCCTGGTAATACAGCTAATTATCAATAGATATTAAGAACATTGAGAAGATTTTACATCAAACTAATCCAAAGAAAAATACTTTGAATTTGTTCCTGAGGTCCTGGGCAGACGCAAAACACATATAGCAAGCTAAACTAAGAATATTACTATACGCCATCTACTGATTCTGGACATGGACAAACTTACATAAATAAAACGTGTTTAGATAGTTCAGTCTATTTAACAAAATTCCTTGCAACAATTCGAATAATTTAAATTTTTGATATTGATATATTGAATAGTACAGAACTGCTAACCCTGTACAAATCGGAAACGGTTGAATTTGGCAGCCACCTCTGGTCTGTAGCCCCACAATAATTGAAAAAAACCCTCGACTCTGTGCAGAAACGGGCGATCCATTTGATTCTCCCGTCTTACCAAACGGGTTGCAATCTTTAGAGCACAGGCGTCGGGTGGGAATGCTGTCCTTGTTCTACCGGTATTTCAATGGAAGATGCTCCGAGGAACTAGCATCATTGATCCCCTCGGCACCGATGCATAGTCGGGAAACACGCCAAACGCGAGCCTAACGTATGTACACGGTTGACATTTGTCACATGAGAACGGGTCGTTTCTACGACTCGTTCTTAAGCCGGCAAATCGTTCAACAGCTCGGCTGTGGAACGATTTGCCGGCCTCTGTGTTTCCTCCCTCCTACAACATGGGTCTCTTCAAGACCCATGTTCACTCCTTCCTCTCCTCAAATAGACCCTCCACACAGCATCTTAACAGATGACATAAGCCTTGAGGGAAATTGTTTTCTTTTGTGGAGTTAATAAAAAAAAAAAATTCAGAAGAATCACAAGTCTTTATCCACTCGACTGCTTTTTGCCACAATATGGCACTATTTCTAAAACCACGGATTGCTTTGTTGCCAAAATATTGCATTTTTTTTATTAAAGCGATCCCAATATATTGCACATTTAAAATATAATAAAATAAA
Source organism: Limnephilus auricula (assembly GCA_951813805.1). Lineage (NCBI taxonomy): Eukaryota > Metazoa > Arthropoda > Insecta > Trichoptera > Limnephilidae > Limnephilus > Limnephilus auricula. Next base: position 8,916,570 of record OX638406.1, on the reverse strand, counting down.
TATTTTCTAGATTCATTAAAATGTTTCAAACGATTAAATAATATTTTTTTATAAATGCTACGAATACGTGATAATAGACAAAATATAGGTAAATTCATTGGCTATACAGAACTATAATCAGTTTATATGTCTCCATTTTCAGATTCGGATGTATGATTTTTTTAATGTGGGTCGAAAAATTTCCTTTAGCAAATTCGTGAAAAAAGTTTTAAATTGTTCTGTCGCTCCACTCGTTATATCATTACTTAAATATTATAAGCACAGTTTTCTGCCTACCCCAACAGTCGCACAATACAAGCCCACTTTATATGGGTTATAAAACAGGTCGTAGCCGCGATCAATGAAAGGTTAATTTGATATTTGATCGTGCAATACGGTCTCTGTTTGGCTGTGGATCGGATACCTGGGGAGTTTGACATCTCCATTTGCCACGAGATGACGATTGGGCGATACCTGTGGAGCGAGCCAAGGAGCTAACAACAGTGGGCGAGAGGTCAAGCAACCATATTGCACGAGGACTGTGCTCGGTCGTCGGCAAGTCCAAACAATAAAAACAAGGCTTATTGAATAGATCATTATTTGTAATAAAGCTTAGGTAGTTATAGTTAAAACTATACTACATTACTACATTTTTTTTGTTTTTCCGTCCGGTACGTACACAAATAAATCAGAAGGTTTTCCGAAGGCCACATTATAGCTGTCCGTGTTTCCTTCCCACCCTCCCGCAATCCCCTTTCACCTTCTCCACCTTCTCCCCTCCCTCGTTCCCCCTCCTGTAACCCCCCCTTCGTTTCCCTTACCACTTTGGATTCCCCCCATACCGTTAACTATATGAAATACAAACACTTCTCAAACTACACGCACTCCTCCTATTATAAATATTTTATACAAATTTCATAACGCCAGATCTCACCATTATAAATAGAAACCTTCGCGGGCGTGCGCACTAGAAATCAGCAAAGTTTCATTGCAATCAAATGAATGGAAGAAGAAATAATAAGGGACAAACAAAGAAACATGGATTTTTACATGTAGTTATAAATAGAAGATAACAATTAAAAATAATAATTATAATATTTACTCTTCTTCTTATGTTGTCCCTTCGTATCGGAGTATCGGAGGTTTGCTGTCAAAAACCCCTCGGATCTGCACTCTTAACATTCACGTTGGTTTCGGAACCCTCCACCATCCAGGCAACTGCTTTTAACATACAGATTTTAGATATTACCATTATCGATTAATAAAAAATATTATTATATACTCGTATAATGTTTCAATATTATGTATAATTTAATATACAATATTTATTATATAATTACTTGTTATTAAATTATGAATATTATTTAATTACCTCACGAGATTTGATCTGAAGTGTTTCGTGATTATTGTATTATCGTGCATTTAAGAAAAATTTACAACCAAAGAATGTCCTGGCAGCAAATGATGTGTTCATGACGCTAGGGTTCGCTGTTGGAGAATTTTTCTGCTTGACACGAACAGTTGTTCTGCTTTATATAACTTCTCGCAAATTTACAAGATACTCATATGTCATATTGAGTCCGCACATTTTTAGAATTTTTGCCAATGAAGCCCAATACGTTAATCGTTTAATGAAAAATACTTTTTTATTTCCCATCTCCTTCCTTTTCCCGATCTTTTCTGTATCATATTTGGCGATGGCATAATACACCAACTAATTTCGAGCTGAGTACTTACAAACCCAAACTATTTCAGTCACAAAGATGACTGTAATACAGTGGCGGTTTTCTCTAAGGTGCGGTTGTGCGGTGAACCCCCATTAAAAAATATGATAAAATAAAACAATCTTGTTGTATAGTAATATAAGCGCATCACAGATAGCTCGACATTAAAATTCCGTCTTTAAAACTCGCGCCACCGAAAAATACGGTAGGTATCTGTTCCCATTTTGTGCGCGTTGCGATCCGCACACATTTGTCCATACGAAAAAATCATAGCCGATACGAATCGCTGTGCCGGTAGAATGGACAAAACTACGCAGCTTGGTGCGCTGCTCACGAGTCAAGATGTCACGTGACCTCCGAACTTTGACGAGTCTCGCCGAAACGAAGCCCGAGATTGTCGCAGGATGACCGGCTGACGGTCGACTTTTGCACCGACGGATGCAAGTTAAATATTATATATTATGGTATTTAACTTTGTAGTCATTTTTGTACATTTTTTATTTTCTTGTTTCTGCATTTCTCCAACCGTTTACTAATGGCATTTGTAAACCTACTATTGAAGTGGACCGATTTTGACTTCTGTTTTCGTATTATTTTTTTATGGATAAGTTGTTATATCCCTTAGTTACGAGTACATTTACTAAAGTTTCGGCAAATAACGTCGCTAGTTATGCAATTTTGTGTTGAGCTTTCCTAGTATTGTTTCGGCTTTCAAATTGAAAGTGGTTGCGTTTATCGGTTGTCGCGAATATTCTGTCCTAATGTTTTCACACAATGACGGAATACAGTGTTAGATACAATAAATAACGCTATATACAAAAAATAACGCTAATGCTTATGAAAAAAGTTTGGAAATTAAATATAATAATTTTTTTGTAAAAAGCTAATTTTATTTCGTGGCCACCTTTATTTGTGTTTCTAGTTTTTTTTAGGTTTTAAAATATCAATTATATTATTTTCTACATTCTAGGCAATTTTTCTTATTGAAAAAAAAAAAATAATTAGCAACGTACACATTGAGTGTTGTAAAAACCATTAAACAATTTAAATCCTCTAAAACCATTTTGGTTTTTTAATAATTGTGTCGAGGAGTATCATGTTATTTAAAAACAATAGTACCTATTTAGGTACCCCTCCACTATCTTTATTTAATTTGTGTGATAAGAGTAAATTTTGATTAGACAATATATCTTCTCTTGAATTTCTGAACCCCCCGTTAAAAAGACCACGAACCGCCACTGCTGTAATATAGAAGTTTTGGTTTGAGCAAAATCATTTACAAAGCCTATACCATTTGTTTCAGTTATGGTGACGACTATAATAGATTAGCTTTTGTCTTTGCAAACCTAACCTAATCCAAAAACTGCATTATAATAAACATCACCTAACCTAACCGAAAATATAGACTGCATTATTCTAAAATCATGACATAACGTGTCTTCCAATATCATCAATAAAATAAAATTTGGGGGTGGAAATGATATGTATAGCTTTTATAAATGATTTTGCTCAAACTTTGTGACTGAAATGGTATTGGGGTTTTAAATGATTTTTCACAAACAAAAACTTCTATATTACATTCATTACTCTTTACAATTGTCACCATGGCTAAGATGGTAAATAGATTTTGTAAATGATTTATCACAAACAAAAACTATTTTATTACATTCGTCACTAGATCACTTCGTAAATAGATTTTGTAAACGATTTTACACAAACAAAAGCTACTTTATTACAATCGTCACCATGGTAAATAGTTTTTGTAATTGATTTTAGACAAAAAAAGTTTCTCTATTACATGACATTCGTCACCGTAATATAGGCTTTGTAAATGATTTTGCAACACAAAAGCCAATCGATTAGAGTCATCAACATAACTGAAATTGTATATTTAAAAACGTTTCTGGGCTTTCTATCACAGGGACTTTTCATTGATAATTTCAAACTACTTTTTCATGTAATTCCATAAAGTGTAAGCACATTTTATGTATTTTTATGATGATGTAAGGCGTTTAATATTCAACAAGTTACCTTCATCATAGCGACAAACCTAAGAAGAGATCATATATTACAGGTTGGCAGTAGAAGTTCATTGTTTAGGAGCCAGTGCTATTACGGTGCACCTATAATAGTGGCTGTATTCAGGCTTACAGTAGGTACTCTGTAACGTGTTCAGTAGCCGTGGCAGTGAAACGTTTCAAGTCCAGACCGGCGATAAATTGTACATTTATTCAAGTCCCACACTTGGTATTATTTATTATTTTTACACACAGGTCGTTCCGAATATGGAGCTTACAAACATGTTAAATTTTACATGAAAAAAAAACAGTATTTTTGAGACTCAATCGGCAACCGCTTCGGAGCTCTAAAAAGGGCAGATTAAAGCCTGAAAAGAGTGTGAAAATTTCACAAGACCACAGCTCGCCGTTCTAGAGATTTTGAGACAAACCAAAGAGTTTTGAATTTAAGGTTAGGTTTCGTTATAACTACCACAGCAGCATACCAATTTTCTGCTTTTATACAGGGTGTTAAGGAACGTACTTGACTTACTTAGCCCTTTGTACATAAATAAACTAGGACACTCTTACAATACTCGTTTTACGTTAAATGAAGGACTAGTCGTACCTAAGCATTTAAACAAATACGGGCAAAGAACGCTAGACTACGTGAACCCAAATTGCTTAAATATGTTACCTGCAGCAATTAAAAAATGTACAAATGCAAAAACAAATATTATGTTAAAAAATTGGCTCGCTGAAAGAAATAGTTTGTATTAGATTCTAAGACAAACAATTTATAACTTCATATACTTTTTATATATATATATTTTTTTTTATATCATGTTACACCTCTTTAGGCTATATATCTCTTTTGATATGAATGTATACAATTTTTTTTTTTATGAATGTAAACAATTATTTTATAATAGTTAATTTAATTTTTGTTATAATCTAAGTTAAAAGAACCCATTGACAAACTACTTAAAAGTAGTTTATTGGGACTTTTTCATTGTTTTTTGTATTATATTTTTTATTTGATATATATGTATTATTATTTTTTTTAAATGTTTCTTTAAATAAATAAATAAAAACTTAATTAAACCATTCCTGGCATTATTTGAAGTAAAAAATGTAATTGAAATTTTAGTTTCCTGTGACATTTTTGATGATTTTTTTAACAACTTAAAACAAAAAAAAATCAATAGGTATTGAAACAAAAAAAAATCAATAGGTATTGGAACGTTAGGGTCGGGTGCGAATTTATTTGGTTTCTCAGTTACCAGTGATGAAAAGTGAAGACTTTTTTGTTTGGATTTGAAGAAAAAAAACATATAAAGTCACCAGAGATCAATACTTCAGTAACATTTTTTACTCCACGTAGTCAGGAATCGATGGTTAAAGTAAGTCGCTTAGCACTCTGCACAATATTCACTTTCTGTCTTGGCACACTCATCTTGCTTTATTTACATTCATGCCTAGGTTAAAATTTCAACCCTTCACATGATCCAATTCATGTACTTATTTGAATAACTTGATCTTACATATTTTGTCTTTCTAGGGCATACCTTACATATTCTGTTCAAGCAAGAATTTAATATCCAGTTTTTTTGCATTGATCCACATTGAACAGGGCAGAAGTGCGTGTAGAGCGAGCAGGTACATTACTTTTTATATTTTACTAGCTGACCCGGCAAACTTCGTACCGCCTCAGAATCAATAAATGTTGTATTTAATTTATTAGCTGAAATAAATTAAGTTTTTATTAAGTTATAATAAATAGGTTCCTACTCTAAGTTCAAAAAATGAAATTGAGCTGTTGACTAAGCACGAAATGTTCGGCACACTATACCATTGACAGTTTGAATTGATTCAAATTATGTCGACCAACGCACATTATTTGAAAAGCTGTTCCATACAAAATATATGAAAAAAATAATTTTCTTCATAATTATTTTGTCCGTGATTTTTTCCGATGTTTTAATAGTTATTCTGTTAATCGGGACGGAGACAAATCCAACAAATCAAAGATCATAGAAGTCGGTTCAGCCGTTCTTGAGTTACAAATGGTGTAACTAACCCGACTTTGTTTTATATATTAAGATTTAGCATTGAATATTACTACTGTTAACTAATTTTTACAGGAAAAATGGATCTATGTGACGCTTTCCTAACCCATCTTGAAAGTAATAGGTATTTTTATTTAGGAAAAAAAATCAGCCTGTATCCTCGCCTGCACCGAACAGATGTCGTTTTTTATTGTAACGTATTAAATTTAATGTACGTAGACTCTATTATAACTTTAAATATGCGGACACGAGTTGGTAATATCAAGCAGGCCAATAATGAACACATTTCATATTAAATTACAATGTTTATGTCAGGACGAGTGGGAGAAGCGCTGCGGACGTTCTGATTCTGGACATGGACATGGACAAACCGATATAAATACAAAATGTTCAGATAGTCCAGTCAATTTAGCAAAGTTATTTGCAACAGGTCGGGTAGTTTTGAATTTTTGATATTATATGTATAGTAAATTTTGCTATGTTGACTGGTGAGTTATATTACTAAAAAATAAAATATGTTCACAAGCTTAAATTCAGGCTTAAGCTCTTTTTGTCTAGCCTACTGATGGATAATATATTTTATAAATCTCAGGAATATTTTGACATACAAAAGGTCATCTTATGCTCAAATTCTTGCTAATTTATTATACTTTTTTTAATTGACAATTTTTTTTTATACATATACATTTAGAGGTAGGTACATACATAATAACATAAATGAAGAGAGTAACAAAAAATCCCACAAACGCGTAGGCGTGCGTGGGCATTATAATAAGTGGATATTAAACAATGGAGGTTAAAATAAAACAAAAAGAATAATATAGTACAATTGTGTAGAGGTGATTGATTTTACAGGAATTTCTGTCAATTTTTTTTTATATTTAAAAAATATACGAGTTTATATTTTTATAAGTAAATATTTGAAGATATTATTGTTAATTCTGAAATTTAAAATATGGGATTGACAAACATGACCTTCAAATAAGTGGTGGCAGTGGTCTTATTGGAATGGCGATTTTCCCGACTAAACGAGAGGTTCTATGTTCGAATCTCAGTGGCGACCGTTATATTTTATTTATCTTCTTCAATGATGTATTTTAATGCTAATAACCTTAAAAAATTATAAAAAGTGAGTTGTTCTAATAAAAATTAGATTAGAAAATTAGATTAAATATTTGACATAATTTTACTTGTATAGTTTTCCTGTAAAATCAAGAGTATCTTATCTAACCTATATACTGTTTATTACTGTGTTTATTACTTCAATATCCTTTCAGATATCGGTTGCATCCAATGTTCCCACGTACATCCAAAGTGCTACCCTATTTATTTCATTATGGGTATGATAAAGTGCATTTTACAGCTATATTATAAGCGTTCAATCTCATGCAAAGTGCAGCTATAAAATTTATATAGATCGAAATCTTCAATAATACGAATATTGGATCGTTAAAAGTTACCATGGCTTATTCATAACACCTACATATTCTATGGTAGATTATCAGAATGCTCTCAAAAATAATACACGTATGTTCCTTTTAAATATTGGTTACGGTCTTATAAATAATTACGATCTATGCTTGGTTGTAATGCTTCTCTTATCGACAAATCTTTTCTCAGATACACAACAAGATGGTTGTAACACAACCAGCAACATTTTAAACATTCTACAAAGTGGTTTGCATCGTATGCTAAAAAACAAAAAAAATATATATATATTCTTTTACGTATTACCTACTAGTAAATACCCCGCATGTGTCGCTCGATGCGAATCAATGAAAAAAAAATTGAATCGCCTTACCCCATCCCTCGACCCCTGTGCCACTTTCACCCTCTCAGCCACCCCCTTACTTCCTTCCTCCTCCCACGAAACTCCCTCCTTCATTCCTCTCCCTCCTCCTGGATTCTCCTCCCCCTTCCTGTTGCTGAACTACATGAAATTCACACAATTTTCAAACAACTCGCGCGCTGTATCTGGAACAATTGTATTTTTTTATACAAATTCCAAAGCGCCAGAGCTCACCATAACATTATTATAATGTTTCTTTGTAACTTCGTGATATATTATCGAGGCAAATCGATAAAAAATCCTGAAATTGATGATTTATTAATAAAACATATCATTTTATCGTAAGGGTAAAATAGATTTTTCTCCGTGGGTTATAGTTAGTTATAATGAAAATCAAATGGCTTTTAATTTCATTATCAGGATATTATCGATGGTTATTAGTCCTTACTTATTTTTCCCTGTCGGATGTTTTGCCTTTAAATCCAAATTAAGGTTGTGTATGAAAAAGGATGCGCCACCGTTCTTTTAATTGACCGGCCAAACTTTAAAGATGCAATCACTGCATTTTGTATCCAAAATATCAAATTTAGGATATTAAATTATAAAGTAAATATTCAATGATGTTGTAGGTTATATTCTTTACTGAAAATACCACAACAATTACGCGGAGATTTTGTCTGTTAGGTAATTTAAGGTTTTCAGTTTTTCCGAAAGTCATAGTGTATCAAGTATTTGATAAATTGAGCTGTAAAAATGTTTGTAAGCTGTAAAACAAGTTCTTGTTAATTTCTCGCAATAAAATTATAAATATCAACCGCAATCAGTGATGTCCTTTGCTGCCGTTTGACATTGCGTTGCCTCGCGCCCCACGATAAATGCCATAGACAAGCACATACATAGACAAGTACAGGGTTCGGCAATTAAAAATATTTTATTATTATTATTATATTGCGTGTCCCCCGCACGATATAGTTTCAAACTGGCTATAATACATAACATACCTAAATAACTCAATGTTACCCACTAGTCTTCTGAATTGGTTTTATATAATTAAATTATCACAGGTAATTGGCAATTAAAAATATTTTATTATTATTATTATATTGCGTGTCCCCCGCACGATATAGTTTCAAACTGGCTATAATACATAACATACCTAAATAACTCAATGTTACCCACTAGTTTTCTGAATTGGTTTTATATAATTAAATTATCCCAGGTAATTATATCGCATGATTACTGTTCCCTTAGTTTGTAAAAATATCACATGTTTTGTAAAAGCCCATGTAGGTGTATATTTATATAAATAATTCAATTATTTTGAAGACGTTGAATAGCAGTGAGATATTTGATACTAAACTAGTCATTCGCAAAAGCTGTGCGAATTTCACGACGCCGCACAGTGGGCTGAAAATAGCCTTTCATAGACACAGAGACTTGAATTTTCATGGCTCTTTTTTTGGCTAGAAATGGATTCTGCTGATCATTACTATGCTATAAAATTTCGTATGAAGCAATTGCGTGTACAAATGAAGGAGTTATCATTTTTAAAGAAAAAAATTTATGGCACTGACATTCAAAATGCGGCTATCTCTGGAATTATAAGGTTGGCCATTACATCCTTACACACAGATATACTACTACTTATTTGTATTTTTTGACATACTTCGTATTGTGGCGCAACTTGCGCGTTTTTTTTAAATCCTTAATGTTGAAAAAAAAACTTTTTTTATGTTGATGATTCATTTTAATGCAAAATTTTGGTTTATAGTGTCAATAAAATATTGTAAACTAGACAAAGCATACTCGTAAATATATGCATATGTAAAGCATTTAAGCATTAAAATGAATCATCAACATAAAAAAGTTTTTTTTTCAACTATCTATGAAAGGCGATTTTCAGCCCACTGTGCGCCGGAGCATTTCTTTGGAAGCTTTAAGCTGCATTATAAACACTGTTTTTTATTTGTTTTAAAGTGAAGATAGTATTGTATCTGTTAGTTTCCAATGATTAACACAACTTTAGATATGTTGGGTAACTTCCAAATAAGTTTGAGGTTCGTGTGATTACTAGTTGATTTACTTAGTAATCGTAAATATTACAATGAATTTAACCTGTATTCGACGTTCTTACTTGACTAGGCTCCAAGCTGGCGGACTGAAGGTGCTCTCCCAATACTCCGATGCCTTCAGCCAAACATCGTAACCGTTCGTACATGATACACGAACGACGATAGTTTGTAGATACTCTTCTGATATCATAATTAAATGCCATCTGTTAGGATATAGCAAACTTCGTATTATTATCTATACTAAAGACATATATTAAAGGATGCTGAAAATAAATTATTAACCTATACACAACACTGATGTATGTATTAAAACAAATATAAAACTTATTTTCCCATTATATATTTGTGACCGGTTGGGTGTAGGTTATCTTAAGACTAGTACATATTAATATAAATATTATTCTTATTAATAGATTGTGAAATAACGCAGATAAATCAAACACAATTTATTTTCGCACGCTGGGATATAAACCCGCGATCTTCGGATTTGCTCGTCGAGAGCCTTGCCCCTCGACCACGTAAGCCATTGTTAAAGAGAGGTAGGAATTATTTAATATTAATAACTTAATTGTTAAATCTTACTAATATTATAAACATATAATATTATAAAGTTTGTGTGGATGTATATATGTTTGTTACTCTTTCACGCAAAATTTACTGAATGGATTTTAATAAAACTTAACAATAATATAGCTCGTACATCAGAATAAAATATAGGCGATAATTCATAAAGCTAGCTATTTATTTTCAATATATTGAAAATTATAATTATTGTTTAATAGAAAATGTCAAAATTTGAGAATGACATTTTGCAAAACAATGATTGTTAAATCAAAATTCTATAGTAGAAAATATTAAAATTAGTGCATTTATTTGAAGTACTCGCCTAATATTTTGAATCGAATCAAGAATTATAGATATTTTAAATAAATAGGTTAAGAATTTTGGTATAAACGTAGATGGGACCTAGGAAAAGAAGTAGATTACTCGAAGTACTAATCCTATGCAGACGAAGTCGCGGGCAGAAGCTAGTAAGTAATAGATATTAATAACTTAATTGTTAATTAATTAATGTTAATAAATTAATTGATAATTAATTAATAATATTATTGTTTATAATTAATTAATTATTGATGATTAATTATTGAAAACATTATTTTTAATCAATTAATAGCATTATTTTTAATTAATTATTAACATTATTTTTAATTAATTAATAACATTATTTTTTATTAATTAATATTAATAACTTAATTGCTTTATTAATTAATAACCTTATTGTTTATAATTAATAACCTTATTGTTTATTAAGTTAAAAATCGTTTTTTTGTTCAAAATCGTACATAAAAATTATATTTTTTGCAGTGTACGCTGTACACAATATCAGCAGTAGAAACGTACACCATAAAAAGTGTGAAGACTTGTAAAGAAATAGTTTTCAATATATTATTATATAATTAATACAATTTATGCAATCACTTGCCGCATCCTGTACATGTACAATTGTACAAATAGGTTCCTTACACGATCAGCTTGCATATTATATTAACCACTGTAAGTAACTCCCCTGTATATTTGCACACGTACAGAGTACAGAATATAGTGTGTGCAATGCACAGTCAGTACAGTCACACAGTGTTACAGGGTGGGTACAGTGGTACAGTCGCTTAATAGTCGACCGTCTGCCTCGACTGCGGCGGGCAGATAAGAATTTTGACATTTGGATCCATTTTGAATCGCTTGTCTATTTAAACCAGTGATTTCAATATGCCTAGATGAATCCTACAGAAGTCAAAGTCTAGTCGGGCATCAAAATGGAATCTCTACCTCTGTACTGATTATATGATTATTTGGGCCAGTCTTATTTTTTTTCTTTAAATGAAGACAAATAACTTTGTGTACACCACTTATATAATCACAATTATCTAAATGTTTCGAAAACTTCGTCATGATAATATGAAAAAAAAGAAGCCACAAAGTGAATTTGCGAAAATTGAAGGGTATTTTTTTTCTATTTAGCCAAATTTTCAACTAGTTATCCGTAATTAATTGTTTTTAGAAATTTATGCTGCATTATTTGTTATGCTTTTAAACATACTAATGTCTGTTGTCTATAAAGTGTGCGTTAGTACTTCATGAATTCTGGTAAATTTGCTTTGAATATTAGTGTAATTTTCAAAATTGTAACTGATTGTATGAAGAATTCAGTCAAGCCATAAAGTGCATTGTACATTCATTAAATTGCTATTTTTTATATTCCAATCGCAAGCACGTTCTTGAGATTAAATATTAGCTCTAAATGCCTCAGAGAGCTGCAAAATCATCATCTTCTGTATATTTTAATCAAAACCTGGTACTATTGTGCCGCCCATCACAAAATTAAGCTTTTGCTCTCAAACACGCTCATTAAAGAACATATTATTAAAATATGTGGCAGGATTAAATAATGGCATTTCCGATAACAGGAGATCCTTAATGATGTCCTGTGCGTGCAAACTGTGTCTAAATTTCTCTAAATAAACAATAAGACGGCCGGCGTAGTCCAGCGGTAGGGCGTTGGACTGCTATTCCGAAGGCCGCGGGTTCGAATCCGGCGTGCGCAATTAAATTTTATTTGATTAATTTGTGTTATTTCACAATTTATTCATTAAAAATAATATATACTATACTTGCGGCACGTTCCAGAATGGAAGATACTCTCAGTATCGCCCTGGTGTAGGACCACCATTCAGAATTGAAACGATGCTTGAAATGGCTTTAGTCGTGTTTAGTGACTAGATCTGAATAGCCGGGTACTTCCCCACTGCCTCTTCCTCATCGCCTTCCCTTTACCACTTACCTTCAGCCTCATAACATACCCCAATTGGGAATGCAATAGTCTCACTGGCTCCAGACGGGAGCAGTTGAGACTCTTGTGAGGTATTCATTATAAAAAATAAAATAAAAATTTGCAATTTTCAAACAATGGTCATGTATATTTTCTGCCTGAACAGAATATAAATAAAACAAGTACTGTACATTTTTACCCAGCATCGCGTTAATTGATCAAATGCATTGTACGAGAATAAATAGTTTGTATCAGTGATCTATGCACCGATAGATGCATTTATCTAGTTGTTATAATGATTTATCTAGTCTAGAAGTAAGCTTGAGGAAATATATTATTAATTTGTGCAGCGCCCTGGAGTGATTTCTCACAGAAACGGCGCTATACAAAACATCAAAATATTATTATTATTATAGCATTGAACGCTTAAACCAACAGTGAGACTGAAATGCCTGATTTCGGTTGTCTCCATTCCTTTCGGAGGTCTACTCTAGTGTATTATACATCTCTGATCAAAAGATTTAAAAGCGGGATGCTGTTGCATTGTCTCGACACCCCGCTGAAGTAATGGCATCTAACCAGAGACTAGCTTTGTATAGATAGGTTGTATTCATAATTAACTGTCTTGCAAGATATCGGCAATTTCAGTTTAATTCACTCTTAATCGCGGCAAACGTGGCAACTTCGAATGCGATCCGGATCTGAATGGGAACTGTACCTACTTTATAAACTTCATATTAAACTGTGGGTACATACAGGATGTTTGGTACATCATGGTAAAACTAATATCAATCGCAACTGTGAAAAAGAAAATCGGTTCGATTGTCACAATAATTTTATTTCAAATCTCGACGAGTTACCTCTGGTGTTATAAAATTTGCAAGCCTTTTTTATGTTAGGTCCCTTCAGGCAAGCAGTGATATTTCGTAGAAATTATTTTATTTGATCGCGCACTGCCGAAGCCCATTGGATTATGGCATCTTGTTTTCAAAGTACCTACCTACGTTTTAAAGACGAAAGAAGTTGGGAAACACAAAGAGAAAGAAAAAGGGAAGGTTGGAAAGGCTGTCTGTTCAGATCTGGTCACTTATAGTCAAAGAAAGCTATTTTAATATAAGTTTCGATTCTAAATCAATGGTGGCCTCTCACAGTTGGTATTGAGAATACCTATTCACTCTGAAATTCCGAAAAAATGTACTTTATATTTCAAATATCATAATATAAATAAAGTTAATTGCGTAATGACCATATAATATAAAGGTCCTTTTTATTTTGATACAACGGGATTTGAACCCACAGTTTCTGGGTTCAAAATTAAGACGTTTACCGCTCTATATCTGGACAGCTCTATATAATTACAATTGATACAATATTTTTGTAGCTTCTAAAACAATTTTTTTTTAAAATTACTAACATTATTTTTTATTGTTTCCCATATTTTTCCCTCGTTAACGATATTGATTAAAACACATAAAACGGAGATCACCAGACCACACAGTGAAGCAGGCAATGTCTATGGAGCTTCATCGACAGTCATCCAGAGGAAGACCAAAGAACTCCTGGATGATTCAATGCTCAAAAAGTAGAAACGGCCTGGATGAAAGCGATTCCCAGAACCGAAGAAGCTACAACCTGAGAACCAGGAGATCCTACCTAGGAAATGAGTTGGGACAGTGCAAGGAAGAAGAACGATATTGATTATATTTATTATACTCGTCAATGATTGAATATTACAATTAAGTTTACAAGGTCTTTATAATATGGGTAAATATATTGAATATCTTAATAGCTCATAGGTCCTTCAATAGTTCGCATTAAATACCATTCACCCTCTATAATCCATAGATACCCCCATTTGCGATCTGGATGTTGCCAATTAAGATATTCTCGCGACGAGACAACGTTTAATGTTTTGTGCGATGCATATTTAATTAAAATGTTCAGATATTCTGTAGCAGTGGCAGAAATAAATAGGTTTCTATTAAGGTACTAATTTAACAATTCACTGTGCATAACAAACCCTCTTGATAATATCTAGTCAATTACACAATGCTTAACCTCTATGAAGAAGGGGAAGAGCAAGGTTGGGACGTGTAGTGTATTGACAATCCTTTTAGATTCAGCTTTCTTTAATAGATTTCGATAGCTTAGTTAGACCTAGTAGTCTAAGTAGGAACAGCAAAACTGCTTGGAGCCTAGTCTAGTAAGGACGTCTGCCCAGTTTAATATTTACGATCACTAAATAAATCAACTAGTAATCACACGATTCACACATTTTTTTGGAAGATACCCAACTCATTTTAAGTTGCATTAATATTGGACACTAAAGGCTTGTTCGCACTGGGCAAGCAGTTTAGTCGAGTAGCGAGTAACTCGTCACATGACTGACCAAAATGCTTACGTTTGCGGCTAAGCAGGTTAATCAGGTTTGACGGCCGGTGTAGTACAGGGATAAGGCTTTAGACTGCCATTCCGAAGGTAGGTTGTTATATGGTATTGATCATGATTTCCTCATCATTGTTGTTGGTTTTTGTTGGCTTCCACTTTTTAAACTTTTGTATATCCATGGTGTTTTTAATTTCAATCGGAGAGCATTATATAATTTTGTAGCATGGAAATAATGGTTTTTCTTGCCGAAAGCTATATTTAAATATTGAATGCTTATTAGATTTGAAGATTTGGTACTTTAAGTTAATAATTTTAGTAGTGCATTTTTTTAGTACAGTTTTACACTTACTCCTAGATTTCTATTCTCCCTTCATACCTTTTTCTTTTCCTAAAAATTCCTCTCCTTCCTCTTCTTAAAATGCTAACAGACCTAATGGTTCATTAGGCAGGTATTACTAGTACGATCGCACCCCTAAATATTACCATCAATTCGAGTATTAAAAGGGGAGAAGTCTGAAGATATGTATCAGAGACGTGCAGTTCATAGTTAGCGATTGTTTAAAATGTAAATTACTATCTAAACATGAACTCATGAATATTCCAAATACATTGATGTTTTTATTTTATTTTTTTAGTAAAATATGTCATGCGTTAGAGGTTTAGCGACAATTTCGGTGATTGAGAGAAAATATTTTACGAAAGGTCATCCACATATCTTTTAATATATAAAACAAAGTCGGGTTATTTACACCATTTTTAACATAAGAACGTCTGGACTGATATTTATGATTTTTGATATGTTGAAATTTTCTCCGTCCCGAATAGCAAAATAACGAGCTCTGTTGTTATGAAATTTGCACAAAAAAAATTAAATTAGGTCAAACGTGAGTAATTTGAAAAATGGGTGAATTTTATGGAGTTCAGCGGCAGGAGGAATCCGGAAGGGACGGGAGGGATTTAAGGAGGGGGGAGTGGTCGCAAGGGGGGGTCGAGGGAGGGGGAATACGGCAAAAGGTGGAAGGGGAAAGCGTGAGGGGGTGTCGTGAAAAGGGGCAGCGGGAGATGGAGGGAGAAGGTGAAAGTGGAACGCGGTAGGGGTAAAAGACGCGCAAGGGGAAAAGGAGGCGGAAGGGGAACGGGGACGAACGGGAAACGCCAAGCAAGGAGAAACAGTATCTTTATTTAAGTTGCATTGCAATGCATGCCGGGTCGGCTAGTATAGATGTAATGTTTCGTTGAATTTTAAGTCACGACACGACAAACATCTGCATTCAAAAATGTTGCAAAACATTTTCAAACAAAATTTATCAACAACAATACCTTGGGTTGTGAAAATATATAACAATTTCTTTTTTCGTTAATTTCATGTTTGGGATTCTATATTGAAAGATTCTATTTAATTTATTTAAATCGTCTTTTTAATCTCCTATTCCGGATTATTTTTAAGGGGGCATCTCGTGTGAAGGCTTTTTTGGGATTTTTTGGCGAAATAAACATACAACTGCGATCTATTCACCACATATTTATTTTCATTTAGTACACAATTTTTTCCTCGATGAAGTACACGAGTGGCTAAGTTGCCTTGTACTTCAGCAATAAGCGACAATTTTGGCTGAAAAATTTGTGAAGTGTGCTCAAAATATTCATAAATGTGTGGTGAAAAGTTTGCTTTTATATGTTTATTTTTGACATGAAACTTTTCTGAACTAAGACTATTCTTTCTAGAATGAAGTTCTAAAGAGAAACATTGATGTAACCTTATATATTTTTCCCAGTTCTACTCTGCTAGTGTAGTTGTTCTATATGTAGGGGTACTGGGTAGTGTAATGTATATTATTTGCATTTGTCAAGTTGTACGCGACTTTGCATGAAGTTTGCCATATTAGCGACTTTTACCCTTACATAGCTTTCACTCTGAGATATTTCTAGTACCTACTCTAGTCTAGTATTTACCCATGTAGATCTAGGTAGATTCCTTATGTAAATAAATTTATTTAACAGTTTTACACAAAATAAGTATTTTATTTTTAATTAAATTCTTATTAAATTGGTTCCCTATTGCTGAGGATCGTGATCCCTACTTCCAATCCATATTTTCAATCAAGTTAGCGATTCAAAATATAGCGAATTTTCAATACCCCAAGGTACAGTTTTGGGACCATCACTATTTATTATATGTCAATGATATATTCCAGATTTCCAAATATGGAGACATTTATTTTTATTTATTTATTTGAGACACAAACAGGATATTTATAAAACATTCATGTTGGTAATATAAAACAAAATTAAATACAAATATAAATATCCCTAGACTAATGTGTCTGCAGTAATCATATTTTAATATACTCATAAGCAAACACAAAGAAAAACAATGCCAGTATTTTTAAACTTAACTCTAAAAAACTTAATTATAATAATAAAAAAATCTAACAAAAGGAAAATGTTTATGAAAAAATAATAAAACAACAAACAGTTGTAAAATAATAAATCAACAAACCAAATTTTTTTTTTTTTTTTTTTTGGGTGCACAAATTGTGGAGATACTTCTTGAAACATGTTATATTATTTACAAAAATATCTATGAAAATGTGTGATTTGGCAAGATCATTGTATGATCTAGACATTCTAGAAATAGGATTAAAATATCCAGTATTATTGGTAAAAATTTCGGTCCAAAATATGTTAAGGTTTCTGGTAGATTTGGGCCTGGCGTATAACTTGATTTGATTGATTAAGTTACTATCTACCCGATAATTTACAATTTTATATAGCATTAAGAGGTCATTTATGTTACGTCTTTTAACTAGACTCTCTAATTTGAAATATGTTAGTCTTTGTTCGTATCCATCTAGAAAATGGTACACACCTGATCGATAAGACAAGATCCGTGTAAATTTTCTTTGGACAGATTCAAGTCTAGATACCTGTGTAATATAATGTGGATTCATTCATTGTCTCCTACGCTGACGATACAGTCCTACTACTAAAAGCAAACACTTGTTCTGAATTAAATAACATGGCAAATACAGATATCAATGAACCAAAATTATGGTTTGATAGAAACCTGTTGACATTAAATTCTAAAAACCTTATATTTACCATTTTTCATTAAAAAACTAGAAACACCTTAAGAAATAAACATAGTAATCCATTCTGTTACAAATACAGAAAACCACAAATGCAGCATATCATGTACAAACATAGAAAGCAAAACTGATATTAAGTACCTGGGCATAACAATAGACCAGCGTTTAAAATGGTCCACACATATAAATATTCTGAACGACAGAGTAAGGAAACTAACATATATATTTAGATGTTTAAGAGCTATTTTAAACGAAAAATAACTTAGAACCACATACTTTGCTTTCTGTCAATCAATTATACAATACGGCATCTTAGGATGGGGCGGTACATATACAAATCAAACGCAAGTAATTTACAAATCACAAAAATGAATAAAAAAACCATTAAAAAAAACCCTATACATATTCGTCAGAACTCTTATTCAAACAATTTAAGGTCAGAAAATTAAGCGCATTATACTTCTACCATGCAACATTACAAATTTATAAAGATAATATTCAAAATAAAGCTACACCATTTAAAAATAACAGAAATCTTAGACAAACTTCAATACTTCCTACTCCAAAATGTAAAAAAACAATAGGACAATTAAATCATAAATATCTCGGAGGAAATTTTTTTTGAGCTGCGGACACCGATGCCAGCGATACTTGGTCACTTCAGCGCATTGGCGAACTTTCTCTGCTTCTTCTGCTTTCAACTTTGCCAGGGACTAAAAGTTTCTCCCAGTTGGAGTCATACGAATCCTGGAATTTATCGAGCAACGAGTCCAAAGTATCTTAAAATACGTTGTAGTCAGATAGTTGAGGGCCTGCTGTGGTTGTCTCGCTCTTCCAGGATTCATTTGTGCGTCTGGTTGTCCATGAAATCCTGAGCATTTTTCTACAGCACTACATTTTGAAGGCGTCCATCTGCTTTCTTTCACTGGCTTCTGTCCATGTTTCATATCGTATAGACATTTGTGTAGGGAAAATTAACGCCCGGAAGAGTCTCATCTTGGTATGATAAACAATAATCATCTAATAAAGCTTTCATTGGAAAATCAAGGAGAAAGGCAGTGAAAACATTTTTATAATTATTGAAGAAGAAGATAACAATAATAATCCATTTTTTAAATATGAAAATAAACAAGACACAGAAAAATAATAAAATATAATGGCTGCAACTGGGACTCGAACCCAGAACCTCACGTCTAAACGGGACATACGCATTAACCAATTTTGCTATTGCACCCTATTATGAAACTGTCGTATTTGTCAACTTCATATTTAAAATTTCAGAATTAACAATATTATATTCGACTAATGTTTTTTTTCCATATTATTGGCAGCTACCTATATTATTGGAAACAAGTATTCAAAGAATGTATTTGTTACCTAGATAGTGTCTCGGATAAATAGTAAATAAATTTGAAATATGAAGTTGACAAATACGACAGTCTCATAATAGGGTGCAATAGCAAAATTGGTTAATGCGTATGTCCCGGTTAGACGTGAGGTTCTGGGTTCGAGTCCCAGTTGCAGCCATTATATTTTATTATTTTTCTGTGTCTTGTTTATTTTCATATTTGAAAAAATGGATTATTATTGTTATCTTCTTCTTCAATGATATATTACATTGATGGGAATAACCCTTAAAAGGAAAAAAGAGAGTTTTTAAAATGTTTTTTTTTTATAATTGATTAAATTGGTAAACATGAAATTCGAATATATAATCATAAATATTGCGTCCAATACAATGGTGAATTCTCCTATTATAGTTTCCTGTTATTGTTTAGGTAGGTACTCACCTGCGTGGATAAAAATATGAAATGATGGATTTATTTTTCTCAGAAAAAAATTTACACAAGGTCGTAATTGC
This sequence comes from Limnephilus auricula, assembly GCA_951813805.1. NCBI lineage: Eukaryota > Metazoa > Arthropoda > Insecta > Trichoptera > Limnephilidae > Limnephilus > Limnephilus auricula. The sequence goes on along the minus strand of OX638406.1, from coordinate 8,896,775 downwards.
TGTCCTTACGGAGATTTAAAAAATATACCCGTAAGATGTTTTGAACAGCACATTATTTTTTGTAAACATGTTAATATAATAATCCTACATAATTGGATATCTAAGTGTGTTATTACATGCTATTAGCGTTATTTTAAATATGTGTTTCATTTTTAAAAATAAAAAAAATATATAAATAAAATTTTGATTCACTGGAATCCGGATAGGTTGATAATACATATTTTTTATTATTGCGTAAAATTAAGACAAGAATTTCCAAATATCCTAATGCAGTAAATATTTAGGGTGACAACGTGCCGATATTTGATTCGAAATATATTTATTAGGCTATTTAATTAAATAGGGTGGTTTGACATCACAAAAAGTGCTAAGCAAGGCTGCGTAATGTCACCGTAGTTATTCAATCTATACATGGATAATTGTATGCAAGAATTGAAAGAGGTAGGGTTAGGCGCGAAATTGAGTAATCTGAAAGTATGTTGCCTGCTGTATGCTGATGATGCGGTGCTGATTTCTAACAGTATGGAAGACCTACAGTCTCTCGTGTCTAGAATGAACGAAGTATGTATGAAGAATGAGTTAATGGTGAATGTAAGTAAGTCTAAGGTCATGGTGTTTGAAAGAGAGAGTACGAAAACAGAGTGCAATATAGTTGTGAACGTTGAATACTTAGAGCAGGTGGATGAGTTTGTGTATTTGGGTAGTATGTTTACGAGAGTTGGGAAGGCTGATAGAGATAATGAAAGAAGGGTAAATGCAGGTAACTCATTAATGTAGGACTAAATGCCGTTGGCACTAACAAAAAGCTGTCCAAAGAAGCGAAGCTAGCAGTCCACAATGAAGTGCTTGTACCTACCCTGATGTATGGCAGTGAGGCATTAAACTGGCAGAGGAAGAATGAAAGTAGACTGAATGCTGTTGAAATGGGATCCCTGAGGCGTATGTGTGGTAAAACCATGTATGATCGTGTGAGAAATGTGGAGATATTCGAAAAGAATGCAAGGCTGATGTAAGCGTAATGAGTAAAATTAAGAAAGGAACCCTCAGATGGTTTGGGCATGTAGAGCGAATGAACGAAGAAAGGAGCGTATGGAGAATATATATGATGCAATTGTGAATGGTATAAGAAGTAGGGGACGTCCGAGGAAGACATGGCACGATCAAGTGAATCAAATTCTTGAGTCGGGCCATGTCAAGAGTCGGAAAAATAGAAGTGTTTGTATGAGACGATGTATGAATGTGAATGAGGCAAAGAGTGTGTGCCAAGACCGAGGTGTTTAGCGGTCCGTCCTCTCTGCCTACCCCTGCGGAAAACGGCGTGATAGTTATTTAGTTAGTTAGTTGAAAAAAACATAATTTATTATGCAAATTATTTAAAAAAAGACGTCAAAAAAAAGTTGACAATCCTCAGCTAATACAAATAATTTCAAATTCTTTTTAAAGGTACACTAGGAATCAGATGACTTCATAATTACATCTGGCTTATGTTCGCATATTATAAAGTTGAATTTTAAACAGAAAATTGATAAAAAAAAATAGTTTGTTTTATTTAGAGCACATCTTAAATATGTATTTTCTAAATACTTAAATATGAATGTATCTCGTTACTTCGCCACTACTGTTTTTGAAAATTATTATTTGCAACATAAATCAATCCCAGTCATTTCAATTCCTCGAAACAAATCAATTACAAAATGGGTGTATAATTAGCATAAAGCAAACTTCCTCCTAGCGCCCTACAGCCTTCAGCCTACAGCATCCCGGGCCGCCCTGCGATGGGCGGGACCAGACATCATCTCCTCATCTCCACAGACAGATGTCCGCCCAACTCTACATTCGTATCGTAAACTACATCTCGTACAGCATCCAATATTCCTTGGACCAGTTGTTATGATTTCGATTTTTAGAGGACCGCCTACAAAGCAAGGCATATTTTTTTGTGTGAAATATTAATTGCAATGTTGTGTTTCTTCTATTTTCCTGGATTTCCGGGATACGTGTTACCATTTGAAGAAATTATTCTATTAACCACTCGAGCGCTTTTTGCCACATTATGGCACTATTTCCAAAACCACGGATTGCTTTGTTGCCAAAATGTGGCAAATGTAAAAAAAATAATAAATTTATTAAAACGACTATATAATAAATTGTACTTTCAAAATATAACAAAAAACCTATTCTCTAGGTTCTTAAAAAATGTTTTAAGGTTAAAGATTTAATTATATTTTTTTTTATAAATTCTAAAAATATATGATAATAGACAAAAGTTAGGGGAATTCATTGGCTACATAGAACTATAATCAGTTTGTATGTCTCCATATTCAAATTCAGAGGTATGATTTTTTTAATGTGGGCGGAAAAATTTCCTTTAGCGAATCGAGAAAAAATATTTAAATTGCTCTGTCGCTCCAGTGGTTAAGGAACATCAAATAGGTCTTATGCAATTTTTTGTCTCTCCCTTACCATCATGGTTAGAAATGTGATCTATGTGAATTTCATTGCTCCGTTTTTGTTAAGGTTAAAGCTGTTATAATTCCAAAGCACGATCTTTAAAAGTGGACTGCACATCGGTAGCTGATATCTGGTCTAATATCTGGTCACTGATACCGATCTATGATGTTAAAATAATCGTTCTCCTCATGGCCTGTCATCTTTGGGGAGGGTATTTTTAATAAAGGATGAGGTTGGTAGGAATCCGGGGGTCATTGTGTCCAGCAGTGACGAAAATATGAATCTGTCCCTCCCACTGCGGTGCAAGGCGATTCGATAAAATCCTGCTGGAGAGGTCAAAAGGTCTCCCAATCCGGCTTACCACGCAGTAGGCGGGAAGACGCATACGCCACCAAGACCCGGACAAACCTTAATTAACCCGAGGTAAGTATCCCCTGCAAAGTCAACAAACGTAGCCAACCAAGGTTCTGGATTTGCAATAAATGACCCTACCAAATTAAAATCTGTTTATCCCCTACTTGCAGTACCTAATGCATATTTCTAAACGCGGTTAATTTTCCTAGGATAAACAATATCTCTATTTTTCTTTCTCATACGCATCGTGTACTTACTACACTGTTTTAAACATGACTTTGTATGATTAATGATTGCTTACATGTTCGTGAATTTATCTGTTACCAGCTGCAAATTTATGATTCCCCGGTTGAGAAATAATCATATTACCACGTTTCATGGATTGCAACTTAAATTTAAAGTAATTGCACGCTGCGTACGACCGTACTTATTAAGACGAAAAATATGTTCGACCTGTCAAGGTTCTAAATAACTAAATAATTACAAAAGAGTCTTGGTTAATCTCGGTGTAGAAGATCATAGCCCTGCAAATTTATAATTAACCATTGACCAAAGAAGGACTGGTCGAAGTAATTACCTTATTTTTATCTGTGGTGAACGTACATAGCTGTACGTCGCACGGTGGGCTGAAAATCGCCTTTCATAGACATAGAGGCTTGAATTTTCAAAGCTTTTTTTTGGCTAGAAATGGTTCTGCTGATCATTACTATGCTATAAAATTTCGTATGAAGCAATTGCTTGTACAAATGAAGGAGTTATCATTTTTTAAACAAAAAAATTGTATTTTTTTGACATACTTCGTATTGTGGCGCAACTTGCGCTTTTTTTTTAAATCCTCAATGTCGAAAATAATTTTTTTATGTTGATGATTCATTTTAATGCTTAAATGCATTACATATGAGTATGCTTTGTCTAGTTTACAATACTTTATTGACACTAAAAACCAAAATTTTGCAATAAAATGAATCATCAACATAAAAAAGTATTTTTTTCAACATTGAGGATTTAAAAAAAAACGCAAGTTGCTCCACAATACGAAGTATGTCAAAAAAATACAAATAAATAGTAGTATATCTGTGTGTAAGGATATATGGCCAACCTTATTATTCCAGAGATAGCCTCATTTTTATTGTCAGTGCCATACAATTTTTTTGTTTAAAAAATGATAACTCCCTCATTTGTACACGCAATTGCTTCATACGAAATTTTATAGCATAGTAATGATCAGCAGAATCCATTTCTAGCCAAAAAAAGAGCCTTGAAAATTCAAGTCTCTATGTCTATGAAAGGCGATTTTCAGCCCACTGTGCGTCGTGATATTAGATTTCTCATTTTGATTAATTTTCATTTAAACACCAATTTGCAACAGTAAAATTCTGTAATTAATAGGTTAATAAATTACTTGACGCTTCTTATTTATGTTTTCTTGATTTTATTCAAGTTTAATTTATCGAATTTCATTTTAATGTAATGTTTTTATTTAATTGAATATAATGTTTTAATTTATAAAACCATAGTTTGTTTTATGAACGAGTTAGTCAGTCATCCAAAATATTAAGGGGAACGGATGCGCGGATTTTCATTAAAAATTTAAAATTAGGATTTGAGCCCAAAATAATTGAAAAATATATTTTTAATTAAAAGGTTTATAGCAAGTATCTAGTACGGATACGTGCTAATTAATTGATCTTTGTTTCAAATTATAAAATATGGGACATTAAATAAGTCGATTTTTCACGTATTTAAAATAAACTTTGGCAATTATTTTTCATTAACCAACTACGTAAATATAATCAAATATTAAATAAATTTAAAAATTTTAAAAATAGGATTTTGATTACACATTTTACATTTTACTTCCAAATGATTGATTTAAGTTGGAACACGAATTTATCAAATATAAATTGAAAATTTTGCCCCAAACAACTCACTTTTTTGCAATTCATAATTTTTAAAATTTTATATTTTATTATGTTTTCATAGTAAGTAAGGTAAGATTACTTTTGAATAAATATCATTGATACACAAAAACCCTAGATACCTCTAAAATCATAAAAAAACCGTATTTTATAATTTTACATATAAATAATTAAAGTACGTATCATATTTTAGTATTAGACATACATAATATTTTAATAAAAAAATTTTTTTTTCAATTTTGAAATGTATTTTGATTTTAAATCCAAAATTAAGTTTTGTACGAAAAATTCCGCGGGGCCGTTCCTCCTAAATCATTCCAAATTATTAAATAATAACACATCACTTTAACGACGTCAAATTTAAACAATACAAAATTTAAATGGTAATAACGAATAACCATCAATGCTTAGTTATTTCCACAATTTACTCTGAAATAAATAAAGGCATTATTAATAAAAAAGCAATTAGATGATCATTGTAATTACCCACCTACACAGAAGTAATACAAATAAATCGCCTGTAGGTTTATTCTCACCACAGTTTGATAATGCCTTCGGAAGGCAAAACAGCTGTATTGCGTAATAATAATCTCACCACAGAACATGCTTATAAATAAATAATATTTTATATAAACCTGAAAACTGCATGATAAAATTATTTAGCCACTTGGTTTGAATAAGCTTTTCAGAAGTCTTGCCTTCTCACGAAATAAGTAAAAAGAAAATTTGAATTTTGGATCCTATCCAAAACGATGCTATAAGTTAAGAAACCTTTTATTTTGAATATCGACAGCGCACCAGCAACAATAATTTCACCTGTGTGACCTCCATCATTCATTCAATTATCTCACGCGGTAACCTCGCGTACAGGGCCGGATTATGACCTATGAAACTAAAAACTAAAAAGTAAATAAAATTAAATACTATGATTAATATAAATAAAACAAGAAACTAAGTGCTATGCTAGTCTGAATTTTTTAAATTTATACCAGTTCATAAAAAGTTTAATAATATAAAGCAATGTTTTTTAGAGCATACTTCATTTGGCATTTTCACGAGCATTAAGTTCCTTAGAACAGGCAGACTGCCTGGCTAGGAACTAATATCAACCTAACAAGAAATAATAACGCTTGTACATATTTTAAATGTTTTCACGTATCATGCAATATTAATACTATGTTATTTATGCGATATAAATGTATCAACAAAATGTAATTAATAAAAAAAAAATAAAAATAGATGGATACTATTTTTCAAGAGGCGGGTCATGTTTTGTTTGTTTTGTTTTTGTTTTTGTTATGTTTATTTAGATGTATGCACATTTTTTTCATACATCTAGTAAGAAAATATGATAATACAATTTAATAAATACAGTTTAAAAAATACAAATTAAAAAAAAACAATTTAAGAGATTAATTTAAGAAATACAGTTGACTACAATTTATGAAATACAGTATAATATTTGTAATCAAATCAAAGATTGTTTTTAACATATATATCACAAGTTTGATGACACGATTTGTGTTTTAAAAAAATACAATGTTTTTAGAGCATAATTCATTTGGCATTTTCACGAGCATTAAGTTCCTTGAACAGGCAGACTGCTTAGCTAGGAACTAATATCGAAAAGTGCTAAGGTTTGAGGCTTCCTTAACGGCATTTAACGGTTATTATAAAGTTTTTGTCCTTTATAAAACACGCTGTTTTGGGTGCACGAAAGTTTAGTTTTGGGAAGCCTTAAATCTATGTTTATAGAAAGACAAACATTTCGGGTTTACGAATAATCTGACAATATTTGAATTATTTCGTGCGTACACCAACAAATTATTTTTACATTTTCCCGCCAATAAACATTGAAACACTGTTAATTTGTTCGTAAGAACTTCAGTACCGTTATGATCTTATTTTAGAATAACAATTTTCTCCGTGTACCCTCCCCTTCCGTACTTTAAATCCGGCCCTGCTCTTATAACTCGTAGCTCTTACCTTTCAACAGATATTTCACTTAGGGTAAGACGTGGTGATGGGGGGTCCTGAGCCCAGTACTTAGTTAACTGTTGATGCATTGCCAGCTCTTGCGCTTGTAGGCACAATGTACGTGCTTGTTGAATGTACAATATTGTATACTCTGTTGGATGATGGAGGATGCACCTTCTTCAAATTGTCCGCCGCATGTATTCTCTCATAATAATTATTGTATTATTACTTGAGCACGTGTGTTTTTTTTTTTTACAAATGTTCCCGCGTTACGAATCAATCTAAAAATATTTGAAAATTTCCAACTACTATTACACTAAGTGTACACCTTTGCCATCAGGACAGGTCATCTCAAGTGGTGCGCTATGTTTGATTGACTTTACAGGAGTGCTCGAGTTCATGGGGTGAAGTTTGTCCGGGTCTTGGTGGTGGATGCATCTGCTCATCAGCTACGTGGCAGGCTGGATCAGGAGATACTAGTTGAGCGAGACTTTTTGATTTTTTCAGCATTGCCTTGTACCGCAGTGGGAGGAATGGATTCATAGGTACTACCGCCACTCCTAGAGACCCTTAGATTTCTACCCACCTCTCATACCTTTTTCATTCCCAGAACTTTCCTAAAATGACCCTCCACAAAGCATCCACAAAAATGACATTATATCTATATATAAGCCTAATTGTCATTTATGAACCCTTCTCTGGACTATATATATATATATTCAGGAGATAACAGGACGAACCCAAAGGATTTTACAAACCGATTCCTGAGCATATATGAAGTAATAAATGTATTTGTCATTTTGTTATCCGATAATATTTTTTTTCTAATAAAAGCAAAAAAAAATTTTTTTCGATCACACGTCGCTACTGATCCCATAGCCATCGAAAATACCGCGTTACAACGGGTTTGAGAGAAACATGCGCGGCAATGAATGAGACACAACGCTTATCAAGGCGCGCTAGAATATGTACGCACGTCTCTAGAAACAAACTCAGTTGCAAAAAAATGTCATCGGACAGCAAAATGACTAATACATTTGTTAATCAAAATATGCTCAGTAATCGCTGGGTAAAATCTCTCGGGTACGTCCTGTTACAACCTGTATATATATAATTGTAAAATACGAAGAATAATTGTATCTTTAAGTAGGTAAATTATCCATTTAATGCATGACAGGCGTAGACAAGCCATTGAAAGCCGTAGAAAAACACAGGCATTTGACAGCCGATAAAGCACGATGGACGCCTTTCGATATCCGACAGATGTTGTCTTTTTGCCTTAATTGTCTCATAAAACTGACTTAACGCAAAACACGTAAGGTGAAGACATGCGGAAAAAGGCAAAATCGTATAAAATCTTGTGTATTAGTTTTGAAAATTTGATCGCTTAGAAATAATATAGATGCTTCAATTAAGTACTGTGAGTAGAACACATCTTGGCCTTTGAAGTGATCGAGTATTTTTTTGATAAGCTTTTTAATAAGTTTAGAAAAAAATTATGCGTCTAACCTATAAAAAATGGTTAAAAGTGAAAAATCTCTTACTTACAAATCCTTTTTCTGGTGTTGTTTTATTGAATAATGTAGCTAATTATGTTTCTTATAGAGTGATCGAAAACATTTTAATATTTGTATCTGAACTTCACAAAATAAAATAAAACGTGCATTTTGGCGACGTTTCTTTTCAGTGAATAAAAATAGGCGGTACCCAACGAATTTGTAAGTGCGAATTTCATCCTTATGCCATGTACAGAAGGATTTTAGCACGTCGCTCATTCTACGCCCGGGGCCCGGGGCAAACGGACATGCCTTAGTCTACCCGGCGCTTAGATCTTTAAAAATATACTTGCGGAATAACAAAATACTGTTGTTTGCTAGAGATTAGGGTTTTTATTGGTAAACGCCCAAAAATCGTTCGCTCCGCCCGATTCCGAATGAGTCAAGGACTAGTGGATCATCTTAATAAATAAATACCCATCACTTTGAACATTCAACTTTTCGTTACATGCATATTGTTTTATGAGAAATAGGGACTGGTTACAATGGAGCTATCAGAGGTATTCCATTAGTCCCTTAAAAAAAGAGAGCCCCAAAAATAAACGTAAAAAATTTAAGTATTATTTTAATTAATTACTTTTGAACCACCCATTATTTATAAAAAATACAAAGGATTATTAAAATAGCGTCCCTGTTCCATTATTGGTATAATGTGAGTATACTGCATTCTTGGCACAGCGACCCACCACCAGGTTGAAATTTCAATAACAATCCGACATATTTGTAATTCTTTATTACCGGAGCTTATCTAAGAATGTCGCCTATTTTATATTCGATTTACCGTTCAGGCGTTCTCAACATTTTTAACCCTTCAAAAATTTGGCGTATATTGTCAGAGAATAAAATCCAATTAAATGGAATATTTTTGAACGTATCAGAAAACAAAAAACTGAGTTAGAAAGACGATGAAAAAGGCTTTCAACATGTATTATTAGAAATAACCACATAAATTTATAAATTTACAAATTACGAAAGAAAACTTAAATTTTTTTTTAAAAAGGCTCAATTTTTGGTTTTGTTTAACTAAAATAACTGATAACAAATGAATTATAAACGTTATTGTCACCTCACTTTTTTATCGTTTCATGTAAAAAAAAAATCTTAAAAATTCATAAAAAATCAAATAATTTTTTCAAATTGCGATTGGAAACATGGTTTAATAAAGGAGTGAATTTGAATTATTTTGAGGTTAACTTTTAAATTTGAATTTATAGCTTGTTGTATTTTCTTTCCAATGCCGTTTAGATCATACTTCTCACTATGATATTAAGAGAGACACAACGATTTCCATGGGACCTTTGTGAGCTGGGATAAATATGGTCTCAGGTAAATAAACGGGTTAAAATCTAACTGTTTTGTGCGCGTAGCACAACCGTCTCTCGTGAGTATTCGCCATTCTACTTTGCCAATGTTCGTACACGACGCGACGCGACGTGTCGACTACGGGTTTGACATCAGTTGCACGCTACTGACAGTGTTGGTAGTGCGCTACGCGAGTTGCATTCGTAACTACTACTACTCGTTTGACAGAATTGACGTCCGAACATGATTGTTCTGGAGATGTAATAATGTCTATTTGTGTAACCATATTTTTTTTATTGGAAAATGTACGAAAGGATTAAGCACATAAAGCGTTTGATCGAGATAAGAAAAATAGTCAATTTGACATAATTTTCACGAAGTTCCTTGGCGGTAACAAATGCCCTAGAGTTAAAATTTATATCGAAATAAATATTTTTGAACCCAAAATCTTCATTTAAATCGTTTTTTATGCTTATAATAAAGACAAAGAAGAGCATCTTAATCGCTAGAATCACTTGACATCGAATTAACTCCACGGCTGCACGTGAAAAAATAATCAATTTCAGTATATTTGTAGCTCTGTATACGACGAAACAAAGACAAAACAAAACTGCTGACTGTAGGCCGAACGCAACATCAGATGAGAGTAGAGATGTCAGGAGTTCCACTAAAGAACACCAAGGAGTTTGTCTACCTCGGGAGCAAAATAACATGGGACGGTCGGTCTAAGAGCGAGGTCGACAGCCGTATACACCAGGCTTGCATTCAATAAAAGGTCGAAAATAATAGAATCGAATAATATAGACCTAAAACTGAGAATACTCCTCATCAAGACCTATGTATGGAGTATCTTGACGTACGGCTGCGAAACATGGTGCCTATCCGAAAGAGATAAACGGAGACTAGAGGCTTTTGAGATGTGGTCCTGTAGAAGACTATTAGGAATTTCCTGGAGAGACCACATTACAAATGAGGAGGTTCTCCAAAGAATCGAAGGAGGAAGGCACCTGCTCAAGACCTTGTCCGAAAGGCGTGCAAGATGGATCGGCCATATAATACGACAAGAAGGCCTCTTGCATTCCATAATGGAGGGTATGACCGAGGGGACAAACTCCAGGGGACGCCCACGCCGAGAGTACCTGGAGGACCTGCTGGTGGACATGCGCTGCTCATCATATGCAGAATTCAAAAGAGCCGCACAAGATAGGGAAGAATGGAAGAAGAAACTAAAGGAAATTGCTGCAAACCAATCCCAGGATTGAAACCAGAGAGAGAGATACGACGAGCCTTTTGTTTGAGCCCGAGTTTTGGATACAAGATCAGCTTTTATATATTCCTATCATGTAGTTTGAAGTTCGATACTTCAATATGAATCGGGTCATTTTGATTTGATGTAGACATTTGAACGAATTAATATTATTCGACTATTAATTTCCAATAATTTTATTAATTGAAATTACCTACTTTCTTTGTTCCTGTATGTTTCATATGATTCGCTCATTTTGATATACGATTAGCTTCGTAAGATTACAATGTTTCGATTCATTTTAATAAATTACATTATATCGATTATTTTTAAAAATTTAATATTATTTATAATTTTATCGGGTTAATTTGATTTTATACATTTGAAATATACAGGGTGTTAAAGTACGTACTTGACTTACTTTCACCTGATTCCTGACATTATTTGGAGTAAAAAATGGAAATGAAATTTTGGTCTCCGGTGACTTTTTAAAGACAATATATATTTTTTTTCAATTTTTTTCTTCTTAAAAACCAAATTTAAATAAAATCTTCAGCATGACGTCACTGGACGCTCAGCCGAATAACCGCCCCACCACTTACCCCGCCCTCAACTTTCCAACTTCTGCTATTGTTTATAATTATGTAGAATAAAAAAAACCATCAAAAATGTCACCGGAGACAAAATTTTTTTTTTTTTTTTACTAGAAGTAATGTCAGGAATCACTGATTAAAGTAAGTCAAGTAAGTACCTTAACGTCCTGTATATGTATGCATTGTATACCTCTGAACCTTCCCTTTCAAATACAGTTATTAATTAAAATAACTCTAGATAATATCGTTTTAAATTCCCGACCCACTTTTGGTGTTCTCAGGTCCGCCATGTTGACAAAACAATTCGAAGGCCGCCATTTCTGTACCAGCGAACGATTCCCGCGTAAAATGCAAAAGCTCGCTTCTTCCCGCCAAATTACTCTAGCGTACCAGAATGTCAGATTGGAAATGCTTGGAATAGCAGAACCCACGAGCTTGTGTACATAAATATCTCATAGGGAACAGAGAAGTAATAACAAGTAGGTACATATCTTGTCGAATGAGCATTAAGAAATTTAGTACATATTTTATTCAAATTAAAACAATATGAATTTTCATAGAGTTCAAGATGAAACGAACACAGTACCTACTCACGTATGTAGATTGGTTAAATACTTGTTAAGGTAAGCCATGTGTTTGTAGTAAGTAAGTACGTACCTTTATTCTACTTCAGGAAAATGATAAAAATAATTTCGATTATTCAAATTCGGTAGTTTATGAAAAAATAAATTAAAACTAACAAGGCTAAGAATCTAACTCCGATAACTGCTTGGAGAACAACTATGCTGACTGCTGACTATTATCACTAACTATTGTAAGAACGGCGGCACAATTCGGTAACCCGACACTTCATCTGGCGACAGTTCATCCGCCGACAGTTCAATCCCCGGACAGTTAATCCGCCGACAGTTCATCCGGCGGACAGTTCATCCGTAGGATAGTTAATACCTCGGACAGTTCAACCCCTTAAATATTATTTTAGGGGATTATTTATTCAAATGAGTATGAAAAGAGGACAGTATATCGAAATACTTATGTCTTTAGGCGTCTTGAGTGGATATGAACTGTCCGCCGGATGAACTGTCGGGGGATGAGGTGTCGCCGGATGAAGTGTCATGGGACCGCACAATTCATATACCGATGTACCGAAAAAATATAAGAATTGTGTTTTTGAATTTTAGAACGTTACGTGCCTACTCACATCACATCCGAAATTATGTTGTTTCGTAGGAAAACAGTCTACCTCCGTTTAGATCATAATAAAAAATCAATAAAGGCCATTTTTTATACAGTTCATTTTCGTTCAACATCGGAGGTACAGAAATATAAAACCTTTTCAATAACATTATGAAATACTTAAGGTTTATATTGGCATGTCAATAATAAATAAATTCCACTCACATTACAAAACACTCCATTGAATATTGAAGCTCTTAAATCTCTGAGTCCATTGTTGGCCGGCTCGTTTTTCTATTTATGCATTTCGTTCTCCGTAATGCAAGTAAACCGTGTAATTAAAGAAGTGCAAGCGATTGTTCGCCCAGTGATGAAATAACTAAAAATGGTTTGTTACTTTTGCACATTAAGGCTCCGTAGGAAGCGTTCAAAAGGTAGAAGAAGGTGGTTTGAAAGGGGGATAAGTTTATACAAATGTTAGAGGGAGCGCGCTAATATGCAAAACGATATTTAATAAAACCCGACTCGTTTAAAATAGAACAAAAATCTCTCGACAAATGTCAAAAGTAGCATATAAAAAGCATTGCGAATTTTTTTCATACCTGTGGAATCATAATATTCATATGAATAGTTTATGGAGGTGCCGGTTTTAATACATACATAGGAATTAAATAGTTTTGATAACTGTTATGTTCTGCTTACTGTGTCGTGGCTTACTAGCCCACGATGTCTTCTAAGTAATAACAACGTAAGTTCGTTTTACAGTTTATTGTGAAGTGATCGTAAAGATAATGATATTGTACGTAACTTCTGATCAGAGGTATGTTCTATTTAGTTCTGGGCGGCCGCGACGCTCTTCGAACGCGACTGCCTTCCAATGTGCTCATTCGGGAATCTTCGGCTGTACCGATCATTCCCGAATGAACGTGATCTATTAAGGTGCATGCTAATGGCTATACACTACAATAACTGTGATGATGACTGAATTCCGAGGAAGATACTGAGTGCGATTCCAGAGGGTAGACGTCCAGTGGGCCGCCCCAGACACAGTTGGGGGAGGCAACCTGTGAGGAGAGGATGGGACTGCCATGGACGGAGGCCGAACAATCAGCGCAAGACAGGGACGTATGGAGGAGCCTTGTCGATGCAGTGGGTCCCTGACCCGAATAGGACAAGGGGAAGAAGAAGATGATGATGATTATAAGTGTTGTAGTTGATTTTCCCAAAACATGCAAATCTTATTACATCCAATTAGAGACTTTAGTATTATTAAGTATTCATATAGATCAACAAAAATAGAATTAATAAATCATCATTTAAGAAAGATAAAAACCATAATACTGGTACTTGTGATTGGTTGGCGGGTTCAGACAGGAAAAAATCATTAAAAATATTATTTTTTTCGCAAATCTTGCTAAATATTTGGGATTTGTTGGTTACATGCCGACCCGAGTATGATTGACCTTACTGTTAACCGACATTATGAGAGTAGTTAATTTAAAAAAAAAATCCTATCTGTCTGAAATTTCTCATTGTTTATACCCGCAACCCCTAAAACCACAGAAAAAAATCTCAGTTTATACCAATGTATGTTGAACGCGGCACCCGCATTGCCGATAACCCGCAAATACCGCTGGATTACAATACCGCTGCGATCTTGCATCGTCTGAGTTGTTTAATTAGTTGAACTATAATACAGTTTTTCGAAGACAATTGTTTAATGTACCACCCTGTGACTGCGAACACGCGTAAGAACACATTTTTTATATTTGGATAGCTTTCAAGAATGATAAGCTCTTTTCTTTTATAGTTTAGAAATTTGACTTTCTCTAACTATATTGTTGATGTCTGTGGTTGATCACTGTACCTGTTCACAAAACAATAAAATCATCATCTACTTTACTAGTACTGCTACTCCTGCTGCTCTCAGGCATATGTTTTTTGTAATTTTCCTCCAAGGCATGAATTGCCAGATTTTGAATTCTTTGCCTCTCGTCTGATGCTTTCTGGCAGCGAATGCATTTTGTAAATAGGGTGGTTACATGACGCCAATGTGTCTCCATTTATTTCAAGCAACGGTTTTAAACACTTATCGAATCTTCTCTTTTAGTTGTGGTACAATAAAGTGGCCAACTGTAAAGATTAATATTTTGCTCTGGAATCTAGTGTTTTAAGTCAGTTGAATCAGCTTACTTTTCATTATTACAAGATCGCTAAATGTCTTTGTGTGAAAATGTGTTTTGAAACCATGAGTATTTGAAATACTAATCACAAAATACTTTAGCATCAGATATTTGAAATACCAAATACAAATTACATTTTTAGGAAGTAATTGAAATACAAATACCAAATACATTGAAATACAAATACGAATTTCAATTAAAAGTAATTCAAATACTGCCCAACCTTGTCTACGTACAATATTACGATATTCCCTGGAGAGTTACAGTAAGCGATGTTGACAATGTCAATAGTAAATGCAGCATCGAAGCAGTTGAGTAGCTCTCGCGATTGGCTCTAAAAAACAGAAGTCCATGGTCCATAAAAAAGCGCATGGGAGCTCCACCGAATATATTTCGCTGTCTTTCTCTTTGAACAACAAAGCTTGCTTAATTTGAGCTTTCTTATGATATCATACCCGTGTTTGACATACATTGCTTGACATTTCTATCTTCATTTCTGAAGGTATCTCTTACCTTTGTGTAATCTGGAAATTATTATTTTTTCTTCTTCTTAAGTGGTTTTTTTTTTTTTACATTAGGTCCACACAGGAGGCCCTGAGGAAAATAATTTCCCTCAGGGCCTATGTCACCTTTGGGGATGCTGTGTGGAGGGTATTTTTAAGGAAAGGAAGGAGAGGAAGTTCTGGGAAGGAAAAAGGTATGAGGGTTGGGTAGGAATCTGGGGTTCAATGTGTCTAGATAATCCGCCGCCAAGACCTAGACAATGAACCCCATGAACCCGGGCACCCCTGCTAAGTCACCAAACGTAGCGAACCACTTGGGGTGACCTATGGCAGAGGTGTTGGTTATCCAATAAATGGTTCCCGGGGCGGCGGTACCCATTCCCGCCTCCCAAGTTGAGGTTATGTGGACTAAGTTAAGTTATGGTGGACAAGGCTCCTATACTCCTCGCGGCTCTGCGCTGCGGTTAACCAACCACACCCTAATATCAGACATTAGTGATAATTGGTCACTCCATCGCATTGGTGACCTTCCTCTGCTTCTTCTGACTTTGAATTTCTCCAAGCTTTACCAAAGTACACGGAGAAAAATGTTATTCTAAAATACGAACATTTTATTCGTAAAACCGGTTAAAAACGGGACTGAAGTTCTTACGAAGAAATTAACATGGTTATAATGTTTATTGGCGGGAACATGTAAGAATAATTTGTCGGTACACGTAATTTCGTACGTATACCAACAAATTATTCTTACATTTTCCCGCCAATAAACATTGAAACACTGTTAATTTGTTGATAAGAACTTCAGTCCCGTTTTTAACCGTTTTTACGAATAAAATGATCGTATTTTAGAATAAAATGATCGTATTTTAGAATAAAATTATCGTATTTCAGAATAAAATGATCGTATTTTAGAATAAACTGATCGTATTTTAGAATAAAATGATCGTATTTTAGAATAAAATGATTGTATTTTAGAATAAAAATGTTCTCCGTGTATCTTAAAATACGTAATAGTAAGATAGTTGGGAGCCTATTATGGATGCCTACACGGAGAAAAATGTTATTCGAAAAAACGATCATTTTCATAGTAAAAACGGTTAAAAACGGGACTGAAGTTCTTACAAAGAAATTAACATGGTTATAATGTTTATTGGCGGGAACATGTAAGAATAATTTGTTGGTATACGTATTTTCGTACGTATACTAACAAATTATTCTTACATTTTCCCGCCAATAAACATTGAAACACTGTTAATTTGTTGATAAGAACTTCAGTCCCGTTTTTAACCGTTTTTACGAATAAAATGATCGTATTTTAGAATAAAATGATCGTATTTTAGAATAAAATGATCGTATTTTAGAATAAAATGATCGTATTTTAGAATAAAATGATCGTATTTTAGAATAAAATGATCGTATTTCAGAATAAAATGATCGTATTTTAGAATAAAATGATCGTATTTCAGAATAAAAATGTTCTCCGTGTATCTTAAAATACGTAATAGTAAGAGAGTTGGGAGCCTATTATGGATGCCTACACGGAGAAAAATTTTATTCGAAAAAAACGATCATTTTCATAGAAAAACGGTTAAAAACGGGACTGAAGTTCTTACGAACAAATTAACAGGGTTTCAATGTTTATTGGCGTGTAAATGTAAGAATAATTTGTTCGTATACGTACGAAATTACGTGTACCGACAAATTGTTCTTACCCTGTTAATTTGTTCGTAAGAACTTCATTCCCGTTTTTAACTGTTTTTTACGAAAATGATCGTGTTTTAGAATAATATTTTTCTCCGTGTACCTCTTCCAGAATTAACACATTTGTGCGTCTTGCTGTCCATGGAGTCAAAATTATTCTTTAAATGACCTCTAACTTTAGCCTGCAAGTTTTGGTGTAAAGGTTTTGATAATTACTACCTTCATCAACAAACTTTTTCTTTTCCACTTCAATAATAGACTTAAGGATAGGTTCTAATCAAAGCTTTATTGTTTCGTAATGGCTAACGGTATTGGCAAATAGCTAATGCCTCTGACCTTTACAAATGCAACAACGAGATGTGTTGATAGTTTGCTAAATTGCATAATCTCTATTTCTGTGAACTATGAATGTATCTTTTGTGTGATAAAAGTAACTTGTTAGCTAATGTTGAACCACGTAAGCATGTAACTACGTCAATATCGAAGTTACTAGAAAGAATTTATTAACAATGAAAAACATATTAATATTTATGTTTTTATAAGAAAAACTCTCTTCTTAACTTTTGTAGGTTATTTCCATCAATATAATATAACATTGAAGAAGAAAAAAATAATATTCATTTAGACTTTTATAAAAAGTTAATAGGTGTTTCATTTATTTATTGTTTTTGTGTTTAATTCGTAGAACTTCATTTAATTTTTTGAAATTTAATTTAAATTAAATTTAATAAAGTTTATTATTAAGTTCTGCATGTGTTATAGTTTTTATTATTATGACAGCTGTTTCGGCTTATAAGGCCATTTTCAAACTGAGGTGTTTCATAATTAGACGACGATATTTATACGATTTAAAATGTCAATTTGAATGTGAGCAAATTGATTTATTGTCGGTTAAACCGAATTCTTGGGAAAGTAATTGATTCTCCCCCATGGGTATTTTGAAATTTGTAAATGTGTTCTTAATTGTTTAATAATGACGTTACTGCCATGAATATTGTTTAGGTTTTGTAAAAATACTTAGAAGAGGTGAATATATTATTTTCCTTACTTTATTAATTAATGTTAAATTAGGGTCGTTCGTGCGTTTATTAATTGCTAATTGTTCAAGTAAATTCAATCGAAGACCTTTTCTTTCTACATGTAATGGTTTAGGTCCCTTATTGTTATGTGGGTTGTGATTATTCACCAAGAGATGATCTGAAAATTTTGAAGATGTGTTTTTATTATTGTTTCATAAAAATAAAATCGGATATATTTATCCGAGACACTATCTAGGTAACAAATACGTTATTAATATCTACTTGTTTCCAATGAATAAAGGTAGCTGCCAATAATATGGAAAAAACATTAGTCGAAGATGATATTGTTAATTCTGAAATTTGAAATATGAAGTTGACAAATACGACAGTCTGATAATAGATCGCAATGGCTGAATTGGTAGAGCGCCGTCCCGGTAAGACGTGAGATCCGATTTCGAGTCCCAGTTGCGACCATTATGTTTTATTATTCTTCTGTGTCTTGTTCATTTTCGTATTTTAATTTTTGTTGCCTTCTTTTTAATGATATTAATATTTAATTATTCTAAAATGTGCAATAATATATTAAACGCGAATTGTGTAAACATCATGATGTCTTTAAAGTTTCTATTTTATTATCACTGCCATAGGCCAAGTAAGTGGTTTGATATTTGGTCACTTAGCAGGGGTGCACGGGTTCATGGGGTGAAGTTTGTGTCGGGATCGGTAGAGACATGTTGAGGGAGACCTAACCTAGACCTCTCCAGCCGTTCTCTTTCGACCCGCAGCGGGAGGGGTGGGTTGATAACTACGTCACTCCTGAACACATGATCTCCAGATTCCTACCCACTCCTCATACCCTTTTCATTCCCTGAACTTTGAACTTCCTCTCCTCCCTTTCTCTAAAAGGACCCTTCACACATAATTATAAAACTCTAGGCTTCAAATGCTGATAAACTGAAAACTATTTTAGTTTTGTTTTTAAAAATATGATTATAACGTATTAAAATAAAATAATTTTCATTTATTTATGTACTTAAAAATTAAATACCTATCTTAATAACATTCTACAATCCGCATCCGCGGATGTCAAAATTTTTGCATCCGTAACAACCCTGCTTGGGACAGTCGAAATATTTAGTCTTGTGTTTACATGGGCTTTTGCCGTTTGAATCCCCGCTTAGATTACACGTGTAAACTAACTCCACGTGGAGTACCTACCTTCCCTCAGTATCCTATGAGTTTTTTTTACGGTTTTGTATTTAAAATTTAAGCCATTTTTCGGTCCGAGTAATTCCATTCATCGGCAAAATTTGAATCAACAAGAGCTGCATGAAATTTAAAGGTGTGTATTTCTGAAAAATCCGCCCATGCACGAATAATTGGATTACGAATTTTTCAATTTTGTTAATCCTATGCGATTCTATGGGGCTGAGTTTTGTGAAAAAATCCTATGAAAATATCATGCATTCTTTTGAAAACAAAATGGTTACTTGAAAAGTATACGATTTGTTTGTAACCATGTAATAATATACCTGAATGCGCCCATGGATTAATACAGTGGCTTAGGGCCGGTATATCAGTTGGTCTAAAGCTCGGCTTTGGCGTAATGTGGAGCTCAGCATACAATCCGTATATCAGTCTTAATCCTAGGCTTAGCACACAATCCGTATATCAGTCTTAATCCTAGAGTTGACTAATTTTAAACGTTTAGTCTATGATAATTTTAGGCATTTCTATGCCGAACCAATCTATTTATGTAAGTATCTATGGACTCTATGGTTATTATCAAACAACCAAACGATAAATGATGTCTAAATCGTCATCACTCGAAGAAAGTTCGAATTCCATGTTGATAGGTAAACTTAATCCTCCAATGTAATTTATTGCGTCCGTAAGTAGCAGATCAAAACCGAAGCAATGTGAAATCTGACAGATGACAAATGTGTTTTGGCCAATAGCGCAACAACGTCTAGCAAAAGAACTATTCTGCGGCTTACCACGGCTTAAGCGGCCGATTTCGGTGGTTTAAGTTGAGCGAGGAATGTGCTCCTTAGCAAAGACTGATATACCGGCCCTTAGTGATAAAGAATTCGATCCCAGGACAAAAAAAGAGCAGCTCTTCTTCTCATTGATTTTCAAAATAAAATATCATGTATTACCGATTGAGACTATGGCATCCCCAATTGGAGTACGGGATAAGGCTGAAGGTAGTGGGGAGGGAAATTAGGTAAGTAAGCGGAAGGGTGAGAAATATCTGCCTAATCAGAACTAGTCACCAAGTTTTTAATAGAAGAGAATATCACCGGGCAGCAAAATTACAATGTACTTCTGTATACTAAATATTCTCAGGTATGGTTGGTTAAAATCATTCAGGTACGTGATGTTATGTGTTTTTAAATTTTACATAGCTGATAAACAATCGTGAATGAATGGTAAACGGTAGTTTATCAGCAGTGTAAAATTCAAAAACACGTTTATTAGTAAGGGCACGTTTATTTGACGGCCGGCGTGGTCGAGGGGTAAGGCTCTCGACCTCCAATCCGAAGGACGTGGGTACCGAATAAATTTTATTTCATATTCGTAAAATTAATTTATCGTTTAGTCCCATTCTAGATATATTTCCAATAAACCGATCTGTTATTGCCGGAAATACCCCCTCCCCATTGTTAAACTCTCACTTAAACACCTAAAAATTGTTTTGTATATATCTGTCAATATTTTGTATCATAGGTTAGTTTTAATATTCTCCTGACGAAGGAAGGGTTCATCCGAAACCGGTAGAGTTTAATTGAAATTTAAAGTGGTATAAAACAAATTTATATATTTTTATTTTTTATTTTATTTGTTTAATTTGTATTATTTCACATTTAGTTAATTAAAAATGATACATGGTATATTTGCTGCACGCTCTAAAGTGGAAGATACTCCCAGCATCGCCCTGGTGTAAGATCTTGGAATGGCTTTAGTGTTTGGTGATAAGGTCCAAATAGCCAGGAACTTACTTACTCTTCTTCATCTCCTTCCCCTCCCCAATACCTCCAGCCTCACAATACATCCCAATTAGGGATGACATAGTTTCACTGGGTCCAGACGGGAGCGGTTGGGATTCCTGTACGGAATTCATATTAAAAAAAAACGGTTATTATATACAAACATAATTGCAAAGAAACAAGTCCGATAATCAATAATGAAAAAATATCTTACATGGCTATCCCAGTTCTAAGTCAGGTGTAGAAACTATGTGGGTAACGTACCTTTATCTTTATTATGAGATGTTTATTAGTATTTAGTGTCGTTAATGACTAAACATTTTATTGGTAAAAAGGTATCCCAGACCGCCCGCTACGGTTTACCTGTTGCCTTGCGGTAAACGTTAGCAAGGATTTTATAATACGGAAACGTTTGTACTTTTTAATTAAATTTGTCAGAAGGAATTCAGCAATTTCAATGTGTAATTATTCAATGTGGGTAGATAAATTAAAACATTAAACAAATATTGTCTTCTTTCGTCTTTGTCTTCTTAAGTTAATTGCATAATATTATAAACACTTTTTTTCTTTTCATCTTAGTCCTTTATATATTATTTCAACACATGGTCACCCAACATTTTTACATTATATTGTATTAAGCTTCCTTCAGCGTAATGGTTACTAGTATTGTTCTATTATTGGGAATTGAAATCATTGGAAAATTATTCCCCTCAGGGCCAATGTCATCTTTGGGGATGCTGTGTGAGGGTATTTTTAGGAAAGGAATGAGGGGAAGTTCTGGAAAGGAAAAGTTAAGAGGAGTACGTAGGCATCTGGGACGTATGAAAATCTCTTCCACTGTGGTACAAGGCGATTGGTCGAGAGACTAATGCTGGAGAGGTTAAAAAGGTTTTTCTCAATCAGTCTCTTCCGATCCGTTGGCAGGCGGGCGCGTCCTCCGCCAAGACCCAAACAGACTTCACCTCATGAATCCGGGCAACCCTGTAAAGTCAAGAAACAGAGCGAACGACGGGATGGTACTTAAACTTCAGCTTCACACACCGCATCTTAATATCCCGTGTTTTTTTTATTGTTTTCACGTTTTGTTAAGTTTGAAATAAAATATGCATGCAATGCATCTGTGTTCGTATCATCTATTAGGAATCTCAACCTGTCGAATTCCGTCAAAGGTAAGTACTAAAATTACACGAGCTTGCCCGTGGCGGCGCTGCAAACAGATTCCGAGTTCTCGAACGCTTCACGAGCGAGAAGTTATGCGCTCCATCTGCTGTTAATCTTGAAAGCGATTTCTCGGGCGAGAAGTTATTTGCGGGAAATATAAATCAGCCGAATAAGAGCATTAGGGTAATTATAGAAACTTGATTGGTTTTAATATTTTCAATGTGATTTTAAAGACATTCTGAAGTACCCGATACTTAAAAAAAAAATTCTTCGTACATGACCGCGGGCCGCAGGTTGGCCAGGGCTGTACTACATACTTATCGATTAACCTAGCAAAAAAATAAATTGGAATTCCTCTCGTACTGTATATTCGAAAACGATGATGTTTTTTTAATCAGAATTAAATATGCTAAATGCCCAAAACTTGTATAGAACATCATCATCCACCGTCATTAAATTGAAATTCAAAAACTAAAAGTCACATAATTCAAAGAACAACTTCATTATGTCGCGGGGACCCAAAAACGTCATGGACCTTATAATATATTTTGGAAAAAGACAACATAAGAGGCCCCATACATTATGGATTCTCAACACCTTTAAAATGGAGATTTGATACCCTACACCACCATTACCCAACTAAATTATATCAAACTACCTGATTTTTGTTACCAGTCGATACCTTGGACGTGGTTCTCAAACCGTGTTATGATTGATTTTATTTATTTTAGAAGTTTTGTAATTTCTGTGTGCAGTAGACGCCATATCCAAAAAAATATTATTTTAATTATATTTTATAACGTTGCGATACCGCTATACTACACGAAATATACACATTTTTCAAACAACTCGCAAGCCACCTATTGCATTTTTTAATGTAAATATCATAGCGCCACAGCTCACCATTATGTATAAAAAACCTTCGCGGGCGAGCGCACAATAAATAACCAAAGTTTCATTTGGATCGGATGAATGGTATAGGAAATAATTGCATAACTCCAGTGCTCACCATTATGTATAGAAACCTTTGCGGTGTGCGGACAACACATCACTAAAGTTTAATCGCAATTGGACGAATAATGTGGGAACGCATGCGGGATAGACAAAGAATTAGTATATTTTATACATATATAATGATCCATTATTTTTAAAAACTTGTAAGTAGGTACTTAAATACCTACCTCTTTATTATAAACTATAAATATACTAAGTTACATGTTTTCAACATCAAATAAGGAATGACATTCCTTATTTACAGCAGGAATACCTCGTAGAAGGAACTACGAACGTGCAGACCCTGACGCGATAAAAATTAAGTATACACCAAGTCCACCATCTTGAAGCGGAACCGGAATGTATCAAACAAATTTAGAGACAGATGCTTCGATACTTTACACTCAAGTCATTAAAAATTAAGAATCCCTCGTCTGTATATTTTTTATTGTGAATACCAAGCCAGTGGGACTATTCCAGCATTCTCAATTTGGATACATTTTGGAGCTGAAAGAAGAGGTGAAGGGTAGGAGATGATGTAGAGGAAGGTTAATTTGGAAGCCAGTGGAATCCCATATTTGGGTAGGCTGTGAAGTTGGAGGTAATAGAAAGAAAAATGGTTAGGAGATGGAGTAAGGGGAAAGTTGGGGAGAACCTAGCTATTTAGATCTAGTCACCAAACACCATCGATGCCAACAAAAAAGCATGTTTTTGACTGTGAATGGTGGCTTCTCCCCTGTGCGACTCGAAAAAGAGGAAAAAAGATAATATTATTCAATTTATAAAAATAGAAATTTATTATAAAAAAACAATTGATTTAGAAACAAGTTTTGTTATGTAATTATTATTACAGTTTGATAATGCCTTCAGAAACAGCTGTCACCCGTAGTAAATATAATTATTTAACAGAAATTGTTTATAAGTAAACTATTTTATGATTTTAATCATAATATTATTGAATATACCAAATTAGATTTTTTTTAAATGGACATTTTAAAATTAAACTGGATAACAATAAATAAGTTTCATCTGTGGATATCCGAAAAGAATGCAAGTCTGATGTGCGCGTAATAAGTAAGATTAAGAAAGGGACACTTACATGGTTTGGGAATGTTGAGCGAATGAATGAAGAAAGGAGTGTAAAAAGAATTTATGACGCGAATGCGAATGGTGGACGAAGCCGAGGACGCCCAAGGAAGACGTGGCACGTTCAAGTGAATCAGATACTTGTGTCGGGCCATGTCATAATAGAAGAGTACATATGAGAAGATGTATGAATGTGAATGAGGCAAGGAGTGTGTGCCAAGACCGAGTTGACTACGAGAGACCCTGCGGGGAAACAGCGTAATGGTTAATTAGTTATGTTTTCTTCACCCTACTTAACATTTTTTTCGATTCCGTTTAACACTTAGACAGAAAAAAAACTGAGTTGGTA